>CM053582.1:9040724-9054924 GCA_028627135.1 Pseudochirops cupreus
GGGTTTTAGGGTCCCTGCTCTGACTTTCTGGGTTTTGGGGTCCTTGCTGTGACATTCTAGATTTTGCAGTCCCTGCTTGCTATGACATTCTGGGTTTGGGGGTTCCTGCTAGCTCTGACATTCTGAATTTTGGGATCCCTGCTAGATCTGACCTTCTGGGTTTTAGAGGCCCTGCTAGCTGTGACATTCTGGGTTTTGGGATCCTTGCTAGATCTGACATTCTGGGTTTTGGGGTCCCTGCTAACTGTGACATTCTGAGTTTGGGGGTCCCTGCTAGTTGTGACATTCTGGGTTTTGAGGTCCCTGCTTGCTGTGACATTCTGGGTTTTGGGGTCCCTGCTAGCTGTGACATTCTGGGTTTGGGGGTCCCTGCTAACTGTGGCATTCTGGGCTTTGGGGTTCCTGCTAGCTATGGCATTCTGGGTTTTGGGGTCCCTGCTAGCTGTGACATTCTGGGTTTTGGGGTCCCTGCTAGCTGTTTTTCTATTTTTCTGAGACCCCTCTTCCTGCTCCAATGTTCTCTGTTCTCTCCATCCTCTGTATCTTATAGGAGGTTATAGAAAAGCAGGAATGGGGACCAGGGATTGGAAGGAGTGGGAGGAGAATGAATATTGAGAAAGATACGTCATGGAAAAAACCAAAAGGAATTCTTTTTTTTTTTTTAATGTAATCCTTTTCGATTTTTTTCCCTGACAGATTAAAGCAGAAGGAAGGGAAAGGCATGTTCCTCTGCCTGAGGAGTTTGCCCCTCCCTCAGCCCCTCGCAATATCCGATAGGATCAGAAAGCAGAAGGCCAATAATAAATGTTAGGGAAGAATGATGGCCACCCAATCTGAAGGGTGACATTTACCTGCTGCTCTCAGTCCAGTGCAGGTGGAGCCCCTTGGCTCAGCTGATTGGATGGGATTTTCTTCCTGAGAACCAATGGGAGCCATGGAGGCAGTGGGAGAGGCTTGGAGCATCCCCAATGCCAGCAGCCTAGGACCCCCAAGTAACAGGGCTCTCAGCCCCAACTTCCTGATTCTCTAAGCAGCACTGTGGACACCTACTGGCTACATGTGGAAAATCAGGACTGACTGCACAGGCCCAGGGTGGGAACCCGGGCCACTTCCTCCCTGGGCTGCCGGGGCCTAGCCACCACCCCTCATTCAGACTCAATTTCCTCCTCTGTAGACTGAGAGAGGGCACAAGATGGTCTGCAAGGGCCCAGTGGGCTCTGGGCCCCAGCTCCTGGCTTGCTCAATACTGCTTGTTTTCAAACATATCCCTCCTCTACCCAGAGAGCTGCCTATCGTAATAAAAAAGAAAAGAAAGAGAAAAACAGGCACCCTGACAGAAGTAACCAATATATCAACCAAGTCTGACGACACATGTGATGCTCTGCACCAATGGCCTCCCACCTGGGCAAAGCCAGAGGGAGAGAGGGAGGGAAGGAGGGAGGGAGGGAGGGAGGGGGGGGAGGGGGGCTTCTGTCTGTCTCAGAGGTGACTTGAGGTGACTGGGTGTTTACTGTTGCTATTCGTGGTTTTAATATCACTTTCATTCCACAATACAAATCCCCCCCCCCCATTTAGACAGCCTTCCTGGAAACAGCAGATAAAAAGGGAGGGGAAAGATGGTGAAACCAATTATCTATCAACCCCATCAGACGGTGCATATAAGGCTCCCCCATCTTTCATTCTCCCTCCCCCCCTCCTATCTGTCTCTATATAGAGATGCTCTCTGAACCAATAGTTCTATGGTTTTCCTAATGGAAGGTCAGAGTTCATGGGGTAAAGCCCCTTACCCCTACTTTTCTAGTCTTAAGCTTGTATTATTTCCCCACAACATACTCTGTGCTCAAGCCAAAATGTATTCTTCTCTGCCCCCAAATCTCCATGCCTTTGTTGGTGATGTCTCTGGGCCTAGAATAACACCCCACCCAGCTGCTCTCTTCACCTGCCAAATGTCCAGCCAGTCTCAACCCACCTCTGCCTATCCCCCTGCCACCCACCAACTATCACCAGCACTGGGAGCAAGCCACCTGCCCCCCAGGTTTCTTGGCCTGTCTGCTCTGCCTAGCTCTAATGGGCTAGTGAGGAAGCAGGATTGCCTGGCTCTGAGCGTTCCCAAGCCGTTGGGCCCAGCAGAGGTAGGCCCCAGGGCCCCCTTTTATCTGGCACAACATCTGGGTCCCCACACCAGGGAAGGCTGGGCTGCTTTGCATTAGGATGTGTGGGTGGCTCCTAGGTCTCCTGGCGGGCCTTTTTCCCCTCTCCTCTCCTCTCTCATGGTGGTGATCTCATCTGCTCTCATGGATTCAATTAGCATCTCTGCTATTCTATGCTGATGTTTCTCAGATCTAACCTCTCTGCTGACCCACAGGCTCCCATCTCCAGCTGCCTGTTACACATCTCCCCCTGGATGTCCCATGGACATCTGAAATCCCCATATGGCCACAACATCTCATTAGCTTTTCCCCCAAACCTCCCATCTGCTCCCTCCCTCTTGCCCCCATATCCAAGCTCTTGTCAAGGCCTGTCAACCTGACCTTTACAGCATCTCTCACATATGTTCCAAGGTGCAGGCCCTCACACCTGGACTATGGCAATGCCTGCTGACACGTCTGCCTGCCTTGGTCTCCCCACTCCACTGCATCCTCCACTCAGCTGCCAGTGAGCTTGCTAAAGTACAGGTCTGAGCACAGCCCCTACTAATGACTCCAGTGGTTCCCTATCTGGGATCAAACAGAAATTAAATAGAACATATATTTGATTTTTTATATATGATATATTATATAATATAGCATTATATAATATTACATATTCTATAATATATTATTATTCTATATCCTGTGTAATATATAATAATCTATAATCAAAAATATAACATATATTTGATTTAATTAACATATAACAAATATTAAAAATCCAATATAAAATCTGGTGTGGTGTTCAAAACCCTCCCTACACACATTTCCAGTCTTTTTTTCTGTCTTTTTTTTTAGAGGGGTGAAGGCAGGGCAACTGGGGTTAAGTGACTTGCCCAAGGTCACACAGCTAGTAAGTGTTAAGTGTCTGAGGTCAGATTTGAACTCAGGTCCTCCTGAGTCCAGGGCCAGTGCTCTGTCCACTGCAGAGCCAACTAGCTGCCCCCATTTCTAGTCTCCTTACACCTTCTGTAGCCACCCCCTCCCCACAGACACTCTGATCCAGGGACACAGACCCTCCATCTCCCAACTCCAGGTATTCTCCTTGGCTATGCCCCTTGCCTGGAAGGCCCTCCCTCTTCATGTTCACCTCCTACCTGGCTTCCTTCAGGTCCCAGCTCAAATCTCCCTTTCTACAGTAAGAGGGGGATGGGGGGGGGGGGAAGAAGGCAATAAGCATTTATACAGCACCTACTAAGCACCCAGAATTTTACAAAGATGATCTCATTTGATCCTCACAACTCTGGGAGGTTAGGTGCTATATGACCCCCATTTTTCAGTTAAGGAAACTGAGGCAGACAGAGGTTAAGTGACTTTCCCAGGGTCACCTAAGTGTTTGAGGTTGGATTGAAATGTAAGGCTTCCTACTGACCACAGGCCCAGCCCTCCATTTGGAGAGTCACCTAGCTCTGAAGCTGTCCCAATCTCCGCAAACTCTAGGGTCCTCCCTCTGTTCGTTGTGGCCAATGAGGCCTCCAGTTTGGACGCAGTTGTATGCATATTCTCTGCCCCATACGAGCACATAGTAGGTGCTTAATAAATATTGACTGGGAGGACAAACCCTCCCAAGCCAAGTCAGACACTGGATGGCCTGGGAGAAGGGAGAGAAGGGGAGAGGCCTTGCAGGCCACCAGTGTAGTAAAAGCCAAGAAGAGTCCAGAGATCTAGGGCAGCAAGGAGGGACCAGGGAGTTGGAGGGGCCACCTCTCACCGTTCCAGGGACCTCATAGGAAGCCAGAGGCCTTACCTGGAGTGTCTGGATGCATGAGCGCTGTAGCAAAGGTGTGTGGGAAGAGGGAAGCTCCAGCCTTCCTCATGCCCAGCATCTGGATGGTATGACCCTCGAACATGGCTCCATGCATGTCAGTCTCGGTGCCCAAGCTGAGCAAGTGCCAGGCCACTGTGTCTCCCTGGCATACAGCTAACCCAGGCAGGTTTGAGAAGACAAAACCATTAATGGCTGAAAAATAGGAAAAAAAAGACGAAAGATGAAGGTTAACAGTGGGGGCAAGTCTGATCACACTAGGCCCTACTGGCTCAGCCAAGCCACTGAGTCAGAAGGAGGCTATGGCTGCTACCCACCACTGACAACACAGGGTTTGCAGTGAATAAACAATTGGTAGATTTCTTCTGCAGACTTATAATGACAATTGCTGTTTATTAAGCCCCTACTATGTGCCAGGCACTGTACTGTCCATTTGTTACAAGTATTCCATTTGATTCTCATTGGACTTACATGAACACTATTGTACCCATTTTACACCTGAGAATACTGAGGCAAGCAAGGAATAGTTGTGTGACTTCTCTGAGGTCACATAGCTAGAAAATGTCTTGGGCCAATTTTGAACCCAGTCCTTCTTTCTGCCAGATTTAGTTCCATATGCTCTCACCTTGCTTGGGGCCTATATAGTAAATGGTCTTTTCAGAGTATTCTCCTACAAAATTAAAATGACAGTTGGCATTTATTATGCCCCTACTATGCGCCATGCACTGGGCTCTGCTCCATTTAATAATATTATTACACTTCACGTTCATGACACTCTCAGGAGTTATGTGAAAGACTATTGTATCCATTTTACCCTAAGAACACTGAAGCAAGCAATAGTTGAAGGACTTCTCTAAGGTCTCTGAAATTAAAAAGTGAATCAGGCCCATTGGGAACTCAAGTTAGGTCCCTGACACAGTAAATGTCCTTTTCGGAAAATTCTCCCATGTAATTATACTGATCACTAGCATTTAGTGCATCCCTACTATGTGCCATGCACTGTCCTATGCCCCATTTAGTAACATCATTTTGTTTTTGCTTTTTTGGAGGGGGGAAGGCAGGGCAATTGGGGTTAAGTGACTTGCCCAAGGTCACAAGGCTAGTAAGTGTTAAGTGTCTGAGGTTAGATTTGAACTCAGGTCCTCCTGACTCTAGGGCTGGTGCCCTATTCACTGCAGCACCACCTAGTGGCCCCAACATCATTTTATTTCATGCCCATGAAATTTTTAGGAGTTACATGAAACACCATTATACCCATTTTATCCCTGAGAATACTGAGCCAATGAATAGTTGAGTGACTTATCTATGGTCTCTAAGTTTAAAAGTGAATCAGCCTCATTATGAACTTAACACTTCTTTAAACCAGGCTCAGTTCTATGTGTCCTCACCATCCTTCCTCCAGAATTCATTAAATGTTCTTTGCAGAAAAGTCTCCCATATAATTATATGGCAAACTAGCATTTAGTGCGCTCCTACTATGTGCCATGTACTATGCTAAGTCCCATTTAGTAATATCACTGTATTTCATGCCCATGACTCCCTTAGGAGTCACATGAAATATTATTATACCCATTTTGCATATGGGAACACTGAGACAAAAAGTAGTTTACTGAGTTAAAGTCTCCAAATCAAAAAGTGAATCAGGCCCACTGTGAATTCAAGCTAGCTCCCTAATACAATAAATGTTGTTTTCAGAGAATTCCCCTATAGAATTACACTTAAAATTGGCATTGATTGTGGCCATACTATGTGCCATGCACTACCCTATGCCTCATTTAGTACTATCCTTGTATTTTATGCCAATGTCTCCCTTAGGAGTCACATGAAATATAATTATACCCATTTTACATGTGAGAACACTGAGGCAAAGAGTAGTTTACCAACTTAAGGTCTCTAAGTCAAAAAGTGGATCATGAAAACATTGTAAACTCAAGGCTTCTTCACCCCAGGCTTAGTTCTTAGGTCTAAGGACCTTGCTAGGTCCTTAACACAATAAATATCCTCTTCAGAGAATTCTCCTATAGATGATAGTGACAACCATTATTTAGTGCTGCCCTGTTAAATGCTATACACTGTTCTCTGCCCCATTTCAGTGACTTCTCCAAGGTCTCTAAGTTAAAAAGCGAATCAGGCCTATTGGGAACTATAGATAGCTCCCAGGTGTTTTAAATGACCTTGTCACACTATGCTTCCTCACACAATAAATGTCCTTTTCTGAGGACTCTTGTACAGAATTATACTGATCACTAGCATATAGTGCGGCCCTACTATGTGCCAAGCACTGGGCTAGGACCTACCTAATAATAACAGTGTATTTTACACTAATTATACTTTCAGGAGTTCCATGAAATATAATTATACCCATTTCACCCCTGAGTGACTTCTCTAAGGTCTCCAAGTTAAAAAGTGAATCAGGCCCACCGGGAAGCCAAGCCTCCTTTATGCCAGGCTTAATTCTAGGTGCCCTCCCCTTTCTGCCCCCCTCATGCAGTAAACAGCCTTCTCTCGATACTCTCCTACATGAATCTAACAAGAACCATCAGGTATTAAGAACTTTCTGCACCCCAGGAGTCGTCCTAAACCCATTTCAAAAAAACGATTTCACGTGATCCTCACAAACACCTTAGGACTTAGCTGCAATATTATTCTGCCAGTTTTACCTCTGTGAACACTGAGGAAAGAGTAGGTGGATGACCTCTTCAGGGTCACTAAGCTAGCCTGTTTCTGAATCTAATTTTGACCTCCCTACTTTCCAACTTCGTTCTTGTCCCTCTATTCATTCAACAACCTCAGTGTCTAATAAACATAAGGACAATTCTCCCACAGAACTAGGATTTGGTAAACACCTACTATGTGCCAGATACTGTGCTCTTCCCTCTTTAGAAATATCATCCCAGCTGATGATCACAACCTTAAGATTTTCATGCAATCATCTTATACTCATTTTATACTTGAGAACAGAGAGGCTGTGAATGGGTAAAATGATTTATCCAGGGTCACTGAGCTAGAAAATGTCTGGGGCTAATCTTGAACTCAGGACTTCTCTGCTCCTGTCTCAGTTCCATATCAGCTCAGCTTGCTGACTGCCTGATCTGTTAAATGGGCCTTTGAAAGACTTCCTCAATGACAATGACTACTAGAATTTAATAACCACCTACTATGTGCCCTGTAAGCAAGGTACTTTTTCCAAACATCTCCTCACAACTAGATCATTACAACAACCTCAGCACTTAGACCCAAATTATCACATTTTAAGCTTGAGAACACTGAGGCTGAAGAGTTCCCTGAATTCCCAAGGGTCAGTAAGCTAGAAAATGCCCAAGGACAGTTTTGAATTCCAGACTTCCTACCTCCAGGCCCATGGCTCTATGTAACTGTCTACCTAGCCTTCATTGTTCAAAGGGACCTCAGGGGAAGTCTGCTCCAATACACTTATTCCACAGACAAAGAAACTGAGGCTGGAGACAAGAATGAGTTGAGATGAGGGGAATCAGATATTTCTGATGTGTGAGGTCCTCACAGATTCTCCTTTGACCCTTCGAATTCCTACAGATCAGGAAGATGACAGGAAATTCTCACATCACAGACTGATGAGTTCAAAAGAAGCTCCAGGGCCAATCCCATATATCTCCAAAAGGGGAAAGTGAGCCAGAGAGGCAAGGTGGGACCACACATTGAGATCATGGGGCCACACATTCCAGGGTGGGAGAGGGCCTGGCTGGCCTGTGAAAGAGGGGCTTAGGAGATAAAGCCCCCAGGTTCCTGGCCAACTTGAGAACTAAATGCCAATGATTAACTCCAGGTAAGTTACCTTGCCTCCTTGGCCTCAGTTTCCTTCTCTGCAAAAACACTAGGTAGGATTAGCTGGACTCCCAGGAACCTATCAGCTTTAAATCTCTGATCCTATAAACCTAAGCCGCTTCACGTCCTTAGACTCAGTTTACTTCTTGGTAAAAACACTGAGTTAAACTAGTTGGCCTACAAAGGCCCAAGAAATTTTAAATCTCTGATCCTATGGGATCAAACCTAAGCCAATTCACTTCCTTGGCCTCAGTTTCCTTCTTTGTAAAAAGACTGGGTTGGACTAATTGGCCTCCAAGGGCCCTTACAGCTTTAAATCTCTGATTCCTTAAACCTAAGCCACTTTGCCTCCTTGGACTAAGTTTCCTTCTCTGTAAAAAGAGTGGGTTAGGCTAGCTGGATTTCCAGAGATCTATAAGTTTTAATTCTCTGATCCTGTAAACCTAAGCCACTTCACCCCTTTAGACTCAGTTTCCTTCTTTGTAAAAAGCCTGGGTTGGACTAGCTGGCCTCCAAAGGCCCTTTCAGTTTTAAGTCTCTGATTCCTTAAACCTCAGCCACTTTACCACCTTGGACTCAGTTTCCTTCTTGGTGAAAACACTGAGTTGAACTAGTTGGCCTGCAAGGGCCAAAGAAATTTTAAGTCTCTGATCCCCTAAATTTAAGCCACTTTGCCTCCTGGGACTCAGTTTCCTTCTCTGTAAAAAGAGTGGGTTAGGAGCAGGTAGGTAGCCCAGTAAATAGAGCACTGGCCCTGGAGTCAGGAGGACCTGAGTTCAAATGTGGCCTCAGACACTTAATACTTACTAGCTGTGTGACCTTGGGCAAGTCACTGAACCCCAACTGTCCAGCCTTCCCCCCCTCCAAAAAAAAAGGCAAAAAAATAAATAAAATAAGTAAAAAGAGTGGGTTGGAGTAGCTGGGCTCCTAAGGCCTTTCCAGCTTTGAGTATCTGATCCTGTGAAACCAAGCCACTTTACCTTCTTGGCCTCAGTTTCCTTTTTTGTAAAAAGTCTGGGTTGGACTAGTTGCCCTACTAGCACCCTTACAGGTCTAAGTCTCTGATCCCCTAAACCTCAGCCACTTTACCTCCTCAGCCTCAGTTTCCTTTCCTGTAAGATGGGGAGTGTGGAGGCGGCCAGGGGGCCCAAACCCCTTTTGTCCCAGAGCCCTTCAGCATTGTAGTGAAGCCTTCTCAGAATCAGCTTAGGAAATGCTCACTATAAAACAGAGAGGACCACAGAGGAAACCAGCAGCATTAAACGGTCAGACCCAAAGTTCTGCAAAGCTGAATCAGGTCCCGGGCTGAGGCTCTTGATCGCCAAGTCTATACCAAGGGGAGGCTTTTCCTTTTTCCACTAGAACCCAGAGAGAGAAGGTGGCATCTCGTGCCTGGTACAGCAAAGACTCACTAAGAGACTAAAGAAAAAGCCCTGGAAATGGTTTTTCTGGAAATCTCTCACAAAAGAATGGAGTGGTTTCCCCCCCCCCCCCCACTACTAACATTGCCCCCTGCTGGCTGGAGGAGGCACTGAGCCCAGATAATACAGCCCCATGTTTATAAAGCCATGAGTCTGCCATTTGAGCTAGAGATTGGATCAGCAAATACTTATTAAGCCCCCTCTCTGTTCCAGGCGCTGTGGCAGGGGTTAGGAGAGAAGAAGAAAGGAAGCAATCCTTGCTCCTGAGGTCCTTAAACCACAAACCACTCCCAGCCCAGTCCGTGGAGGGAGTAACAGCCACCAGAAGTGCCCCCATCTACATCTCCAGAGACTTCAGTAGGCAAGGCCTCCCAGGGCACCAGCCTGTACAGGATGAAAGGAACATGGAAGCTCCATAACCACTGCCAATATGGAGGGTCTCTGTGGCCTCCTGCACCACTGGGATAATCTCATCAGAGGCTAGGTAGCTCAGTGAGCAGAGCCCAGGGCCTGGTGACGACGGGAAGACCCGAGTTTAAATCTGGCCACAGACACTGGCTGTGTGACCCTGAGCCAAGTTACTTAACCCCTTTTGCCTCAGTTTCCTCAACTAGAAAATGAGGTATTCTGATAACAGCAGTATCCAATAAGATAATAATTGGAAAGTGCTTAGCACACTGCTTAATAAATCTTCTCTCTCTCCATCAAGTCATGGGGCTGGAAGGGGTTTTAAGAGATTACAGGAACACAGCCCTAGAACACTTGTGGTACCTCAGGGGCCGTCTAGTCCACTGGTTCTCAAAGGGTGGTCGAAGTGCCCCCAGAGGACTTTTCAGGGGGTCCACAAAGTCAGAATTATTTTCATAGGGAGAAGAAAAGACACTTTACTTTGTAAGAAGGTAAATGTCAAAATCTATAACCCACATAAATAAAAGCTCTTGGAGGGGTCTTCAGTCATTTCTAAGAGTGGAAAGGGGTCCAGAAACTGAGGCCCAGGGAGAGGAAGGGACTTGTCCAAGGTCACAGAATTGCTAAGTGGCAGAATCAGGATTTGAATCCAGGCCTTCCAAATCCCTTATTCTCTGCTGCATCACATGACCTCCTTCATTTATTCCACTTCCCTGACAAATGCCCTCCTGTCTAACCCCAGACACTTCACTCCTTTAAAGCAAAATCTTGCACAGCTCTTCTGTGCCTTCCTGTGGCATTCTAGGCTCCTCATAATCAGACACCAGGAGACCTTTGGAGCTGTGTCTCTCATCAGGCCCCTCAGGACATCTCTCAGCAAACTGGGCTGCACCTGGAGCCTCCAGCAGGTACCAAGCTTTCATCTCCCCAGTTTTGCTCACATTATTTCCCATACAAAGAAGAGAGGTGTCTTAGGACACACAGAACATCAGAGCTGGGGCAAAACAGGTCAGAGCAGAGAATGGGGTCTCACAAAGTACTTGTTCACCATCTTTCTAGTGACTTAATCATTCAACCCTCTGAGTTGTGGTTCCCTAGGGTGGGTGGGTGGGGGCAGGGTTGGTCACCCTTCCACAATTACAGATATCTGAAGCATTGAAATGTTGGCATCATATGCCCCAAGTCTACTATGAGCACCAGGCAAGCAAGGACCACACATCACCCAAACTACGACCCTCTAAATGTGCTATCTCTGCACATGATACCGGCTTTATCGATGGCTATTCGTTTGGGCAATGTCCAAGTTGAGGGGAGCCTTAGAGATCATTCACTTTAGAAACTCCTCACTCTCAACTACTCAGGCCTGGGAACATAGCGGCTCCTCAGGTAAGGCCTGGTTTGGCCCGCTCTGCCTCCCCCAGGTCATCTCTCCCCCAGGCTTATCAAACACTAGGCCAGTCTGGATAAGCCCTAGAGCCCTGGTGGCTGGAGGGAGGCAGGAAGTGGGGAGGGCAGACCCTTGCCCTGGAGACCTGGGGGCTGGAGAGAGGCAGGAAGTGGGGAGAGCAGACCCTTGCCCTGGAGACCTGGGGGCTGGAGAGAGGCAGGAAGTGGGGAGGGCAGACCATTACCGTGCATCTTGTTGGAGTCTAGGAAGTTCTCATCATCTTCCAAGAGGTATCTTTGGTCCAACATGGCGGCATCCTTGTTGGTGCTGCTGTACCAACTCTCGTTCTCATCGAAGACAGTGAAGAGAAGAAAGAATTCCTTATCCACACCTTTCTGTGGTCCCAGGGAGAGAACAGAGGATCATGGGTCATAGACCTGGAGCTGGAAGGAACTTTAAAGGTCATTGAACTAGGTACTATAGTGACAAGAGTGCCAGGCTTGATGTTTAGAAGACCTGAGTTCAAATCCTGCCTTAGATACTTACTATGTGACCCTGGGCAAGTCACTTAGCATCTGTGTCTCAGTTTTCCCATCTATAAAATGGGACTATAAAATAGCCCTGCCCTCATAGGACTAGTTATGTGAGGATCTCCTGAACTTTGCAAGACTTAAAGCTCTATATAAGTGCTAGCTCTTATTACTTTGAGGAAGACTCAGGGAAGAGGAACATCCTGCCCACAGTCACCTGGCTAGCAAGTGACTAAGGCAGGGTTCAAGCTCTGCCCAATCTGGCACTGTATCCCTCTCCAAACAATGACTGCACATGGGGTCAGGGTCAGTGTCAGTGTTCTGGAGCTGCTCGGCCCACTTCCCCAAGACCAGGGCCCAGAAACAGCACCCCACTGGGAGGAGCTTCTTAGACAAGCTAGCCTAAAAAGGTAAGTTAGTCAGGCTGTATCCAGGGGACAATGAACAAGAGGGTCAGAGACTAAGAGGAAACTAGGGGACAAGAGGAAGTTGGACTAATGGGACTGAAAAGTAAGAAAGGGGAGAAGCTTGGGGAGTTCTTGAGAAGAAAGGAGTACCCCTGAATTCAATAACTATTATTTGTGAGCTGACAGCTTTTGGAAGAAGACCATAGCACCATTCATCTCGAACTTCTAAAGCCCAACCCATGAACCCATGAAGTCCTAACCCCCACACACCCCCACAAGCAACTCCAACAGACCATGCCTCTCCGGCCTACCCATTCCGACCCAGGCATCCCGCCCCCCCCCCCCCACCTCACTCCACCTGCTTGCCATTGGCCTCTAGGGAGCCCGCTTTGCAGACTAGAAGGGGCCCTACTAGGCCAGAATTGGTGTCCTTGATGGGATTGACAGCTGAGAAATACATCCAAGTGAGACAGGCTGGGTCCTTGGCAGTGGGGCCAGCATGGGGAGGGACTATCCAGCGGTATGTGACCTTCTCAAAGGACTTGGCGACCAAGCCATGTTGATGTGACCCTGGATTGGATCAGAGATTTACAGTTGGAAGAGACCTCAAAGGTTATCTAATCCAAGAGTCCTCAATCTTTTAGGGGCTTATGAACTCCCATGTCCCAGGCTGGTGAAGTCACTGGACCCCTTTTCAGAATCATGTTTTTAAATTCATAAAATAAAAACATGGGATTACCAAGAAAGCCAATTATATTAAAATACAGTTATCAAAATGCTTTTTAAAAGTTCACAAGACACCTCCCAGCCCCCGTTAAGAACCTTGGATCTACCAAGACAATTCTGCTGAACTTAAAATGAAAGGTGCTGTCCATCTCCAGAGAAAGAACTGGTACAGCCTGAACGCAGATCAGAGATACTTTTTCTTCATTTTTTTTACTCTTCCTGGGAATTTTTGTCTGTGTTTTCTTTCACACAATGACTTACATGGAAATGTGTTTTGTATGATTACACATGTATATCGAATTCCTTGCCTTCTCAATGGGAGGGGGGAGAAGAGGAAGGGAGAGAATTTGGAACTCAAAATTTGAAGAAGAAAAAAAGAATGTCAAAACTGTTTTTACATATAATTGGGGAAAATATTAAATAAGGAATAAAAAGAACTTTGGATCTAGCATGAAATTTTCATTTTACAGATGAGGAAACTGAGGTCCAAGGATTAACAGGGACTTGGCCAAGGTCATCCAGGTAGTCAGTGATGGAGGCAGGATTCAGACTCTAAAGCCAGAACTCTGCCCACTGGTACCAGGCTGCCTCTCAAAATGCTGGATGATGGGGTCAAAGAATTCTGCACAATCAAGGCCCAGATCAACCACTTCTAAGGGCCCAAACAAGAAGCCTTACCCCATAGAGATGGAAAGCAACAAAGGTGAGGCAGTGTGAGGCCTGGTATGTTCCAACTTTGCCACTGACTAGCTGGATGACTGAAGGAAAGTCATTTCCCTTCTCCAAATAGGGTCTTGGTTTTCTCATCTGGAAAATGGGGATGATAGTATTTGTACTGCTGTAGATGGAATTAGGGGTAGCCAGGAGTTAGGTGGCAAGCATCTTAGATAGAGCTCCAGGCCTGAAGTCAGGAAGACTCCTCTTCCCCAGTTCAAATCCACCCTCAGACACTACCTGAGTGACCCTGGGCTAATCATTTTACCCTGTTTGCCTCAGTTTCCTCACCTAAAAAATGGGCCAGAGAAGGAAATGGCGGACCACTCCAATATCTCTGCCAAGAAAACCCTAAATGGAATCATGAAGAATCAGACCAGACTAAAACACCTGAACAATGGCAGCTGGAATGGGAGCCGTCCCCATCTTCCACAGGGCAACACTGGCCCTACCCCGCTTCCTGCTGAGCTTAGACAATGGCTGCCAAGGCCTTTTCCAAAGAATCAAGTTCTCAAGCCTCATTCTTCCAACTCTCCAAGCTGAAAGGGCCCTCAGAGGCCATCTAGTCCAGCCTATCGCCTGACCAAGAATTCTCTCTGAAGAACTCCAGGAAGAAGGATCCCAGCCCATCAACTCCAGGACAGCTCAAACTGTTAGCGAGTTTTCCAGACTTTGCAACTATACCTTCTTGAAAACATCCCCCTGTTGCCCCTGGTTCTGCCTTCTGGGGCCAAGCAGAATAAAGCTAATCCCACCTCCACACACTAGGCTTTCAAATACTTGCAGACAGTATCACACCCCCCCCCCCCCCAGATCTTTTCTTTCCTAGAATGAGCATCCTCAACCACTTCC
>CM053582.1:9055024-9089162 GCA_028627135.1 Pseudochirops cupreus
GAATTCTGGAATCCACAGATTAAGGATTCTGAGCAGCTCATGTGCATTGATTGAATGTGCGGGGCATGTGTAGTCTGGAGAAAAGAAGGTTCAGACTTGAGGGCATAAGAGCTGTCTTCCAGTAAGGGCTGTCATGTGGAGGAGGTAGGCCCTTCCAGGTCTAGCTCGAGGATTCTGTGACTAGAAGACAAGATACAGAGGCCAAGTACGTCAGGAAAACTTTCCTAGCAAGCACGGTTGGGCCCAAATGGGCTGCCTCGGAGGTGGTGAGCTCCCCATCCTTCGAAGGCTTTGAGGAAGAGCCCAAAAACTACCTGTTGGCAATGTGACATTTGAGATTCTTTTAGTGGAGGACCCCTCAGGGCATTTCCAACTCTCCAGTGTTACCTAAGAGAGCACATGGAGAGCCTGAAGGTGACAACATCATGCCCCTGACACAGACTGACCTGGGAATCTATTCAGGACAATCTGGTCTTGAGCAGTTGGTTTCTATTTATTTAAATCAGGCATAGGCCTTTCCACTTCTCCTTTATTAAATTTCATCTTCTTTGAGTCTTAGTATGACCACCCTGGTGCTCCCAGTTCTCTGGCCTGTCAATCTGTGGGTTCCAGAATTCTCCTGAATGAGGCCTACCATCCTCTGTCCTGGTCAGACTACACTCCAGTGTAGTCAGCTCTGGTGAGGGGATCATGAGAGCAGTTTGGTACATCAAGCAGCCACTTAGGGCTCTTGCCATCAGGTGAAGCAATTTTTGCAAATCTTGCCAAGGGAAGCCCCCAGGCCAGGGACTGACTGACCATCATTGTACACTGTGCCCTCGTAGTCCTGGTCATAGAAGATGCCATGGGGCTGAATGCTGAATGGTTGTGAGGCTCTATTGTAGAACACTATCTCAATGGTGTCTCCCACCTCGGCCCTGATCACCGGCCCTAAGTGGGGGAAAAAGGAGGGCTAAAATAAGAAGGGTTTTGGAAAGAAGGAGGAGGGGGCAGGCAAGAACAGGAAGGGAAGGAGGGAGACAGACCAAGGAGGCCCCGGTTGAGGGTTTTAGTAAGGGCTTGTTGACTGATTCAAAGCAGAGGAGAGCTCAAGCTTTGTCTTTGTATCTCCAGCACCAAGGACAGTACCTGGTCCATAGGAGGCCATTATTATTGTCTATCCCTCTACTCTATCTGCAGCACCCCTGCTGTGGATGCAGGAAGAGCTCAGACCAGGTCTTCCCCAGCACAGGAGCCAACTGCTCCCAGTTCTTTGGCCTGCCCCCGCCCCATGTTCTTGAGGCCCCAACTCTACCCTGGCGAGGCTCACCCATAATGCCCAGGTGCAAGGTTTCCTCAGACTGTGGCAGCTTTGTCTGGAACGTCTCATCTGTGTACTGGACGTAGCGGACTTTCCAGTAACTGCCCCCAATCCGACTGGAACTCTTCTGGAAGAACTTTGCTGAGTCACTAAGACAGGAAGACCCAATTGTCATATGACTTCACTCCCCATCTCCTACCCCCCTTGACAGCCCCAGGCCTTGATGCAGATGACTGGAGGGGGCAACAGACATGGGATGCTGTGGAATTTGGGTTTGGTGCACAGTTCCTAAAGTCATTGGACTATGCAAACCAGCAATACCACTGTTGGGCATGGACCCTGAGGACCAAGAGAAAAGAGTGCCACGTATAGAAAATATTCATCAAAGAAGTCAAAGCAAAATGACTTGTTGTCAACTGAGGAGAGCTTGAACAAACCAGTATGTGAATAGCACATGTTTTTATTGCCTAGAAGTAAGCAGAACCACGAGTCAGGAAGATTTGGCTTCAAATCTGGTCTCAGAGACTTACTAGCTGTGTGATCTTGGGACAGTCACTTCTCCTCCACTGGCCTTAATTTCCTCCTCCATAAAATGAGGAAGTTGGACTCAATGGCCTTGGAGCCAGACTCTTTTGCAGTGACAAAGCTATAAGCCAATGATCCTATGATCAGTTCAGTGACTGATCATGACTTCCGAGGACCCCTGATAAAGGAGAGGGCACATGGACTGGAGGTATGGAAGGAGGAGGTCCCCCAATGCCTAGATGGTGACTTATTTTGACTACACTTATTTGTTATAAAGGAGGATTTATCTATTTTAGGGTTGGGGGGGTCATTGTGGGGAAACAGCAATGATGGAAAAACATATAAATGCTTTCATCAAACATTAAAAAACAAAAAAAGGAAACCTGCCGTCTCCTATCTCCATGGGATACTAGGCAGTGATGGGCCCCATCCCACTCCCCTAGCCATGTCAACACCACCTGGCCCTTCCCCAAACACAGACCCTCCACCCCCTGACCTCTGCAGAATGAAGAGTGCCTGATTTAGCAAGGGGACCTTGGGCCAATCCCTCAGTGTCCACAGTTGCAAAAGGAGCTAATGAGAATTGATGAGCCCTCTGACATAGAACAAAGCATTTTGGAGCCTCCAAAGTAGGCTCAAAGCAGCTCTCAAGGACTACTGTCTTCATTTCCAGAGATGGAGTGATTTGCCCAGGGTCACACAATGAGTAACTGTGACAGCCAGAATTCCAGCCCAGGGCTGCTGGCTGTGGCCCCTGCAGCAGATTGGACCTGGAGCAAGACTCTTCATTATCCTAGCAGGCCTTCTGACTCCCAGGGCAGTACACCAAGCTGCCTGGTAGAAGGAAACTTCTGAGTTGGAGGCCTCTTCTGGGGGCTACACTGGGGCCTTGATTCTCCAAGTACCATCGTGTGTGTGTGTGTGTGTGTGTGTGTGTGTGTGTGTGTGTGTGTGGACCTTGGACAACCCTGGCTGGAGGACTTGGCATGTGATCTCTCTGGGCCTCAGTTTCCTCATCTGCAAGATGAGGGGGGGTTAGCCCAGATTAGCTCTAAGGGTCCCTCCAGCTCTGAACACTCCAGGTCCTTTCCTGGCTCTGATACAGTAAGTCTGTGAAGAAGGAAAAAGCAAGAAGCCCCTGTGTTTGCTGTGGTGCTGAGGTACTGGGGAAGTCCAAAGCAGCCCCCCCCCACCTACCTGCCTACCCTCCCATGTCCTACAGCCCATATCCCACAGGATCCCACATCTAGAGCAGGAAGGGGCACCAGAAACCAGCTAGTCCAACCCCCTCATTTTTCAGAGGGGGAAACTGAGGCCTAGGGAGTCAAAGGGACTTGCCCAGGCTTGGAAAAAGCTTTCAGAGGCCAGCTAGTACAGCTCCTTCTTTTTAAGAAACCTGCCTGAATATAAACACTACAGAACTATAGTTTAATTTATGAAATAATACATTTTTGCAAATCCAAGATTAAAAAAATAAATCTTTGGGAACAGGATCTTTTGTACTCTTACACTACGTATACTATGTTATCTTTGTAAAATTTTTTTGTAGCATTATGTGCCTGGTGTGTTACAGATTTGACAACCTAGAGCAAGTTTTTAAAGGGCAAATAGCATTATAAGAAGGAGAATTAAGTACTTCTCGAAGTTACTGATATGTAAACCTGACTTGCTAAAACTGTGCTTGCTCTAAAGCTTGGAAGAAATGGTCACTTCTCAATGAAGAAATTTTCATAATGGAATAATTTAGACTGATGTGATACGGCCCATTATGAAAATAAAATACTGTTTAAACTTTAAAAAGAAAGAAACCTGCCTGAGGTCACCTACTCTGGTGGAACCCCAGAAGCCATCTCATGTAATCACTTCATTTCTCAAATGAGCAAACTGAGGGCCAGAGGGGAGAAATGATTTGCCCAAGTCAGACAAGCAGCAGGATTTCAACCCTGGTTCCTCTTGACTCCCAAATCAGAGCTGTTTCTGCTTGTTTCAGTCACTGTTCAGAAACTTCCCAGCTTGGACCAGGCTCTCGGGCTGGGCTCTCCCTGCAGAGTTCTGTGGTCATGAGACCTCCGGCATGTTCTAGCTCAGCCAGTAGGTGTCTGAGCATTTACAGCCCAAGAGTTTGCTGGGGGATGTGAGAGGAGGGGAGGCGAAGGAAAGGAGAAAGGCAAAAATGAAAACCAAGGGCAGCGAAAAGGCACCTGTGTCCAGTCTGGAGGGCACTTCTTACCTGCCTGGTTCCTGAAGGCTCTTTCCAGTTCTTCCATCTCTCCCTGTGGGCCCATAGTCCCAGCGCTCCTCTGAGGCCCCAATGAAGTACTGTCGGACTTGGCCTGTAAGGAGGGCCTTCAAGGGTGCCATGGAGCATGCCTTGACCTCGTAGAGTGCCTGCATTCCACCTGGAGAAAGGATAGCACGGTAGGCAGGGGACAGTAGCCCCTAGTCACCAGCAGGCCTGGCGTAGCCAAGGAAGGGCCCACCATACCCACCGTCCCAATCACACCCCCTCATTTAAGCCCACTTCTCTTCCCCTCATTCTCTTCTGAACTCTCTGCTCCCTC
The DNA here is from genome assembly GCA_028627135.1 of Pseudochirops cupreus. Classification (NCBI taxonomy): domain Eukaryota; kingdom Metazoa; phylum Chordata; class Mammalia; order Diprotodontia; family Pseudocheiridae; genus Pseudochirops; species Pseudochirops cupreus. Next base: position 9,059,411 of record CM053582.1, read on the forward strand.
CTCAGGTACCAACAATGTCCTCATTTCCAAATCTAACAGTCTCTTCTCCATCCTCAGCCTTCCTGACCTATCAGCAACCTTGGACACTGAGGATCAACCTCTCTTCCCCAACACGCTCTTCTGGATCTCCTCCTCCCTAGCAGACTGCTCCTTCCCAGGCTCCTCTGCCAGCTCCAGGTCACGGCATCCAACCATGGGCATCCTCCAAGGCTCTGCCCTGGGCCACCACCTCTTCTCCCTCTGAACTATCTTCTCATCAGCTCCTAGCCCTGGTCTTTCACATCTTCAACTGTTTTGGGGGCCTCTCAAACTAGATGTCCCATAAGCATCTCCTCAGCAACGTGTCCAAAACAAAACTCATCTTTCCCCCATACTTTCCCTTCTTCCCAATCTTCTCTCACTGATGTCAAGGTTGTGGCCATCCTCCCAGTCCCCAGACTCACAACCTCCATTGTGAGCTTCCAAAGACCAAGTCTACTCATGTCATTTCCTTCCTCAATAAACTCCCATGGCTCCCTATTACCTTCAGGATCAAATCAAAAGGCCTCTGTTTCACAACCAGACCTTCTTCCCTTTCCAGTCTTCCCATACTTTCCTCCCCTCTCTGTACTCCATGATCCAGTAACACCAGCCTCCCAACTGTTCCTCACATTTACCCACATGTTCCTCCATCTCCCAACTCTAGGTGTTTGCACTAGCTGCTCTCATTCCTGGCTTCCTCAGGACTTGTCTCCAATCCTACCTTCTGCAGGAAGCCCTTTGGTTGCTAGAATCTTCCCCTCTGAGATTATCTCCCATCTACTTCGTATATATCTTGTATCTAATTATTTACAGGTTTTCTCTCCCATTAGACTGTGAGCTTCTCAAAGGCAGGGACTGTATTATTACTTTTCTTTGTATCACCAGTGCTTGGCATAGCCCTGGCACATAGTAGGCACTTAATAAATGCTTGTTGACTGACTACCACCAGCCTAACTACTACCCTAGAGGGTAGTAGAACTCTCTCTACTCACAGAAAGAAAACTATAAGAGCAGCTGCTGCCCTCTTGCTCCCACAGGTCAGGTGCCTAGCCTTCCAGACTGTGCTAACATACAGGTATTCTTATGCTCTGCTACCAGGCACTACTGTCTTTCTCCCAGAATGCCACTGTCTTTGCACACAGTACCCTCACAGATAACCATATAGCCCTATTCTCCTTCTCCAAACCATATTCCAGCATCTTCCAAATCTCTAGATTTCTGGGCCCTCTATCTGGACAGTCCTGGCCCAAAGATCCACCCTTCCTAGAGTCTCTTCAGCGGACCAGGAGCACCTAAACATCATACCTCTCAGATGACTGTTCACTTGGCAGCTCAGTAGCCAACTGCCAGGGACCTGGGGCACCATCTCAGCAGTCACAAAGGTGGCTGGGAATAGGGAGGCCACATCTGTGCGGTGGCCCCGGATTGTCAGCATCTGCCCAGGGAAGAAGGCTGTGTGCACGTCCACCTCACTGCCCATGCCAAACAAGTGCCAGGCCACACGCTCCCCAGCACACATGCTCAGCTCAGGCAGGTTCCCAAAGACAAAGCCATTGATTGCTACAAAAAACATGAAGATCCCAGAACATCAGAGCTGGAGGGAACCATGGAGAATATCCAGCCCAACTCCTTATCTCCTTCCAGATGAACAATCTGAGGCCCAGGGAGGGAAAGTTACTTGTCCAAGGTCACACAGATGACAAAGTTGAATCTGAACCCAGGTGCTCTGGCTCTAAATGCTGGGCTCTTCTCACCACTCCATACAACATCTCCCTGGGCAAAAGTCCTCATTCCCTTCAGCATTCTGTACTACCTTCGAGCCAACCAAAGATTGGAGGGCTTGGGGAGAGGAGAGAGGAGAGGGAAAAGTTCTTGCTATGTAGGGATAAAGATCAGGCCTCTTCAGGATGGCAAGACAAAGGCCCAGACAACAACAACAACAACAACAAATATTTAACATTTGTATGGGGCTTTAAGACACGATCAAAGTGTAAACTATCTATCCTGAATGATGTGAGGCCATGATTTTCATCATTTCATCTCCAAAATATGGGATGAGAGCTCATAGGCTCATGACTCTAGACCTGGAAGGGACCACAGAAGCCATTTAGCCTAACCCTCTCATTTTACAGAAGAGGAAACTGAGGTCCAAGGAGGATTAATGACTTGCCCAAGGTCACACATAGGATCTGACATCTAGGACTGCAAGCACAGAGCAGAGCCTGATAGAAAGTCAGAAGATCTGGGTTCTAGTCCCGGGGCTTCCACTGCTTTGCTAGGTAATTGGAGGTAAGTCATTCAACCGCTTTGGGCATCAGTTTCCTCACCTATCTTTGCACAAGTTGCTTAACTCTTCCAGGCATCAATCAATTAGTCAACTAGCATTTATTAAATTCCTACCAGGTGTACCTGCAGGCACTACCCTAGGTGCTGAGGATATAAAAGGAGGCAAAGCCAGGCCCTGCCCTCAAGAAGCCTACAATCAAATAGGGGACCCAACATGCAAATAAAAAACATACAAACAAGCCATAGCCAGGATAAATGGGAAATAATGACAAGAGAGAAGTCACTGGAATGAAGAGGGGATGGGGAAGGAGGCTTCCTGTAGGAGGTGGGACTTTAGTTGGGACTTAAAGGAAGCCAGAGAGGAGTTCAGCAACGAGAACAAAGGAGGGAAAAAGATTCTGGGTGTAGGGGACAGCCACAGAGAATGTCCAGAGCTGAGAGATGGAGGGTCTCATTGGTGGAACAACCAGGAGGCCAGGGTCACTGGGCCAAAGAGTATATGTCGGGGAGGTAGGAGGGGGCTAAGGCACAAAAGGCTTTGAATGACAAACAGAGTATCTTGGATTGGATCCTGGAGGCCATAGGGAGACACTGAAGTTTAATGGGTATAGAGGTGACATGGTCAGACCTATGCTTTAGAGAAATCCCTTTGGTGGCTGAATGGAGGATGGATTGGAGTAGGGAGAAACTTGCAGCAGGCAGTGCCCCCACCCCACCCCCAAGAAGGATAAGGCAATATTTGGAAATGGAGGAGATGAGGGCCTGAACCAGGGTGGGGGCAGTAGCTGAGGAGACAAAGGGGTGTCCTCAAGAGCTCCCACAGAGGTCAAATTGCCAGGCTTCAGCAACAGCTTTGAAATGGGGGGTGAGAGTGAGGAATAAACAGGAGGGAGTGGGAGGATGGGGCTGCCCTCGACACTAATAGGTTGGGACGGTTTGGGGGAAAGATAATGAGTTCAGTTTGGGACATAAGATGTCTACTGGATTTCAATTCAAGACATCTGAAAGGCAATGGGAGATGGGAGATTGGGGCAGGGTAGGCAGATGTGAGAATCCTCAGCACAGAGAGAGTAATGAAATCCATGGGAGCCAATGAGATCTCCGTGAAATGGTCTAGAGGGAGAAGAGAAGGGGCCCAGAACAGAACCTTGGGGGGCAGCTATGATGAGGGGGAATGATCTAGAGCAGGATCCAGCAAAGTAGACAGAGGAGCCTCCTGAAAGGCAGGAGGGGGACGGGGGGGGGGGGGGAAGAGAGAGAGAGAGAGAGAGAGAGAGAGAGAGAGAGAGAGGAGTGACAAGAAAAGAGATCATCAAAGAGAAGAGGGTGATTGACAATGTCCAAGGCTGCAGAGAGGTCAAGGAGGAAAGGCCTTGGTCTGACAATTAAGAGATCAATGGTAACTTCAGAGAGAGCCAACTGGGCGTGCCAATGAGATCTCAAGCCAGAGTGGAGGGATTCAAGAAGAGAGGGAGAGGAAGGGAAATGGAGGCAGCTCTTACAGGGGACCTTCTCAGGTTTAGCCACAAAAAGGAGAACTATGGGATGAGAGTTAGGGAGAATGTACGGCTCTAGTGAGGAGTCTGGGAGGATGGGTGTGTGTGCAGATAGGAGGGAAACAGCCAGCAAGCCGAGAGATGGAAGAGGAGTAAAAGGAGGGAGTCTGACTTAGTGGTCCCTAAGGCCCCTTCCAGCTCTAAAGCTAGGACCCTAGGAGCTTCCATTCTACAGATGAGGAAACTGGGGCCCAGAGAGGTGAAGACACTTGCTCAAAGTCACACAGGTAGTGAGGAAAACTTACAGAACTCCCAACCACACAATCTGAAAAAGTCCAGGTTAAAACAAAGAAAAAAGGGCAATAAGGGTGTGGAGAAATTCCTTAAAATTTGATCAAACTTTCACCTTGCCTGGGTCAAGTCCACAATTCCTCTCTCCTGACTATCCGAAGTCATCAGATGTCCCACCATCATCATGCCCCACCCTGGACCATACCTCCTACCCAGAGCCTGCCTGGGTATGACCTCGCCCTCCCTTGGACCCGAGAAGGAAGCATGATACATTGGGCCTAAGGTGTGGAGTCAGAAACCTAGTCCTGGGCCTGAAGGGATCACAGGACTGACCCCAGGGCCAGATCTAGGTTTAGAGACAGCCCAATTCAGTGGAAAGAGCCCCGGCCTGGGCCTCAAAGGATTTGGGCTTTAAATATCACCCCTGAGGCCTGCTACCTATGCCACCTTGGACAAGCCTCTTTTCCTTCGTGGGCCAGTTTCCTCCTCCACCAAATGAAAAGGTTGGACTGACTGAACTCTGTGGCCTCTCCTAGCTCTCTATGTTCATTCAAATAGGTAACAAGATATAATAACTATGGGAATATTGTCTCTCCTAGACTGTGATGTCCTCAAGGCAAGGGGCCAAGTCTCATATCTCTGAACCTCCCCTCCCTTGACCACATCTGCATGTGCAGAGAATGCCCATGCATGTGCACATGCACACACATGCACGCACACACACATGTGCGCACACACACACATACACTATACAAGTTGACTTGAGCTGTGTCTTGTCTGTCTCTTGCTGGGGCTTCCTCTGAAGGTAACAATGGACACTGGGGAATATGGGGGCAGGGTGAGCAAAAGGGGAAACAGAGAGCAAGGCCTGCACCATCCACTCTGATGAGGAACATGCTACTGCAGGGCCTGGCCAGGAGCTGGGGAGGGCAGCCCTTGGCAGGGGGTGTAGCCAGAACACTGGGTCGAGAGCTCAGTGCCAGTCACATTGCCTCCAAGAGCAAGTACAACAGGCTTAGTTTGGCATTCAAGGCCCTTCATGGCCCAGACCCCTCCTACCTTTCCAGGCTTCTTAGCCTTACTCCCCACCACAAACTCTTTGGCCCAGTGACTTCCTGGCTGCTCCACCATCTCAGCTCTGGGCCTTCTCCCTGGCTGTCCCCCATATCTGGAATGCTACCCCTCCTCTGCTTCAACTACTGGCCTCCCTGGCTTCCTTTAAGTACCAATTGAAGGCCTACCTCCTCCAGGCAGCCTTTGCCAAGCCCTCTGAGTTCCAGGGCCTTCCCTCTGTTCACCCTTCCTATCAATCCTGTATCCTTGCTTTGTATATATTTGCTTGCTTGTTGTCTGCTCCTTTAGATTGTAAGCTCCTTGAGGGCAGGGACTGTCTTTTGCATCTTTTTATATCCCCAGCCTGGCATACAGTAGGTACTCAATGAATGCTTGTTTTGGTTTTATATCCCAAGGGACCAGCACGGTGCTTGCCACAGAGTACTGCTTAATAAAGGTTTCTTGTTGATTCCTTCCAGCTCTGACATCTTATGAAATCTGGGAAAGGCCAATTCCTCACCCAAACAGGCAGGCCTTCTAGAGTTCCTGATGATCTGCCTGATGGCAGTGGCCCATCCTACTGGGCCATGGAGAACACACACTCTTTGCCCGCCTGCAGTTTTGCCTTTGCTCAGCCCTGGGCACCAATGGCCAAAGACGCCCCCGTCTCATCAGGCTGATGGGCCCAGAGACTGCATCACCAATCAGGTGAAGGACGTGAAGGCCCATCTCCACCTCTGCCTCCACTCAGCAGGCTCACCATGCATCTTGTTGCTCTCCTGGAAAGCCTCATCCTCTTTGTCCACTGAGGCAGGGTCTGAACAAAAGGAGGCAATATTCTCATCCAGGAGCCAGCTCAAATTCTCATCCATCACACTGAAGAGGAGGAAGAAATGTTGGTCTATGTCCTGTCGCCTGGGAGGGGAGCTTCCAGCCAGGGTGCCTGGAGGCAGGAAGTGAAAGTGCCATGAAGAATCCCAAAGGTTGGATGACAAAGTGGACAGTAGAGGGAACATCCCATGAGGAAAGAATGAGAAGAGGGGAGACTTAGGAGGTTTGGCCAATGGCAGGAAGGGTGTATAGCCTTCTGATGTGGGGCTTCAATTAAAACTGAAATTGCTTACCCAGGGCCCATCCTGCCCCAGACAAGCCCCACCCTGACCACAGTCCCACTCCTAATCACATTTCAAATTCTGATCGCATATGTAGCCAGGCCATAACCTCCCTTGGCCAAGCCCCCAATCTCACCACACCCCTTAAAATCCCTCCCCCAAACCAGCCACAACCCTAAAAATCCCTACCCCAAACAAGCCCACACCCTGAGCAGGCCCCTTCTGGGATTCTAGGCCAACCCTGATCAACCCCCACCCTGGCCACGCCCACGTACATACCACAGTGAGCTTCACCAAGGAGGTGAAGAGGAATAAGATGGTAGCGTAAAAAGGGATGGAGAAGGGCAGTCCTGCTGACTCGCTGTGACATTGGGAGTCTTCATCCCCCAGCCCCTTCCTGTTGTGTCTGGGCCCAAGACATCAGGCAGCTCTACAGCACAGCCTGGCGCCTGAGACCTCCCACAAGGAAACACAAAGACACACAGGGAAAGCCGCCCCACAGCTACCTTGTCCCACCACACAAAGGCCTGCCCTGGTTCTCCTGGCCATTTCCTCTCCAGCTGTAGCACAGGCTCCCAGATGCCTGGGCTCTCTGTTTGATCTACTGCCTAAAAGCAGTCTCAGAGTCGGGGAGAAGCCGGTGGCCTACTGGTGGCTCTTGGTGGCAGTGGTCAACAGCCCCATCCCAATAGCAGGCCCCAGCCTCCCCCTCTGTCTAGGAGACTCTACCTCTTTTGCAGGTGACAAGGGGCCCAATGAGGCCAGAGGCAATGTCTCTGGGAGCATCCACGTGGGAGTGGTAGATCCAAGTGAGGCATGCAGGGTCAGCATGGCCAGGTGCGTGGCCCTCAGGGATAGTCCAGTTATAGGTATGGCTCCCCCCTGGGGGAACAGCATCATCTGCTTTCAGCCCCCCAGAGGTACCGTCTGGGTACAGGGAACCTGGGAAACAATAAATACAGGTATCTATCTCCCCCCTATTGCTCCACAAGAGGGGGCTAGGGGGAAGATTAGCCTGGGAAGCAAGACACCCAAGTCACCTGAGTTTTGGTGCTGGATTTGGGAAAGGGGGATTCTGGGATCTAGGAGGCACCAACCAGAGGCACCAACCATCCCACACCTCAGTTCCCCCAGGTGAGAAAGGTTTTACCCAGCAAAGACCAAGAGCTCCTAAGGCCCGAGGTACTAAGAGAACAGACCAGTTTTTACATGAGTAGTGAAGAGAATGCTGCATGAGGAGTCTGCCTTACACTGCCAGGGCCTAGGCCTCCCTGGCACTAAACAGCAGTCTTCTAGTGGGTACCCTTATGGCCCTCCACTCCCCAGCATCCTTTTAGGGGGTGAGCTCCCCTATTAGAGTCTAAGCTCCCTGAGGCCAGGGACCATCTTAGGGTTGGATTTGTATCTCAGTATTTGGCCCAGGGACTGCATAAGTTTCCTTTGTGAGCCAAAGTATTTTTCAGGTTTCATAAAGTTGTTTTCTCCCTCCCTCCCTTCTTCCCTCCTTTCCTCTCTCTCTTCCTGTCTCATTTCCTTTCTCTCCCTCCCTCTCTGTCCCCTCCCTCTCTCTGCCCCCTCCATCTCTCTGTCCCCATCCTTCTCTCTGCCCCCTCCCTCTCTCTGCCCATTCCTTCTTTCTATCCCTGCTGTGCCCCCTCCCTCACTCTGTCCCCCTCCCTCTCTCTGCCCCCCTCATCTCTCTGTCTCCCTCCCTTTCTCTGCCCCCTTTCCTCTCTCTGTCTCTCATTCTCCTTGGTTTCTCATTGATAAAATGAAGAAGCTGGACCATATGAGGCATACATAAAGTTCCCTCCACCACTAAATCCTAGAATCTCTTCAATAGGACCGTTTGAAGAGCCTGGTACCAGACTCATGGCCACCTGTCCCAGACGGTGTCAGCACTGGTCTGGGTGAGTTCCTTCCCTTTCTCAGGCCTGCTCCTGGGGTCATCTCATGGTATAACCTAGAGCCCTGAATAGAAGCCATAAGGTCTGGGCTCAAGACTCAGCTCTTCTACTACCTTCCTGTGTGGTTTTAGGCCAGTCCACACTGGGCCTCAGTTTCTTTTTCTGTAAAATAAACATGTTGGAACTCTAAAGTCCCCTTTGACTTTCAAGCTCTGTGAATAGCACTTCCAGATTTTCTAAGCACTCTCCCACAAACCACACATTCGATCCTCAATGTAAGCCAAATGTAATTATTAGCCCTATTTTACAGAGGGGACCACTGAAACCCAGAGACGTCAAGGAAGTGCCCATTGTGGCAGCAAAGCCAGGCCTTGAGTTCAGGTCTCTCCAACTGCTGGCCTGCAAAGAGCCCTCCAGAAGCCCCTCTAAACTCCCTCAAATCAGGAAAAGTGGCCTAGCCTGGGGAGGAAAGGGCATGCCGGCTAACCTTCAGAGTCTTTCTCGTAGAAGACACCATGGGGGTGAATTGTGTAGGGGCGTCTGGCGAAGTTCTTTAGATGAACAAGGATGATATCCCCCACTTCCCCCCATAGCACAGGGCCCAGAAAGCCCAACCAAGCCGGCTGGGCCACCTCTGTTGTATAGGAGCTGTCTGAGTATTCTTTATAGACAGTCTTATGGTAGATGCTCCCAATTCGGTCCTTGCCGGGCTCCAGGTAACCAGCAGCCACCCTGAGGGGAGAGAGAGAAGCAGAAATACAGTGACAAGCGGCCCTTCCTGAGAGCAGAGGGCTTCCTGAACTCCTCGGCTAGCGATGCCGGGCAGTCTATGGGGCAATCTATGGACACAATCTATGGACACCTTCTTGGGAGCATTTTTTTAAATACAAAAAAGAAAATCAGTTCACAAAGGAAAGAAAAGATTAGGGAAAACAAAGCTGACTCTTTTTTCCCATCCATGTTCTCCAGCCCCCTGAAATCTATCCATGGATGCCAGGTCAAGAATCCCTGCTCCAGCATCTCAAGGTCAGCAAATGGCTGTTCCTACAGCAACCAGGGGAGGTAGACAGTACATGTATCATTATCCCCATTTAACAGTGAGCAGACTAAGTCTTAGGAGCATAGAGTTGAAAGGAACAGCTGGTCTAACCCTCTCATTATACAGAGGAGGAAACTGAGGCCCAGAGGAAAGTGACTTGTCTAAGGTCACACAAAAGATCTCAGAGAACAGCTAGTCCAACCCCCTCATTTTACAAAGGGGGAAACTGAGGCCCAGAGGAGGGGAAGTGACACCCAAGGTCACATACTTAATACATGAGAGAGCTGGGATTTGAACTCAGGTCTTCTACCTTCACTGCCAGCACTCTTAAGCTATACCAAGCTGGCCATTAGTGTGGTCTGAGGCAGGGGAGAGGCTGAGGTGACCTTTCAAAGCCTGTTCCAAGGGTATCTGGGATTCCAAACCTGGCTGAAGGGGGAGATGGTCTTTGTTGGAAAGGCTTGGCTGTAGCCTGATCTCCAGACCAGTTTTCTGGTTTGTTTTCTGGGAAGTCGCATAACTGAGATCAGCTTTGGAAAGTTGGGCCCAAACTCGGAAGCTCTAGAGGTCCAAAGTAAGTCTTTACGGGCTTAACCCAGACAAGCTGGGTTAGAGAGTCTAAAGTCAGGCTGTGAACTTGGGCAAGATGCATATCTGAGCTTCAGGCTTCCCATCTGTAAAATAGGCATAATACCCTCTGTACCCCATACCTCACAGGGCTCTAGATTATAAAATGCTAAAGGAAACTGAGCATCTGTGATTACCCATGGGCCCTGGTCAGAAGACTCCTCCACTTACTAGCTGTGTGACCTTGGCCCAGTCCCTTCATCTCTTTATAACCTCACTTCTCCTACCTGTAAAGTGGAGATTATGATATTCATAATGCCATAGCCCACAGATACATCATGGGGAAAGTGCTTTGTAAACCCTATTGTTGATGTTCAGTCATATCCAACTCCCCATGGCCCCATTTGGGGTCTTCTAAGGCAAAGATGCTGGACTGGTTTGCCATTTCCTTCTTCAGCTCATTTTACAGATGAGGAAACAGAGGCAAATAGAGGGAAGCGATTTGCCCAGGGTCACACAAGTAGTAAGTGTCTTCCTGATTCCAGGCCCAGTGCTCTATCCACTGTGTCTCCTAGCTGCCGCTTTGTAAACCTTAATGTCCTCCTAGAGATGGGAATTATTGTTACCGTACTAGAGTCCTAAAGAGGGATTGTGGGGTAGTAGAATACTAATCAAGGGACTTCATTTTAAATGCTAATTCTGCTGTTCACTAAGACTTACCTTAGGTAGGTAAGTCACTTATCTCTGAGACTCAGTTTCCTCATTTATAAAGTGAGTGGGCTACACTAGAATTTCCCTAAGGTCTTTAAGCTTGGAGTTCCCCATTCCTAAGAGGTCACTCCCCAACCCATAGTAGAGGCCAGGACACCTAGGGCTCTTCACCACTTTGCACATGCCCTGCCAAGGTAGAACCTACTTGTCATCTTCCACTGACTTGCCCGTGATGATGTTTCTCCCCTTTGGCAAATAGTTCCAACGGACTTCTTGGATGCCCAGGTAGTAAATCCGGGTGGTCCCCTGAGCCGGATAAGGCCACAGTGCCAGGATGGAGAGCAGGGCCCCCAGAAGCCACCATTGGCCCATAGCCTGCATAGCTCTGGCAGGTACACGTAGGGACGGCTGCTGCCCTACAAGAGAGACACCAAAGAAGCCTTGAGTCTATGTATGTAGCCAGAGAGGCTGCCAAGGAGGGATGAAGCAGGGGCCTAGGCCCAGGGCTATGGAAGGAAAGAGAAAGACCAGCCAGACAGCAGGACAGCAAGGCCATGGGCCAGCCTTTCCCAGGATGCACTGTTCCATAACTTTAAGATGTACAGGTCTAACTCCCCTCATTTTATAGAGAAGAAAAGTGAAAACAGCTTGAAATAGCCTGAAACTGCACTAAGATTTAAGGGAAACTGTGTATGTGTTCCACTTGGAACCGAGCACCAGGCACCTCTGGATACTGCCAATCCAGCATGTCTCTCTGTGCAGTATGGGGCAGTGGAGAGGGTTCTCTGCTAGAGATGGGACAAAGACAAAAATGAACCATCGCAAGATGCTAGATTGCCAGCCTCTTGTCCCAGCATCTTTCTCATCTTCTTGATACAGATTTGGCTTGGGGTCCACTAAGACAACCAGTCTCATATGACTACCTAACTGCCCATCACTCAGCTCACTCTAATGAAAGGCCAGAAACTCATGGAAGAGTGGGCTAACTTTGGGGATGCCAAAGGATTTATGGAATTCACAAAGATTAGGGGCTTGACCTTCACCAGGACTCTTAAATGAAAAGAGGGAAAAAAAAGTCCAGCCCTGTCTCTGCCTCAGTCTGGGGCCTACAAAAGGGCTGAGAAGTGCCTAAAGGGAGCCAGTGGTGAAGAGAGAGAGGGAAGCTAACAGAAAAAGACACCCAATCTGCATCAGCCCCTGCTTCCCCGGCTGCTGAGATTACAGCCAGCTGCCGCCACACCTGGCAATTGATAAAGTTTTTAATTGCATATTCAGTTCATTAATCCTTTATTTTTCTATGTCATTAATGAAGAAACAGAAGAGTGAAGAGCATTTTGATGCTTTTCTGATGGAAGGGAGAGAGCAGAGAACTTTCTCCCCTATTGCATTATGTGAGAAAGAACATGCTATAGTCAAATACCATGTACAAATAACATCCTGTGGGTCAGTTACTGGGCTAAGTGCTTAGAACAGGGCCTGGGAAAGACAAAAATGTCATCCCTGCCCTCAAGTAACTGGGCCACAACAAAGAGAACAATTAGAAACACACAAGCTATGTATGTGGAGGGGAGGAAGATAAGGAGTTTGAAACACCTACTATGGGCTTTACAAATCAGATTTCATTTGATCCTTGCAATAACCCTGAGGGGCAAGTGATCCCCATTTGACAGTTGAGGAAACTGAGGCAGCCAGCAGTTAAGTGACTTGCCCAGGGGCACGCAGCTAGGAAGTGTCTAAGGCTGCTCTTACACTCAGGTCTTCCTAACCCCAGGCCCAGCATTCTAGTCATGGCCCTACTGAGCTGTGTCACCATAGGAGACAGAAGGCCCGAGTGATTTGGCCTGCTACTTCTGGGTTATCCAAAGCCCTCAGGAGTACTGTACCTGCCTGCCTTTCCTGTTCTCCCTTCCCAGAGGACAGGAGCACTGCTATTTCCCACTTCAGGCCTCAGACTACCTCTCTGCAAAAGGAGAAACTAATCTCAAAGAATCATTGAATTTCAAGTAAGTCAACTAATCCAACTTGTACCTGAACAGGGATCCCTCTACAGCATCTCACCACCTTGCTATTCAACCTCTCTAGTCACGGGGAACTCACTACCTTCCAAGGTAGTCCATTCCACTATCAGTCCATTAATGAGGAGGAACTACAGCACTAATGTTCTCTATGTGACCTTGGACAAGTTCCTTTCCCCTCCCTGAGCCTCAGTTTCCTCCTCTGTAAAATGAGGGGCTGGACTAGGTGGTCCCCAAGGGTACCCTTTACAGGCCTAGGATCTTACCCCAGCAGGTAGCTCAGCCCAGGATTGCCTGTAATCTACCTAATATTCCCACCTTTCCCTGGTACCGCGTGGGTCAGGGAAGGCCCAGTGTTAGAATCCCAAGATGTCAGAGCTGGAAGGGGATCAGCTGGCTAGACTGATCCCATTTTACATATAGGGAAACTGAGACCCAGAGAGGAAAAGTGACTTGGCCTCTTCCTCTCCTCTCCAGATTGTGGTAAAACCAAATTAGATAATGCCAGAATTTGGATTTGGTCTTCTCTATTCCCTTTAAGGCCCTGAGGGGATTCTCAGTCCCATTTTATAGACCTTATTCCAAGTCAGAGGCAACTTTCAATCCCCAGACCAGTTAGAAAGCCCGACCTACCTCTCACAGTGGAGTTAAACAGTCACCCTCAAAAACATAGACACAAGAAGGAATATATAAGCATACCTGCCTGCCCACACCCCCCCACACACACCCCTGACAAGCTCCCTAGGAGAGGTCACTGGACCAGAACCAGATTGCAAGAGTTTTCCAAAGACTCATCCATGGCCCCTCTCCTTTGACAAACTCATCCACTTCCATGGCCTCAACCACTATGCTTGAAATTGAAACACTGGCTCATTTGAGGCTCATTCAATCCATATTAATCACACAATCAAGTTTCTGGTAGCCGTTATCTCCAAACTCCCAGGACACACTCTTTCCTTCATCAATTGAACTCAGTGCCTTGCTCACAGTCTTTCTCTCTTCCCCAGCTTCTGCCCTCATATTAAGGGACATTAGCATACATGTTGGTATTCCTCCAAATGATCCTTCTTTGAGTCCCCTTCTGTCCCCTGACACTGCCACCAATGTGGTCCAGGCTCTCTTCACCTCCCGCCTGGACGACTGCCCTGGCTGCTAGGTGGATGCCTGCCCTGGCCTCTGGAGGTCTGCCTGCCATAACTGCTGAGGGTCTGCCTGCCTCAAGCCCCTCCCCAGTCCAATCCAGCCTCTGCTGGGCTGCCAAATTGATCTTACTTAAACACAGATCTGACTGGGTCACCCCCTTGCTGGTCCTGGAACACTACACTCCATCTCCCGACTATATGAATCTTCACTGGCTCTTCCCAATGCCTTCTCATATCTTCCTTAACTTTCTTGGCTTCTGTAAAGTGCCCCCTTCTGCAAGAAACCTTTTCTAGTCAGTCTTTCTTAGTATTAGTGCCTTCCCTCTGAGATTAGCTCCAAAGGAGCCTGTATCTATCTCATTTGTACATAGTTGTTTGCATTGTCTCCCCCATTAGACTGCTAGGCACATAGTAGGACCTTAATAAATGCTTGCTGATTGAATGACCTCAAACATCCTAACTTCCTGCTTCCTCAATTTACCTCTACTCCACCTCAGCTATACTCAGAGATGGCCATACCCTTGACCTTGCCATCACCCACAAAAGTACCACTTCCATAAGTATGAGCTTAGAAATTCCTTCATCTGATCAGAAAAATGGCATTCCATTTTTCCCTCTGCCTTGTAACCCCTAGCCCAGCTCTTCATCCTCACTATGACCCTCAAGCCCTCAGTTTCTCCCCAGGTTAGCACTTCTACATTGACTACACTCTCCTCCCTTTCCTTTCTTGACACCTTGGTGAATCTGTTGAAATCTCCACTGTCCTCTAATTCTTTTTTTTCAATCATATTTTTTAGTTTCAAATTCTTTGCCTCCCAGCTCCCCTTCTCCTACTGATTGACAAAGCAAGAAAAGCTAGCATTCATAGTCAGAAATTTACAGATCTTTATAATCAAGCAAAACCAATTTCCACATTTATCATGTGCAAAATAATACATGCTTTGAGTTGTACCCTGAGCCCACATCATCAAACCTTTGGCACCACTGTGTCAGAGTTCCTAAACCTTTCAAAGGTCTTTGAATTAATGCTATTATTGTTATTGGATAAATGGTTCTCCTGCTTCTGCTCACTTTGCATGAGATCATGAGTCTTCCCAAGTTTTTCCAGAAACCTTCATGCTCATCATTTCTTACGGAACAATAGTATTCCATTACAGTCATACCCTACAATTTGTTTAGCCATTCCCCAATTGATGGACATCCCCTCAATTTCCAATTCTTGGCCACCACAAAAAGAACTGCTAGAAATATTTTTATACATGTGCATGCTTTTCCTCCTTCTCTCATACAGACCTAGTCTTGTCCAGTGAAAGGGTCTGCAAGGTTCAATGATTTTGGGGGCATAATTTACAACAGTGGTCAGCCTCAAAGGCTACACATTGACTTAGAAAGCCACAAATTAACAAGAGCTATGTCATATTGTCTTTTTATTTCTTTTGTTAAACCTTTTCCAAAGACATTTTAATCTGGCTAGGCAGGCTGCAGGCCTTGAGTTTGACAGCTCTTGAAAGGAGCCCCTGGCCTCCTTATCCTTTTCCCAATTTTTCCCTGCTCAGCCTCAGCCTTGGATCACTCCCCTCCTCACTCCCCCCTCTCTCCCATGCTCCTCTTGTGCTGCTGAACAAAGACGGTGAAAACTACGAAACCCTTCTGACTGGGCCCATTGCAAATTTCTGTTACTTAATTTCAACTGGGCCCTCACCGTAACATGGCAATCACTGTAGACTTCCCTAATCAAGTGGCTATCTCACTCATCACTACGATTTTTCTCAAACCTTCTCATCCCTCCTCAAGCCACCTGTGGCTCCTCCTCTCCGTCCTCCAGCTAAGAGCCTTGCTTCCTATCTACAGATAAAATGGAGCTCCCTCGTCTCCCCTCTTCCTCATCTCAAATCACTTGTGTGCCTCCCGACATCATTTCCTTCACCTCCCATCCCATTTCACACTCTGAGGTGCCCTTGCCTGATGCCAGACCCTTCTATATGTACAAGTTATCTCATCAGAGCCTCACTTTTTCCACCAGACAGCCTCTATCTTCATGACTCTGTTACTAACCCTCAGTCTCTTTCTATGAACTCCTTCCCTTACTGCCCACAAACATGCCCATCGCTTGCTCATTTCAAAAAGCCTTCCTCGATCCATCCAGCCCCTCTCAGTCTCTTCCTATATCTCTCCTCCAATTTCTGGCTAAAATCCTTGAGAAGGCTTTCTACAATCAGTGCATCTACTTCCTTTCCTCTTATTATCATCTTTTCTGACGTCTTCATTCAACTAAAAGTGCTCTCTCCAAAATCACCCTCTTCCTGACTTCCCTGTTACTGTCCATGGCATGACCATCCTCCCAGGCACTGAGGCTCTAAATCAGGGTGGGAAACCTGTGGTCTCAAAGCCACCTGTCTTCAAGGTCTTCAAGGACAGCCCTTTGACTGAATCCAAACCTCACAGAACAAATCTCCTCTAGGTCCTCAAATGTGACCTTTTGAAGCCAAATTTCACAGAACAAATCCCCTCAATAAAAGGATCTGTTCTGTAAAACTTGGACTCAGTCAAAAGGCCACATCTGAGGACCTAGAAGGCCACAGGTGCCCTCAAGGCCACAGGTTCCCCACACCTGCTCTAAACCAAAATGTCCTCCTTGACTCCTCACTCTCATCCCCATATCCAATCTATTGCCAAGTTCTATCATTTCTAACTCTGAAACATCTTTCCAATACAACAGCTTCTCTCCTCTGACATGGCCATCCCCTCCCTGAGCCTTGGTTTCCTCCTCTGTAAAAATAAAAGGACTGAACTAAGTAGTCTCAGAGATCCCTCAGATCTTAGGTGTGACCTGGGATGAGTGATTTCCCCTCCATGAGCCTCAGTTTTCTCCTCTGTAAAATGCAGGTTGGACTAGTTGACCTCTGAGGTTCCAAGTCTATGGTACTATGAGCCTGTGCAACAGCACTACCTAACACAATCTGAAAACCCCTCAAGACTGAATTGGAAAAAGGAGGCTAAAGCTTAGGGCATTAATTTAATTTCCAGGCCTGGATACAGAAGTCTGCTCACCCAGAGTGGGGAACTTCTGGCCAAGACACCATCATGGCCAACCCAGAGGCAGGGAAGCTGCACCCAACTGAATCAATACTTCATCCTTGCTGAATAAGGAAACTTCTTTTTGTTATGTATGCCTGATTTTGTCCCAGTCCTTAACCTAAACTTGGGCCAATCTGAGTCAGGCCTGGCCTGTGTCACCTGGTTCATTGGTTGATTGTCCCCCTACTATTGCGCCATCATCATCATCATGATAAAAATAACATGTATATAGAACCTGCTAGGTGCCAAGAGCTTTACAATTATTAGCTCATTTTAGGTAAGTTACAAGAAGGCAGGACTCATGTCATACCTAAGTTGTGTGGGCTCTACAAAAATGAGTCCTGCAGTGGAAGGAAGGAAAGAGAAGGAGTGAGGGAGGGAGAGAGCACATGTGACCTTGGGAAAGTCCCTCACTTCTCCATAATCTGTGAAATAAGGGGTGTGGTCCAACCAGGTTCCCACCACGTGCTCTGCAGACAGCAAGAACTAGACCAACATCAGGAAGTAGACCAGATGATTTCTACAGGTCTGAGAGTCTAGGAATGAGGGGGAAAAGAGAAGGGAGAAGCACAGGACGGGAAGTACAACAGGAAGAGAGGAAGGAGGGAAGAGTTACTGTGCTGCCAGAGGACATGGGAAAAATGGCCCTAGGCTGGGTGGACTTGGCAAAGTCTCAGGATCAGACTGGGAGAGAGACTTTGCCCCACCCTGGGAAATTAACATCCTGTCCAAGGAAGATATACACACCAGGAGAGACTTTGCATGCTGTTCTTTTCAGGTCAAAGTACAAGAACACTGCACTTCCATCCCCTTCACCTGGAGCTAGGAAGGCCCAGCCAAGAGAAAGGACAGGTTCAGGAATTCTCATTCTAAAACACAACCAATACTTATTGGGGGAGGAGGGGGCAGCTCTTGCATGTCAGGCCCTTCCTGTCCACTCACAAAATGTACCTCATGCCTGGACAATGATGCTATGCTTGGCTTCTCCTGTCCCAAGTCTCTCCCCCACTCCAGTCCAAACATCTTCTGCTTATCTGCCAAATGGATTTTCCTAAAGCTCAGGTTTGGACTAAATAAACTTCAATGACTCCCTATGACCTCCAGGATCAATTAAAATATCTTCTGTCTGATGTTCAAAGCTCTTCACAACCTAAACCCTTTCTAACTCTCCAATCTTCCATTTGAAGCCTCTCCACAAACTCTAAGATTCAATTACAACTGCAGTTCCTCAAACGTGATGCCCCATTTCCAGCCTCCCCGCGTTTGTACTTGCTGTCTCTCAAGCCTGGAATGCTCTTTCCCTCCTCACCTTTTCCTTCTGGCTTCCCTGGTTTCCCTCAAGACTCAACTCAAATTCCAGCATAAACTGTCAGAGTTGGGCAGGGACCTCAGAACACAGAATATTGGAAGTGGAAGGGCCTCAGGACAGAGAATGCCACAATTGGGAGATACCTTAGAACACAGAAAGTCAAAACTGAAAGGTACCTTAGAACAGAGAATATCAGAGCTGATCGGGTCTTCAGGACACCGGAAGTCCCAGCTGAGAAGGCCGTCAACAGAAACAAAGTCAGAGCTGAGAGGGACCTTAGACCATAGAACAGGAGAGTTTTAAAACTCTGTGATAATAAAGAGACTTTACAGATGAGGAAACTGAGACTCACCATGAAGAAATGGGTTTCCCAGGGCCATAGAGCTAGTAAGTACCAGCTATGAACCTGGAGCTTCTAGACTCCATAACCTATACTCTATCCACTAGACAGGGGCAGGGAACCTGTGACCTGGAGGCCACATGAGTCCAAGTCTGATAGAGCAAATCCTTTTATTAAAGGGGTTTGTTCTGTAGAGTTTGGATTCAGTCAAAGGGCTGCCCTTGAGTACCTAGAGGGCCACATATGACCTCGAGGCCACAGGTTCCCCACTCCTTCAACTATGCCCTATCAGTTGGTACATATGGTAAAAGAAATTGAGCCCCAGAGACTTGCCCATGGGACCCTCATGCCTGGCTTTATCTAGCATCCCTCAGCTGCCAGCAGCATCTCAACCCAGGCCTTGGCCCACCAAACCAGACTGACTCTTGGCAGTCTCTGGGCTGTCTAGGCTGTGACTGGCTCACTCATTGTGGAAGTGTTCAAAGTCAGCTCTTCGCAATCTGCTTCATATCCTCACATTACCAGTTTTAAAACCACATCAAAGTAGAACTCTGACATGGGGCTGGTTGGGGGTTTTTTAAATACTTTAAGTGGTTATACCACACTGGTTCACACTCATTACCTCACTGGCCTCTGGGGGAGGTGAGTGAGGGGGAGAGCAGGACTGGGAGTTCCCAACTGACCTTGAAGACTTTGGCTGAGGGAGAAACTGAGGCCCAGGGAAGGGAAGCTCATGTGGAACTTTCAGTTTAGCATCTGAGTTGCTCCTTAGACTTTGATTCCCAGATCTGATCTCAGGCAAGCGACTTCACCACCCTCTGCCTCAGTTTCCTGCCCCCTTGGGACAATTCTAAGTTTCTGGGGCCTATAAAGTCACACGGGTAGCAACAGAAACCAAATTACCACCCAGATCCCAGCCAATGAGGTGTTTTTTTTTTTTGTCACAACATGAAGAAGGAAATTGAAGCCCAGAAAGGGGAATAGGGACAGTCTCCAAATAAGTTCACCCTGCCGGGAGAGAGGAGCCATCTGATCCAAGCCCTTTATTTTAATGAGCGGGAAACTGAGGCCCCAGGGAGAGAAAGGGTCTTGCCCAGGCAGACAAAGAGGGCAAGAATTTGCACCCAGATCCTTGGGTTCTGGATGCACTTGCTCTTGCCACTGAACCCCATGCCACTGTGCCCTCTGGGTGCCAACAGCTTGGACCCTGTTTGCCTTCTGGGGGGAGGAGGAGGGGAGAGGAAGGGGGAAGGGAAGGGAGAGAGAGGAAGGGGCTTACCTGGCCCAGCCTGCGGCAGCCTGGGGGAAGCCAGGCTCAAGTAGGCCACGGGGGTCTCGGAGGGGAGCCCAGGCTTCTCCCTGGGCCCAGGCCCCTTCCCCAGCCCGGTCCAGAAAGTGGGATTGGCCCAACCTGGGCCGAGATCCCGGCACTCACTCCCAGAGGCCCAGGCCAGGCTGGGGCCCGGGGGCGGGGCCAGGGGCCGGGGGGGCGGGGTTCAGGGGCGGGAGCCAAGCGTCTTTGTTATCTGGGAGAGAGGAAGGGGTTAGGGAGAAGGGGAGCAGCAGCCCAGGCTTGCTGCCCCATCCTAGGCCGCCAGCAGCTGGGCCAGCCCCTTGCCACTGGGCCCTCTCCCATAGGCATCAGCCAGCAGGGGAAACGGGGTCCCTGTGTCCCCACCCTCTGTAGGGCTTCCCTAGACCCAAGACAGGCCTGGGAGAGCCCTTACTACAGAGTTTGTGGAGCTGGGAGGGACCTAAGGACAAGGGATGTCAGGGTTGGGAGGGCCTTTAGAAAAGGGAATGTCAAAGCTGGGAGGGATCTTAGGACAGGGGATGTCAGAGCTGTGAGGGACCTTAGGACAGGGGATGTCAGGGCTGGGAGGGAACTTTAGAACACCAAATGTTTGGTGGAGACCTTAAAACAGAAAAGGTCAGGGTTTGGAAAGGATCTTAGAATATGGAACATCAGCATTGGGAAGAACCGAAGTATCAGAACCAGAGAGACCTTAGAACATAGAACAGCAGAGCTGGAAGGGAAGCTTAGAATATTAATGCTGGAAGGGACTAGAGACTTCATCTATTCTAATCCCTTCAGTTTTCAAAGGAGGTACCAAATCCAGAAGAGGGAAGTCACTTCCATAGATTTCGAGCTAGAAAGCACTTTCCAGCTGCCTTCTGCTCCCAACTCCACAGTCCTTAGCAATGAAGAAGCTGAGACTCAGGGCCATGAAGTCACTCAGCAGGATCCCACCATGGTAAGTGACAAAGGCAGGGTTTGGAAGCCAGGCCCTCTCGCTCAGAACCCAATGCTCTTCCCACCATACCAGGCTACCACCACCTAGCAAATGGTTGAGCCTCCAAGGCTCAAGGCCTGAGGCCTATTGCCTTTCCCCAGTAACTGTGCTTCTACCCTCCTAGACTGTTTTCTGCCTTTCTGCTACTTCCTCTAACAGGCTGCCAGGCCTGGCACAAAACCGTGGGGTCATAGCAGCCTAAGATCTCCCTTTAGGGGAGCTCCACAGGCCTCCATTGAAAAACCAAAAACAGCCAGAAGGCAAGAAAGCTCGACTAGAAGTCAGGAGACCTGGTTTTATTACTGAGTTACTGACTGGTATGTTGAGTGGTCTTGGCCAAATCACTTATCCCTACACCTCATGCTTAATATAAGGACGTAAGACTTGCTGGTCTCTTCAGCGTTATTATACTATGTTGTTATCCTCCATCCCCATAGCCATTTATATATTTAAAAGCCCTCAAATCAGCCTCTCACAAGGAAGCAGCAGGCAGAACTAGAAAACACATGGGACAGGAAGGGTTCTAGTCCCAAATATGCCACTTTTACTAAGACATGACCTTGAACAAGTTACTCCTTTCTAGGCCTCACTTTCCTCATCTGAAAAATGGGAGGGTTGGATTAGATCTGGGGTTCTTAATCTTTTATGGTAAGTCCCTTTTAGGCCTCTGGAAGTCTGGCGAAGGCTATAGATCTCTTTTCAGCATCATGTTTTTAAAGAAATTCCTAACTGAAGGAACAACTAAGTTTCAATTGGAGGTTTATGCCAATAAATCCCGTCCAAGTTTACAGACCCCCTGAAATCTATCCAGAGACCCCTTGGGAGGGGGATGGTTAAGAAATCCTTGGCTTCCTTCCAGCTGAAATACACTCTGCTCTGGATGCTAAGGATATGGGATATCAGACCTGGGATGGGGCCTTAGAAGAAGAAATATCCGAATATGACTTTCTAGATCCCAAGGTCTCTTTAAGATCTCCCAAGGTGTCTCCCAGCAGTCTGAATGTGTTTGAGGTAAAAAGAAATCTCTGTCAAAGGATGAAAATTGTCCATTTCAAAAGCTGCTAAAGTCCCAACCAAAAGACTGGAAAAGTCTTCGGAAATCATGAGGCACAGGGATTGAAGAAGGGAAGGAGAAGGGTGAAGTCTGAGAAGCACCAGAGAGAATGCCCTAAGCTGGCTCACCAATGGGAGAAAAGAAGGGCTTGGGAGAGGAGAGAAGGGGGCCCAGAGCCCTGCCTCCATCCATCGGCCTTACTTGTTAAAGAAGCATCCCAAGCTAGGAGCAGCTGCAGTCCTGAAGGCTGGCCTCACACACTGATTTCTTGTGACCTGAGAGTCGGGGCATGGCCTTGGGAGGAGGATGGGCCAAAGCATGGGCCAGGAGAGCAAAGTCTCTGTCATAAAGTTCTAGAGGTTACCCGGTGCCCTTGGGGACCAGGGAGCTGATCTAGGCTTGGGCCTTTGGCAGTGGCCAAATGGGAACCCCTCAGCAAGATGGGAGGAGGCAGGCCTCTGCGTCATCGCCCCAGCTCCAACACCCCCTTCTTACCCTGGACCTAGGAGCGGGAAGGTAAGAACAGGATTCATTAAGCTGGGGTCCAAGTCCAGGCACTAAGGTTTTTATTGCAGGGAGGGGAAGGAATGAAACTATGACTCACAGGAGCCAACAGGAGACAGGTTATAGACCTCCGGGAGCCATCAAAGGGCCAGGCCAGGTGTGCAGGCAGGCCTTTAGTAATCAGTGGGGGTAGCCCCGCCTCCCTCCCAGCTGTGGGTGCATCTCCAGCACTGAGAATGGAGGAAGCTACTAGTGTTTGGTAGAGCCCTGGTCTGCAATTCAGAGTTCAGATCCATCCATCCATCTATCCATCTCCCCCTAAAAGCCTTTAAAAATGATATCAAAATGAGGAGGAGGAGGAGGAGGAGAAAGAAGAGGAGGAGGAGGAAGAGGAAGAGGAGGAAGAGGAGGAGGAGGAGGAGAAGGAGGAGGAGCCAGTCCTGCCTCTCTTAAATCCAAGTCACTTACAAGTCAAGACATCACCTTCCTGATGTCATGGTCTTCTTCAAGAATGAAGGATGAACAACAACAACCACTATACATGCCATGCTGCTTTTAAAATAAGCCATAGGGACCTTCAAGGGCTAGGGAAATGGGAGATACTGTTGTTGGGACGATAGTGATATACCTATTCACTCTGTTTTAGATGGAAAAACTGCCTCAGTGGAAGTTAATCTTTCCATGGCTCATTTCCCTCTGCCCAGCAAAGGACAAAGTCTCTTTTATTTACCTAAACTACTGTCCAATTTAAATCCCAAATTCTCGATGTCCATCCCTTGGGGAATGGCTGAACAAGTTGTGGTATGTGATTATGATGGAATACTATTGTACTATAAGAAATGATGAGCAGGTTGCTCTCAGAAAAACCTGGGAAGACTTGCATGAACTGATGCAAAGTGAAACGTACTATGTACAAAGTAACAGCAATAGTGTAAGATGATCAGCTGTGAATGACTTTGCTATTCCTATCACTACAATGACCCAAGACAAGGTTTAAAGGACTTATGATGAAAAATGCTATCCACCCCCAGAGAAAGAACTGATGGTGTCTGAATACAGATTGAAGCTTAGGGGGTTTTTTTGCTTTCTTTATTTTTCTTGGTTTTTTTCTTTTCTATGTTTTCTTTCACAACATGACTATTATGAATATGTTTTGCATGACTACATATGTATAACTTATATTGAATTGCTTGCCTTCTCAATGGGAGTAGGGGGTGGGAAGGGAAGAAAGAAGAGAATTTGAAACTCAAAGTTTTTAAAACGAATGTTAAAAATTGTTTTTATATCTCACTGGGGAAAAATAAAATACTAAATAAGAGCTCATAAATAAATCAATCCCAAATTCTCACTCACCTTAAGGACCAGATTGGGAAAGCTCATGAGCAAACCTCATCACCCACCTACTCCATGCAGAGCCCTCATGTAGTAGGGCATACAAAGAACAAGGAAGCAGGGCCGCTGACCTCTAGCTAAGGGATTGAGACAAGCACAATAAGACAAGAAGAGAGTGTCTGCATATGCCTCAAAACCAGGAAAACCCCGGTTCAAATCCCAGATGGGATGATGACTGAGAGTGGGACCCTGGATCAGTCACTTCAACTCCCAGTGTCCCCAGGCAGCTCTCTAAGGACCCGAATTGCAGAGCAGACACCAATCTTCATTGAGAAGGCTCCTTTAAAAGAAAAAATATACCAGGCACTGGGATTTTTTTTTTCTAATTTTGTTAGACGGCTCTCCCTGGGCCCAAACATTTTGTGAACTGGTACAAGTTAGTTAGCCTCTTTCCATCTCAGTTTCTCCCTTTGTAGAATGAGGTTCTTGATGCTTTTTAGAAATACACAATTTCAATTCCAGAAAATCCTGCCCTCCTAGGCCCCTTAGAGATTTCTTTTGAGAATGGTTAAGTCCCATTTGCTCCCAGGAGAGTGCAAAACCCTATGGCCCGCCAGTGGGAGGAGAGCTAGGCAATTTTTCCAGCCTTTCAAAAAGGACTCTGCCCCTCTGAGTAATGTTCAGGCTTGCCTCTGGCCCTTCACTCTGCATTCTAGTCTCTAGCCAACTTTAGAGGATAAACCCAAACCTGCCTCCTTCAGGAACCCCTTTCTTCTCCCTCCTGCTGCAGTGGGGGGCAGATGAGGGCTAGAGTCAGGGTTCAAATCCCAGGTCAGCTCCTTCTTACCTGTGTGACTTTGGGACACACTTCCTCTCCCTGAGCCTCAGTTTCTCCATCTGTGAAAGGAGAACATTGGTCTAGATGGCCTCTGAGGTTCCTTCCAGCTGTTAATCTATGACCCTGTGATATTCTGTACCACTTACTCTCCATCCCACACACTTTGGTCCTTAATTATAAACTATAGCCCTTCCACCCTTTGTGTGAATCTTATCTCCCCAACTCCACTCCCTCAGGGGAGGGATGGAGTCTGCTAATTTTACTGTGGTCTATGGTCTTCACAACATCCAAAGCAGGGCTAAACACATAATTGGCACTCCTTTCAAGATCATGCTGTCTGACACCCTCCCATGTTTTCAGAAGGGGAGACTGAACCCCAGATTGGGGAAGTGATTGGATGCACAGGTAGGAGGGGAAGAGCCAGCATACTTGTTCTGTTGGTTTCAATTTGTTGCAGAGTTTATTTAGTACCTAATGAAGGATCAGGGTGAGAGAAAGCCTGCAAAGAAGAGAAACCCACGAGTTCAAATCCTGCATTTGACGCATATTGGTCATGGGAGGAGGGAGGAGTGTTCTGGGTGACTAACCCTCTAAGACTATAAACTGCACAGGAAAATATCCTTATCAAGAAAGTTCCATCTACCAGAGAAATCAGAGGTCCAGCCAGTTCCTCTTCCTACTGAGTACAAGGAGAGAGAACAGCAGGTCTCAATATGGAACACCTGAGTTCTGTTCCTCCCTCTGATACATCCTGGAAACCTGTCCCTGGGCAAGTCTCACTTAGCCTCTCAGGGGATCAGGTAAGCCTCTTAACCTAGAGAAAAGGTGCTAGTCTGCTTTGGGAGAGAGAGCTTCCTCACTAAAGCCTCCTCATGCCAATGAAATGGCAAGTTCAGTTCATAAAAAAGAGTAAGATATAATCCATTCAACATTTAGTAAGCACCTACTATGTGCTGAGATGCAAAGACAAGAGTGACACAAAGTCCTTCCCCTCAAGGAGGTTCCATTCTAACAGGGGAGACCCAATGTATAGATTTAGAGCAGGAAAGGACATAGAGACCAAGGACAATCTTCTCAATTTACAGACGAGCAAACTGAGGCATGGTGTGGCTGTGACTTTCCCAGAATCATACAGCAAGGTGTTGTTGTTGTTGTTCCTCCTTGTCATTGTTTGAAGGGGACCAGTGACATCACGGGGGTGATGTCTTGAGTCTTGACTTGTATGTCTAAATTGGATTTAAGTGAGGCAGAACTGTACACTTCACCTCAATCTCCCCTCCAGAGTCATGGCAGCTGGTGGCAAGACAAAAGTCAGGGCAGTTGGTGATGGCTCAGGATGGAGTGGATGACCTTTGATATCTGACCAAGCGCTAAGCTGCCTTCGTGACCATTGGAACAAATTATCCTCATCCACCCATTTCACCAGGGAAGTCTTCACATGCTTGAGGTAGCCATCCCCCTAACTCATCAACGCTCTTGAGCCTCATCAGTTACCCTCAACCTGGTTTGGCTCATCTGCTGAGACAGTTTAGCAGAGCGTAGCTGCTGAGCATGCTACAGCTTCTTGGAGTGAGGGTGAGGGTTGGGTGCCAGGTGGACCCTTAAGGTGGATGAGCAGCCCTGAAAAGGGCTCAGCTGGGGCCACTAGGTGGCACTGCAATGAATAGAGCACCGACTCTCGAGTCAGGAGAACCTGAGTTCAAATTCAGCCTCAGACACTTGACACACTAGCTGTGTGACCTTGGGCAAGTCACTTAACCCCAATTGTTCTGCCTTCCCCCCTTCAAAAAATAAACAAAAAAGAAAAAGGGCTCAGCAAGCCCTCAAATCAGAGGTCCTAGTCCTCCCAGAACACCCCATACAGCAAATAGTGGTAGCAAGGCAGCTAAGTGGATATCTAGGCACAGTGGATAGAGGGCTGGGTCTGGAGCCACTAAGATCTGAGTTCAAATCTAGCCTTAGACACTTATTAATGGTGTGATCCTGGGCAAGTCACTTAACTTCTGTTTGCCTCAGTTTCCTCAGATGTAAAATGCAGATAATACCATCTACATCCCAGGGTTGTAGTGAGAACCAAATGAAATAATATTTGTAAAGCATTCAGCACAGTGCCTGGCCCATAACATATAAATGTTAGCTATTAGTAGTAATAGTGACTCAGTTACAAGACAACTTTACAAGTCTCAGGATGGAAGGAGATATCTACATTCAGAAGAAGAGCTAGAAAGAATAGAGTTTAAATGGAGGCTGAAGCCAACTACATGCTCTCTTTCTTTTCCATGTTTGGTTTTGTTTCCTCTTTCCCATTGCTCATTCCATCGGTTACAACCCTTCTATACAACCAGACTAATGTCCAATGTGAAAGTATTTGCAGATCCTATACTTGATTGCATGCCGCCATGGGGTGGGGGTGGGAAGAGGGAGGAGAGAAAATTTGAAACTCAAAATTTGAAAAGCTCAAGTTCCAATTGTGGAATGGAATCTTGTAAACCAAAAGTTAATAAACAAATCAATTTTAAAAAAATTTTTAAAAAGTAGTAATAGTAACTGATGTTCATTTTGAATCCAGGCCTTTCTGATTTCCTAGTCCAATGTCCTATCTAAGGCACCACAAAGAAATATATGTAGATTATATAAAAATGAATGCAAGTAGTTTGGGGGAAAGTACACTACCAGTTAAGGAAATTAGCACAGGCTTACTGGAGGTGGCCTTGAGCTGAGTCTGGAAGGAGACAATGTCAGGGTACTTTCCTTGGGTTGTTGGGTCGTACTAGGAGGGAAGGGAAGACTCAACATGGGCCCAAATAAATACAGTGCCTGGTTGGGTACAGTATCTGGGGCAAAGGCAAGCTCAACCCATCAAATGCCAAGCATAGCTGCCTACTGTGTGGCAGAAATTGTGCTAGGCAGGGGGTACCAATGAGGGAAAAGGTCATGGCAAGGAGTCCCTGAAGTCCACAGCAGGCCCTGGGAGGAAAAGCAAGATCTCAAGAGGCAGAAGGAAGAAGGAGGCTGGGGAGGTGTGGTCATCAAGTCCATCCTAGGGGAACTAACTAAGGTGGGAGATCTAAGGGAGAAACACAAATATACAATAGAACCCTGTTCTCAGTGGTCAGAAAGATAGGGCAAAGAGGAGGCCTTGGCAGATGTGAAGATATGTGATGGTGATGGGGGGAAGTTTTCCATTGGGGGCAGGAGGCAGGCTAAATCCCTCTCCTTTCTCATTAACTCAACTCAAGCTTCCTGTCTAACCAGGTTAGACTTCCCAGGTTGGGAATGTCCACCAAGGCTTATCTATACTATACATCCATCATCATTAGCACCCAACACAGGTTCCCTCAATAAAGGGTTTACTAAGACCCTATAGCCAGCCTATAGCTAAGCAGGACTGAGTCAGACCGCATTGCTCAGACTAACACAGCTCATACTTGCAAAGGTATGAGCAAAGGGCATGACACAGGAAGAGGGGCAGAAGGGAATAACACATGACCTTTTCTTCGTTGTTTCTGGGGAATGTGAGTGAGACTTGTTATCATCAAATAACTGGAAGAGGGAATAATGGCCTGAGTTAGGGGGGTCCTTAGACTATCCCAGCCCCAAGGCCCAGAGATCACAGAAGAGAAAATGGCTGAGCTAGAAGGGCCTTTAGAACAGAGAACAGAGAAAGTTCATGTTCCACTTCCCTTAGAACAGAGACTTGAGAACTGAAAGGGTCCTTGGTATAGGGAGCAGAGAATGTCTGAGTTCCATGGCTCTTAGAACAGAGAACAGACCAGGACCACAATATCCACAGTGACTACAGCAATATTAATGGAACACACACACACACACACACACACACACACACACATACACACACAGAGGAACTGAACATTATGAATCTATAATTAATAAGCCTGGCTGCATAGAAGAATTAAAAAATGCACGTCCCTCCTTCCTCGGCTTCTAGTAATAAGATTCAGTTATGTTGAGTGTTTTTGCTTAATTGACCTTTTTCCTCTCTCTTAGTCTTTGTTACAAGAAATGGCTAGTAAGGGAGGGGAGGGAGGAAGGCTATATTGAGAAATTAAGCTGATTTAAAAGCAAAAGCTATCAATAATTTTTTCTTAATAACAGAGAACAGAAAATGTCAGCTATGTAAAGGTCTTTCCTGAGAGCTCATCTGGTCTACAATCTTATTTTTACAAATGAGGCCCCCAGGGGTGTGTACAGTGTTGTAAATATATAAAGGGATCCAGGGTAAACAATTCATGGGTGGGGGGGTGCCCTGTGAGGCAAGATCTGACTGAACGGGGAGTGGGCAGAAACTCATTCTCATTCAGGACTGAGGGCACCTGTGAGCCTTGGCACAGGAAGTCAATGAGAGAGCTGAGGTAGAAGTCAACCTTGATGAGTGACCTTGAAACTTACAATAGCTTTGCAGTTTGGAGAGCAGTTGACATTTCAGTTCTGTCAGTTACTAGCTGTTTGTGACCTTGGACAAGTCCTTTCCTATTTGTAAGCTTCTTTTTAATCCTTAATAAAATATTACCTTTCCAGAAAAATTTTCTCTATTTATTGTTTTGCTATATTCTTTCTGGTTCCAATTTTGAAATGGTTTCTTGTTTCTTCCTTCTATTTTCTGCTTGCCACAGGTATATCCTATGTCAGAATCCTTGATTTGGCTCAGGGTTAGAAATTGCTTGTTAGAAATGTTCCTTGTTAGAAATTCCACCACCTTGCCTACCACTGGGAACCACTAGTGTTTCACTCCCTTCTCCACTGAGAGGCACCCTGGACCCAGGCATGTGGCTTGAACCAGGTTTAGTCCTGAGGGATCTTGGCTTCTAATGAGAAAGATTCCAGCTGCCTCCCCATGGCTGCTTCAGAGCTCATGGCCTGCAGATTGCAGGCGGGCCAAGCAATCATTGAGAGGCTAAGTGCTCTTGCCTTGAGCTGTCTGGATTGGGACCATGGTCTTGGGTGGTGGTCCTGAGGTGTGTGACCAGTGAGCCAAAGCTGGTGGGGGCTGCAGAGACGGCACCCTCCTAATAGCTCCAGCAGCTGCAGAAACCCCAGCAATTTGGGACAAAGCTCTCCCCTCTAGAAGCAGAGTTCTACTGTGGCAAAGAGCTAAAAAGTCAAGTAACTGACTGACAACATGAGCAGGCAAAGGAAGCAAAACAAGCTCAGCAATCCAACTTTAGATTCCTTTTTTGGGGACAAAAAGGATCAAAGCATGGAACAGGAGGAAGACAACACAGTCAGAACTCCCACACCAAAAGCTTCCAAGAAAAATGTAAATTTGTTACAGGCCATAGAGGAGCTTAAGAAGGATTTTGAAAACCAAATAAGAGAAGTAGAGGAAAAATTGGGGAGAGAAA
>CM053582.1:9098400-9115423 GCA_028627135.1 Pseudochirops cupreus
AAAAAAGAAATTCCTATGTTTGGTATCAAATGCCACCATCAACCCAGCCCCTTCCTAGCTTTCTAGTCATCTTCTTTCTACTTTACTCCCCTCCATGCACTCTGTGGTCCAGCCAAACTGCAGGGGCGGGGGGTGGAGTTAGGAGGAAGGAAAGGGAATAAGTATTTATATGTAACACCTACTGTGTGCCAGGCATTGTGCTAAACACTTAAAAAAAAACCCAAATATTATCTCATTTGATCCTTATAACAACCTGCAAGGCAGGTGCTCTTATAATCCCCATTTTCCAGTTGAGGAAACTGAGGCAGATAAAGGTTAAGTGACTTGCCCAGGATCACACAGCTAGTGTCTGTAGCTGGATTTGAACTCAGATCCTCCTGACAACACTATATCTCTATGCCTTTACATATGTTGTTCCCCATGTCTGAAATGTTCTCCCTTCTCACCTCTGTCTTTTGGAATTTCTGGCTTCCTTCCAGCCTCAGTTCAAATGCCACCTTCTCCTGGAGGCCCTTCCTGACCCTTGCCCTCTCCCGTAGCTACTAGAGCCTCTCTCTCTGAATGCTCTTTTGTATAAAGTAGGTGTGTACTTATAGACAAGGCCTTATAAGCTGTCTTGCCCATTAAAATGTATCCTCAGAGTTCAGCACAGAACCAGCTTGTTGTGAGGGCTTAAGAAAGGCTTGCTAGGGGCAGCTAGGTGGCATTGCAGTGAATAGGGCACTGGCCCTGGAGTCAGGAGGACCTGAGTTCAAATGCAGCCTCAGACACTTAACACTTACTAGCCGTGTGACCTTAGGCAAGTCACAACCACAATTGCCTTGCCTTTCCCCCTCCAAAAAGGAAAAAAAAAAAGAAAAGAAAGGCTTGCTGATTTTGGACTAACCAAGGATCAGAAAGGAAAGGTGCCCTGTCCAAGGTCTCACAGTTGCTATGGAACAGAGCTGGAATTCAAGCCCAGCTTGCCAGATTCTGTGATAGCGTTCTTTCCCTACCTGGCCATGGGGGCAGATATGGTAAGAACAGTTAGGAATTTTGTAATCAAGACCCCCTTTTAGACCTGTTGGAGAATATCAGGGTTGGGCTTAGGGTAGCATTGTGGGTAGAAAGTTGGCCCTGGAGCCACGTGGTCCTGGGTTCAAATCCTGTCTGTGCAACCCCGTATAAGGCATTTCATTGGTGGCCTGGGCAACTGTCTGAGGTTTTAAGTGGAACAGAAAGTGTAGACCTGTATTGGTAGAAGTTCTGTTAACTCCTTCCCCAGTCATTTCTAAGAATTTTACTTTAGGAAAATTGAGTTGAAGGGTAAGAGATTGGGAGAGGGGTCT
Source organism: Pseudochirops cupreus (assembly GCA_028627135.1). Taxonomy (NCBI): domain Eukaryota; kingdom Metazoa; phylum Chordata; class Mammalia; order Diprotodontia; family Pseudocheiridae; genus Pseudochirops; species Pseudochirops cupreus. The sequence continues at coordinate 9,099,729 of CM053582.1, forward strand.
AAGGCAAAGTTGCCTGCAGACCCTAATTAGCCCATAACACTCCAGAGTGCCTCTTGAACAAGGTTGAAATGTCATTGGGAAATATTTAACAAAACAGAAATACAATAAAAATAAACATAAAAATACATAAAATGAGACAAATACAATAAGACAATAGGTGGCCCACAGAGATCCTTATGTACAAATTTGGTTCTCCTATTTCTATTAGAATCTGACACCCCTGCTCTAAGGTATAACCACTCCTGTGATCAGGTGAGACTGGCTGGAGAGAGAGGTCATGGGAGCTGAAGAGGTTATAAAAGGTACCACAGACAATGAAGTAATGTAAAAAATGTACACCCAATTTCTCATTTCTCAAATATATAGGGAACTGAGTCAAGGGAACTTGGGGCCTTCTAGGTCCTTGGGTGAGGCCTTTTGACTAAGTCCAAGTTTTCCAGAACAAATCCTTTTATTAAGGGGATTTGTTCTGGGAAGTTTGGATTCAGTCAAAGGGCCACATTTGAGGACCTAGATGGCCACTGTGGCATAAGGCTCCAGGTTCCCCACCCCTGGGCTAAGGAATGGAAAAGCCAGGGTGTTTGAAGAGAATAAAGTTTGGGGTAGAAAAGAGTTCTGGGAGTCAGGATCTGAACTTACTGGGGAGGACAGAAAGTGACCCCAAATCCAACAAATGACAGCAACAAGGAACTAGACAGGATGGAGGGAAACTTGAAAGGTACAGGCTGAGTGATGGTAGCAGATGGAGGTCTGAAAGTAGCGGGGGTGGGGTATTGGGGGTTGGGGGAAAAAAGCACATCAGCTGTTCCCCCTGGCCCTGTATGTCAGGGTGTGAGAGAGAAAAAGCAGACAGCCGGAAAGAAGGGGGAGGGGCTGGCTTTCAGGGAGCACTGAAAGATGGTAAGAGTATGAGAGAAAGAGATGTCAGACAGAGCAAAGTTTGTTAACAAAAGCCGGATTGCACAAAGCACAATGGAGGAAGAGGGAAGAGGAGGAGATGGACAGGGAAGGGTGTGGGTTGAGTGGAACAGATGAGTGTGGGAAGAGGTAGTGGCAAAGGGAGTCCTTAAAGCCATTGGTGAATCACAGGGATTAGAGGAGCAGGAGGTACGAATTTGCTAGCCACAGTGCATGGGGAGTATCAAGTATGGATCAGTGAAGTCAGCTCCAAGGTTCTAATTTGATTAGCATGGAAGGGCCTCTGCCCATTCTGGCTCTGGGGTGCTCTTCTCTCAGATGATTACAGCAGGTGGGGAGGGGGAAGAGGGGAGAGAGCCAGGGGGATTATTTGTTTGACAAGAAACATATCAAATGTCCTGTACTTTTGAATCCCTCACCCCCCTTGTCCTATCGTGGCTCATGTCTTGCCAAACTCCAACCCTGGGATTACTCCCACCACCTGCCTCCCTTTCACGTGCTGCTAAATCACACAATCAAGCTGCCTGGGTCTGCTACAAATTTATGTTATCTAATCTCAACTAGGCCCTGGCTGTAACACACCAGTCCCCCCTTGAAATGACTCTCTAGCCCATTCCCCACAGCAGCTGTTCCAAACTTTCTCCTCTTTCCTCAAGTCTCCTTCAGGTCCCCTTCCCCCATCCTCTCAGTTAAAGGCCTAGCTTCATTTTTTTTAAATGGGGAAAACTCCAGCCATTGGCCCTAAGTTCCCTGCTTCTCCCCTGCTCTATATTTCAAAAGCTCTTGACATCATCTCCCTTTCTTTCTTCCTTTAGTCTTTGATGAAAAACGGTGACCTTTTTTCCTTGCCAAGGCCAATCCCTTCTCTGACTTCAGCTTTCTTCTGACAGATTATCCCCAAAATAATTTTTTTCTCTAATCTTTCATCTCTTTCTACTAACTCACTATAATAATAATAATATTTAGCATTTAGAAAACTCTTTAAAGTTTACAAAACACTTTACAAAAATCTCTTAGGACAGGTAGGTCCTATTATTATCACCATTTTAGAGATGAGGAAACTGAGGCAGACAGACTAAAGTGACTTGTCCCCGGTCATACAGCTTGTAAGATGTGAACCCAGGTTTCCCTGACTCTAAGACCAATACCTATCTCTCTATCTACTTTGGCACCTAACTGCCTAGCTCATTGCCTCATTTATACAAATATGTCCAGGATTCCCCCATTCTGAGCCAATCCTAGCTCAACACTATCCCTCAAGTTGCCCTCCTATATCTCTCCTCCCTTTCACCCCAGAGCTGTGTACTCTCCTTACCTCAAATCCTGCCCTCTCCTTCATGTCTCAGACCCTTGCAATCTAATGTCCATCCTCCTATCTCTAGTATAACTTTCTCCAGAGTCACCAAGAATCTTTTCATGGCCAGATCTAATGGGATTTTCCCAGTCTTTATCCTTCTTGACTTTTCTGTATCATTGGGTGCTGTGGATTATTCTCTTCTCTTGGATATTCTTTCTCTGGGTTTTCATTACACTCTTATGGCAGGGGCTGAATTCACTTATGATGGGCAACCCATGGAGCATGCTCAGAGCGGTCTTTCCTGGTTCTGGGCCACTCTATCAGAGCAATGGGGCTGACTTCCAACCATGGGAAATTTGGCCTGCTCCAGAGAATGGCCTCTATAAGCCAGTTCAGTCTCTGCCATGCCACATTCTCTCCATTGTCCTCCCATCTGTCCAATTTTCTGAGTCTCCTTTCCCCAATCATCATCTCTATCCTTCCCACCTAACTGGTAGTATTCACCAAGGCTCTGACCTAGGCCCTCATTTCTTTTCCCTTCTACTCTTTCTCTTGGTGATCTCCTCAGCTCCCATGGATCCCATGAGCCAATCTAGATCTCCAGCCCTGGTTTCCTTCTTGAGTTCCCAGGCCACATCACCAACTGCCTATTGATTGTACATTTCCATATACAGGCCCCATGAAGAGGTCCAACTCAACATGTTGAAGACAGGGCTCAGCATCTTTTCTTCTCAATCTATCCCTCTTCTACCCTGCTCTGTTTCTGTCTAGAGTTTCTGTCCAGTTCATGACCTCAGTGTCTTCTCAGACTCCCTTCTTTCCTATACCCCATCCACTCACTCAGTTGCCAAATTGTCCCTTTTATAACTCTACCATGGCTCTCAGAGCCGTTCTCTTCTTTCCATTCACATAGCCACCACCCTAGTTCAGACCTACGTCACCTCTCATTGGACTCTTAGTCTCCTGAGAGGTCTCCCTGTAGTCAATGCTTACTCCAACCCATCCTCCACCCAATTGAAAAAGTGATATTCCTAAAGCCCAATAAACTCTATTTACTCCCTCTTGGCATTTGAATAGCTTAAAAACTGGGCTCCAACCTGCCTTTCCAGACTTATCCTATATTCCCCCTTTCTCAGACTCTATGATCCAGCCAAGTTGTCTTTAACTATTCCTCGAACATGGAATCTCATTCATTGTCTCCACGCCTTTGCCTAGGTTTTCTCTATGCCTAGAATACCCATCCTCCTCACCTCTGCCTAATTGTCTTCTGAACTCGGCTCCAGTACCATCTCCTACCTGGGGCTCCGTGACTGACCACCCCCACTGCCTGCCTACTCCAGCTATTAGGGCCTTCCCGTTGAAATTATCTGGTATTCATTGTGTAAGTGTGTGTGTGTGTGTGTGTGTGTGTGTATACACATATATGTATATTGTGTATATATGTATTGTATATATGTCTATATAAATATATATACATAAATAAATATATATAAAATATGTGTGTATATTTATATATAAAATATATGTATGTGTGTATGTATATATATGTAAATAAGTATATATAAAATATGTGCATATATGTATATACATATATGTATGTGTGTATGTATATATGTATATATAAATATATGATGTGTGTGTGTACACATATAAAATATATTATATGTGTATGTATGTGTATATATATATATATATATATATATATATATATATATATAATATATTATATATTCTGTAGATATATTCACTGTGTGCATGTCATCTGCCCTGATAGGATGCAAGCTCCTTGAGGGCAGGGACTGTTTAATTCTTTTCTTGGTATCCCAGCTTAGTACCTGACACAGAGTAGTTGCTTTAAAAATGTGTGTTGATTGATTACTTATCACTGACAAACATTTATCAAGTGATTATTCTGTGTCTTGTGTTTGGCAGCAAGTGAGAGGTGTGAGATCCAATCCTTAGCCTCAAAAAATTTGCTAGAGGGTATGTCTACCTTTGCTAGTGTTCTGTGTGAATTTTGAGAGGAGAGGTAATCAATCTGGGTGGGGAGGTAGCCCTGATTCAATGTAATGAGGTTCCCTCCCCCTCCAATCAACTGGATGAGATTACAGAGTGTGGACTTTTGTTGGAAGAGGACACCTTTCCTGGATTGGGAAAGGGTGTGATGGCCAGGGGCCCCTGAAGTATGGCAGCCCAGAGACCATCAAGAGAACATGACTGATAGAGCAGTCAGTGATCTGGAGGGGGGTTTGAAGGAAGGCAAGGTCTCCTGGGAGTGGAGCATGGCCCCCTCAAATGTTAGCACCTGGGACCAAGCCCCAGTAGCCCTACAATAGTGGGGCTCTGCTTCACTCTCAGTGGCATCAGGGCCTTCCTGAAGCAAAATTGTGGCATAAGTGAAGCTTTTCTGAAAAGAACATGGCACTTGGAGGCCAAAGACTTGTTTTCACATTCCAGACTGTCTACTACTAGCTATGCGATGTGTGTTACTGGCATCATATGAGGAAAATTCAATGTTATAGAAATTTTCCCTTTGGAAAGGACCTACTTAATAGCAATCATTCACACCTTACTGTCATTTCAAGTCAACTGTTCAGGTGGTAAATCCTACCACTAGATTCAGATTGAGCTTGAGGCCCTAGAAGGTAAAACCACCTTTCAGACTTGTGAGCAAATATTCCCCTTCCCTTGAAACAGCACCTTTCATACAACCCGTAGCAAGTTCATAGAGGATTGCCAACCCTCATAGGGTGCTCTTAATTCTTCGGATTCAGGGTAATCCTTTGCTAGAGCCCAAAATCTCTTCTTTCAAATTTGAGAACCTGGGCTCACTGATGATGTGACTCCTGAAGATCTCTTCTCAGGAACTCCAGTCTCTGACCTGTGCTCAGAAAAAGGAAGAGAAAAGCAACCTTCAATTAGCCAAGGGAGCATACTTCTACAAAGTGTTATTTGGGGTTCTTGAGGAGAGAGTACGAGGTAGAGAGGATGGGAAAAAAGGAAAGTGATGGGCCATGTCACAGTTTTCCCTTAGAGATCAAGGGCCAAAAGTGCTTCCATTCATAATGGGTTATCCTCTCTGATTCCTAGTCATTGTATTAGAAGTAGCTCCGTCACTGGGGACAAATCAGAGGAATTCATTGTATCCTATCAGCACTGGGCCTCCATGAAAGGTGTCATCTTCCAACAGAAGTCCACGCTCTGTAATCTCATCCAGTTGACTGGAGGGGGAGGGGACCTCATCACATTGATCCAGGACTCCCCTGATCCAGGGCTCCCCTCCCATTACAACACAAACTCATTCTATACTCTGTTCTCCTTCCATTCTATACTCCAAATTCCAAGGGGCCATCTTCTTGGCCATTTCAAGTTTCAGAAGATCATCCCTACCACTTTTTTTGAGAAAGCTGGTGATATGCTCAGGGTCACACAGTTAACAAGTGTCCAAGGCTGGATTTAAACTCAGGTCCTCTTGATTCCAGGACCAGGGCTCTATCCACTGTGCCACCTAACTGCCCCATCCCTACCACTTCTAATAGCCTAGTCATTTTGACTGAGACATATTCCCCCTCCAGAACGTAACACAATAGGAACAGTTTGAAGTGAAAACCAGAAGTTAGGAAGCAAGATGCCAAGTATAGAGAGGGGTAGCCAGAATTCTAATATCTAGAATGTAAAAAGGCTAGTCAGGAGGCCCACCCAGCCAACGCTTATCCAATTTTCAGATGCCACAAAGCCAGGAAGTACAGCTAGGATCCTGCATAACAATCTGGAGCCAAAAAAGAAGTTAATGGGCCAGAACACTGGGCTAAATCTAATAAGGTGGAATAGAAGAGGGATCAAGAACAAGTCTTACACTTGGGTTCAGGAAACTGACTTCACAAGTGGCAGATCAGGAGACACTGGTGGGTAAGGTCAGCAGGCTGTCTGAAAAAGATCTAGGGGTTGTAGCAGACCACAGGCCTAATAGAAATCAATAATATGATATGACAGCTAAGAAAACTGATCCAGTCTTGGGATGAATTCAGAGAGGCAGAGCTTTCAAGAATAAAGAGTAAGTCTCACTCTACTCACCCCCTCATTTGCAGTATGTTGTTCAGTGCTGGGCACTGCCTTTTTGACCTGTTCCATTTCTGATCTGGCCGAGTTCACCCCTCCTTAGCCAACCTGGTGGTCCCCCGTTCCCAGGGGGTCACCATATTGATACTGAACCTAATGTGGACACCCAATCAGCATAGCACACAGCAGTCCAGAACTCCTGGGCTGAAGTGATCCTCCAGCCTTAGTCTACTGAGTAGCTAGGACTAAAGGGTGTGCACCACCATGCCCAGTTGAGTACCACCTTTTAAAATAGACCCTGACAAGCTAGAGAACATCTAGTCAGTTAAGCACTTGCTCTATGGGAGGATGTGACCCTGTACAAGTCACTTTACCCTGCTTGCCTCAGTTTCCTCTTCTGTAAAATGAGATGGAGAAGGAAATGGCAAACCAGTCCAGTACATCTGCCTAGAAAACCCTAAATGGGCCCACAGAGAGTCAGACACAACAACAATAACTATGGGAGGAACCATGTTAGGCATTGATGGCACAAATACAATAAAAAATGCAATTCTTACCCTCACAGAGCTTATATTCTAAAAAGGAAAGATAACACATGAAAAGGGGAGTGGACAAGGGAATAGCAGAAGGAGGTACGGGCATGGTGGCCAGGCCTGGAGAATGAGGGCTGGCTACTATGGACCCTTCCCCAAAATGCATGTTCTGGGAGGGAGGAGTGTAAATATCGCCAATGGAGGGTAAGCAAAATGGAACAGGACCTAGGGCCTATGCCATATGAGAAGGCAAGTTTAGCCTAAAGAGATAGCTCAGGAGGAACATGATAATCTTAATTATCTGAAAAACTGTCATGTGGAAAAGGGATTCGATTTGCTCTGTTTATCCCCTGAGAGCCGAACCAGGAGCGGCAAACATAGACTTGACATCACAAAAGCTTCCTAACACAATGAGAGCTGGCCTCCAAAATGGCATGGGGCTGCCTTGGGGAATAAATGCCAAGTTCTTCTTCCCTGAGAGTCTACAAACGAAAGCTGGCTGGTGACTGGGAAGGTGATTGCAGAGGGGATTCTTATTTAATGATGGATTGGTCACTAAATGGACCTTGAGTTTCCCTTCTGATTTTATGACTAGGACCAAGAAAGAAAGTGCTAAGAACAAGCTTATATGAAATTCAAAGGGGGAACTTAGGTCAGGGGGAGTCCGAAAGGTTGATTCACACATCATCATACTCTTCTTTCTGTTTTTAATTTTAAAAAAACAGGGGTGACTGATTTGTCAGAATCTGGGCTTCACAATGGGTGGTAGGTTGGAGAGAGAATGTAGATATGAAAATAAAATAAAATCTAATTTAACAAAAAAGAAACTTGAGCCAATCAGGAATGTCTGGATTTTCAGCCTGACTTGTAATTGCAGAATAAAAGGCTTTCTTTCCTGTTAAAGAAATTTTGGCATTAGCTAGCAGGTGGGAGAAGCAGTTATTGGGCAGGAGGGGCCTTCGATGAGGCTGTGATTAAGAATGGCTAACCCTGGGTGTTAGCTGAACAAAAGAAACAGTGAAATTGACCTGGGAAGGCTAAGAAGGCAGCAGCTGTGGTCAATTGCACTAAGGAAGGTACCAGCCTCTCCCAGAATGCTCCCTACCAGCACATAAAAGCAGGGAAAGGAGGGGGTTTATCTCTCCTGGTATTTGTGAGATGAGTTAGGTGGAACTTTCGAGTTTAGAGCAGGGGAAAGGCATTAGAGGGTTCCTCTGTCATGCTGGAGAAGCACAGCTGCAGGGGGCCAGTTTCTGGGAACATCTCCCTTTGTTTCTATGAGTTCTGTGAGGAGGTTTTCCTTGGGCTGTGAGCTCCCCTCAGCCCAAGATGTAGGGTGCCACTAAGTAAGCCTGTCGCTAGTACAGGGACTCTATTCTAGGGGAATAAATTTGAAGGGTGCAAAAATAAATTAGTATATATGCACCTTTGGCCGAGTCTAAGTAGGTGAGGGCAGTAGTAGGTTGGAGAGCAACTAAGAGAGAAAGAGAGTGGTTCCAGGAGATCATGGGGACAATGGAGTATGTATTCTTTAAATTCCCTCAGTTCCCAAAAGAAATTACCAGCTCTTGCCTACCTGCCCTCAATAAGCATGGAAATTTGCCTGGGGGGGGGAGAGTGATCAAAGTATTATACTCAGCTATAGGACAGCTGGGTGGCTCAATGAATAGTGCTCTGGGCCTGAAATCGGGAAGTCTTGAGTTTAATTCCAACCTCAGACACTTAACCCTGGGTAAGGTAGTTTGCCTCAGTTTCCTCATCTGTAAAATGGGGCTCATAATAGTACCTACCTCCCAGGGTTATTGTAAGGATCAAATGTGATAACATTTGTAAAGAGCTTAGCATCCTGGCACATAGTACTTAATAAATGTTAACTATCATAATTTTCCTCCAACCTGCTATGTGTGAGAGAGCTTTCTGGGGCTTCTCTGAAGGAGCATGTCACTCCAATCCCTGTGAATTAGACCAGATGACCTTGGAGTCCCTTCTGACACTAAGTGCCTGTCCCTAAGCCACTGTGGTAGCTTATTCTCCCTCCCTGAAACGGAACTTGTTTTAGTTAATTCTTATGTTCTCTTGGCCTTGTGAATTGCACAGTTGCCTTGAGTAGGTATTTTTACTGCTCACCCAAGGAACCAATCGACAAGAACATCCAAGGGACTTCGTACAATGCTTTTGTGTCCCAAGGGCAACAGTAATTGAGAATGGAAGGGCCTCAAATGCAAACTCCAGCTCTTTCAGGGTAAAGATGGTCAAAATTGGACTCAGAACCAATTGGAATCTCACCCCTTCCATTTAACTACCTATATGACCACAAGGCCCCAAGGCATGACTTGAACCCCCCTGAGACTTAGCTCTCCCTCTGTAAAATAAGAGGATTGAACCAGAGCACCAGCTGGCCTCTGAGGCTCCGCCAGATCTAGGTGTAGAATCCTACATACAATCTTCTCTTCCCTGGCCCTCAGTTTCCTCCTCTGTAAAATGAGGGGGTTGCCTTAGCTGGCCCATTCCTGTTCTAGATCTGTGACCCTATGCCTATTTATGGGTCCTTCCTTTCTTATCCCTGGAGCCTTAAATGGTCATTTGTTTATGATAAAAACTTTCAGAAATAGTTCATTGAATTGATTTGAAGCCAGAGTCCTACAGGGCTGAGGAAATGTAAGGCACCAGATTTACATACACTTGTGGCCATTCAGAGCATTACAGGCATACCTTGCTTTATTGCTCTTCTAAGATAGTGCATTTTTTACAAAGTGAAGGTCTGTGGCAACCCAGCATTGAGAAATTCTCTTGAAGTCATTTTCCCAATGGCATGAGCTCACATCTAGTCTCTGTGACACATTTTGATAATTCCCACACTATTTCAAACTTTTTCATTATTATTCTATCTGTTACAGAGATCTATGATCAGTGATCTTTGATGTTACTACTCTACTTGTTTTGGGGCACCATGAACAGCGCCCATACGAGACCATCAACTTAAACGATAAATGTTGTGTGTGTTCTGACTGCACCACGACCTGCAATTCCCTCCCTCCCACCCCCCACAGCCTCCCTATTCCCTGAGACATAACAGTACTGAAATCAGGCCAATTAATAACCCTACAATGGCCTCTATGTGGTTAAGTGAGAGGGAGACTCAGTAGATGTGGCAAACTTTATTTGTTATCTTATTTCATGAAATTGCCACAGCTTCCCCAACCTTTAGCAACCACCACCATAGCAGCCATCTACATCGAGGTGAGACCAGCCATCAGCAAAAAATTATGACTCGCTAAAAGCTCAGATGACGGTTAGCAATTTTAGCAATAAAGTATTTTTAATTAGGGTATGTACATTTGTAGATGTAATACAATTGCACACTTAATAGACTAGAGTATAAGATGAACTTAACTTTTATATGTACCAAGAAACTAAAAAAATCTGTGTGACTTTCTTTATTGCAATATTTACTTCATTGCAGTGGTCTGAAAGGAAACCCACAATATCTCTGAGGTTATGTCTGTCTATATTATCTTTTCTCACACACACACACACACACACAGCCCCCCATCATTTTCTTTTTCTTCTTTTCTTTTTTTTTTTGGTTTTTGGAGGGAGGAAGGCAGGGCAATTGGGGTTAAATGACTTGCCCAAGGTCACACAGCTAGTAAGTGTTAAGTGTCTGAGGCTGGATTTGAACTCAGGTCCTCCTGACTCCAGGGCTGGTGCTCTATTCACTGTGTCGCCTAGCCGCCCCACACCACCATTTTCATGAATGTAAAAGTTGTGTGTAAGTCAGTTAAGTGACTGGCTTTGACAAAAGTACAAACAACCACACAACAATTTGTGATTTTTTTTTCTTGCTTTATACTTTGGGCAAATCATTTTTCTTTAGGCCTCAACTTCCTTGTTGTTGTTTAACTGATTAGTCACTGACTCTCTGTGACCCCCATTTGGAGTTTTCTTGGCAGAGATACTGGAGGGCTTTGCCATTTTCTTCTCCAGCTTGTTTTACAGATGAGGAAACTGAGGCCAACAGGGGGAAGTGACTTACTCAGGGTCATACAGCTAGTATGAGGCTGGATCTGAGGCTGGATTTAAACTCAGGTCCTCCTGATTCCAGGGCTCATGGCTTGATCCACGGTGCCATGTAACTACCCAATTCAACTTCCTTACCTCCAATATAAAGCAGTTGGATACGAATCAATGGTCACTCCAGTCAGGGCTGTATCTTGACCCCAAGGAGTGGGTTATCTACCAATGGGAAGGTGAGAACATGAGTCACATCTATGCTCCCTCTGTGCAATAGCCAATCAGAGGGCTTGTCTCCCAAACAAACATGCCTTATATTACTGCCTATCCCTCCCACCACAATGCAACCTCCCAACCTCCCCACTTCTGCCTTTGGCCATCAGCCCCTTAGGACTGTTGTGATGTAATGACCCAGGGTACCCCCAGCCACCTTGGTGCCATTAGGAAAATTCCACTCTAACCCCACTCCCAACCCAGCATCTCTATACCCAGCCCCTCCAGATCACAGCAAATTAAGGAGAGGGGCAGACATGATAGGAGAATAAGAATTTCCACTCCCTTTTCCTTCTGAGTGGGACAGAATGAGTCTCTCAGTCTGAGAGGGTCTGGATGATCAATCAATAAAAATTATTAATTGCAGGCACTGTGCTAAGTGCTGGAGATACCAAAAGAGGTAAAAGACAGTTACTGCTTGCCCTCAAGGAGCTTACAATCCAATGGGGGAGACAACACGCAAACAAATCTGTAAAAGCAAGCTATGGACTGGATAAATAGGAAATAACGACCAGGGGGAAGGCATTGGAATGAAGAGTGGTTGGAGAAGGCTTCCTGTAGGAGGTGAGACTTTAGTTTGGACATAAAGGAAGCTGGGGAGGTCAGTAGTCAGTGAAAGAGGAAAAGCATTCCAGGCATGGGGATCATCACCACAGGATAGTGTAACGACACTGGGATTTGAAGATCCTCCATGCCCCTTAAAACTTGCTGACATAGCAGGAAGGGGTGGGGCAAAAGAACGCCAGAACCAAGCGAGTTTCCGTGCGGTGCTGACTGGAAGCGGTGGCAGAGGCAGCAGCGGTTGTGGTGCAAAATCCTTATTCTCTGAGCGGGCCAGAATCTCTGCTAAGGACTCCTGCTGAGGACTGCCTGGGATGAGAACTGCCGGGGGCCAGAGCGACTGGGAGCAAGCTGCCTGGGTGCTGAGCAGTTGTCATGAGTGAGGAGAGGAGAATCTTTGCCTGAGGTAGCCTGTCCTGTTTGAAGGCTTGAGAATGTGGGTGTTTACTACTTTAACTACATGTGCCAACTTCATAACTACTGTGTTGGCTTTGACTTTCTGGTTTGGGGACTCAGTTTTCTGGTATTTAAATGAATGTGCTATCTATATTTCTTATGTAGAGAGCCTGTTACATTTTGTGATTAATAACTATATCAGCATATTTATAGTTACTGTAGGCATTGTGAATACTGCATTGCTGATACAGATAGGTAGTGCCCAGAGCTCAGATACCTTGTTAGATCTTGTTTGTGGAACAACAGCCAGGAGTCCGGTGTCACTGGGTGAAAGAGTATGTGAAGACTGGAAACGTAGGAGGGGCTGAGTTATGAAAGGCTTTAAATGCCAAACAGAGCATTTTGTATTTGATCCTAGAGGCAATAGGGGGTCACTGGAATTTATTGAGGGGGAGGGGTAGTACGGTCAGACCTGTAATTTAGGAAAATCACTTTGGTGGCTGAATACAGGACAGATTGGAGAGAGGAGAGACTTGGCAAGCAGACACACACACCCCTTTCCCCAACAGCTATTGCAATAGTTCAGGTGTGAGATGATGAAGGCCTGTACCAGAGAGGTGGTCATATCAGAGAAGAGAAGGAGAGGGGTGGGGTATTCCGGAGATGGTGCAAAGGTGAAGTCGGGGACAGCTAGGTGGAGTAGTGAATAGAGCACCGGCCCTGGAGTCAGGAGGACCTGAGTTCAAATCCTGCCTCAGATACCTAACACTTACTAGCGATGTGACCTTGGGCAAGTCATTGAACCCCAATTGCCCTCCAAAAAGAAAAAAAAAGAACCAGAAAAAAAAAGGTGAAGTCAGCAGGCGTTGGTCACAGATTGGACATGTGGTTGGGGTAGGGAGTGAGAGATAGTAAGGAATCCAAGATGCCTTCTAGCTTGTGAGCATGTGGGACTGGGAAGGTGATATTGCCCTCTACAGTAATAGGGAAAGTAGGAGAGAGGGTTTGGTGGAGAGACAATGAGTTCTGTTTTAGACATGTTGAGTTTAAGATGTCTACTGGACATTCAATGCAAGATCTCTGAAAGGCAATTGGAAATGTGAGATTGGGGCAGGGTAGGTAGATTTGAGAACCCTCAGCACAGAGATGGTAATGAAATCCGTGGGAGTCAGTCCAATCACTAAGTGAAGTAGTCTAGAGGGAGAAGAGAGGAGGACCCAGGATAGAACTTTCTGGGACACCCATGATTGGAGGGAGTGATCTGGAGGAAGATCCAGCAAAGGAAACTGAGAAGGAGGAGTCAGATAAGGAGGAGGGGATGTCCTGAAAACTTTGACAGAAGAGCAGGTCAAGGAGGAGAGGACCAGGAGAGTGAACAATGAGTTGTACTCTCCATTGCAGATCTCCTAATACTTTCTCCCCCCTCCCCCACTTCAAGGAGGTCCCCTCTTCTGAACTTCCTTATGAGTGTCCTCCCAGCCAAGCAGGCTCACAACCTTGATATCATCCTAGATTCCTCTCCTGCACTCACCCCAAAGGTCCCTTTCTACCTTGACAATCTCTCTCCTATACTCTCCCTTCTCTCCTCTGACATTGCCCAGCACCCTAGTTCAGTTCCTCATCACCTCTCACCTAGACGTTAACCTGACAATTGGTTTCCTTGCCTCCATTCTCTCCCTTTGTTTATCAGTCTTCTACTCAACACAGTGATCATTTTCCTGCCCACCTCACCCACCCCAATACATTCTAGCAGCTCCATTTTAACTCTGGAAGGGCATTTAAAGCCTTTCACAACCAGGCCCCTTCTTGACTTTCTAGTCTTCTTAAATTTTTCTCTCCTTCACATACTTTACAATCCAGTAAGATAACAGATTTCAGAGCCTTCTTGTCTTTAGATTGTGATCTCTTTAAGGACAGGGACTACCATTTGCCTCTTTTTGAATCCCCATGCTTAGCACAATGCCTGGCACATAGGAGCTGCTTAATAAATGTTTATTGGTTGCTTGTTCCCCCAACATATACAAAAACACACCTAAAATATCCAAATATGAATATGAAATTAAGGGATCCCATTCACTAAGTCAAGGGCTCCTACTCTGGCTTAGGAGAGTATGGGAAGATTTGATAAGCCTACTGAAATTGTCCAGTAATAGTCATGCTAGTGATAAAAAGTATAGATTGGAGAAAGAACAACTCTATGATACTAAAAACATTGTTATGCTCACAAGATAAAGTTTTCTTGATTGAAAAAAATATCTTTAGTTCATTTTATTTCTTCCATGGATATGAATGGTAAACTCTAGAAATATATTTCTTTTTACATGGAATAATAGGTCCAGGAAAATTTGCCAAAAGCCAAGGGTTTCAGGGACAGGAAAAAGTTGGGAAGCCTTGCATTAGAACCATGGAAAGAAAGGGGAATAGATTTATACTGAAAACTTTCTGCTGCTGTGGACAGCAGAGACAACTGGCTTTGGGTTGGTTTTGCATTGGGAGTAGTGACCAGTTTGAACGAGAAAATGGTGACTTCTGCTCTTTGAATTTTTCATATAGTGTATATCCTTTTTTTTAAAGTATCTTAAAAATTTCACCTTTTTGGCTAGCTACAATTAATTACTAACAAGCAATTATTATTTACAAATCTGCTTCTATCACCTAGGATATATTGCAAGGATTTTTCAAAAATTTCAAAGTCTGTTCAAACCACATTGCTCTCAGAGGGAGAACAAAAAGGGCTACCCATTGTTAATAAGTGACATAAAAGCATTTTAAAAATACTGTTTATTTTGTCTGTATCTCATCTTTTGATTTTTTGTGTATATTTTATGCTGTACATAACAGTACCAAAGTCCAGGTATATAGTTTATAAATAATAATATATATATTGGGGGAGTACACTCAAAATTGGTTTACTGATGTGGGGTGTGTAAGCAAAAAAAGTTTAGAGATCTTTAGACTTAATGATCTATTAGGTCCCTTCTTGTTCAGTAAAGTATTTTTTCTTGAAAAGGATTTTTTTAAATTTTAAACTAACAAGTATTTTTTTCAATCACTTGTTTATTTACTTTTAGTTTACAAGATTCAGTTCCACATTCACTTGAGTTTCAGATTTTCTCCCCTCCCTCCCTCCTCCATGGTGGCGTGCAGTCATGTGTAGGATCTGCAAATACTTTCACATTGTACGATAGTCTGGTTGTATAGAAGGGTTGTAACCAATGAGTGATCACTGGGGAAAAAGAAACAAAACCAAACATGGAAAAGAACGAGAGCATGTAGTTTGCTTCAGTCTCCATTTAAACTCTAGTCTTTCTAGATCTTTCTCTGAAAGTAGATATCTCCTTCTATCCTGAGACTTGTAGAATTGTCTTATATCTGTGCGTTGCTGAGAAGAGTCCAGTTCGTCAAGGTTGGTCATCACACATACAATGTGTCTGTGATTGTGTACAAATTTTTCCTGGTTAAGCTCTTCTCACTCAGCATCAATTTGTATAAGCCTCTCCAGGTAATTATGAAGTCCATCTCCTTCCCATTTCTTATAGCACAATAGTATTCCATTACATTCATATACCACAACTTGTTCAGCCATTCCCCAATGGATGGGCAACCCTTATATTTCCAGTTTTTTGCCACCACAAAGAGAGCTG
>CM053582.1:9132530-9174195 GCA_028627135.1 Pseudochirops cupreus
CTGCCTGTAGAACAGTCCCAGAACCCCTGAAAATATCAGCAAGGCTCTCTTCCAGGATTTCTGTGCAGTTACCACAAGAAAATCCTCCTTCAGGGCTTCTGAACCAACAGCCAGGTTCCAGGACCTCTACAGCAGCAGCACTGTCCTTCACCATCAGGTGAATCTGGCAAAACAACATCAAAACAGACAGACAAAATACCGGCATCACAGCCATGCCTCCTCAGTTCTTGGCAGTTCTCAAAAGTCCTGGGCAGCTCCCGTGGGCTCACAGCAGTCTTTCTCTCAGCAACTCAGGCTCCACGATGCTGGATGCTGCTCTCCAAAAGTCCTTCTGGCCTTCTCTGGGCTTGGGCCTCTCTCCCAATTCACAGCTCCTCCCAATTCAGCCCTCTCTCTTCAAGTCAACAAGTCCATCCCACAAGTGGGATTCACAAGCTCTGGGTTTTAACACTCAACCCAAAAACCAGGCCAATACAGGGGCATCTCCAAATTCCATTACCATTACAGAGCAGCATGATTGAATATGCCTCATTATTTTAATTTTTTTTTAATTTAAGACTTGTTAATATAGCAACCCAAAGGGCTGATTTTAAGTTTAGTTATTTTGGTTATTGGTTTTAATGGCTATTAAAACTTGAAAAAAATCCCTCAGAAATCCATATAGATCCAAGTGGAAATAGTGGCTCAGTTTACCACATCAAGATACTCACTGATTATGCAAAGATTTCTGTTGAGAAGCAACATAGTATGGTGGATAGACTATTGGGCTTGGAGTCAGAAAGACCTGGGTTCAAATCCTGTCTCAGATACTTATTAGCTTTGGGCCCCTGGGGAAGTCACTTCACCTCTATCTCACTTTCCTCATCTGTAAAATGAGTGGGTTGTACTCCATTATGTTTTAGGTCCCTTTCCTTTCTAAATCTATGATATTAGAAAATTCAACTTGTAAATTTCCATCTTCCCTAATTGGGGATGAGGGTAGGGGATGGTTCTGGGGGGCTAGGTCCTAGGTCCAAAGGGTGGCTGTTTCAGGTGGGAAGAAGGAGTCAACAGCAGGGCAAATGTCAGGCTGCCTGGGTAGCCCCTGATCACCTGGTGCTAAATGGATTTCATCACTGGCATCTGTGTTGTCCTGTGGGGTGGGGCTCTTGGGAACAGGGCCACAGACCACTTGATCCCCAAGCCCATGGCAGCTGCAGCAGCTGTTTCTGCGCCTCCAGGACTCCTTTGGGGGAGAAGAGCCCCAGCAGTGGAGCTGGGGCCAGATGATCTAGGAGGGCTGGGCTGCTACAGCAGATGCCTGGGTTCAGGGACAGGGAAGGGGAGCAGCTTTGGGGATTTGTACCTCAGTGAGTCATCTAATGTACTTGTGGCTTGGTAAGCCACTGACTTGGGAGCTGGAGGGGACCTCAGAAGTTTCCTAGTCTAATGCCTTCATTTTAAAGATGAGGAAACTAAGGCGCAGGGAGGTTATGATTGTGTGTGTGTGTGTGTGTGTGTGTGTGTGTGTGTGTGTGTGTGTGTGTGTGTGTGTTAGACTAGTCATTACACACAGTTCCTTCCACTTGGGAAATTATGTGGTTTTCCATCTCCTGGAATATGAGCAAGGAGAGCTGCTTTTGAACCCTGTCCTATCCATTAACTCCTTGTATGCCACATTGGTGTGCATCCTTATGTTCATCTGTAAAGTGAAGGCTGGAAGCCCTGGTCCTTGCCACCTTTAATGAGCTAGGATCAGCTGAGCTTCGGAGGCCCTATCCCACACTCCCATCTGGGTTTGGCCTTTTACATTAGCCCTGTGAGGTTGTGAATTCTGTTCATGTTGGGGCTGCTGGATGTCTGCTTTTTCTCCTCAGTCTGTTTTTTCTCCTTCTGATTGATCCAGAGGGTAAAGTTGGAAGGTAAATTGTGCCCAAATGCAGGCACCCCCAGCCAGAATGGCCTCCATCAAAGTCTGCCCTTTCCCTCCTTAGTTTCCCCCAAAGGCCCTTCCAGGAACAGGAATGCAGTCCCCATTGGAAGAGCCATTTAGACTGTTCTAATTAATTAGTCAGACATTCTGCCTTGTGTCAGTCAGGTCTCTTAGTTCCTTGTGTATCCTTAGTGAGGGAACGTTGAGCCCTGGCCAATGGCGAAATCTCTGTTAAATTGTTTTCTCTAACATAGACTTTGAGCCCAGTTGCAGGCTGGTGAAAAACAAACCGATTTTCCTTGAAGTGATGTACTCTCCCTCGGCAGTTCCTGTATCTGAGTGATTAGATTTGGATATTTATAGCAGGAGGTTAAGTAGAAAAGAATGGGGCCTGGTGGGAGGAGGCCGGCCTGGAGAATGCTGCCATCTGGCGGGGCTCGGGAGAAAACTGCCTCCACAGCAGGGCTTTCATGGTAAACAGAATGGGGGCCTGGGGATGGATGGCCAGCCCCCCACCACCACCACCATTTTATAGAGGAGCAGACACACCCAGAGAGTGGAGAGGGGCCTTCATTTTCGTAGAAATAAAAGAATTATACTATCCTCTCCCCTTTTGTGTAACATGATCCATATAAATAGATTTCTCAAATCATTTTATTCAGATAAAAATAAGAATTTATTAGAATATATTTCTTATAAAAATAAGAAATTATCATTTATTTGAGGACACAAACACATCTTATAATACACAGACTTATTTGTTGATAGAAATCCTTGATAATTTTCATGTTGCTAATATAAAAGGCAGCTTGCTTTAGTGTCTAGGGAACTGGCCTGGGAGCCCAGAAGGCCTACCCCTAACACTCCCTGGCTGGGTGAGCCTGTGAGCAAGACCTTTCGCATGACAAGAAGCTGAAGAGAAGGTGAGTTCCCCATACCAGAGAAATAACAAGCTGCTTTTCTATCCTTAACCTAACCTTAGAAAAATAACCAGAATGATATGTGATGAGGCAGGTGGGTAGGAGCTCTCCTTGGAATTAGGAGCAAGCCTTGTTTCTCTAGCATTTCTTTTCTTTCTCTTCCCTGTATGGGCTATTTGAGGTCTTTCAGAGGACAAACAAAGGAATGGAGAGGCTAAAAAGACCTTGGATAGAATTTCCACTTCCTGGGGGTTCTTCTGTCCTTGGAGCAGTCAAATCCAGGTTAACTTCAGGAACGCAGTGAATGCTAGGAATGATTTTACCAGCAGGAGGTAAAAGAAAACCCAGGCTTGGCTATTTTCTAATCCAGCCCCCCACCTCCCACTCCCAGCAGAACACCCACTTGGAGCTCCCAGTTCATTGACCACCCAGGGATTTCAGACTTTTTAGGTCTGTTACCAGACAAAACCAACCTAGACTGGCCCCAGCTATTCAGGGTGACTCCTTGGTCCTTTAGGAGCCAGTTTGGATCTTGCTTGGGGGGCCAGGGGTAGGAGTGGAGGATGTGAAAGGACACTAAGTCCATTTCTCCAGAACTAAATTATGCTTGCCCAGCTTGACCACGGACTAGGTATTTCACTTTGAGCAAGTTATTTCTTTCTAGGTCTCAGTTTCCCCAACTGTAAAATAAGGGGGTAAGACTAGATAATCACCAAGGTATTGATACACAATGATTTTTTAGTCAACTACTGAGTAGTTAAGGTAGGAGGAGCTAAGAGTTAGAGACCTTAGACATTGGACTCAGTGTTACCCCCTGAAGTGGAGTCAGTCTGTGGTCTGTTGGAAAGAGCATTTTACTCTGGAAGTCAGGAGACTTGTATTCTACTCTTAACTCTTCAACTGACTTATTAGATTGTGGCCTGGAATGGCTCAGTTTTGATAATTTTAAATTTTTCCCCTTTTTAAAAATCTGTAAAATAAGGAAATTGGATTATATGATTTCTAGGTTTTTCATTAGGCCATTTAAAATTCATAAATTTAAAGATCTAAATTCTGAGTCAACTCAATTTATCTTCTCTTTTGGAAGAGGATAGTCCTTTTTCCCAATGGGGAAGGAAGCAAAGATTTTTGTTTTATTGGCCAATTCGAAAGACAAGGGTTCCAGTGGGAGCTGCTCATTCCTAGTCACTTGGTAGGTCAGTTCCTTTGTCTAGAGGAATGTGAATACCGATCTGCGAAGGGAAAGTAGTCCTGTAAATGTGGACTCAGCACTTCACTTCTGAGCTCTGTGAGTGTGCTGGGGCACCTCTTCATGACCCAACCCTCAGATGATTTAGTAAGCAGGCTTCAAGGATGGCTGTGGTCAGAAACATCATTGCCCTGTGGTCAGCCACTCGTGCTGAGGGTTGGTTGGCTGTCTTCTGGCAGGCATCCAGCCTCTCCATAGGCCCATCCTTCAGGCCCTTCCAGCTTGGTAAGGGCAGCCAGAACCTGCGCTCCACTATTATGGACTTCAAGAACCCAGGGCCATTTTCATGCCAAGGTGAAGAGACAGCAGAAGACTTAATGGTTATAATCTATAAAATGGAGCTTACAGTGCTTGCTCTATCTGCCTTCTAAAGCCCTTGGGAGGTTTGCATGAGATGATGACTGAAATACTTTGTCGTGACCGTGGGTCATAGAGTTAAATTCTGGTTATCAGCTCGTTAGCCTCCACATGTCCTTCTTAGCCCTTCCTCATTTCAGTGGAGGGCACCACCTCCCCATCTGTCTAGTATCCTCAATCCACAACCTTGGAATCATTCTTGACTTTCTTTCCCCTTCCCCCATATCCTCCTGCCTGCCATGGAGCAATGCTATTGTTGGCTTGCAGTTCACTAAAATTCTTGGGTATTTTTCAGACAGACTATTGTCTAACCACAGCTCTCTCCTGTTGAATGTGGGAAGTTCATTCATATCTTGGGTTTAATATATCCCACACAGTGCTCCAACCTATCAAGACCTTTTTGGAGCCTGACTTTATCAGCTACTGTGTGTTAACCCTCCCTCTTGGCTTGATGTTGTCTGCAAATCGGGCTTCATCCAAGTCACTGATAAGAATAAGTGATTTGGGGGCAGCCAGGTGGTGCAGTGAATAGAGCACTGGCCCTGGAGTCAAGATGACATGAGTTCAAATCCAGCCTCAGACACTTAACACTTATTAGCTGTGTGATCTTGGGCACTTAACCCCAATTGCCCTGCCTTTCTCCCTCTAAAAAAAGATTAAAAACAAAAAAAGAAGTGATTTTTGGAAAGACTCCTTCTAGGTTAGTGCAAATGAATTAATGACTACTCTTGGGGTCCATCCATTCAACCAGTTCTAGAAACACCCAATTGTACTGCCATCTGGACTGTAGCTCTCCATCTTTCCTCCAAGAGGAGCAGAAGGTAGTTTATCAAAAACTTTGCTAAACTTGTAATGGACTCTACCTCTAGCATTCCCTGGATCTACTATGCTTAGTGATCCTGTTAGAAAAAGGAAATATGGTTAGTCTGGAATGACCCGTTCTTATTATGCTGGTAAGTGCCTCCACGTTTTTGCCTCTGAGAATCCCCAGCTTCCTTTAAGGCCCAGCTTTGATGCTGCCTCCTACAGGAAGCCCTGTCCATGGTCAGTAATGCTCTCTTCTCTTCACTGAAGAGAAATATGAAATCTTGTATTGACTATATGTCTTTTTACATTCTGTATTTGGAATAAGAGTATAAGCTCCCTGAGAGCAGATTTTTTTTAATTACTGGCATATAGTGTCTTGTACTTTAAAAATGTTTATAAAATTAAATTATTAATGTTACACCCTTGTGATTTTTCTCCACTACCACTCCATTGCTCTAAGCATAGATTTAGAGAGTTCCTTATGTATACACAAGGACAAAGGTATGTGACTAAGTTGCCTATACCCCTCTAAAGGGGATCGCAGGGTGTTGGGCCATGACTTTTGGCTATAGGTTTACATGGGTCTCTGACATTGGTTGGTACATGCATGTCCATCCTACGGACACTCCTTTCTTTGCCATGTATGTTTGTCTTCAGTGCGTGACCTTTCATTCTTTTCTTCTTTCCAGAACGGCCAGACCTTCTGCATCTTGGACGAACAGAAGTTTTCCAAGGAGCTGCTTCCCAAATACTTCAAACATAACAATCTGTCCAGCTTTGTCCGCCAGCTCAATATGTGTAAGTATGGCACTTCATGCTCTGGACCAGGCCCATTGATTTACACTGATGTCCTTCACATCTGAACCTTCACTCCCCATTGGATGGTAGCCATTCCTGCTTCTGGTCATCTTTATATCATCATTCAAAGACAAGAACTTTCTCTTTTCTTCAGGCTTTCCTATTCTAAGCTCAAACCTTGTCTCAGTAAAAGTTTTGGACCTCTCAGAGCCAGGGCCTGGGTTTCCAGTTCTTGGAGGAATAAAAGCTATTCATCCAGGCCCCAGCCCTCTTCCCTATGTTGGGTCTAAGCACTTTGCTGTTGGGAGAACAAAGAGCCAGCAGATTAATTAGCTCAAGGACTAGATACTCTTTGTGTATGTCTGTGTGTACATGGTGTGTGCATATGTGTGTGTATCTTGCTCGACCCCGGAATAGGAAAGCTGGGCTTATCTTTCTGAGAAGGAGTAAATGCACCCATCTGGACCAGAGGATCTGACTTTGCCACAGAGGGCAGACTCATTTCAATCTGTTGAATCTCTTGCTGATGGTATGGTGGCCACTTGTACCTGGTAGTGCTTAAGTGGAGCGAGGTTGAATGTCTACTTGTTGGTGAGTTTCCCACTTCAAGGAGAGACTAGAAAATTCCCAGTGAGGAAACTTTATCTTCTCTGTAACTCACTGTCTTAGAGAGTTGCCTGGGCACCCTGAGAGGGTATCCCAGAGCCAGGATGAGGCAGGAGCTAGACTGGAACCTAGATTTTCCTGACTCTTAAGACAAGCATTCTAGCCACTGCACCACACTGCCTTTCTAAACTAGGCTGGTGCTGGGCTCTTAAGATAGTGTTTGAGGAGGATGGGAAATGACTTCATGTCCTTTCTGCCCCTTCAGACTTTGGGGGAGAAAAAGCAATATTCTGTCTTAGCCTTGGCTCACATGGGCCATAAAATTCCAGACTCTGTGGCTCCCTCAGGGTAGAGAATTTTGTCCTCTGTGCTCCCATGGGAGATAGATCCTAGGTGGGCTTTGGCCATTCTCTTCAGGTTAGCTCCTGGTCACTGCGAACATGGAAAGTCAGGCCCAGAGCCAAGCATCTCCTCTCTCTTGGCTGGGTTGTTTCAGGAAACCAGTTTCCAGTCTTTTCCAATGTTTGACATGTGAGCAGGTGCCTGAAAAGAAAGCAGCACACAGGCTGTGGCCAACATCCTGATGCACATTGGGTCCCTCTGGTCCTCTGTGTGGGTGGATTTCTTCCTTCTTTTTAAAAACTTGGGCTTGGCTTTCCAACTATTCTGAGGCTTTGCTTCCAAGGCCTCAGAGAGAGGGGCAGGGGGACAGGAGGGATGGGGTTTGGGTAGAGGTCTCATGTGAAGGGTCTTTGGTGCCTCACAAGGGGATGAAGGAGGCACACCTTCCTCTTTGGAGGCGGCTCCTGCAGGCCAGGCCAGGAGCCCCGTGACTAGGGCCTGGCCATGACCCATGTAGCCCAGTGAGCCTCCTCAAACTCTGGCAGGACAAGAAGTTAGTCAGTTGTAAAGACTGTCTGCTCTGGGTCCGAGGGCTGCAGTTGGCTCTCAGCTCTTGCTGATATCTTTGTGTTCTCCTTAAGAGAACTTCAGCTTTCGAGGGAACAAAAGACAGGCCCCAAGAGTAGACTGCCGTCTGTGGGATTTTGGTGAAGGGAGAAAGAATGAATTGAAATATCAAGTTAGACTTCTGACCACATGAGGGGGAAGCAATGCTTTCAAAGCTCAGTTGAGAAAGGGAAGTTTTTGTATTTTCAAGTGAGTTTGTTCCAGAGTTCTCCCCTAGTGCCTGAGGGTGGCCCCGCTACTGATGTCCAACCTCTGCCCGAAAACAGAAGCCAGACTGCTGGCCAATGGCAAGTTTTGTTTCCTAGCTTATAAGACCCTTCTCCTGTGGCCTACTTTGGAGACCAGAAGGCCACGCCCTTCCTTTGCCTATGACCCACATGGCCTATGACCCACATGGCTAGGCTTTCAGAGATCCGGGCGGGTGAGGAGCTGGGGCTGGCCAGCACTTGGGGGATGAGACTTGGCTTGTTTCACTCAGCCAGCCCATTCTTTGGATGGATCTCATGGCCGTCTTGTGGCCGCTAAATGAGTCTCTCTGGTGTAGTAGGCTAGGCCCACTGTTGGGCTCTGCTGTCACAGCACTTGAGAACACAGAGACATCCCTGGAAAACTCCTCCTTGGCCTCAGGGGGCCTGGGGAAGACTTCCTGTGGAAATTTCTCATTGGTGGCTGAGTACCTGCACCACCTTCCTGGCCTTCTGCTGAATCCTGGCTTTTAAGATGGTTTGTCTAGAGAAGGCTCTCCCATTTTCTCCCATCATACACCTTATCCTGGCTCAGGTGAATCTTTGGTTCACCCCAGCGTCACTTCATTTCAGAAGCTTTTGTCTCTCATTTCTTTAGGAGAGTGTAAGTATGAAAACTTTATCTTTGGATCCCCAGTGCCTGGCACAGAGGAGGCCCTTTGTCCATTGACTGACTAGGGTTGATTGAGTATGCAGTAAATCAGGTTACCAAATCCACAGGAATTTGAGGAGAAAGCAGACACTCAGCACCTGAATCTTGAACAGATCTAGGAATTTTGAAGGGCTTTGCATGTAAGCTCTTTGACGGCAGGGATGGTTATTCTGTCTTCATCTTGGTGCTCTGAGTGCTGTTCACACATGGGCCTCAAACTTGGTTTGTTGCTCTGGACTTGAGGAGTGAAGTGGCCCGGCCAGCCCAGGGCTGTCCTTGGCAGCTCCTCTGGCTCAGGTGGCCTTGCCAGAGCATGGGCTTGACCTGAAGCGCCTTCTAGGGCCCAGGACTGCCTGGAGAGACTTGTGTCAGACCTGGCTCTGGCAGTGCCCTGGAGGAGAGTGGTGTTGGTCCAATAGGCAGAGGGACAGGGCACTTGGTTAGGTTCAAAGAGGAGGAACTTGTTGGGCCCAGTTGGAGCCCCTGGATGCTTTTCCTTTCCTGCCCTGAGTGAAGCCCCAAGGCAAGTAGGTAGGCAGCTGTGGTTATTTCCTGCTCAGGTCTCCTTGGGTTGGACTTTGTCTCCATCTTCCTAGCTAATTGTGACCAGGTAGTGCCTCTTGCAAGGCACAAGAAGAGAAAAGCCATTTGAGACTTTGCATGTATGTTGAGGTGCCTGCCAGCTTAGAGGAGCCCTAGCCACCAGGCCTCTTTTGACCTCCTGGGGCTTACAGTTGAGGAGATGGGATTAGACACGAACAAAACAGAACCGTCGAGTGTACATGCCAAGTCCATATGATCCCCTAGGGCTTTCCTGGGGCCTGGCATTCCCTCTGGGCCTTGGGAAGCATCCCCTGCGCAGCCAGTGCTCTTAGGCTCTTGGTGGCCTTAGGAAATGAATGTTCTAGGAATAGTTAGTATAGGAACACACCCCAGATCTTCACTGAGATATTTAAGGTACTGCTTTCTATGGGTAAAAATGGTGTTATATCCTATTGAACTGTTTTAGAAAGAGTTGTCTTCCCAAGGGAAAGAAGGTAGGTACACACAAGCATGTGGTTGGGCGGAGGAGGTAATTAAACTCTTGAACATGTGAGGAAGAAGTAAAGTTTTAGAAAGCAGTGAGTGTTGGTGTAGATACATGGAGTAATCCTCCCACCCCTTATCACCTAGACGCCTTTCTCCTTGGTCCTTTAATCTGTCTGGCCCTTGAACTTGGCATGTGAGCTCTGAGGGTCAGATCTTCTCTCTGAGCTTAGAGCAGGGGTGATTTAACTGGAGATCTATGGACTGTTTCTGGGTATAGATTTCGGGGGCTCCATGAACTTGAACAGGAAGGAAAAGAAATCTTCTATTCAATAACTTCCACCTGAAAGTTAGCATTTCTTTCAATAATGAGTTAAGAATTTAGTTCAAAACCTTCTTCTGAGAAAGGCTCTCTTTAGAGAGTTCAGTAGCCTGCCCAAGGGCTCCATGGCCAAGAGAAAGTTGAGTCTGTGGCTCAGAGGAAACCAGATGGGACAACCAAGTGCTCACTCACTCTGGCCCTCCAAGGCTCCATCCCCATGGCGGCTGCTGGCATCCCCCAACCTCCTCCCACCCCGTGGTCCCAGGCTGCCTGTCATTACCCAGGTGCCTTTGCTTGCTGGAGTTTGTCCTTCCTCCTGCCTCTTTTTGAGTCATTTCCAAGAGCAGGGCAAGAAACAGAAAAGAGAAAGAGTTGGTGGGGGACAGCTGAAGGTGACGCTATTGGTTGAAGGACGTTTGAGGACCATCTATGGATTTCCATTGTCTCTGCTCTCCCTGTGGCCTGTTATCCTGAAATTGGTCATTATGTGCCATTAAAAAAATACCACCGTGCCAAAAGCAAGGCTTTTGAGCTCTGAATCCCTATATTTAAAAGGCAGCCTGGTAATTAGAGCCCATTATGGCACTCAGGGCTGTACAAATGTTTGGCAGTTGTTGCTAAGTTATTTGGGTGATTTTCCACCTTGTGCTTAGCACCATGCCAGTGACCTTTGCTCTTTCTTTGCCAGACGGCTTTCGAAAGGTGGTTGCAGTGGAGAGTGGGATGGTTGTCCCAGAGAAGAATACAGCAGTTGAGTTCCAGCATACGTTCTTCAAACAAGGGGAAGCCAACCTTCTGGAGAACATCAAGCGTAAGGTATGTCGCCTGGTGCTGGCCTTGGTCTGGGAGGGAGCTCCTGGATGTTTTCATGGTGGCCAATGGCTTAGTGATCCATGAGGCCCAGGGCTGCTGCCACTGGGGTTCTCTGTCAGCCAGGAGGCTTTTTTTTCTTCAGCTCCAGGCCTCTCCTGGCAGCCCCTTCTACTTCTGGTCACTGGCCCTCAGGCCCATGCATCTTCCCTAAAGTTTTAGGAAGTGGCCAGAGGAGAAACTGGATTTTGATTGTTTGCCCAAAGAGCCCCACCTGTGGTTTAGCAGCAGCTGCTGGGCTGAGTCTATCTCTCCAGACCCCCCCAGAGCTTCCAGTCAGCCAGGGCAAGCTACAGAATTGCCAGGCTAATTTTTCTGCTCTTGTAGACAGGTTGTGGGTCTGAGGCATCTATTGATGTTGTCAACAGTGCACATGGATGCCATGGTCCCTGACTGGATTGAAATATGGATCCCAGCAAGGCCCAGCCGCTTTGGAATGTTGCGTCAGTTAGGATAGTGTGTGGCCCACTCTGGAAGAGCCAACCCAAATGGCATTTCTGGTTTTGAGGAGGTTTGGGGATGCTCTCCTCTGTTACGTCATTTGGAAGAAGAGAGGAGGAAGGCATGGTGAAGCATTAATCAGGGTTCAGGCAGAACATTGGTCTACACAGCCTGCCTACACAGTGTCTGTTCCCTCTGAGACCTCTTGTGGTTCTTTGGAGGAAGCAGCGATGGGACCATAATGGGCTCTAATAATGGGTAGATAGCTTTGGGTCCAGCTGTGTACCACCCCTCAGAGGGTTTGCAGGGTTGCCCAGTGTAACATTCATTTCATGGGTCAGCACATTGCATGTGGAAGTCAGTGGGGATTCTGTCGTGTGCTTCCTCCTGCTGACTCATCCATCAGAACATGTTTGTTTGGCCCTGATCACGCATGGCCTTGTCCTGCCTCCCAGCTATGTGCAGAACACTGGAGTGGAAAGAGAGACAAAGTTTGGATAAGGCACCCTTCCTTTGCTTGAGGCCAGCAGGGATGGGGCTGTACACAGCACAGATCACCTATGATACACGGTAGGAAGGAAGATATTTTTCCATGACTCAGATGATGGCAGTTGACCCTTCTGTAGCACGTTTTAATCCCAACACAGTATGGTATAGTAGAATGAGCACTGGCTTTGGCATTTAAAGCCCTGGGTTCACATCCTGCCATTGTTCCTTTCTAACTCCTATATGAAATGAGGGCATTGGATTGTGTCATCTCCAGGGTTCCTTCCAGCTCTGGAAGGACCTTCTGATCCTGCTTGATTCTCACAGTACTCTGAACAGGAAATATTCTAACGGTGTGTTCTTTTCCCCATTTGACCCATGAGGAGGCAGACTCACACAGATGAAGCAAGCCACTTGCTCAGTAAGCTAGTCCAGAAGCCCACTCAGGGCTTCTGTTTTCCTGCTAGGTTCAAGGCCTGCCTCCTACATTTCCCTTCTTCTTGCCCTCAGGCAGCCATCTTAGGTGCATCTTGCAGAGGAGGTGTTGACTTCACAGGATCCCTCTTCATCCTGGAGAAGTGCCCTCCACCAGGGCCATGTCCTGCTGACGTGGCCACACTGGCCCCAAGGCACCATAGCCCCATAGTCCATGCTGTATGTGCCCCAGCCTTCCTGTTGCTCCTCAGTGTGGCGGCCTTCTTGTTCCCTCACCAAGTTGTTGGTTCTGCAAATATGGAGCTCCTCCAACCTGTATCATGGTACTGGGCACATGGTGGCTCTGGGATTGAGGCAGGGAGCCTCAACTTTTTGCTGTGGCTACAGTTGCCTGACTGTTCTAGCCCACGCTTGTTTCTGTTCATGACTCAGTGTAATGCAGAAGTGAGGGAACGTGAAGAGGCGGTAAGTGCACCGTGTTGTTTTTCACAGTTCACTTTTTACTGAGATTATTACTGCTGTCGGTAAGAAATAGTGCCATGGGGGTCCGAGGGAAGGAAACCACCTTAAGGCATTTTGAAATCAGTGGGGCTAATGCAACTGGCAGCTCTGCCCACCATGCAGGCCACCTCCTGCCGTCAGCCTTGTTGTTCTCCTAAAGGCAAAGGGGCTGTGACCTAGCTGGTGCCACTGTGGCCAGAGCACTGCCCCCTCAATGCCTGCAGGATAATTTTGCTTGTATTACCTGCTTTGTAAACACTGAAATGCTTAGTAAACATGAACTGCAATTTGAATTTGTATTCAGACTCCAGGAAATGTTCTTAGAAACTCACAAGGCAGAGGGAAAACAGAACCGGGGCAGGAGGGGGGCGGCTTATGGCATGGGCTGCCTGAAGTCAAAGGCCTTGGGCTCTGGGTGCACATGTGTTGGTCACTTACTGCTTGAAGTTGGGGAAGGCACTTTGTCTGTTGGAGTCTCAGTTTCTTTATCTGTAAAATGGGAGGACAGGACTAGATGTGCTAAGCAGCCATGTGCTGAACACTAGAGAAACATTTCCCAAGGAGGTGATATTCTTAGGGGAGACAGCATGTATATCTCTGAGTCTACATGGAATAGAATGAAAGAGGAGAACTACACACTAAATACAGGCCAGGAGGGTGGGAGGAGGGCACTAGCTTTCTGTAGAAGAGGGCAGTAGCTAATCTCTGAAGGTCTGGGCTTATAATCGAGCCATCATCAACATAAATGTCATGCCCCATTGCTCAGCTGAATCTCAGATTGCTGATGGTATGAAGGAGATTAGAAGCCTAAGGAATGGACCCTGGGTGAGGGGCATGTGAGTGACAAAAGTCGGGGTTAGTGACCATGTCTCTGACTGAATCGCTCACTCCAATCACAGGCCAGAGGGGCAGAATCTCTGAATTTCACAGTTGGAAGCTACTTTGTACAGCCCATACACAAAAAAAAGAGATCTCTTTACAACATGCCTAGCTGAGTGTTCTTCCACCTTTGTCCCCCCCATCTCTGGAGGCGGCCCATTTCACTCTGGACAGCTCTAGTAAGAAGTTTTCCCTTACAACAAGCCTCAGTTTCCCCCTTTGGACCTTGCACCCATTGCTTCCAGTTCTGTCTTCTGGGGTCAAACAAAACAAGTGTCATCTGTTTTCCAGTTAGCCTTTCAAATTCTTGAAGACAAGTAGCATAGGAGCTATGTATGTAGGTATGCATGTATGTATGTATATACGTGTCTACATACACATATATAGACATGTATGTGTGTGTACATATATAGACATGTATATGTGTGTGTACATATATATATATATATATATATATATATATATATATATATATATATATATATATATGAAGAGCTTTCAGAAGACCAAAAAGTCCTTCCCTCCACCCCCAGTCTTCCATTGTTTTGGTCAAACGCCCTTAAGTCTTTCAGTTCTCAGGGCATGAGCACAAGGACCTAAAATTTATCATCTTGCTTTCTGCTCTCCATCTAAACAGTAGCCTGTGGTTTGTCCTTCTTGAAGGCTGCCACATGGACACTCCTGACCCACAGGGAGCTTGTGGTCTACTACAACCCCTAGGTCTTTTTCACTTGGTCTTCTGGCTGTTCAACCAGGCCTCCCCCCACCTTCTTGTATTTTGAGGTGGATGTTTTTGGAACCCAAGTGTAAAACTACACTTGGCTGTTTTGAATTTATCTTAGTGCCTTCACTGTAATATGCCAGCTGGCCAAGATTTTTTGGGCTATCTTCCAGCATGTTGGCGCTCTCTCCCAGTTTAGTGTCCCGGCACATTTGACAAGCATGCCATCTAGGCTTTTATCGAAATCATTCATGAAAAGTTAAACAGCCAGGATCGAACACGAGATCCTTGGGGCCTGCCACTAGAGACCTCCTTCCAGCTGGACATAAAACCATTCCCCTTTATGGCCCTTCTTTTGGTTTGTTGTTCCCCAGACCCCACCACCAGTTCTGATGCCATCTACTTGTCTTTTCACCTGGCTCACAACACACCACTCCATCTTTTGCACAAGAAGAGCTTGAACTACTGTAGCAAATAGTGTGCTAAGGCTATCCCTGTGACACTCTCTTGCACCACTTAGTAGTGAGGCTGTTAAGAGAAGTCAGACCCTCCTCACATTGGCCCCAGGCTGGATGAAGTCAGGCTGGCTCTTGGCAATCACAGCCTCTTTCTGAGATGTTTACTAACCACCCCTTTAATAAGACCTGGCAGGATTTTGCCAGGAATCTATGTTAAGCTCACTGGCCCATAGTTTCTAGTCTTCATTCTCTTCTATTTTCTGACAGTTGGGTTGTGAGGAGAGCCCTTCTCCAGTCCTGTTCTTCAGTCTGTTCAAGGCCACTGAGGGGCCTCAGCAATCATGCCTGCTGATTCTTGTGCTTCTGAGGATGTAGTTCATCTTTGTCAGGTGACTCAAAGTCATCAGGGGCAACTAGGTGCTCTCTAATTATCTCTATGCTTAATCTTCACTATCAACTCCCCATTAGTCACTTTTGTTCTGTCCTTTTCAGTCCACAGCTCAATCTCCTGGGCAGAGAAAACGTAAGCAAAATTAGAATTACGCAGCTCTGTCTTCCCCCATTAATGAGATAGCATCCCATCAATCCAGTGGAAGGGTTCCAGTCTTTAATCCTCCTCCTTTGCCCAGTAGAGTTACAAAGAAAGCCCCTTTTACTGTCCTTAACTTTCATTCACTCATTCTGAGCTTTAGCACTCC
Source organism: Pseudochirops cupreus (assembly GCA_028627135.1). NCBI lineage: Eukaryota > Metazoa > Chordata > Mammalia > Diprotodontia > Pseudocheiridae > Pseudochirops > Pseudochirops cupreus. Next base: position 9,147,883 of record CM053582.1, read on the forward strand.
CAACACTATTACAGGCCCATACAATGCTTTTGTGGTCCTCTGTTAACTTGCTCTTGCTTCCAGTTCCCTGTATTGCTTAGTGAGTTTCCTATGAATCCACCTTGTCTCTTTGGACAATTCCCCTTTTCCCTTCTAATTGGAATGGTTTCACTTTGTGTCTTCAGAATCTTATTCTTGAGCATTTCCCATCCTTCCTGGGCTGACTTCTCTTAAAGACTTCTACTAAGTGTGATCCTACCTACCCTTCCTCTAAGCCTTTGAAACCTGTTCTCCCCAAATTTTAGGTACATGCCAGACTATTTGGGGCTCTTCCTTCATACGTTGCAGACTCTAAAAGATAAGCGTCATGTCTTCCCAAGGTATCCTTCCTTTCTACCTTGACAACCAGTTTCTCCCCGTTGTTGAGAATTGTCTCCAGAATGGACTTCTCTCTTCTTGTTCCTCTACCTTTTGAAGGACAAAATTATTGTTAAGGCAAGGCAAGAAGTATTAGCTGCTCTGCTTTTGGCAGAAAGAGCTCCAGCAGTTGTCTGCATAATTGAAGTCCCGTCTCCTCCTCAACCCTACCCCCATCACTACTCTGTCCTTCCTCTGTGCCAGGCTTGTAATCTGTTTCCCAAATATCTCATCCACGTCCTCTTGCTGTCCAAGTGGTCTCTAGTATATGTCAATAACCAAAGAAAAAAAAAATCACCTCTATTTCTCTCTTGATTGATCATCACTCTGGTTTTTCATCATGCTTTCCCTGTCCTGGTTTTTGGACTTCCTCATGTGACGAAAGCATCTTTACCCTTTTATTGATCCAGTTTCTTTTGAATAAAGCGGGAGTACCCATCCTGAGCCCCATTTCAGCCATGTGAGTCTCATACCAACCGTGTCTCAGTATTAACTCTGAGCTCAAATTTGCCTCCTTGCCTCTTAGAATCTCTTGTTTGTCTTGCTTGTTAGTCATACTTTGTGCCTTTGTGGATGGGTACGGCTAGGCCTTGGGCTTGATTACTGGCTCCATACTTGTACATTAGCTCCTGTGAACTTCTGAGTGTCTGCCCTGTTATTCATCTTACATTGTAGCTACATTCTAGGATATTTAACTTGCTGAATATAGATAGTTCTTTTTCTCCTTCCTTTTCAATTTTATATGTAAGTAACGACAAGAGATGCAACACTAATAGTAGTGAGAAGAAGCCTCCATCCCCATGCCAGGAAGACCTGTGTTGAAGGCCTACCTCTGACACACAGCAGCTATGTGGCCCTGGGCCAATTGTGGAACCTCTCAGTGCCCCAGGACACCCTCGCAAAGATGGTCAGCCATAGGCTCCATGTCCAGCTACGCTTGTGGAGGCTCAGTCCCTCTCTGCGCTGGTAATAGCAGTAACTCCCGTTTCAATAGCATTTGGCTTACAGGACACAAGAGGCCTGTGAAGATTAGTGAGCCGTGTATTATTAGCCAGGATTTTTGAGATGAGGAGGCTGGAGCTCAAAGAGATGAGGGCCCCTGTGTGAGTGGCCGAGTCAGCACTGGAACCTAAGAGGGGTGTTGCACTCCCTGTCCCTCTGCTTGACCCCTTGCCTCTCTTCTGAATTCTGGGCGTGCTCATGTTAACATCCTTAGTTTCCTCACCACATGACATTGGTGTCAACAGCATTATGGAAGCAGTTAGCCTGGGCACCACTACAGATTTGGATTTGGGCGGGAGGAAAGGACAAGACTCTTCTCTTGGGAGTAGTGTGCGGAGCCCAAGTGCTATACCCATATACAAACCCTTTTGGTTTTAGGTGTCATCAGGGAGAACGGAGGATCTCAAAGGGTGCTCTGATGACTTGCAGAAAGCTCTGGCTGAGGTGCAGGAGATCAAGGAACAGCAGGTTGGCATGGACAACAAGCTGGAGAGCCTGAAAAGGTGGGTGTGGATGTAGGTGGCCAGGGCCGTGCCCTGCCCTTCTGGCAAAAACTCCAAGCTCCTTGCCCATCCAAGTGCAGGGCTGGAGCTTGGGGGCTGCCCCTTCCATTCCCTCCTCTCCCCCCTTTCCCTTCTCCCAATCTCACATCACGTGCCAGAATCTGGTAGCATCACGAGCCTGGCCTTCCAGGCCCAGCCTTGCCTCAGAATAGCTTTGTGACCTCGGGTGAGTCACCCGACTTTTCTGAGCCTCAGCTTCTCTGTCTGTGAAATGGGCATAATAGTACTCAGAGTTATTGAGAGCAAAACTCAACTCTAGGGATGAGAGTTTTTACTGGTCTCACCTCATTTCCACCATGTGTTCTAGCTTTCCATGGAGGAAGGAAGAAATGAGGAGACATGTAGAAATACTCTTAGAAATGGAGCACTCTCTGGTTGGATTCAGAAGACAGAGGCTCTCATTTCTGGCTTTGCTATGGAGTCACTGGGCCAGGTTGGGCAAGCGCCTTGCCTTCCCTGAACTGTGGTTTTTTGTGCAGTAAAGTGAGGGAGTCAGAGTAGCTGGTCTCTGAAGTCCCTCCCAGATTCCTTGCCAAGCAGAACGGGTAACTGGTATTGGAGCTGATCATTGCAACTACAAGGGATCATCTAGCATTTGCCATTTGCATGATGGAAAGAGTGCTGGCCTTGGAGTCAGGAGATACTTGGGTTCAAATCTCCATCCCTAACACTTAATGCCTGTGTGACTGTGGGAAGTCTCAACATCTCTCTGAGCCTCAGTTTCCTTATCTGTAAAAAAGTCCAGCTTCAAAAAAAGGGCTTCTCAGGCCCTTGCATACTGGCTTCAGACCCCACCACTTAGCTAAAGATGATCCCACCAAGTCACCAGTGACCATCTTTAGCCTTCTCAGCCTCTGTGTTCACTAACCCCTTCTCCTTCTGGGTATTCTCTTTTCTCTGGATCTATGTGCTATCCCTTGTTCTCTGTGTTTCTTTTTACTGTCTGGTTCTGCCTTCTTGAGCTCTTTCTGGATCCTCATTGTATCTCTCTGTACACTGTCTTGGTGATCTCTTCAGCTCCCATAGGCTTAATTATCATCCCTAGTAAATGGGTTGCAGATCTATATGGGGTGTCCCCAAACTTCACCATGTAGTTTGAAGCTTTAACAGTTGTATATCCCACCCTCTGCACTCCATCTGTGGCCCCCTACACCAAGCCCCCTCACCTGCATTCTGTTATAGGCTAACTTGCTGCTCATCTCTGTCATTCCTTGGAAACTAACTCTTCTTCTTACCTTGCCTATTTCTATCAAGAGTGCTACCATCCTCCTAGGTTCCCAGGCTCATAGCCCCAAAGACATTCTCAGCTTTTGGCTCTTGCCCCTCCAACCTCTTTCCCCCCTTTAGATCTCTCCACTTGGTCACCATGTCTCATGAATTCTGCCCGTACACTCTCTCTTGTCTCTATCCTTTTCTCCGCTGGTTCATGTGCTCAGCACCTCTTGGCCAGATTATCACAGTAGTCTCCTGATTAGCTTCTACACTTGCACATCTCGTAACTTCTTTCTTGACAGCATCTTTTGTATCCTCTCTTGTGTGGCCAACACCTTAGTCAGTGCTCATATCACCTCTCACTTGAATTATTGAAGTAGCCTTTTTTTAATTATATTTTTATTTTTCAATCAACAGAAATCCACTCCTCTCCCTTGGTTCTCACCCTGAGTTCATCCATCACATCTCTGTTAGGAGGGGACTAACGTGTTTTTTCATGAACCCTCTGGAATTGTGGTTGATTGTTACATGGATCAGAGTTCCTAAAGTTGCTTGTCTTTCCAGTAATGATGCCATTGTATAGATTGTTGCTCACTTCCCTCTGCCTCAGTTTGTCTAAGTCTTCCCAGGCTTTTCTGAAACTCTCTCCTTCATCATATCATCTTTTATTAGAGTACCCTAGTATTCCATCATATTCATATTCTACAACTTGTTCAGCCATTCCCCAAGGGATGGAGACAAACACACACACATACACACCCCTGCCTACCCCCTTCCAGTTTCCAATTCTTTGCCACCGCTAGAAGAGCTGCTGGGAATGTTGGTGTACATCTGGATCCTTTCCTTTTCCTCTTCCTTTTACCTCTTTGGGATTCAGACCTAACATTGGTATCACCAGGTCCAAGGCCATGCACAGTTAGTTACTGTTTGAGCCTAGTTCCAAATTGCTTTCCTGAATGACTGGACCAATTCACATTCTACCCACAGGCCCTTAATAGATCTGCTTTTCACTGCCTCCCCACAGTGTTTGGCCTTTTCCTTGCTGATTTGCTGGGTGTGAGATGGTACCTCAGAGTTGTTTTAATTTGCAATTTAATTTGTATAGATAGCTTGGGTTGCTTCCCTTGAGAACAGTCTCTTCACATCCTTTGACCATTTATCAATTGAGGAACAGCTTTTATTCTTATAAATTTAAATCACTTCCTTTAGAAATTGGATCTTTATCAGAGAAACTTGCTACAAAGATTTTTTTCCCCCAAAATAGCCTTTTAATTGTTTTCCCTGACTCTAGGCTCTTCTCTTTCCCATCCGTTGTCCCCTTGACAGCCAAATTGATATTCTTAAACTGTCAATCTGCCTGGGTCTGTCTGCGTCACTCTCTAGCTCTGTGAGCTCCAATAATTCCCCACAGCCCCTAGGATGAAATTCAGATTCCTCTCTTTGGCACGTACCTTTCACAGTCTGTCACAAGCCTGTTTTTCTTTTGTTTTCTTCTCTTAAAGAGTGTCAGCTGTATAGAGCAAGCTAGAAAACAAGTAATAAAATTGCCCCCTCCAAAATCCCATTGACAAATCTGATGGGATTGTTCTTCTTGAATCTGTATACTCTTTGCACCCAATGTTTCCCAGCGAATGGACTTGATTGCTTAAGTAATATGGCCCATTAGATTGCTTTCATGATAGCCCCAGGCTCAGTTACCAGCCTGATTTCCTATCATTCCCTTTCTGAGCAGTCTCTGTTCTGTCCAAACCAACCTGTTTGCTCTACCCTGGGCACAGCGCTCCCATCTCTCTCCTCTGATTCCTTCTTTCCAACTCTCGGAGTCTTTGGCCAACTTCAGGCCTCAGCTCGGATGCTGCCTTCCCAGAAGCCACCTTTCCTAGGCCTTTTCAGCTGCCCCCGCCAAAGCGCCTCTGTGTTGACTTGATATTTTGTGTTTATTCCTGTGTTTTCATGTTATTTTCCCCAAAGATTGTAAGCTCCTTGAAGGCAGGGCCTGCTGGTTTTTGTTTCTGGGGCACCTGCACCTGGCATAGTGTTCAGCACATGAGAGGTACTGAATTGAAAAGCAGCTGTCTGCTGTCCCAAGCTCACAGGCTTGTTGTGGAAGCCATTAAGACTTCAACTGTGAAGTGCGTCCTACCCCTGAGAACACCCAGTGTCCAGGGAGAGGCTGGTGTTGGGCCTGGGGAGCTTTGCTTGGGTTCTTAGCTTTATCCTAGGTGTTTATGGATCTTCCCCTCTCCCCCTCCCAGGCACAGCTGACCCTTGACACAGAATAGAAAGGATGCTTAGCAACATTCTTCTATTTTAAAGGCCCAACTGAGAGAGGGAGGCAGCCACTCTCCTCTCCTCCCATTGAGACTGTGGCATTAGTGGGACACTGTAATTTGGGGAGTTGGAAGGAAACATGCGCTCTCTAGGCCTATGCTCCCATCATTTGTGAGACTCGGTGTTTGCAAGGCAATATGCAGGTATTCGTTTTATTTTGACTGAGAGACTCTGCCCACCTCAAATAAAAGCTTCATGGGGTGTTCTGTAGCTCACAGATAATCCTACTGTCCACCTTGGCTTTGTCCCCTTGCCTTCTAGAGGGGACTTTCCTGCCTCTCTGCTTGTCTGCCTCCCTGCTGATTCGACCAATGATTAAGGGCAGAGGAGCAATGGGCATCTGTGGCTGTGCACCCCCAATGCTAGTGAGAAAGTCTTCTTTCTCCACTGTGCTCTTGGCCTTCTGTGGATTGCCACCAGATGTGACATAAGCTCAAAAACTTGGGATTTCAGACTTGAAAGGGACCTTGGGTAGAATCTAGTCCAACCCCTGGGAGGAGAGGAAGACCCACCTCAGAAAGGGAGAAGAGACTTATCCAAAGTCACACAGTCAGTGAGTGGCAGAGACAGGATTTGAACTCAAACTTTGTGACTCCCATTATTCTTTCCATTCCTCAGACTGGGGAGATAATCCTGGTGTTCTCGGTCTTAGAAAACAACCTCTTAGAAACCTCCACTCTTAAGGAGTGAAGATTATCATGAATTCCCCAGACTAGTCAACTACCCGGGAAGCCAAAGGGAGATAAATATGAACACCTGGTTGAAGGTTTTGCACCTGAAGTGACCCGTGGCAATCCCCCAAGATAGGACATTTATGATGGAGGGGGCAGGGGAGGAGAGAAGGGAGCAGGCCGAGATAACAGACAGGACTCTGCGTGAAGGCAGGCTGCAGCTTTTGGAGTGCCCAAGTACAATGTCCTGGGCACCAGGCACTGATGATGTGCTGGGCTGCTCCTGTGCACAGTCCCCATCTGTTGGTGCCTGGGGTGCCAGCCGGCTTCTCACCTAGAAGCCCAGCTTCCTCCTGCCCCTTTTCACTTTGGGGGTCTATTGTATGTTACAGGAATAATAAAGCTCTCTGGAAGGAAGTGGGCAGCCTGAGACAGAAGCATGGCCAACAGCAGCAGCTGTTATCAAAGGTAGCAGTTGCCCCCTGCAGGCTTCTTTTTGCTCTTCTCTGAATTGACATTAGGCAGAAAGCACCCATCAGCCATGAACTTGGTTTGGCCATGATTTCATGGATTGGGTTTCCCCAGTCAAAAGAACTCTTCCCTTCCTTCATCCCTTCTTCCTTCTCTCTGTCCTTCCTTCTTCCCTCCTTCTTCCCCTCTCTTCTTCCCTTCTTCTTTCTTTCCTTCTTTTCTCCTTCTCCCTTCTCTCCTTCCTTCCCTCCCTCTTCCCTCCCTCCCTCCTTCCTTCCTTCCTTCCTTCCTTCTTTCCTTCCTTCCTTCCTTCCATCTGTCCGTCCATCCATCCATCTGTCCGTCCATCCATCCGTCCGTCCTTCCTTCCCTCAATGGCCTGCCTACTGGTAGTGAGCCTCTGGGAGCTTACTCAGCCAGGCTGTACCCCGAGAACATCAGCTTACTCTGCCACTGGTGCCATGCTAGAAGTGTTTCTGGCAGAGTTGAACTCGCCAGAACTTTGGGCCCTTGGGCTGCCACTAAATTGTCATCATCTGAAGGCGAGGAGAATGTATTGGATGTGTTGGTGTCTAGGAGTGAATGTATTGGTATCTCAGAGTGCTTCGGAGAGTCTTTGTTCATGTGAAGCATGGGGTGCTGATCGAAATATACTTTGTGTTCTTCTCAGATCTTCCAGTTCATACTTGGTTTGATGAGAGGAAACTACATTGTGGGCGTCAAGAGAAAAAGGTGAAATTACTGGTTCCCGAGTATTCTCTCTGTAACCGGCCATAATTTCCCCAATTGCCTCAAGCCTTTCTAAGTGCACCTCATAGCTTTTGGTTCAGAGTGTTTAGTCAGGCTATATGTGGCTCATGTGCTTTGTGGGTGGGAAGCAGTACCTCCCAGGAGAGTTGGCCAGGCCCTCACTGAGCTACTGGCTGAAGCAGCACATGGTTTTTGAAGGTGGTACTGGAGGGGTTAGTGGGTTAATCATGGCAAGCTGACTCAGGGCAGCCCAATCCTCAGATGGGCAGGCCCTACTTGGTGGCACTCAGTTTATCTTTTAGGATATTCCAGACCTGGAATTAGCCTGGGGAATGCCCAGACACCCTAGGGGTAGCAGGAAGAGGGCTTGGCTGGAATCAAGTGCCCCAAGGTTGTTTTCCAGCTCAGAAACTGTCTAGCTCTTTGACCCTGCCCGAGGATCACCTTCTTGGAGCCATTTTGTTCTTCTGACCCTCCAGGTCCTAGCACATGCACCACCTACCTCACAGGGTTGTTGTGAGGAAAGTACTCGGTAAACCTTAGAAGAAGTAAGAACGTTGTTAGAGTAAGAAGGTACTTTCTGAAACTGCCTCTCCATAGCCCTGTCCCAGGATCCTCTTGGACCAGATCATGGCCCCCAAAGGTGGTCCTGGAACCATTCTGGAATGCAGCTGAGCATTCATCCTTCATCCCCAAGCCCTGGCACTCTCGGGCTTTTGAGACCCATCCTGTAAACCCTCAGCACTAAACCTGGCCTCTCATGTCCCAAGGTTATGGGCATGCCTGTATTAGTCTTGAAAGGAGAGAGCATTGGGCTTCAGTGCATTCCCTACAGGGCACCCTTTCCACCAGCCCCCTGGTACTGTGCCAGGTACTTGACTCTCCAGTCGGAGGCAGCAAGCTTTGATTAAGCACCAACTGTGTGGAAGGCGCCACTATGGTAAGCACTGAGGAGGTAGAGCACTGAGATACAACCCATGCTTGGACAACGATGACTGAAAAAAAGGGCTGATGAGATAAGCAAGAAGGTGGTGGTGGGTCTCACTGGGCCTGGTGCCCTAAGAGGGAAACGGGGAGAGGGCTTCCTCTCACAGGGGGAAGGGGCAGTTGGGGAGTGGGGTTTGCTCCCAAATTGAGAGCATTGATCTTCCTGGGTGTTCTGCTATTGCTTTCTTCACACCAGCCCTGTAAGGGAATGCCAGTAGCCTCCACATTTCACAGATGAGAGGAAATGCCGGCTCAGGGAGATCATGTGACTTGGTCCATGGTCCCTTATCTAAGCGATGCCAGAGGTGGGATCCAAACCCAGGGGGCTCCTGACTCTCAAGACCACTGCCCTTTGAACCAGGATATGTTGCCTGTCACATGAAGGAGACTTGCATGAGATAAGGCTGGAAAAAAGGAGGTTGGAGTCAGACTGGCGAGCCAGGCTGTCCTCCAGACTATCTAAACAAATGAAAGATGACATCTGTGAACAAGGCATACTCCTGTTGACTGCTCCTGAGACAAGAGTCTGTAAACCTAAATACTTTAGAAAAGGAATTCTCCCTTGTAAGAGTGGAGTGTTGAATTTGAGTAAACCCTTTCATGAGGTTATTTCCAAGAGACACCTAAACTCTAGAAAACAGGCTCCAGTTGGGGCCAGGCTCACTAGCTCTCCTGGAGTCTGCGTGCTCAGCACCGTGTGATTCTTATTGCTAATAAATGTTGGGAATGGGGTGTCTTTGCAGGTCATTGCCAGACGTGTCTGGTTCCCCGCCTTCGAAGTTCAGCCGCCATTGTGTCCCGATCCCTGTGGAGAATGGGGAAGCTGTGAGTTTGACGGAGAAAGTGATGGTGGGAAGGGGAGGTTTCAGTTGTGTCCATCTGTTAGCTCTGGTGGATTCTTCAGTCCCTTTTGTATCATCGGAGCTGTGGAAAACCAGAAGTCCCAGTGGCGGGCTATTCATCCCCAGTCCCTCTTCCCTTTGCTCTGTTTAGATGGATGTGTTAGACCCTGATTCTCCAATTGTCAAGGACCCCAATGGCATCATGATTCAAGACATCACAGCTTGTTTGGACGATGACCCCAGTGGTCTTGGGGCTCCAACTCCAGCTTCCACTTTTCTTTTATCTCCAACTCTTTCTATAGATCCGTCAAGCCTACTTGAAGGGTAAGCATGGGAATTCCCCTGTTGAAATCTTTTGTGCCTCCCAGAAGTAGTAAAGAGACTACACTCACTACTAAGAGAAAGGGGACTGTGAAGGTGCCAGTTGACATTTGGGGATGTTGTAAATAGGGGAAGTAGTATATCAGAGTGGTGGGATCCTAGATTTTAGCACTGGGAGGGACCATAGAGATTGTTCAGCCCATCCACCTCATTTTACAGATGAGGAAACTGAGTCACAGGGAGAAGAGGGAACTTGCCCAAGGTCACACATGGGATCCTAAGTCTAGAACTGGCAGGGACTTCAAGAGCCATCTAATCCAACTCCCTCATTTTACGGAGGGGGAAACGGGCACAGGGAAAGGAAGGAACTTGATCAAGGACACACTGCTAATAAGTGTTTGATGTGGAATTAGAACCCAGATTTTCCTGACTCCAAGTTCAATAGTCTATTCACTGTACTGGTCGTGGAGCAGATCTTATTCTTAATCAGTGGAAAAATGGGTTTTTCTTTACTGTCCCACTTGGGAGTGATGGTTCTACATTGCTCCATCTCCTTTCCCACCTGTTGTCTTTCTTCAGTGTACTAGGCAGCTTAGCAGATAGAACACTGGCCTTGGAGTTAAGAAAGGGAACAAACATTTATTAAGTGTCTGCTGACTACCAGGAACTCTGCTAAGCACTTTCTCATCTCCTTGAGCTGAACCTCAGGATCCTAATCTGTAAGATATTATGAGTTCAAGCTCAAATTCTGCCTCGAACACTTACTATCAGGGTCACCCTTGGCACCCTTCCTTGGGCCTTAGTTTTCTCATCTGTCACATGGGGGTAGCAGCGCCCTCCCAGGGTTGTTTTGAGTATTAATCATGCTAACATCTAAAGAGAATTTTGTAAATCTTAAGGTGCTATGGAAATGTGAGCTACTATTATTTTTTTGCCTTTTGAAGATTGGGGATTTCTTTAGAGAATGGGTCCTCCTTCCACCCCAAGTACTGGTTCCATGAGTGGCTGGAAAACTTCCTGGTTCTTGGTCAAGCCTTCAGTGCTGAGCCCCTCTGACCTTCTCAGGACTCATCCTCACATGGGAATCACAAAACCTACCCTAGAAGCATTTAAGTACCTTGCTGCCTTCTCAAGGTCCTTGGGTAGAGACACAGTCTAATTACCCAGATGGCCTTATCTTGAAATTGTTCTTCCCCCTGAAAGATGAGGGATGATGGTCTTGGAGGGCCTTGCCAGCTCTATACCTAGGATTTCTCTGATCACGTGGCACTAAGTTCCATGATGTTCTCAGTCCCTGCTGCCCCAACAGCTCAGGTGCTCCACTGAGTGCCCAGGACCCCTCCCCACCAGGATGAGGCCCCCACGTTGGCTAGCTGGCCCACCAGGGAGACCCACAGAGGGACAGAAGCCATCATTGCCCCCAGGACCAACAGAGCTCATCACATTCAGACAAGACACTTAACACTGAAGAACTCAATTGAACAATCTCATTTGCTCATCTGAGAAATAAAGTGTTTCAAAGTAGCTTCATGGAGGACAGAAATTTCAGGCTTATTAAAAGAATATCGTTAAATGGAGCCATTAAATTGAAATGGAAACTTGGGCCGCCTAGGAAAGGCCCTAAAATCTGTTGGTGAATGTGAGGCTCAGCATAACCGCAAAAGCAAACATAGAGGAAAGTCTCCAAGTTGTCTGCATAAAGGGCCCTCTGTGGCAGGGCGGGTTCTCCTCAGGCAGAAATAGGGCTTGGGGAGCTAAAAGAGGCTGGGGATGGGCGAGGTCTGGGTGGTCCAAGTGGAGGCTGGCTGAGGAAGGAGGACATTCCAGGGGAGGGTCCTCCGGATGTTGGCACTGGGCAAGGGAGAGGATTGGGGGAGAAGTTGGCATTTGAAGAGCAAGGAAACAGGGGGAGGATGGGGTCTTGTGAAAAGGGGAGACAGGTTTGCCTCTGTAGGGGAGTTGTTTTGAATAGTGGCTTGTGGCAGGAAGGTGGGGATGGATGCTTGGTTCTGGTCTCCAGATGTTGGCCTTTGTCCGGTGAGCTTTTGCTCCTACACTACCTGCAGAGTAGGGGGATAGAATCAGGAGAAGTGCCTTTGACTAAGTTGGGGAGGGTGGTGCTGAATGAGTCAGCTCATCTCTTTGGGCTGAACCTCAGTGTCTTCATCTGTAAGAAAGACAGAGAGAGTCTAATACTTAGCATTACTCACCTCCCAGGTCCTCTGGGATTATCACTAAAAGCTCCAGCTTAAAGGTTTGCTGTCTTAGTGCTAACAGGTAACAGAGAGGATCAGGAGAGAAGAATGAGAGGGAGGCACGTACCAACTGTCAACAGCAAGGCTCAGCCACAGAGACAGAGTAGCAAGAACAAGGATTGAAGTGGAGTTCCAACTTCGCTGTTAAAATGTCCTAAGAGCTAATGCACTGAGTGATGGTTGTTAAGTGGGCCTGTCTCCAGCGGGCGCGCAAAGCTGGAGGAGCCCCAATTATCCACTCTGGGTTTTCGGGCGGCCGTGCTGTACTGACAGCCCTCCAAACCAGCAAGGAAGAAAGGAGATGGAAAATCACGCTTACCTAGGCAACTTAATTAGCCTTGGTAGTCCAACTTAATTAGCCTCGTGCAAAGGAACATTTGATCCTTGGGGAAAATTGGCCTCCCCCTCCTCCTTCCCCTCTGTACTTCAGCCCCTCATCCTTTCTTACTTCTTGGGAGTAAGGGGAGCAGGGGGCTTCCTATAAGAAAAGCACCTTGAAATTTAAGGCCTCATGGTGGAAGGGAGAAGGAAAAGACTGGAAACCCAGCTTCAACACTGACTGTGACTCTGGACAATCCATTTCTCCATTCTGAGCCTCACTTTCCCCATCAGTAGAAATGGGAAGCGTAATCATTGCAGTCCTTCCTCCCAAGGATGTGAGAAAAGCCCTTTATGTCCCCTAAAGCTTCAGTGAGGTGGGCTATGGTGTTGCAGGGCATTTCCTGCCAAGGTAGGGTGATGGGAGCCTGGCTTCCAGGAGAGCTGAGCAGGAGGAGAGGAACACCATGCCAGCTGCTGTTCTGTCCTCTCCTGTGCTTACTTCTGTGGATGTACCTTAGCTGCCCGAAGCCATTAAATGAAGGGTGATGGCTCAGCCTGTTTGTCACATACAGTGCTTGAGCTGTGGACATCATTGGAGACTGAGTGCTAGGAGGGATTTGGAGGCCATCTAAACCAAGCCCAACATCACCATAGGATCCTAGGTGGAGAGTTGGAAGGAATGTCAGTGACCATTCTACTCTAACCTTTCGTTTTACAGAGAAGGAAAGTGAGGCCCAGGATGGACAAAGGATTTGTCTTAAGGTCATGCAAGATTAAGTGGCAGAGCTGAGATTTGAACTCCAGGTCACTGGTTCCACATTGAGTTCCTTTCTCCCTGGACCACACTCCCACGTTGATAGACAGATGGCTCTTGCCATTGCGGGTGTGTTCTCTCCTCATCCGGGTCTTGTCCTGTCCCTACCAGCACGTGACCTGGTAGTTCTTGTCTTTGTCCTTTGCTGACCCTAGAGAGTGCCCCAAGGTGGATGGAGGGAGCCATAGATAGGCTATCCACTATGGCAGTACGGAACTGAATAATGCATCAAGAAGACTTCCCTCAGGGGACAGGAGAAAGGTCTTATATCCCAGTACAGGCCTACCTATGTGCTAGAGGCATTGCTCAGGCTAACTCTTCTCCTCCACTCTTAATGGCTTTTCTGTCTTTTTTTTAAGAACAGTTTTTAAGTGTATATTAAGTTGAATACACTAGCTTGAGCACCCTTGCTTGTCTGCATCTTCTGCATGTCTTCTTTTTTGTGATTTTTTAATGGGTCGTTGGTCCTCTGTTCTTTTGGTTTTTTGTCACTGCTACTGCCCCCCTCCCAACTTCCCCACAACTCTCCCCTCCAAAAAGTAAGAGCCTGCTATGGGTATAAATCAGTATAACTGAGCAAAACCAGTTGACGCTGCTCATGTCGGAAAATGTGTGTCTCCTTCTGTACCTACACAACTCCTTTGGAGCCCTGATCGCCCATTGTATTGATTAGAGTTACTTATCTTGACAGTGTTGCTATTGGGTGAATCTCCTGCTTCAGAAGAGAAAGGTTTACTTTGCATCAGTTCATCCAAGTCTTCCCAGGTGTCTCTGAAACCGTCATTTCTTATTCCCAATAATATTCCATGGCATTCATTTGCCCAATCCATGAGCACTCTCTCAATTTCTGGTTCTTGTCTACCACAGCAAGTACTGTCATGAATATCTGTTGCTCCCTGATGAGTTCTCTGTCCCTGATGTCCTCAGTTGGCCATGCTTGTGATACTATTTGCCTTGTGGTAGCGGAGGAGGCCCTGATGTGTCGGGGCTGACCAATGTCCACATGTTAATTATTTCTTAGGAACAACCATCTATCCCCAGTGCATGTGATACCATCATTTGGGTTGGACTTGGATGTGACCGACTGCCCACTTCAAATCACTGAGGATTCCCTGGAGCCTGACGATATTGAGGACCTTCCTTTGGAGTTCCACTCCTCCCAGGCCAGTGACTCTGAAGACCCTGTCGTGGTTATTGACTCCATCTTGAAGGACAACCCTGTATCCACCCAGAGTGGTGGCTTTTTAAGCAGGTACGCTCTGCTTCCATCAGGGAGGGCCAGCAGAGCAGCGAGACAGGAGGGAGGAGCCCTGTGAAATTTTAGTAGAGTGAAGCACATTAAGAAAGTGGCTCTACTTTTCACTCTTTTGAAGCCCCTGAGACCACCATGGTAGGGTTTGAGAAGGGGTCTCTGCTGCTAGTTGAAGTTCTCGGCGGGTGCTTGGTTACAGTGGTTGATGGGCATGATTCACTTCCCATATTGCTACAGTTAAGGCCAGATTCAGTAGTAACCTTGAAATACTCCTCATTTCAGCTCATTTGAAGGTTGGGTTTAGAGCCAGCTTAGATAGCTGAGAGTGAGACTTTAAAGGCCCCAAGCCTTTTGGGTCCATAGGCTATAGAAGGGCTGTTTCGGGATTGTCTGTCTCATCTAGTCCCTTCTATTGTCTTGTGTTCATTTGGCTGTATTGTCTTTTTATTATGAACTTCAGAGATAGTGTGGCCTAATATATCAGTTGAAATCACAAGTTATTATCCCTGTCTATTACAAACTGGGCAGACATCAGCAAACATGAGCCTTTCTATAGAGAACAGGAGACGAGGGGCTTGTGGGAAGTGGAATCTCTCTCATACATAGATTGCTTCCTTTTGAAAGTAGATATTATATTGAACCCCATCATTTTGTAAGGTGGGAAACTGAGGCCAGGAGAGAAGTGACCTGCCTAGAGCCATGCATCTTGTAAATAGCAGGGTCGGAATTTGAACCTAGCTCCTCTGACTCGCAATTTAAAACTTCTAGTAATTGCATTGTACTGAGCCACCTGTGGCCATGGAAAATTTGGTGAGCTAGAAAGAAGCAATCAAAGAAACTAACTCCCTCTCTTCTCACCCTCCACCCAGAATAAAAACATAAACCCAACACCAAGAATAACAAGAAGCATGCTGTCCCAGTAGCTACAGTGCACAGAGGAAGCCCTTGGACTTATTCCATACCTGTGTGCCTGCCCCCACTGAGGTTACAGCCTACTAATGGGCACAGCCAACTCACACGTTTGAACTCAGAGAGATGGCAAGGAACAACTGACCAATTGGGGGAGGGAGGGATTAGAGCAGTACTATCGAAATTGAATTTTAAAGAATGAAGTAGAAAGAATTCAGTAGGAGGGAGAGAGACCAGGAGGGAGACAGAAAGGGGGAAGGAGGGAAAGGGAAAGGGGGAGGGAGAGAGAAAGAAAGGGGAAGGAAAACGAGGATGGAGGGGGAGGGAGAGAATGGGGGAAGGAGGGAGAGAGAATGGGGAAGGGAGAAACAGAAAGAGGAAGAGAAGGGGAAAGAGGGAGGGAATCCCAGGCTTGAGGAGTAAGAAGAGTTAAGGCATAGAGGAGGCTGGGCATCTTTGTGGAGCAGAGAGGAATCCCTTTGGGCTGCTGTACATCTGTGGCAGAATTCTTACATGTGCAAGTTGCTATTTGAGGCTTGGCCCCAAAACAATAGCAGAAAGGATGTCTTCATTTCCTGAAGCAAGAAGGTTGTGTGCACTTCAGCAAAAAGCTCTACCAGATTGGGGTTGTGAAGACACTAGCATCAGCATATCTCTGCCCACGAAAAAACTGGAAATAATATGTGAGGGAGAAGCAACAGCCCAGCTTTCAGCCCCGTCCAGGGGCTTGGCAGAGTTGGATGGTGTTGGCATACTTTCTCATTTGATTTGGGCCTTCCTCGTCTGGGCCCCCACCCCCCACCCACTTAGGGTGGGCATGAGTGAACTTTGATTAGTTTGCTCAGCAGCATATCCTTCCGTAGACTTTCTTCTTGTCCTTTTTCTTTCCATATGGCAAAATTTATTGCGAAATCTTTCAGGCAGAATGTAATGTAGGATCATAGAGCATAGAATTTACAAACAGAAAGGGGCCTTGGAGATCATCTAGTATTAGCCCCCCATTTTACAGATGAGCAGACTGAGGCCTAGAGGGAGCCAACTTCAGTGTCATCACCCTTCTGCATTCTTGTGGAACAAAAGTTTTATTCCCTTTTATGTGTTCATGTTTCCTTCATTCCTTCACTTTCCTTCACTTCCCATACTCACATCCCTTGTAACATCAGACATTCTATCGGACCTGCTGGACACAATGCTTCATTTGGCCAAACTACTTTTGGTTTTTTTATCTTCTCTCATTTTTCTTTGTTTTATTTCTGCTGAGAGAGAAATGAAACAGGTGGTCCCAAGCTCTCACTGCACACAGCAGGTCTTAGAAGAGCTCAGTCAGGATTTCTCAGGGGTTCAGGTATGGGTGCCTTGCCAGTCGGCTTTCAGAGCAGTGTTGTAAAGAGAACAGATCTCTGCAGTATGTGGGGTAGCCCTCCGCCCTGCCCTATCTCACTTCTCACTTGTGGCATACTCACTGGTGTTCATGAGGGATCCTCCCAGTTATAGATTGCAAACTGGAGGATGGGGACCATTTTGATTTTCATGAAACTTTGTGTTCCCCATGCTAAACACTGGGCCTATAGAAAGTAGGCACTAAACAAATAGCCAATTGAAATAGGTAGGATTTTTTCAGCAGACCTCATTGAATGAATGATCTCTTACACTTCAGGGCCAGGTCAAGAGCTGTAAATATTTCTGTGCTTACAAGATCGGCTTGATTATTTTTTCCCGAATGCCATGTTTCCCATCTATTGGTGAATTTCAGGCAAAACACAATTCACTCATTCATCCAGCTGCAAACACTAAATGCTGATTATCTAATGAGAGAAAAGTCTGAACAAACAGGACATTACTTGCTGCTGGGAGAAATGTGGCTATTTCCAAATCTCATTTGTTTTACAAAATTGACGAGCTCGTTGAAATTCCTAGCCGCTCCTTCCTCCCTTTCTCTTAGGCCAGTGGAGTACTTTGGAAGAGATTGAGGACGGCTTCATAGTTAAAATTCTTAGGGAATGTTACCTGTGCATGCATGTGCACATACACATGCGCGCGCACACACACACACACACACACACACACATTTTCCTTTCCCTCTTTCCGACTTCAGAACTCTGATATCTTGCCTGGAAGGGTGGGGAGGGTACTATGTCTCAGTTCTAACCAATGAGTGATGGGGCTGCTATCCTTCTGAATAACAGTGGGCTTTGTAGGCTAGACATGAAATCCCTTTGACTGGAGAAGGCCATATGGTTAGTGGTTTCGTGTTCTAGGACGTGCCACAATCTGTGAAATTTATGTTTTGTGGTATTTGCCCAAGGATATCCTGTGGTGTTGGGCTCAAGCCTCATGAATCCCCTGTCAACTAGACAGCCATGTTTTCCATTGGCTTTCATTGGCTTTTCAACATAGACTTTTAACTGGTACTCTCCTCTTCATTTAAGGAATGAAATGCAGGATTTTCTGAATTGCATTGAAGCCAATCTGGAGGAGCTACACTCCATGTTGTCTGCGAAGAAGCTGACTCCCGGTCCCGAGCTCATGAGTGAGGTGAGGGTGGCTGTTTGTTCTGGGGCCTCGGGCGGATGACATTAGGCCAAGGATTCACAAACATTTGTATTTGAGGAAAAACAGACTGACTCTTGATCGCTTTCATAACCCCCTCCTCCACAGATAGGTGATAGTCAGGGAAACCATAGAGCTGGGCCAAGAGCAAAACCTAGGTCTCTTTAACCCCTAGGGCAATGCTCATCCAGGCCTCTTGGCCCCTAGGACAATGCTCACCCCACTATTTCCTAGCAATGTGACTTTTAGCCTTCGGTCTCTGCACTAGAAAATCGACAGAAGATATAGCCCTTTTTTGAACTTTTCTAACATACGTATCTTTGCAACGTAATCTTTATCATTGTTGTTCTCACTATGACCTGATTCACTTAAAACAGTCCTTATAAAAATGACAGTAGCATATGAACAGTGGATGCCAGACCAAGACCTTTTTCTTGGTGCAGCCATGGGATGACATTATAGGGAACTCCCAGAATGGAAACTCCCTTCATTGTTGCATTTGCCAATTTCCAAGGTATAAGTGATCATACTGAAAATTGGAAATTCAGCTCTCCAGAACTGGTGAGAGCTAAGTGTAGCAGCATCCCCTCCCAACACCCCCATAGCCATGTTGATCAGGGGCATCAAAGTTAAATTCTTGGATTTAAAGGATTGTGTTTACATTAATTTTTTTTTCTCCTCAGATTTCAACTCCTGAATTTCCAATTCTGAACATGAATGAAACAGGAACCTCATCCAGCATAGCTGATGTAAGAGTGAATGCAATCTTATAGAGCTCTTGGATGGTCTCTGTATATGTATTTACTGTCAAACTATGATGCTTTGTATTGGTTACCATTGCAAAGGATTTTAATCCAGTGGTGGGATTACTAACAAGAGAATTGAATGAGATGTATTGTCTGTATTGTCCTGATTCCCTGACATACGTACAAATTAAGATCATTATCTCTGATTGGGGCACATTGGGAAAATAACAGAGGGGTCAACTTGAGAGAACCTTTGGGTTCGAGCTAGACAAAGGAGGTGTGGCTCACCCAGAGTCCATAAAAAAAGCTGGAAGGGTTTCAGTGGACTCCACAGTGTGACATGGCATCCCAAAGAGCTCCCAGAATGTTAACAGTGGAATGGGGTGTGAAATGAAAGCAGATGAGGTGGGAGGGATGGTCTTTCGCAGGGTCACCATACTGTTTTGGGTGCCACATTTGTGGGAGGAATATTATGTCCAGAGGGAAGGAGACCAGGATATTTCAGAGTATTAAAGACTAAGGAACTGATTATGCTTAGCTTAGAGAATACTGAGGGGAGGGAAAGATGGTAATAGGTGTTCAAAGGGTCTTGATCTGGAAAAAAAGACTAGTAGATTTGTCTTTCCAATACTCAAGACTAGAGACGCTGAGGGGAAGTTGTAGGAAGGCAGAGTTCAACCTCCATGATTATAACTGCCCATCAGTGACAGCATTAGGGGCTTGCCCATTATGATTAGAATTCTTATTCTCCAAGTTTTCCAATGGAACCTGGCTAACTCCAGGATTCCAGCTCAGGTACAGGTTGGCCTAGATTCCTGCACAAGTGCCTTCCAGCTCCAAGTAAGGGAGCTGTGGCAGTTGAAGGGGACAGGTGCTGGCTGGCTGCTTGAGGCCTAAAGATGAGGGGCTGCACCCGTGGCAGGGGGTGGGTAGGGAATAGTGTCTCGAGATTAGTCATGGGCAAGGCACAGCTGGATGGAACACGACACTCAGTGGTCACTACTGTCCTCTACTCTAGCAGAAACCAGCTTCTTAAATCCCTGCTGCTCAGAAGAGACCTACATGTCACTTTATTGACTCTCTCCAGATTTTGGCTTCTCATGTAGGATCTGGGGACCCCAGTACTGGAGCTAGAAGGAGCTTCAGAAGGTACAAGCTCTCACTTTACAACTGAGGGAAGTGAGGCCTCTGGAGGTTCAATGCCCTGCCTGGGGAATCAGCACAGTGCTCTTGGAGGTAGGAGGGTGACAGTTGAACTAAGTCTCAAAAACAGCTTGGAGACAGCATTTCTGGCGAGATGCCTGGGGCTAGAGGAGGGGGAAGGGCACCAGAGTGTTGGGGTATGCTTAAGAGGGAAGCTGGAGACTGTTGGATCAGAGAAGTGAGAGGACGACCTGAGAACCTCAAGCCTGAGCAGGGCAGTGACATGGGCCTAACCGGGCAGAGATCCCCATCATGAGGCAGCCTTCAGAAGGCTGGGGGCAGAGTAGACACAAAATAGCAATCGATCTGCTTTGTTTTGTCAACTGACCCTTACAAATCCCACAACATACAGTTAACATAGTTAAGTAAGAAAGCATGAAAGGGTGATTCTGGCCGATGGCACACACAGCCTTATTCTGGAAGAGCTGCCGGCTGTGCCAGTGTCCACCAGTACTGGGTCAGCCTTTATGTATCCCTGTCATTTCTGAATTCTGCCTCCCTTACGCAGCCAGTCATCCCATGTAACAAAGATTTCACAGGAAGAAGAACGATTCACAAAGCCAAGTAACGCAAGCCCCATGGATGCCAAATCCCACCCCTCTAGGCCGCACTTCCCAGCTTGGTCCTAAGTCTCTAGTTGTCATTGTGCAAGGGTTCTCCTTCTGCACATCTTCCCAGGATTCCCTTCATCCTTCTCATTGGTCATTCTATCCCTTTCACATCCACAGATGTGAACACATCGAACAGGGGTGGAAGCGCTTGTTATATATGGAGCATTGTGGAAAGGAAGTGTCTAGGACACACAACCCCTGCTGCTGGGGAGCCTCTGGTCTGCTAGAAGGCCATTCCACCTACACTATAACAAGTACTGATGCGCCAGACCCTGCACTAAACTCATAGTCTCATGGGGAGACAACAGCTATGTCCAAACAAGATATAGACCAGATCCATTAAAGATCAGCTCAGAGGGAAGGCACTAGCATCAGTGGGGAACTGGGAAAGGCCTCCTGCAGAAGGTGGGGCGGAAGAAGCAGGGAGGTGGAGGTGAGCAGGGAGAAGGGAGTGTGGCGTCAAGTGGTGAGTAAAGAAAGGATGTAGGGAACAGTGTGAGTAAAAGTACAGAGATGGGAGAGGGTGGCCATGTTCACGGGGTGGGCAGAGAGGCCATTCTGGCTGGAACACATGGGGCATGGTGGAGAGGAACAGCTGGTAAAGTGGCAGCAGAACCTGGAGGTCCTTGAATGCCAGGTAGAAGTGTTAGAGCCTTCTTTGGGAAGATATTGGGGAAGCACTGCCTCTTTCTGAGCAGAGAAGGATCGTGATGAGAACAGCTTCTTGGCCTCCCCTCCTCTCTGCTCTCTCCCAGCTCTTAGTTGTTGACCTCTGTTGGCCTCATGGGCTAGGCCATGTCTGTGACTGAACCTAGACTTGGTGATTCATTTCACACACCTGGTACTGATGGAGTTAGATAATAGTTAGGTGTGGCTCCACCAGCTTCAGGTCTGGGCATAGACTCAATCACAGAGTTGCCAAGTCATGACTCTTTGGGGACCTACCTACTGAGTGTTTGTAACGACCATATTAGCTGCTAATTGCTTTGAAAACAGGCTCTTCTCTTCCCTAGTCTAGCCATTCTCCCTGCACTCTTCTCTGTGACTTGATTTCCTTAGCAGACCTTCCATAGGTTGTACAAATGAGGCTTTTAGTCCAGTCATTATTTGAATTAATGAGATTTTACTGTAGTTATTATTTTGAATAACAAAATCATCTTCAGTATTTGATTCAAGTGGCCAAGGGGCTCCTTTTTGTATTATAATGGAATTGTAGAGCCTTAGAACCAGGAGAGGCCTTAGAACAGAGAGTGTCCGAACTGGAATTCAGAATGTTAGCTTGATCTGGAAGGTACTTTAGAGACCATCCAGTTCAACCCATTCATTTTACAAAGGGGGCAGGTTGCAGGTGAAGGTCTCCTACAAGTAAGCAGCCCCTGAGTTAGGGCACGTGCACAAATTGTGCTGCCTTAGCTGATCCAGTTTCTCTGACACTGTTTCCCCCTTTAGCACTCCCATCCTTTGTTCTCTCCTTGGGCTGTGAATGTTTGTGGTGGGCAGGCTACTCCTGGGCTCTTCCTTAAGCCCCAGTGCCAGCTGGCTGGAAGCCTGCCTCAGCTCACCAGAAGGAGCAACCCTGCACTATTGCCCCATGAACTAGGTAGCAGTGGTTCAGACTGGGCATCTCAGTGAGGCCCATGATCCTCCCTGAAGCCCCCTGGGGGATTCTGCTGCCCCTTTCCTCTGAGCATAGCAGAAGGACTCTGCTCCTGAGCAGAACCTGCCGCCTTGCCTTCTCATCACACATGCCTGTTGTGCCTGGGAAATTATTCACTTGTTTTAGGGTGTTTTTTCCTAAAGTCCACTCTCCTGTTTGCCCAGAGCTGCTTTTTTCCAGTCAGGAAAGGGATTGAATGGCATTGATCAAACTCTAAGCAGCAGGCCCTCACAGGGCATTGGCCCTCGTGCTGTGACCAGCCCAGGAGAACTTGAAAGCCTCCTTCTTCTCTTCTTCCTGTCAGACAGACCAGGCATGTTTGACAAGTCAGCTTCTTTGGACTTCAGTCCCCTATTCAGTGTTTGCTGGTGTCTGTTCAGAGAAATATTGGTCAATATTAGCTCAGGCAGGATCACAACTGGACCATTTGGTACACTTGGCTCAGTGGCCACTGATTGATTTCTCCCCCTGTCTAGAGAGCAGCAAGCCGAAAAAGCCAGGCGTATGGAATGAGAGCAGAAAACGGACCCATTCTTCCCTCTGCTCCCTTAATGGCCCCACAGAGGGGCTTATTCCTAGGAACTTAATTCTGTGTCTAGGAATGAGGAGCCACTAAACATAAGCCTGCCCTTTGTTCCTCCTCTAGACCCTGGCTCCCACAAACAGTGCTGAAGAAGGTGGAATGACCGGTGAATTTGGAGCTGATGGAAGTAAAGGTAGGAGCGAGGCCTGGGCTGGCGAGCAGCAGATCATCTGGCTTCTAAGCCCACCCCCCCCCCCCACTGGGTCATTTACCTTGGGACCTTAAGCGAGTCATGGCCCTTTGGGGAGCCTCTGTTTTGTCACCCGTCAAATGGAACTAGCTCTGCCTTGCCTTGCCTCATAGGCCTTCTTCTGTCAGCTAGAAGGAAGCAGTGATATGCCCTTCTCCTTAAAGGAAAGACCCAGAGTCACTTTAGGCTGCCAAAAGGCAGTAGAGGAAGTTCAGCTTTGTTCCAGATTTCCTTCCCTTAGGGGCTTCCTCAGCTCCATTTCCCCACAGGTTGACTAAGTTCAGAGGCTTGTCACCAGCTTAGCTACAGGATGGTGACATTTGGAGGTGCAGCAGCTCTCAAAGACCCTACTAGGGGCCTCCAATCTGGCATCAGAGGACCTGGGTTCCAATCTTGCCTGTGACACTTATGGCCTGTGTGACCTGGAGTAAATCACCTCCCCTCCATCGGTCTGTTTCCTCCCTTGTAAATGAGGAGGAAATTGATCTCTGAGGACCCTTCAGGCCTCAGTTGGGGTCATGTGGTGTTCTCATGACATGCATGTCCATCAGTTGAGAGCCCCACAGCAAAAGCCCAGGGCTTTAAAGTGCTTCTCAACAATGTTCTAGCAGAAGCCTGCAGTCTTTGGGAGGAGGTACCTGTAATAGGAACAAGGCCTGGTATTGACTTCAGGGTTCAGAATAGAAGGCACGAGTCAGCTCTGGTTTTGCTGCGCTCGGCCTTTGGCCTTGGAACTAGCCTCTAGGCTGGCTGGTTTGGTGAGGGGTAGCAGGATCTGTGTAGGGTGAACCAATCATTGTCTGCCCGGCCACATAAAGGTTTGTCTCCTTGGAGGGCTCCTTGGTCTCAGGACGTTGATGTCTCTTGTGCATAACCAAATATTCAACCCATCTCCCCACAGACATGCAGCTGGTTCAGTACATGGGCAACCCTCTGCTCTCAATATTTGAAGACCTGCCTTCCTTTGAAGACAGACCCCAAGATGCTAGAGATTTCCTCCTGGCTACCCTGGAGCATGAGGAGGATCTGCCCACGTACTTGGAGGACTCTGATGATCCTCTCTGCCTCGTGGCACCCAGCCTGACAGATGATTGTGAGAATCCACTTGAGTCTTTCGAGGCCCCACTGCTCTCGGAAGACCCTAATGGGGAGTACAAGCTGTTCCCCCTGTTGCTTCTCAGTCCCGTTGCTAGCTTCATCGAAGAGGCCACAGAAATTGAAAATACCACCTGAGCCCCTGGGGCTCAGTCCCCCCTGCCTAGCTTCCTCCCCAAGTACAAGAAGGCCCCCCACCATCTGGGGCCGTTAGTCTCTAACCTCCTCACTCTGTCAAAGGGCAGGCCCTTGGGAGTGTGAGGGAGTTACTGGAAGTCCCATGTCATCTGGGGTTGAAGTCTAGATGAGGAGGAAGATGTGGGATACATTGGAGGCAGGGGGAGGGTCCTGTTCATTCCAAGCCAAAGTTTGAACCTGCAATTCTTAGAGTATGCTGTTCTTGTATAGGTGAGAAAGCTGTGTTTAAGATGTCATAAACTAGGGCTGTTTTCTTTTGTGATCCAGGGACTAGAGCATTTGCTTGTGCACCACAAGATCTCCCATCCCAGGATTCTCCTGGGCCTGTTTGGTCTGTTATATAGAAGCAGGTTATTTTTCTAGTACTTCAAAGACAGAACAAAGCTTTTTTTTTCTCCTAAAGTTTGCAAGTAGGTTTATTTGCATAGCCATGTGTTATTCTTTTTCTACTCTTAGACTAAAATCTAGTTTGGTTATTTACAATTTTCTTTTCCTATGGAAAACGGAACTTTGAATGTGGAGTGTTATTTTTACATATGGCTGCCCCATCCATTGCCCTACAATCTGAGGGTGCCCCTTCCCTGGGGCTGAGCCCTACCTACACATGTATGGCCTCATATAAGAAATCACAGGAGTCAGGCCAAGACCAACGCAAAATGGGCTCCTGGGGCATTTGGGGAAGCCAAAACCATTTCTTCATAAGCTAATTGCCACAGAATACACGGTGCCCCCCTCCCCCCCCCGGGATGACAAATGAGAAAAAAGATGCACGAGGCTTCCTGAACTCCCAGTTCAGCTTGTCCCGCCTGCCCACCCACTCCCTCCACTCTAATGCCTTAGCCAGGCTCAGTGCTCCAGTGTAGTCCAGATGGGTAGCTCCCTTGCAGGCAGTTGTGCTTTAGAAGTTACAGGGAGGGGTGGGGACGGAAGGGGGCTGCAACTTTCCCCAGTATCCTCTTTGCTTTCTCTTTTACCTAATGAGTCAAGTACCAAAAAGCCAGCAGCAAAATTAAACCCTCAAACTCTCATTTTTATTTAGCACATCTTAAACATCTAAGATATTTAATATTTTGCTTAGCGTGCATTATGAGAAATATAAGCCTCAAATAACGTCTGCTTTTTAGAGAATAGTTTCCCCCGCCCCCCACCCATTTTTTCCCATTAGCTTTGCTCTTCTAGTCCCGTTCTTTGGCTTGCTTTGTTTTTGTAGCTCTTGCTGCTTTCTGTATACACTCTTGGATGTGCTTCTAGTGCCTTCCCCATAAAGAATAGCCTGTCGGGGAAATTATATCTTGGCAAATACTGCTTTCCAGCTGCATCGCCTTCCAAACGGCATGTCCTCTTACAACACATACATAACAGGCTAACATCTTCTTTTTTAAATGAAGACCATCGGTTTTGATCCACAGAAAAGTTCGGCTCAGTACAGTTGACACAATTCACACAATGACAAGATGATTGTCTCCTGCCGTGTAGCTCTAATGCTGTTTCAACTTTTTTTACACAAGGTTAATAAAGAGTTTCAACAACATTGGATGGTTTGCTTTCTGTCATGATTGGCCACACCCTTCTTTCTCCCTAACCCCAGTCCTAACCTTAAAAGGAACCAACCTCCGACCTTGCCATGTACTCCTCATTCTTCACAAGCACCTTAACTTCCTGACTCTGGGCTCAGCACCCTATCCACTGTGAAACCAAGCTACCTCTATCAGTAATCCATGTTGGGAGTTCAGGCAGCTATCTCACAGGCCACCAATCACACTATCTGTGGAAATGCAAAGAAACATCTACTAGACCCTAACTTTGTAAGATTCTGAGGGAGACACAACATTGGGGAACATTCCTGCTTTGCAGGGATGTCTCATCAGCAAGCACCTGTTACAGAAGCCAACGAAGGCTTCAGTCGCCCTAAAATAAGCCAGTAGAATAGAGGTGTGACATAGTAACATCACAGACATTCTGCAAAGGCCTATAGTAGACAATTGAAAAAACCTGGCCACCTCCAGAGAGAACTCATGGGGTCTGAATAGATGGAAGCAGATTTTTTTTGTCTCTTAATTTTTCTTGCCTTTTTAAATTTTTTTGCAACTTGGCAAATATGGAAATATGTTTTGCTTGAGTTTATGTGTTTATATTGCTTGCCTTCTTAATGGGGTGCAGCAGGAGCTGGAGGGATGATAAGAATTTAGAACTCAAAATTGTAAAAAATGGATGTGATAGATTCATACATACAGGCATATATATCAGCAAGCACCCCAGCACAACCAGGGTGGCTGCTAGCACAGGTTCTTAGATCTGCTTTTCTAAAGGAAAGCAACTCAAAATGGGTTAACAATCTTACTTTAATCAAACATATCATTTACCTAGTTCAGGGGGAAAAGTC
>CM053582.1:9174695-9224347 GCA_028627135.1 Pseudochirops cupreus
GGGGAGAAAATATGTAACTCAAAATCTTGTGGAAATGAATGATGCAAACTATAATAAAATTTTTAAAATAAATAAATAAATAAATAAAATTTTGCTCTGGGGCAATAATTACTGTGTCTACCTGTAATTCAGGGTTCGGGAGGGGGAGGGGATTGGAGCAGCCAAGGTTCACTCTGCCATCCTGGTCCCTGGAAGTTCAGGTAGGGGCTTTTAAAATTTCTAGGCTATGGATTAGTAGTCCCAGGAGTAGCTGCTGCCCCTGCCATGGGCCCTGCCTTTGTATCTTACCCAGCTCTATCTGATCCTTGGCCTGTGGTGATAGGCCTGGAAACGGCCCTTGTGGCTGGTGGGTCAGCTTGCCACCACATTGACCAGGCCTCGTCTTGGCCTCTTGGCGTGCTGCCTCTGTGCCTTCATCTGGGCCTCTCCCCAGTTCTAACTTTTAAGGAATTATTTTCTTCAGTGAGCTTTGTACCTCCTTTTCCGCTTGGCCAATTCTACTTTTTAAGGGGTTCTTCTCTTCAGTGAATTTTTTTATATCTTTTTCCATTTAACTAATGTGAAAGAAAAGGAAAATGACAAATGTTGGAGGGGATGTGGGAAAATTAAAACATTAATTTATTATTGGTGAAGTTGTGAACTGATTCAACCATTCTGTAGAGCAACTTGGAACTATGCCCAAAGGGCTATAAAACCATGCATACCCTTTGCCCCAGCAATACCACTACTAGATGTGTATCCCAAAGAAATAAAAATTAAAATGAAGAGGATTAAAATAAAAAATAAAATGGATACAAAAATATTCATAGCAGCTCTTACAGTGGTGGCAAAGAATTGGAAATTGAGGGGGTACCCATTAATTGGGGAATGGCTAAACAAGTTGTGGCATATGAATGTGATGGAATACTATTGTGCTTTAAGAAATGATGAGCAGGAGGAACAGAGTAGTGTATCAGTTGAATAGATTGGGTACATGAGACTCAGCAGCCCATGACTATAGTAATCCACTGTTTGATAAACCCAAAGACCCCAGTTTTTGGGATAAGAACACACTATTTGACAAAAACTGCTGAGAAAACTGGAACATAGTATGGCAGAAATTGGGCATAAACCAATATCTAACACCACACACCAAAATAAAGTTGAAATGGGTGCATGATCTAGGTATAAAGGCTGATAACTGTAAGCAGTCTGGGAGAGCAAGGGATAGTTTACCTGTCAGATCTATGGAGAGGGGAAGACTTCATGATGAAACAAGAGTTAGAGAGCATTATAAAATACAAAATGGATAATTTTGATTATATTAAATTGAAAAGCTTCTGTACAAAGCCAATGTCACCAAGATTAAAAGGGAAGTGGAAAATTGGGAAAGAATTTTTACAACCAGTGTCTCTGATAAAGGCCTCATTTCTAAAATATACAAAGAATTGAGTCAAATCTATAAGAATACAAGCCACTCCCCAATTGATAAATGGTCAAAGGATATGAGCAGGCGGTTTTCATAAGATGAAATTAAAGATATCTATAAGTATATGAAAAAATGTTCCAAATTGCTAGTGATTAGAGAAATGCAAATCAAAACAACTCTGAGGTACCATCTCACCAGCCAGATTGGCTAAGATGATGAAACAGGAAAATGATAAAAGCTGGAGAGGATGTGGAAAAATTGGAACACTAATGCATTGTTGGTGGAGCTGTGAAGTGATTCAGCCATTCTGGAGAGCAATCTGAAACTATGCCCAAAGGGCTATAAATAAGTACATACCCTTTGACCCAGCAATACCACTTCTAGGGTTATATTCCAAAGACATCAGAGAAGTGGGGTTTTGATTTTTTTGTTTGTTTGTTTTTGGTCTGTGTTTTCTTTCATAGAACTACTTACATGGAAATGTGTTTTACATGACTACACATGTATAACCTATGTCAAATTGCTTGCCTTCTTAATGGGGGGAAGGGGAGGAAGAGAGATAATTTGGAACTCAAAATTTGAAAAAAAAATGTTAAAATTGTTTTACATGTAATTGGGAAAAAATAAAATATTAAGTTAGAAAAAATATTCTCATGGGAAATAAAGAAATGATACCTATGCCATCACATTGTCTTTTTCCCTTCAAACCCTGGCATGGTCTTTTTTGGTCGACACTTGGGCAGATTTCTCCAATGTAGCTGAATTTCTACCATCTGGTTGAACTCTAAATGTTCACAGCATCTCCTCTATGGAAGGGACCTCAGAGGCCTTCCCATTTCTGCTGCCCTCCATGAAATACCTAGTAAAAATCAATCGCCACTTGTCATGGATGTTGTACAGGGAATTTCTGTTCAGGTCCAGGGTGTGAACTAGAGGCCCTCTCAGGTCCTTCCCAGCTCAGAGGCTCTCTGAATGAAGCCATTCATGCTTTTCTGAATAATTTGCCATGGCCTTCATGAAAGTAGCTGTTTATAAGGCCGAATTATTGCTTGGAATTTACACAGTGTCTGTCTCCTTAATGTCTTGAAATGGCCAAAGAATTCAGCCTACTGGCGATGGGCCTCTCTGTGCTTACCTAGGCTGGCCCTAGAACCGGAGACACAGTCTGTTGACAAGACTGTGCTTGAAGCCTTCCCGACTTGGTAGAACCTAACAAAGCTTGCACTCCACTAACAGGGTCTTTGAAAAATGAGGGTCCCTTCCACACCCCTTGAGTAGGTATCAGAGCAAACTTTAGTGCATACATTTTTTTGTACTTTACCTAGATCTGCACTTTTATGTTGAGGGCCTTCAACCAACCCATCAAGCTTTCCTAGGAACAGTTGGGCCTTGCCATCCTCCCTGCTGGTGTATCATTAGGACCTCAGGCCTTGCCATCCTGCCCTCCAGCGACTGAACCCTCCCCTGTGTGTTGTTTCCCCCAGCTAGAATGTGAGCCACTGGACTTGAATCTTCTGACTTATCATGGTGCTGGGAACACAGTAAACTTTTTTTTTTGGAGGAGGGAAGGCAGGGCAATTGGGGTTAAGTGACTTGCCCAAGGTCACATGGCTTGTAAGTGTTAAGTGTCTGAGGTCGAATTTGAACTCAAGTCCTGACTCCAGGGCCAGTGCTCTATCCACTGCAGTACTACCTAGCTACCCCCAGAGTAAATTCTTAATAAACACTGCTTCATTTCCTTGATTCCCTGAGATTGCAGATCACATGATCAGTTAGAGCCAGCTCTGGCTCTCTGCTCCTGGATGTGACTTTGGGCAAGTCATTTCCTATTTCTGTGCCTCAGTTTCCTCATCTGTAAAATGAAGATATTGGACTCCAGAGCCTCAGAGACCCCTTCTAGGCTCCTGTCAATCCTCTCCTAATCTCCCATTACTTCCCAATGGAAACCCTTTTCTTCCAGGTGATGGGTCACCTCCTTGCCTCCCCATCCCCAACCCTGCATATTCATTCCTCCTTCCCTGACTCTGTTTCTTTTCTCTCTTTGCAATACCTTGTAGGCCTCAGCCTCTCTGGATCCTGCCTGGTAGTCCAGGCTTAGCAGTGATCCAGCCTCTACCTTCATGTCCTCACCTAGCACCCTATTGCCCTCTTCCTTTTCGGACTTCCTTACACTCTTTCTCACTCATTTGTACTTTCTTTTTTTTTTTTAACTTTTTTTGGAGGGGGGAGGGCAGGGCAGTTGGGGTTAAGTGACTTGCCTAAGGTCACACGGCTAATAAGTGTCAAGTGTCTGAGGCTGGATTTGAACTCAGGTCCTCCTGACTCCAGGGACAGTGCTCTATTCAGTGCAGTGCCACCTAGCTGTCCCTCATTAGTGCTTTCTTATGCTGTGTTTTATGTGGGGTGACATTTTCACATGTGTCAGCCTTGTGTCCTCAGTGGACCCCTCTGCCATCTTTGAGACCTTGGGAAAATCACTTCTCTGTGCCTCAGTTTTCTCATCTGTACAATCAGGGGGTTGGAATACTTGATCTCTGAGTTGTCTTGCAGTTCTACATTTATGGTGTATAATCTATTCAGATATCATTTAGTCTAACTTCCATAAAGGGGAAACTGAGGCCCACCAAGGCAGCTAGATGGATATGGATAGAGTGCTGAGCCTGGAGTCAGGAAGACCTGAGTTTGAATCTTATCTCAGTCACCTCCTACCTGTGTGACTCTGGACAAGTCATTTCACTGCTGTCTGCCTCAGTTTCCCCAACTGTAAAATGAGGATAATAACAGTGCCTCTCTTCCAGGGGTATTGTGAGGAACAAGTGAGAAAATGTTTATAAAAGTGCTTAGCACAGTGCCTGGCACTTAGTAGGCTCTAGATATATGTTTATTCCTTACCTCTTCCCCTTCCCCACAGAGGGGAAGTGACTTGCCCAAGGCCACACAGCTAGTAAGCTACAGAGGCAGGTTTTGAGCCCAGGTATTTTGACATTAGATCCAGTGTTCTTTCCACCCTTTCACTATTCATAACTTTCTTCTTTGTATGCCTCAAGGCAACTAGTCCAGAGTTATGTACATAGCAGACACTCTAAATATTTGGTGAGTGAATATTTGAATTAATGTAAACATTCCAGGCAGTGTGCTAGATCTGTCACTTGGAGGCCTGGCGCCTCACCAAATTAAGCTGAGTGGGGAATGGAGAGCCCAGATCCAGTCCTTGCCCATCAGTGGTTTGCGGAAGGAGGCAGGAGGACCCTGGGAGAGAGACAGACTGGGAGTTCAGGTAAGAAAGGAGAGTGGGTGGCCTGTTTTCTCCTCCTTCCCCAAGACCTCTGATCCTTTGCCCTCTATTGGGGCCCACCTTACACCCCACCCAACTCCTCAGAGGCTTAAGGCAGTGAGCACTTGGAGGAGCAGAAGCAAGAGGGGGAGCAAATACATTCTTCAAATAGCAGCACTTGGAGGCCAGATCCCAGCTGGCCTAGGATAATTACTGCTTTGCACCGGACCATAACTGTCCAGAAAAAACATGCAATCTGTCCACCCGGCACTGGCTGGGGGAAAGACTGTTCTGAGCTGAACAGTCCCTTAAGTACAAAATGTGCCACCCCCAGGCCTGTGTAAAATGACTCATCAGTGGTCTTCCTTGAGGGGGCCTGGCAGGAACCCCTGTTCTCCAGGGTCACTCATTTATCTAGTTGTTGAAAGGTCCTTTTGTGTTCACAGATACCACTTGGGTAACCAAAGCAGCACTGAATTTGGAGTCAGGAACCCTGGACCCAGGTCCTGGCTCTGATTCGTAGACCCTGAGCAAATGCTGCACCTCAAGGATGTCATAGCAGGAAGGCTAGCCCTGTAACAAAGGGCCTAAGAGGGGCAGTGACCTGTCCAAGGTCACACACATGGGTTCCTGGATCTAGATCTGTAAAGAGGGAGCTCAGGGGCCTTAGGAGCCCAACTGGTTCCTGGCCAACACACCAAGTAGTCATTCTGCATCTCAGTTAGTGGATCTCCAGCAGAGAATGGGATGGAAGATGAACACAGGAATGCCCAGAGGAAGGCACTTTTCCAGTCTTGGGTATCTCTGAAGTTGCCCAGTGAACCTAGCCTAGAGACAGTACCCAATTCTGACATCTGGGGCCTGGCCCAGGAACTACAGTGTGATTTTAGACTGCAATGAAGAAGGTAGAGTATCCCAAGGAAGCAAGGTCACAACTCTACTGTCCATGGTGTCACAAGATTTCTAGTCAGAAGGGGCCTCCGTGGCTATCTAGTCTGACTCTGCCCTGTTCAGGCCCCATCTGGGCCCTATTGGTTCAGGACACAGATGAGCTACAGATGAAGGGGGCCCAGATGACGAGGAGTCTCCAAATGTCAGGAGAGGATCAGTTGAAGGAAGGGGGCATACCAAGAGGAAAGATAAGAGTTAGGGGAGAACATGGCAGCCATGGGTAGGTCTGTAAAGGGCAGTATCTGGAATGGGGATAAATCTACAAGTATAGATGAGGAAACTAAGGCCACAGAAGGAATGACTTGTCCAAGATCACAAATATCCTAAGCATCTATAAAGACAAGATTTTAACTCAGATCTTCTTAACTCTGAATTGAGAGTCCTAACCACTCCTGCTTGGTGGGACTCAGAGCAGTTAGTAAAGTTGCAGGGAGACAGGTTTTGAATTGGTATCAGAACAAAATCACAACTTCCTAACAATTGCATTGGTCCAAAAGTGGGGTGGACTGCCTTGGGATGGGGAAGCAATGGATTTCCTAGGACCAGAGGTCTTCTGATCAAAGGTAGAGAGTTCAACTATTTGTTGGAGACGTCACAAAAAGGAGTCTTGCCTAGATGTCCTGAGCTTCCTTCTTTCTCTTAGGTCCTGTGACCATCACCCAGGGACCAGGGGATAGTACATAGAGAACTTCATCTCTAACCCAGATCCATCCTTTTTACCCTGGTCACTGTGCTCAAGCCAGGAAAAGGGTGCAGAAAAAAGGGTTCCCTAAGCCTTCTGTGCATCCTGGAGACCCTTTCCCCCCCGCCAAGTCTTTCAGTCTAGACTACCCCACCCTAGTTCCACTATGGCACAAGGAAGCTGCCCATGAGGGTTGGAGGGGGCGTGTCCACTGTCAGTCCCATGATGAAAGCATTGCTCCATTTGGGTTAGCCCACTCCCTGGGGTACATGGATTTCCCAATGGTACAGTCATGGGGTCAATTGTGACCATGTATTTGTTCTTTAAGATTTGCTGACAACTGGAGGTCTTAGAGATGGTTCTGAAAAATGTGATGCAGCTGATGGAAAAAAACCACCTACTGGGAAAGGTTGTTGTAGAGAAGAGAACACTTTAATACCCGGTGAACAGTCTGCAAAGGCCTGGTAAATATATGATGGTGACCGACTGGTTTGCACATGTAACAGGAAAAAAAGGAGTGAAAATTCAGCCAGAGATGGGGCAGTGTGGCTGTCCCCTCCCCCTCAAGTCAAAAACAGAGTGGGAAGAGACAGGGCAGCTCACTGTAAGGCCCTGGATGAGTGATTTCTCCTCTCTGGGCCTCAGTTTCTTTCTCCGTAAAATGAGGGGGTTGGATAGGGCCATCTTTGCTATTCTTATGTTCCTTGTTCTAAGGTTCCTCTCAGTCCTGCCATTTTATATTCTAAGAGCCCTCTAAGTTCTGACATTCTGTATTCTGAGATCCCTCCCAACTCTGACATTCCCTGTTCTATGAACCTTCCCAGCTCTGACCTTCCTTATTCTAAGGTTCCATGCAGTCCTGCCATTTTATATTCTAAGAGCCCTCCAAGTTCTGACTTTCTGTATTCTGAGATCCCTCCCAACTCTGACATTCCCTGTTCTATAGCCCCTCCCAGCTCTGGCATTCTCTGAAAGGACAAATGAGTGGTCCCATTGAAATGTGTACAATTCAGAAGGGAGAGCAGGCAGCATGGACCCTTCCCAGCCCCATGCAGGGGGTCTGGCAGGGTGAAGCCTTTCATTGTAAGCTTCATCCCCACCCTCCATCACAGAGGCCCACCTTGGGAAAGGGCTCATGGTGGGGTGGGGGGGAGCCTGGCACTGTGGGAAGAGGGGGGAACTACTGTGTTGTATGAGCAGACAGCAGAGAGCCTTCTGGAGTAGCAGGAGGCCAGGGGCAGAGAATCAAAGACATAACAATAAGAATTATAGCCAATATTTGTGTAGCCCTTTAATGTTTGCAAAGCAACTGACAAATAATATTCCATTTGATCCTCACAACAATTCATGACATAGTTTCTGTAATTACCCCCATTTTACAGATAAGGAAACTGAGGCTTAGAGAGGTTAAGTGATCTGCATGGGGTCAAACAGTTAAGTGTCTGAGGCAGGACTTGAACCCAGGCCTTGACTCCCGGTCCAGTGCTAAATCCACTGATTCACTACATTACCTTCTCTCTTCCAGAAGATATGATACATAGATTACTGAGAGCTTAGTGTACCTCAGGAAGGAAAACTCTACCAGCGAGTGCAAAAAGAGAAACGTGAGAAAGGAAGATCAACTGGGGCCACTTGTGCTAGGCTATTCTCTGAGGGATGAGGCCCCATCTCAGATTTCAAGGAATTCAGCTTTATTGCCAAAACAGGTCAGATTTATCCACAGGAAACCAGAGGTTATAATTAGGTGGTAACTTATGAACTTGAAAACTAGGCAGAGAATCAGAACTGGGAAGGCCTTGAGAAGAGAGAATATCAGAGCTTAGAACACAAAATGTCAGAGCTGGGAGGGGCCTTAGAACAGGGAAGGTCAGGCCTGAGAAAGGCCTCAAAAATCATCTCATTCAACCCCTTCATTTTACACAGGAGGAAAACTCAGGTTGGAGAAGGGCAGTAAGTTGCCCAGTGGCTCACCACTAGCCTAGGCCAGAGGCCAACCTGGAATCCAGGGCCTTCCTGACTTCCTCCTGTAGCCTCCCAGCCACCCCAACTTATGCAGTTGCCACTCGCCTGGTTTTTGAACCAGCCCCCTCTTCTTCCTCAGGAGTCAGGCCCTTTAGCCCCAGTAGGTTCCTCCCATTCCCAAGGCCATTAATGGAAGGAGGGCTAGATATGGGTCAGGAAAGCCTAGGTCTGAATGAGTGCTCCTACAGTTACCAGAGCAAGTCACTTGGCCTCTTGGCCTCCTCTGTCCCCTGAAGGGTTTGGACTCCAAGGCCATCTCTAGATCATGTGATACTCTGTGCCTGGTGACCTTTGCCCTGTCAAGGCTAGCACAGCTAGCTGAGGGTAGGGTCTCATTTACCCAAACCTTCCCCACTCTACTACCAATGAGAGCTTTTGGCCCTGCCACCCCCCAAAGGATTAATTACTCTTCCCTTTTAGGCCACATTCTCACCCTCAGAGCAGAGACAAGCAACAGCAAAAGGAATTACTTGGGATGACTTGTACTTGAACCCAAACCCCCAATAGCCTATTCTGCTGTTGAACAGCTCAGACTGTTAGGAAAGCTTCCCTTATCTTGACATGAAATCTGTCATCCTTCCTCAAAGTGGTCACAGCCACCCTTCCCCATCTCCCAAATGGGGTGTGTCTGGGGAACACCCTTGAGATCAAGGGTAACATCCTTAATGGTATCATCCTTAACTGGAATTCTGGCTTCTAGGGCAAGTGGGGTAGACTCTGGGGAGAGACTGTGAGGCCAGATGTGGAAAGGAGCAGGACAGAGAAAGCCAGAATAAGAATAAATAGTATTGCTTTTTAAGGTTTGCAGAGCACTTTACACATGGCTTCTCCTTTCATCCTCACAACAACCTCGGGAGGCAGGTGCTATGATTATTCCCATTTTACAGATCAGGAAACTGAGGCAGACAGAGGGAAAGTGACTTGCCCACGGTCACACAGCTGAACTCAGGTCTTCCTGAATCCAAGCCCAGTTTCCTTTTCATTGCACCACCCAACTGCCTAGGGTCACAGAGTTAGAGCTAGATGAAATCTCAGAGACTCCCCTTCATTATACACATAAAGAAACACTGAGACACAGAAGACCAGACTAGGATTGAGCAGCCAGATTCCAACTCAAGACCAGTTGTTTCTAGGTCTATAATGTCTCCACTACGGCCTCTCCCAATGCCATGTTTGTCCAATACTGGCAATTCATGTTTATATAGAGAATTGAGCCATAGGAAATAGATATTGTGACCTGCATCCTTCTAGTTTATAGATGAGGGAATCCAAACTGGGAGTATTATTACACCACTTCTTAAATAACTGGGGTAAGTGACCTTCCTGGGACAGCACAGCTGGGAAGTATTGCAGCTGGGACTTCTGACTCCAACTGAGTAATTCATTGATAATTTATCAATCTAATGAATTGATTATTAATTCATGTGCAAAATGAGAATCAGCATGATAAAGTGAGTAAAGAGCCCGTTTTGAAGTTAGGGACAGCTCTGTTCAAATCCTGCCTCTGAAACATCGTGGTTGTGTGACCCTGGACAAGTCATTTAACCCAGCATGCTCCAGGCAATTCAATAAGGCTCTAAATGTCAGTGATGGTGCCAGCCTACAGTGATAGAGTTTTCTCCTTCCAGGAATCCTGCCTGCCCGTGAAATACCAGGCCTAGGCCCTTTCCCCATATGCAAAGCAGCCTAAACCAGGCCACCTTGTGCCACCCCAGGATGGGGAAGCATGCCAGGAAAGCACCCTTGGCAAACCCTGATGATGTATAGTGAGAAGATCTCATTTGCCCCACTGAGACATGATAAAGACAGCGATGCTTCTGCACTCACAAAGCTACTACACCTAAAAGATATTTCCTTTGATTAGAGGAATAACAAGACCAATAGAATCTTCCTCTTTGCTGTCATTTCTTGAGTTTGCCCTTCCTAAATCCTTGTCACTAGGAGTATATAGAAGAGTGGATGTGGAGAGGATGGTCTTGCTAGATAAATCATTTGCAGAAGGCCTGTCTAGCTGAATTCCTAGCTACAGAGTATGGGAAACACACTTGGGGCCCTCAGCTGCATCGCAGGAATCCCTAAGGATTGACAAAGGAAATGACCCAAGGATTCCAGGGATAGACACAGTAAAGGAGGCAGGGGCAATCAACAAGTATGTGTTAAATATCTAGCCAGATGAATCCATAGGTAAATGGATGGATGGATAGATGGATGGATGGGTGGATGGATGGATGGATGGATAGATGGATAGATAGATAGATAGATAGATAGATAGATAGATAGATAGATAGATGGATGGATAGATGGATAGATAGATAGATAGATAGATAGATAGATAGATAGATAGAGCATCAATAACCACAATGGTGTGGTCACTGATCTAGAACCAGACATTTTGAAGAATGGGGACTTAGGACGCATTGTGAACAATAAAGTTAGTGGAGGAGATGGAATTCCAGCTGAGCTATTTAAAATCCTAAAAGATGATGCTGTTAAAGGACTGCACTCAATAGACCAGCAAATTTGGAAAACACAACTGTGACCAGTGGACTGGAAAAGATCCCTTTACATCCTAATCCTAAAGAAGATCAATGCTGAGGAATGTTCAAATTACCAAGCAATTGTGCTCATTTCATACTCTAGCCAAGTTATGTTTAAGATTCTGCAAGCTGGGCTTCAGCAGGATGTGAATTGAGAATTACCAGAAGAGCAAGCTGGCTTTTGAAGAGACAGAGGAACTAGAGACCAAATTGCCAACATTCTCTGGATTATGGAGAAAGGGAAAACATCTACTTCTGCTTCACTGACTACATTAAAGCCTTTGTGTGGATCACAGCAAATTTCGGCAAGTCCTCAAAGAGATGGGTGTAGCAGCTCATCTTACTTGTCTTCTCAGGAAGCTGTATACAGGCCAAGAAGCAATGGTTAGAACCAAACATAGAACTGATTGGTTTGGGATTGGGAAAAAAGTATGACAAGGCTGTATATTGTCACCTTATTTATTTAACATATACAGAATACATCATGAAAAATGTCAGGTAGGGTGAATCAAAATCTGGAACCAATGTTGCCAGGAGAAATATCAACAACCTCAGATATGCAGAAGTTGTGAAGAAAAATTCAGAAGCCTCTGTATGAAGGTAAAAGAAGAGAGTAAAAACTGGCTTGAAGTTTAACATAAAAACTACTAAGATCTTGGCTTCCTGGCAAATAGAGGGAGGAGAAATAGAAGCAGTGTCAGATTTTACATTCTTGGGCTCAGAGATCACTATAGACAGTGACTACTGCCACAAAATTAAGAGACACTTGTTCCTTAGAAGGAAAGCTGTGTGCAAATCTGGACAGCCCACTAAACAGCAGAAATGTCAGTATGCTGACAAAGATCTGTAGAGTCAAAGCTATGATTTTTTTTCAGTAACAATGTGTGGTTGTGAGAGTTGTGAAAGCTGAATGCCACAGAATCATTTTTTGAACTGTGGTGCTGGAGAAGACTTTCAAAAATACCTTGGACAGCAGGGAGGTCAAATCAGTCAATACTTAAAAGAAATTAATTCAGAATATTCCCTGGAAGTATAAATACTGAAGCTGAAGCTTAAATAGAGGATGAGATGGATAAATAGTGTCATGGAAACAATGAACATTAGCTTGGTCACACCTTGGGAGATAGTGGAGCATAGAAGGGCCTGGCATGCTATGGTCCCATAGGGTCACGAAGAGTTGGATATGACTGAAAAGCAACAAATTGATAGATTTGATTTCTTCTCCTGAAAACTGCCTGTTTATACCCTTTGATCATTCATCAATTGGGGAATGACTCTTATTTTTATCGTTTTGACTCAGTTCCTGATATATTTCAGAAATGAGGCCTTTACCAGAGAAACTTAGTGTAATTTTTTAAATATTGTTTTATTGTCTGTGGTACTTTTTAGAAAAATGTAGTTTCCCTAAATATCTCTTTTAATTAGATCGATTTTTTTCCCCTCTCTTTATCGGAGATCATGATTGCTACCCTTGTCTTTTGTACTTTAGCTGAAGTATAATAGATTCTGCCCCAACCCTTTACTTTAACTCTGTGTGTGTATGTGTGTGTGTGTTTCATGGTCCTACTTCCTATTCTTGACAAGTCAAGCTGTGGGCCAGGAAGCTTAGCCCTCACCACAATGTTTTTGTTCTTTGTTTTTGTGGTCCTTAAGAATGAAGGTTCATCATTACTTTTTATGGTTTGGGATTGTCCTTATGTTGACCCAGGAGGTAGATCAATTTTCAGAGGAAGAAAATGAGACCCAGAAATGCCAAGTACTATGCTACATTGGTAGAGCATCCTCTCCAAAAACTATTTTAGGCTCTTTGTAAGGACTAGCCCTAGGAAGGTGTTGAGTAGAGCCAGAGGAAGAAGGAATACAGTGGCAGCTCTCTGAGGTCTGGGAGTACCCTACTGTACCCTCATACCTGTATCCTTCACCAGTCTTTTTCAATCTTTCTTAATATAATGTGCCCTAGATAGCACGGTATAGTGGTTAGAGTATTGAAATACCACCTCAGACACTCAGAAGTGTCGGTATCACCTACTGCAAGTCATTTCAGATCTTTTGGACTCAGTTTCTTTATCTTTAAAAAGAGGGGCAACCAGGTAGTGCAGTGAATAGAGCACCAGGCCTTGAGTCAGGAAGATCTGAGTTCAACACTGGCCTCAGACACTTACTGTGTGACCCTGGGCAAATCATTTAACTAAGTGTGCCTCGGTGTCCTCATTTGCAAAGTGAGCTGGAGAAGGAAATGGCAAACCACTCCAGTATCTTAGCCAGGAAAACCCCAAATGGGGTCATGAAGAGTTGGGCAAGACTGAAAAATGACTGAACAACATGAAGGAGTTGGAGCTGATGACCTCCAAGTTGCCCTCCAGTTTTAGCCCTATTCTCCTATGCACTACAGGCCATTTTGACCCCACAGGAGAACTCTGATAGTGCTAGAAAGACACTGAGTCCTCCACAGGTGCTTCACTATGACTTTGGAGACACCATCAAGAAGAGTAGGTCAGCTCATGTTTCTTAGGGAAGGGAGGTGCCCTTCTAGAAGGACCTATGATAGAAACCATGAGAATCTCTCTGGTTCAGCATTCAGCTGCCTGGGGTCATCTGTCTGTGTTCTCTGCCCTGGTGAATTCATCAGCCCTCATTGATTCATTTAATCTGTCTTTGTCCTGTCTCCTAAATCCCACGCTCATATATCTGCTTGCCTCCTAGCTGTCTCCCACTTGGACCTCCCATCCTATCCAATTCAACATGGCTCCAACATCACCTTTCCTCAACCAAACCAGTTTCTCCTTCTGTCAGTCATCCTTCTCAGTCATGTGGCCTCAGAACCTCAGAGCCATGTTGGACCTTTCCCTCAGGTCCAATCATTTTGTAGAATCTTAAAAATAAAACTAGTCATAGGAACCTAACCCTTGAGCTAGTAGGGACCTTAGAAACCATCTGGTCCGACCCCTTCCTTTTATAGGAAAGGAAACTGAGGCCTGGAGGTGAAGCAACTTATCTAATATCACACAAGTAGTAAGTCAAAGGAAGCAACTAAGTGGCCCAGTGGATAGAGCCCTGGCCTTAGAATCAGGAAGATATTTACTAGCTGTGTGACTTTGGAAAAGTCACTTCACCTTGTTTGCCACAGTTTCCTCATCTGTAAAATGAGCTGGAAAAGGAAATGGCAAACCACTCCAGTATTTTTTCCAAGAAAACCGCAAATAGAATCACGAAGAATTAGACATGACTGAAAAACAACTGAACACTATTGGCTGTTGTCCTTTGTTCTAAAGAGGACCAAAATGACATCACTATGTTGGAGTTGAAGTACAGTGTGTCTGACTGTGGCTAATCAGATCAATACAAACTCAGAAGGCTCTACCACAGGTTGGGCACAAAGAGTCCATATGAATATTTGGGCTAGATTCCCTAAATTTGTGCTTTTTGTGTTTCTTTTGAGCTACTTCAATTCTGCTTTGCTCATAGAGCACAACCCCTTCTCTGATGTGGGCAAGCCATGCTTGGCAGTCCTGTGCCAGTGTCTCCCATGTCACACAATCAATTCCAAAGTTCTTAAGAGAGACCTTGAGAGTGTCCTTTTATTGCTTCTTCTGACCACCATGTGAACGCTTGCCCAGAGCGAGTTCTCCATAAGATAGTCTTTTTTTTGGAGGGGGGAAGGCAAGGCAATTGGGGTTAAGTGACTTGCCCAAGGTCACACAGTAGTAAGTGTGTCAAGTGTCTGAATCCAGATTTGAACTCAGGTCCTCCTGACTCTAGGGCTGGTGCTGTATTCACTGCGTCACCTCGCTGCTCTTCATAAGATAGTCTTTTAGGCAAAACTACATTTGGCATTTGAATACTGTGGCCAACCCACTGAAGTTGTGCTCTCTGCAGTAGAGTTTGAATGCTTGGCAGTTCAGCTCAAAAAAGAACCTCAATGTCTAATATCTTATCCTGCCAAGTGATCTTCAATATCTTCCTAAGAATAAAAGCAGTTCAATTTCCTGGCATGGGGCTAGCAGACTGTCTAGGTTTCACAGGCATACACCAATGAGGTCAGCACAACAGCTCTACAGACCTTCAGTTTGGTAGTTAGTCTAATACTTCTTCTCTCTCACACTTTCCTTCGGAGCCTCCCAAACACTGAGCTAGCTCTGGCAATGCATGTGTCAGCCTCAATATCAATGTGTACATCCCTGGAAAGTACACTGCCAAGGTAAGTGAACTTATCCACAGCATTCAAAACTTCATTTGCTGTAACTGATGGTTCCGTGTATGTATGGTGTGGTGCTGTCTGATGGAGCACGTGTGTTTTCTTGGTGTTAATTATCAGGCCAAAATTAGTATAAGCAACAGAGAATCAATCCATACTTTGATTCATCTCAGCTTCAAAGGCTGCATTGAGTGCACGATCATCACCAAAAGAAAAATCGCACACTAACATTCCCTCTACTTTAGTGTTGGCTTGTAGCCCTTTCAAATTGAAGAATTTACCATCAGGGCAGTAGCTGACTTTGGTGCTGTGCTCATTCTCATTGAAGGCATTTAACAACATGGCTGAAAACATCATACTAAAAAGCTTGGGAGCAAGCACACAGCCTTGTTTCACTCCACTGGTGACCGAGAAAGCACAAGAGCATCATCCATTATCCAGAACCTGTATGAACATGCCATTGTGAAATTGGCATACAATAGTGATGGACTTCTCTGGGCAACCGAATTTTAATATAATTTTCCATAAGTCCTCAGGACTCACAATATCAAAGGCCTTGGTCAGATCCATAAATGTTGTATACAGACCTCTGTTCTGCTCCTGGCATTTCTCTTGGAGTTGTCAAGCAGCAAACACCATATCAACTTTTCCTCTGCCCTTTCTGAAGCCACACTGACTCTCAAGTAGAGGACCATCTTCGAGATGAAGGATCAGCCTATTAAGGAGGACTCTGGCAAGAATCTTGCCAATGATGACTGAGAGAGACCCCCCTGTGAGAGCATAGGCACTGATGGTGGTAGTGTGACACTTTCCTGTGAGTGCCAATTGCACTGTCAAGAGCCTGTCCTTCACTCCTTTTGGGAGGTTATATTATAAGCTTGTTGACTAGATTAGTTTTGATTACAAAGCCTACACCAGTTTCCCAGTGCTCCCCTTCACTGTGGCCATTCCAGAAAAATGTGTATCCAGCTCCAACTTCAGTAAACTGGCCTCTTTTGCCAGCCTTGTTTCACTCAGGGCTGCTGTTTGGACGTGATGCCTGCTGAATTCTCTCACAACAAGAGCTGTTTGTCTTTCAGATCTCCTGGATTTTGTGTTGTCTATAAGTGTGTGCATATTCCAGGTGCCAGTGGTGAGTGGGATCGTCTTTGCAGATGTTTTTGTACATTTGTGTTTTGACCCCAGAGTGGGATTCTCTACCTGCTGAGGTAGGTAATCAGGCCAGGGTTGGGTAAGCAGACAATTTGGGCACCTTTTCTAGCCCCTTCCTCACGCTAGGAGGTGAGCAGTACAATCCTTAAAAGGGTGCTCAGACACCCAGGGGGCTGCTGAATCCCATTACTGCTTTCAGTGAGAAGACGACCCTATGGCCTGGGCCGCCTATGACTACAGCACCTAGTGTATCCAC
Source organism: Pseudochirops cupreus (assembly GCA_028627135.1). NCBI lineage: Eukaryota > Metazoa > Chordata > Mammalia > Diprotodontia > Pseudocheiridae > Pseudochirops > Pseudochirops cupreus. Next base: position 9,191,173 of record CM053582.1, read on the forward strand.
ACCTGGTGCTTATCACCTGCCTGTCACCAAAGACTTTGAGATAAATAAAATGGTATGGGTGATGTCTTTTGATTCATGTATAAATTGGATTGAAGTGAGGCAGGGTTGCACAAAGTCGCTGGCCTCACTGTCTCTTCCAGAGTCATCACAGTCCAGTGGCAAGAAGAATGTCAGGATGACTGGGGATGGCCATGGATGGCTTGGATGCCCTTGGCGTCTTTGAGGTCTAACCAAGCTCTAAGTGCTCCACAGTGCCTGCTTCAGCCACTTTCATGGCGACTGGAACAAATTGTTCTCATTCACCCATTCCATCAGGGGAAATTTTCACACGCTTGGGGCAGATACCTCACTAAGTCACTAAACAACAATGTAAATGGAAAAGCTTGGAATTTCTACCCACATCCTTTGACTCCGAACCCTAATCCTTTCCCACAATACTGTGCTGCCTGTGTTCAATGGCTAAATCTTATCCATTCTACCTCACCACTATTTCTAGCATATCTCCTTCCCCCTTTCTCCACTGCCAGTGTCGCCGCCCAAGTACAGGCCTCCTACCTGCACTGTTTCCAAAAGCTCATATTTGTCGTCTACAGTGTTCAGTCTCATGCACCAGCACTCTACACACACTGTCAGATTCATTTTCTTAAAATACTTTCATTCTATCACTCACATGGCCAGTCACTTCCAGTGATCCCCCATAAAAAATTCCTCAACTTGGCATTACAGAGACCTGTCATCTGTTCCTGCTACCTACTCCGAGATTGTACAATATAACACACAGAATTATACTATACTTGTTGTACTGAAGAGCAACAGTGGGGAGGGGGACAGATGTTGACTCTATATGAAGGAAGAACTATCTTCCAATTCAAGCCATATGAGTGGAAATGGACTCCTTTTTAGGTAGTGAGCTCTCTGTCACTGAAGGTGTTCAAGCAGAGGCTAAGAGTTACCCTGCCAGGTATTCCTTAGAGGGAATCCCTCCAAAAGCTGCAACAGATGCCCTCTGAAGGTACTCTGGCTCCCCTGTTCCAGCTACACTGGGGTGTCTGCTGTTACCTGGACACTAATTAGACCTTCCCAAGCTCTATGCCTTCACTCCCACTATCCCTCCTTGGTCCTTTGATACTTCAGGGCATAGCGCAGAAGGCCATCCCCCTCCAGGGGCACTGTCCTCTCCCTCTTCAGAAGTCCTATACGATTAGACTATCTGTGTCACAGAGGCACTGAATATCAGACCATCAAGGACCCTTAGAGGCCATCTAATCTAACCCCTTCATTTCACTGAAACTGAGACCCCAAGAGGGAGAATGATTTGCCCAAGTTCTCACAGTAAATGTGAGAGCTAGGATTTGAACCTGGATCTCATTAGCTGTGTGACACGATAGTCTGAAAAACCCAATGGGATCTGAGGCTATAATGGGAAATAGAGCTTCCAGAAACAGGGAGGTGATCGATGGTTCATTGTGTCCTGTTTGGGCCTTGAGTTTAAAAACATTAATGGGGTGGCTAGGTGGTGTAGTGTATAGTGCACCAGCCCTGGAGTCAGCAGGACCTGAGTTCAAATGTGGCCTCAGACACTTAACACTCACTAGCCGTGTGACCTTGGGCAAGTCACCTGACTCCAATTGCCCTGCCTTCCCCCCTGCAAAAAAAAAACCCAAAACACATTGATAAACAGGAAATCATTGGTGTGAGTGGGATGGATATGGGAAGCCAAGATAGTGAAGGGCCTTCGGTCTATGCCCTATGCAGATAGTTTGAAGATATGGGAATATTTTGGCCTGGAGAAGAGATGACTCATGGGAGTAGTGAGGTGTTCAAGTATTTGAGAAGATTTGACATGTGAAAGGAGGATTTGATTTGTTCTTCTTGGCCTCAAAGGGCCAAACAAATAGAAATGAGAGAAAGATTTACAGATGAGGTCCGAATAAACTTCTTAACACTCTGAGTCGCCCCCAATGGAAACTTCAGGAGAGAGTAAGCCTCCCATCACTGGAGGTTTTTGAGTGGAGACTGGCCAACTGATTGCTCAGAGGTCAGTCTCCGCTGCTATGAGACAGGGCTCAGACTTAGGCCTAAGCTTTCCAAATATGAACTCTAATTGGTGTGATTTTTCAGTATATTTGTGGTTTTGGTCCATCCACTGGGACCTCCTGGTATGGAAACTCCCTTTACCAATAGAGGTCAGCCATTATTCTGCTACTTCTAACCTTTAAGCGTTCCCTAGGGCTACAGGTCAGCATCTTCTCTATGTGATCTTAGAGAGCTACCAAGAGCACTGAGGATATAAGTGACTTGCCCAGGGATACCCAACAAGTATGTGTCAGATATGGGACTGGAATGCAGTTTCCTGACTCCTGAACTCAGAGATGACTTTATCCACTATTTTTCTTTCTTTCCAAAGAGATCTCCTTTTAGAGGTGTGGCTGATATTTGGTGCCCTGATACCACGCCATGTCCTAAATGATGACCCTGGCTTCATCATCCTTGCCTCCTCCAAGGGCTACCACAGGGCCTTGTACACAAGAAATATTTATTGAATAAAGTGGAAGTGATTGACAATGCCAATCATTGTCACTGTGCCCCTGGGAACCACCAGCCCAATTCACCCATGTGTCCCTTCTTCGTGTGCATTTTTGGATCAATGAACAATAGGGCACTGATGTTAAATCCCCCATCCCTCTACCTACTCTCAAGGGATCTTTTTATAGGGGGGAGTAAAAAGCAGAGGTCTCATGGAGAGAACTGGGCAACCCCCCTGCCAAAGGCAGCCATTCAGACTCCCTCTGGGTAAGGGCCATCCTCCTCTCTGATGCCTTGGAATACAGAGAAACCTGGGTTTGGATGCCACTTCAGCTACCTTCTAGTCCTTTGATCACACCCTGGACTTAACCTAAAGACTTAACCTATTATTCCCATCTGTGGAATGGGAATAATAAAGCTAATCTCCCCTCCCTCAAGGTAGGGTGACAGTACATAGAGAGCTGGCCTCAGAACTAGGCACACCTGGGTTCAAGTCCTGTCTCTGACACACACTTGCCACGGGGCCCTGGGCAAAGTCCCTTATTCTCAGTGCTACAGGCAATGCTCTAAGTCTCTACTTTGGTAGGGGCATCCCCTCAACTGGGAATTCCATATACCCATGACAGCCCAGGTCTGGGCTCTATCTCTTATGTCACAGGGTTGGTAGGAAACACAAATCATCTTTCAGAAAGAAGAGACTTGGCTTGGGACTTTGAGAAAAGTCTCCTTATTTGTGAGGGTGAGGGGTCCTTTGGCATATCACTGAGAGGTCTACGGGCATCTCCTGGGGGGTTGGTCTGGAGAGTTTCCTGATCAGTTTGATGCACCAACTGGGAGGTGATCCTTTGCCTGGGACTTTGGACTGTATCTCCTCATGGAAGGTATGGGCATGCCCTTTGACACCTCCTAGAGGACGAGCCTTTTTCCCATTGGAAAAAGGACAGATCAGCTGGTGTCAGACAAGGAACCCTGGGTCCTGGGTCCTGGAGGAAGTTTGTGGTTATCACCAAAGGTCCCCCCCTTAACAGTTGTCAACGACTTTCTGGAGTCAGGGGAAGGGGGTGGGAAGAGAAGCTCATAGAAACTCTCCATGTGCACTAACCTAGGTGGCTCCTGGCCTCAGTCTTGGAAAGGTGGTGAGTAACTTTTCTATCTGACTGATAATCCACATGGAGAGGGGAACTATTTTGAGAGGTGGTATGGTAGAATGAAAAAAATGAGAAGAAAATATAAAATAACTCATTGGAAAAACAATTAACCTGGAAAATAGACCAAGGCAATTTTCAGAGGAAGAAATTAAAGCTATCTATAGTTATATGGAAAAAAATGCTCTAAATAACTATTGATTAGAGAAATGCAAATTAAAACAACTCTGAGGTACCACATCACATCTATCAGATTGGCTAACATGACAAAACAGGAAAATGATAAATGTTGGAGAAGATGTGGAAAAATTGAAACACTAATACATTGTTGGTGGAGTTGTGAACTGATCCAATGATTCTGGAGAACAATTTGGAACTATACCCAAAAGGCTATAAAAATGTGCATACCCTTTGACCCAGCAATGTCACTTCTCAGTCTGTTCCCAAAGAGATAATAAAAATGGGAAAAGGACCCACATATACAAAAATATTTATAGCAGCTCTTTTTGTGGTGACCAAGCATTGGGAATTGAGGGGATACCTATCAATTGGGGAATGGCTGAACAAGTTGTGGTACACAAATGTAATGAAATACTATTGTTCCATAAGAAATGATGAACAGACAGACTTTCAGAAAAATCTGGAAAGACTTATATGAACTGATGCTGAGTGAAATGAGCAGAACCAGGAGAACATTGTAACAGCAACTTTGATAGGCTTGGCTCTTCTCAACAACACAAGGATCTAAAACAATTCCAAAAGACTTATGATGGAAAATGCTATCCATATCCAGAGAAACTATGGAGTCTGAATGCAAATAGAAGCAGACTATTTGCTCTCGCTCTCTCTCTCTCTCTCTCTCTCTCTCTCTCTCTCTCTCATTATTTCTTCTTTCTTGTGGTTTCTCCCACTGGTTCTAATTCTTCTTTATAACATGACAAATGTGAAAATTAAAACAAAAAAAGAACAGAAAGTGAACAGGCAGGTGAGGAGGTCACATATCTCACAACCTCAGATACATTTCTCTTTTAGGAGGAGTCCAACCACTAGGGTCCCACCCACCAAAGGGCTAAATGCCCAGATGGGGATTAAAGAGGTACTCTGCAGCCTCAACTCCAAATTTGCTTCACTTCTGAGAGGAATCCAACGCATAGGATGGTGCTGTCATACTGTGGGCCTTCAGGACCCTAGGGGAAGGTGGGATTCACTGTAGAAAGAAGACAGTTGTGTTGGCTGTGATTTATGTGGCTTTGTATTTTCCACCAGATGGAACAAAGACCAGTGGCACCTCTATATTCGTTTTTGGCATGAATTGTTACATGAGACCTGGGTACCCTTTTATACACATCTGTGACTCTCCCAACCACATTTGAGCTAGATTCTGCGATTTCCCAGAGTAAACTTTGGGTGGGGGCATACAAACCCCGGCATTTGTTGATTTCAGGGTAGTCCCTGAGATTAAACCTGGTTCATGTAAACCAGGGGTTCTTAACCTGGAGTCCATGAACTTGTTTTTCAAAAGGGATTTTGATAACTGTATTTCAAGTAAAATTAATGACCTTGGGCAATCTATGCATGTTCTTTTGTGCATCTAAAAACCTGATTCTGAGGAGTCGGTAGATTTCCCCAAACCGCCAAAGAAAAGAAAAAGAGTAAAAGCACACACAAAAAAGAATTTAACACAAGAATTACTGGTAATAGCCCCCAGAGTAGTGAACAGGGGCCACCCAGATTCCAGAGATGTTGGAGAGAAAGTCCCTCATTAATATAAAGTGAGTGGCTGTTACAAGAAAAATGCATCTTTGTCTTGTATTCAAGAGTCTACAAAGTACTTATCTCATAACCCTGCTACGGGGGAAGCAGAACAAGCGTTGTTTGGGCCATTGTGTCGGTGAGGATGATGAGGCTCAGAGAGAGGCCATAGACTTGCCCAGAGTCTCATGGTCTGTGTGTATCAGAGGCAGGATGTGAACCTAGGCGTTTCTGGTTCTGAGGTCAGTTCTCTTTGCACTATGTCACCCAGCCTCAAGGGAGGGGAGACTAGCCTTATAACCCCCATTCTACAGATGGTCATCCTGCTGTTTAGGTTAAGTGGCCAAGACATGATCATAAAGCTAGAAGGTGGCCAGGCTGGCATTCAAACCCAAGTCTTTCCCCATTCCAATTCTAGTGTTCCTTCTAAAGGAAAAGATGCAGAGTACAGAGCCAGTCAAGGTTCCAAAGACTGGGCACCAGGAAGAGGGAGAAGACTTTGGGGGCAATGACTATGATGAGGCTGTTTCTGGAGGTGGTTCTCATGGCCATTCATTCCAACCTCCTCATTTTACAAATGAGGAAACTGAGGCCCAGGGTGGGGGGGAGGACTTGCCCAAGGCCCCACATTCATTTAGAGACTGAAGGAACTTCAGAGGCCATCTAATACAAAGCTTTTTATATGGAGCAGCTAGATTGCACAATGGTTAGAGCCCGAGGCTTGGCATCAGGAAGAAGTAAGTTCAAATCCAGCTTCAGACCCTTAGTATCTGTGCAACTCTGGGCAAGTCACTTAACCTCTATCTGCCTTGGTCTCCTGGGGAAATGGGTTTTTGTGAGAATCAAACGAGATAGTTGTTAAGCAGTTAGCATAGAGCTTGGCACATAGTAAGCTTTATAGAAATGTCAGCTCTTATTGTTATTATTATTTTAAAGATGAGAAACTGAGACTCAGAGAGGAAATGACTTGCCCAGGGTCACACAGTCATTAGCAGCATTCGAACTCAAGTCTTGTGATTTCAGAGTCAGTGGTCTTTCTCGTGTCTGAGATCTCATAGCTAGTAAACAGTGAAACTTTGACCTCCTCCCTTCAGGGGCATATTAGCTATGTGACCATGGGGAAAGCACTTAACCTCTCTGGGCCTCAGTTTCTTCCTCTGAAGGATCTACCACAAGACTGTTGGGAGATGCAAATGAAACATTAAGACATTTTGTGGATTTTAAGATGTTATAGAAATGTCGGTCAGTATTGTTATGATTGATTTGGTTTTTCTTTTCGATTTTTCATTTTTTTGCCCTCGCCATATCGGTAGCATTTTGAAATGGCCAAGAATGAATCTTCATCTTTATGCAATGGAGCTTAGATAGAAACAGCTGACTTGAAGCCCTGCTTTTCTTGAATGGTCACTGTTGGGCAAAGGACTTGTGCTGGGGGGGGGGGTGGAAAGAACCGGTTTTTAAGAATTTAAAAACAGTATTGAGATGCAGGATCATTTTTGGTAGGCTGGCAGACTGGGACAGTCAATCCATCAGGAAGCATCAGGCACCTACTGCGTGCTAGGCACTCTGAATATAGAGAAACTCTGGATACACAATGATAAGAGATTCGCGACCTCCAAAGCAGAAGGACCATGGGAACCGGACAGGCCTTTTCCTGTTTTCCCCTGGTTTTAATTTCTAACAGAAAGTTTCTGTATCTTGAAATCTTTTCATTCCAAGTTATCATCATCATTATTGTTGAAAACAATTATCTTAACATGATGGGAGAGAGCTGGCCTCAGAATCAGGGAGAAGAGGGTTCAAGCCTTGCCTCTGACACATACTGGCTGTATGACCCTGGCTAAGTGTCTTCACTCCTCAGTGCCCCAGAGAAGGTGGAGGGCCTCATTCTCCACCACTCCTCAGAGAATTCCCCGAGCAGTGAAAGTCCACGGCCAGTCCTTATAACTGCTATTCTTTTCCTGTCTTTGTTATTATTTAGTCAAAGAAGGGGGAGGTTACATTTAAGATTGTTGTTCATCCTTCATTCTTTTTTTCTCACTTAACAATATTATTTTCCACATGTAAGAGTAGTTGATATAGGCTATACATGTACAATCATATTAAAGCTATTTCTACATTAGTCATGTTGTGAAAGAAGAATCAGAACAAAAGAGAAAAACACAAGAAAGAAAAAAAAAGAGGTCCACATGGGTACTGGGTAGCAGGGAGATGGACTAGGCATGTGGGGGTTAGTAGCATCTACTGAGAAAGAAGGTAGCCCTGGGCTAGTAGAGGATGTGATCATAGGGCTAGAAGGTGGTCACCCCTATTCTGTCTCCATTTGACCAACCAGACTACCCCCTTCCTCCCTGCTACCACCACTTTCCCCCCCAGATCCTGCAGGATCTTTCCTAACTCAGGTCACCTGTCACTTCCTAGGCCCTGTGCAGGGCCCCAAAGCAAGCATTGACCTATTGGCCTAGGAGGTCAAAGACTACTGAGTTTTATTTCAGAGAAGGTCAATACTCCAGGAGGGGGAGGAGGGAGGGGATGGCCTCAAACCCAGTGCTGCCCCTCCCAACCCCAAGGCTAATGAGCTCCCCCCCACACACACCCTTATGACTCAACTTAAAATAAGGAAGGAAAATGGTCAGTGGGACTGCGAACTGAGTGAGAGATAATAGGGAAGGAAGGGGAGCCGACAAGGTACCAGACTCTGGCTTTGGGCTCATCGGCAGCAGGAGAGAGAAGGCAGCAGTGGACGATGACTACCATGGCGCCGTTCCTGTGCATGGCCCTCCTGGTCCACCTCTCAGGCCATCTAAACGGTAAGAGTGGGGCCAGGGGCACCCTTGGGCCTGCCAGCGCTGGGATGGCCAGCTGGAGTCTTGAGCATGGGGGGGCTCTATTCCCATTGGGCTGGGAGAATCCTCTGGAAAGGGAACTGAGCACCCAGTAGCCATCGGGAAGCCCTGAGAGAAGAGCTAAGCATCCCAGAGGTATGGTCTAGAGTAAACAGCATCACACCTGGTGCCAGGAGATGGGGTCTCAGGTGCCACCGGGCTCTGGGGTCATGCCTTCCCAGGCTAGCTGCTTAACTTATTCGCTTTTCCATCTAGAAAATGGGGAGAATAACATTTGTGTTGGCTTCCTCCTTCACAGGACTGCCATGAGGCTAGCTGGTAATTTTGATTGTGGCTTGTTCTAAGTCATGGCCGGGGCTGCTCCTGGAAAGATCCAGAGATTGGGGTCTGAAGACCTAGAATGAAAGCTCAGCTTTACTGACAAGTAGCTGGATAGCTTTGAGCAATCCCTTCCCCTCCCTGGGCCTGTTTCCTCCTCTGAACATTATTAAAACTATTATTCAGAGGCAGACTAGGTGACCATTTAGGGATAGGGACCAGACCTGATAGTGCCCTAGACTTGGAGTCAGGAAGACGTGAATTTGAATTGTGTGTGGTCAGCCAGGTGATGCTAGTTAAGTTACCTCAGTTCTGCTTCCTCATCTATAAAAAGAGGGACTTGGATTCAGTGGCCCCCAAGAACCCTTCTTGTTCGGCTACAATCCTAAAAATAGAATTCAATTGCTATAGGGAACTCCCAGGAAACTCCTTCCAATAAAGCAAGTCAGCACCTCCTCTGAAATTTCGAGTCTTCTAGAGTTGCCTAGAGCACGAAGAGGTTGACTGATTGATTGGTCTAGGGTCACTCCGTGTCAGGAGGAATTAAAGGTGGACCTTGAGCCCTGGGTTTCTTGACTCAGAGCCCACTGAAGCTCCCAGAGGATTCTGAAATCAGCCCACTGGAGCCTCATCCCTCTAGCAAAGGCTATGAGCCCTGTTAAAAACAATCTCCCACCAGGATGAACATCTAAAGCTGTTATCTGTCACTGACGTATGAGTGGTAATGCATTCTATAGCCTCATTAAGGGTCAGGAGACTTGAGGTTATAGTCCAGATCTGCTTTTTACCTACCTCTTATTACCTACTTGAACTTGGACAAGGTACCTCTGTGCCTCAGTTTCCTCATCTGTCAAATTCTCTAGAAGAGGGCCTAATTTGGACTAGTTGGTCCATAAGGTCTCTTCCAGATCTGACATTGTCTGTTCCATGTTCTAAGTGCCCCCCCACTCCAGTGCTGACATTCCAAGTTCTAAGATCCCTCCCAGTTTTGACACACCATCATCTATAATTGTAAATGGATATTTTGATAAGAAGAGAGCAGTAGGGCATTTGGGAGCTGTTGTGGAGAGTGGGGGGGGAGTCCACTGATCGATGGAAAAGAGTGAACAAAGAGGAGGCTGGGTCAGCTGCATGCACATTTCTCACTTCTGCCACGACTGGGTCCTCCTGGCATGCTGGGGAGTGATGGATGGGCTCTCCAGGCTTTTCCATTTGACCCTCCCTCTCTTTTCCTATTCCAGCAATTGTCAGTACTGGGTCAAAGAACCTACCATTTGCCCCAGGCTCTCCCCAAAGTAAATTTGTGCAGTAGGGAATGCCAGGATTATTATCTAGCCCCTCATTTTACAGAGGAGGAAACTGAGGCTCAGGGAGCTAGGCTCAGACACCAAGCCTATAGCAGGGCTGGTCTTAAGCCTTGTGGGGCCCATCACTTGTTCTTTGCTTTCTTCTTGTTGGTCTTTTGTTGAAATCTAAGACTCCACACCCAGGGCAGATCCTTGACTTCATCCCGTCTCCTGGCCTTTTGGTCACCCTGCCCTATCTCTGAGACTGTCCCTTCCTGCGTTCATCTGGGCCTGTTCTGGAGAAAGGAGCTGCTGTGAGCCAATGACCGATCCCCATTGGTCCCCAGAGTTAGGAGGCCTGAAGGAAGGGGTGACCCAAGCCCTCCAGGCAGGAGGAGAGGACTGACACTTTCCAAATTCACCTCTCTTTAAACTATACTTTCTCCCTGTCGAGTTTTGCTAGAAGGATCCTAGAGTTGGGAATGGCCTTAGAACATAGAATATCAGATCTGAGACTGTCCGGGCTAGTAGAGACTTTAGAGCATAGAATGTCAGAGCTAGCTGGAGTGTTCAGATACAGACTATGAGAGCTCAGAAGAACCTAGATTTTAGAGTGTTAGGGCTGGTAGGGATCTTAGAACAGAGAAAGGCAGAGCCGAAGACCTTAGAACATAGGATCATAGAGCTAAGGTTAAGGACAGGAGAGAGGCAACAGGCCCAGTGGCTATTTCCCTGAAATGGTTTTATCCTGCCCACATTTCCAGTAAGGTTAGGGGCATTGCTTAATTCTTATGGCTACTCCCTAGCTCAGAGCTGGGGAAGGAACGGTTCTGGCCTGGTTCTGGGTCACTGCTCCCAAAGAAGGTGACTGGCAGCTCCGTTTCTGGTTTTTATATCTTTAGCACGTAGGACAGTGCCAGACATGTGGTAATTGCTCACTTAGTAATTGTTGATTAATCTGGGGAAGAGAGTGTCATTCCGTACAGAGCCAGGGGCTGACAAAGGATGATCTCCTGCCATCTTCCTCTGGATCAATCGCTAAGTCTTCATTGGGCATCCATGTTGTGCTACCAGAGAAGGGTGGTACAGGGAACAGAGCCCTGGCTCTGGAACCAGAGTGCCTAGGTTCAAATCCTTTCCCTGTGTAAGGACCTTGGGCAAATCCCTTCCCCTCCTTGGGCCTCAGTTTCCCCTTCTGTAAAATGAAGGATATATGGCCTCTGAGGTTCCCACCAGCTCTATATGCTCCATTGGATGACTCTTCTTTCCCTCCCTGGGCCTCAGTTTTCTTCTCTGTAAAATGAGAGGTCAGGCTAGGTGGCTCTAGCTGACCTTATGAAGTTGGAGGGAGTGAATCCCTACTGCTTTGGCCATTATGGCCTTCACACTTTAGTGACAGCCAGGAGAGAAGGATGTTGGGTATGGAAGAAATTTTGGATGGTGAGGAGAATGATTGGAATGGGGGCAGGGGTGGGGAAGGTAGTGGTGAGGATGATAATGAAGAGAACTGAGGGGACAAGCATGTCCCTTAAAGCTCACTCCAGCTGGCTTATCCCAAGCTTTCCTCTTTGTGGTTGCCATTTACCCCTCTATTGACCACTCCCAAAAAGTCAATCACTCTGAAGGCCTTGGATGCCAGATTATCAGCCCTCTCTAGCCATCACAGAGAGAATGAGTTTTGAGACGGATGGGGAGAGGGACCAGAGAATAGAAAGCCTGAAAGGGTGGAGAGAGTCATTTAAAGTTCTTTCCTGGGGTTCCCCAGGTCCTGGGAGAATAATGGGCAAATGGGAAAAGCAATGTGGGATAGTGGGAAAAGACTGGGCATACTCTCAGCCCTGACTGTCGTCAGCTATGTGACCTAGGGTAGAGCCATGCCCTCTCTGATCTTCAGAGAATTTACATTTATAGGATGTGGACAATAAAATACTACCTACCTCCCAGGATTGGTGCTGCCAGGGAACTTTGGCAACTATAATGCATTGGAGAAATGTTAGGGAGTATTATTAAATGATTTCTATACCCCATCTCCCAGCTGTGCCCACCTTGGAAGGGCCTGTCAAAATGATCGGCCCCTGGAAAGGGAATGTCAACATCGCCTGCACCTATGGGCCCGTGGAAGGTTACAGCCAAGTTCTAGTGCAGTGGTTGGTCTGGCAGGATAATGACCTGGTCACCATCTTTTTGCGAGATATGTCTGGAGACCACATTCAGCAGGCCAAGTACCGAGGTCGCCTGCAGGTGAGCAGAGAGCCCCCTGGAGATGTGTCCCTGCTACTGGAAACCCTGGAGATGGATGACAGGGGTCGCTACCTGTGCCGAGTAACCTGGAAGGGCCCCGATGGTAGGCAGATGATGAAAGAGCACCCCACAGAACTTCAAATCCAGAAACGTGAGTTTGGGACTTGGGGAGAAGGTTTGGGGTGGAGTGGGATCTGAACAAGACTAGAGGAGAGGTCCTAAAGTCTCCTCCTGGGCTGACAGTCTCTAACCTCAGTTCTAAGGCCCCTCCCAACTCTAACATTCACTGCCGCAAGGTCCTTCTCAGTTCTGATATTCTGTGTTCTAAGGTCCCTCCCAGTCATTGCATTCCGAATTTTAAGGTCCCTCCCAGCTCTGCCATTCTGTGTTCTAAGTGCCCTAAGTGCTCTGACAGTCTGTGTTCTAAGACCCCTCTCAACTTGGATGTTCTGTGTTCTAAGGGCCCTCCTAACCCTTATGTGGTGTTCTGAGGTCTTTCTTAGCCCTTACATTCTGCATTCTAAGATCCCTCTGAAACCCTGGCATTCTGTCTTCTAAGGGCCCTCCTAATTCTTGAAAATTTGTATTCTAAGGTCCCTCTCAGCTCTGACATTCTGTGTTCTAAGGGCCTTCCCAACTCTAACATTCTGTGATCTAAGTTTCCTCCCAGGTCTGACATTCTGTGTTCTAAGGCCCTCCCCAACCTTACATTCTTTGTTTTAAGAATTTTCCCAGTAGGGGTGACTAGGTGGCACAATGAATAGAGCACCAGCCCTGGAGTCAGAAGGACCTGAGCTCAGATCCAGCCTCAGGCACTTAACACTTACTAGCCATGTGACCTTGGGCAAGTCACTTAACTCCAATTGCCCTTCCTTTCCCCTACAAAAAGAAAACTAAAACAATCTTCCCACCACTGACGTTCTGAGTTCTATGTGCCCTCCACAGTTCTGATATTCTGTGTTCTAAGGTCCCTCCCAGCCCTGACATTCTGTGTTCTAAGTGTCCTCTCCGGTCATTACATTCTGTGTTCTAAGGGCCCTCCAAGACCTTACATTCTATGTTCTAAGGGCCCTGCCAGACCTTGCATTCTGTGTTCTAAGGGCCCTCTCAACCTTAACATTCCATGTTCTAAGGTCCCTCCCAGCCCTGACATCCTGTCTTCTAAGGTCCATAACATCTATGACATTCTACCTTCTAAGCTCCATCCCAGCTTTGACCTCCTCCTCTCTTGGGTCCCTTGTGCCTTTGTGGGTGCCAGCCTTTCTGTGTTTGCCTTTACCCTTTCTCCATTCCTCCATTCCTTCCCGCCATCTGTCTCTTAATCCCAGGAGCTGACAATGTATCCTTTTCTTTGTTTGTTTTTTGCCCATTCTGGCCTCTAGATCTGTGCCCCCAAGCTGTGCTCCCCTCACCAGGGCCCCAGTCAGTCACCTTCCAGCTATGTCCCCCAGGGGTTCACTCTCAGTCCCTGTATCCTTCCTCACTCCTAACCCTGCCTCTGTCTCCTTCCTGTAGTTCCTGCCTCCAAGCCCCTGGTGACTTCAGGCTCTGGCTACGGTTTCCAGGTGCCCCATGGCATGAGAATCAGTCTTTTGTGCCAGGCCCAAGGCTCTCCACCTATCACCTACAAGTGGTACAAGGGGAAGCCAGATGGCACTCCGACCCAGGTGAATTCTCTCGGCACTCTCTTTTTTAAGCCTGCCCAGGTCTCTGACTCTGGGATGTACTTCTGCATAGCCAAGGCTCGTGTCGGTTCTGAACAGATGAGTGACGTTGTTCACTTTGTGGTCACAGGTGAGCTGCCAGCTCCAAAGCCTGGTTCTCCTGTTTGTGGCTCAGGGAGGGTCCTGGGGGCCAGCTTCCTGGCCCCTGGGGAAACTTGGCTTTTTTCTTTGATCTACCTTTGTTAACTGCAAGATTTTGGCAAGTCATCTACCCCTCCCCAAACCCAAGGCCAGACTTGCTTATTGGGAAATGGAGCTGTTCATACATACAAGCCTTAAGCATTGGAAGGGATCCTAATAGTCAATCAGTGAATCAGCAAACATCTATTAAGTGCTTGCTGTATGCCAGACTTAGTGCAGAGCCCTGGGGACCCAAAGTAAAGCAAAAAGACCGAAATTTGTCTGCCCTCAAGCAACTTACATGTTAATGATGACATCCAGGCCAGTGACAAAAGTGATTCTTGGAGGGGGCAGAGGTCAGTGGGATGGAGATACAAGTGTGGCTGGTTTAGCTAATCAAAGACAGTGTGCATCATGGGAAGGGTACAACATTTAAAATAGGAACTGACGTTTGAATCTTGCCTCTGACATTCACACATCTTTTGTGGGAAGTCACTGTACTTCTTTGGGCCTCAGTTTTGCCCTCCATAAAATGGGAATGATGGTACTGATACCACCTACCTCGTAGCACTAAAGAAACTTCAGTTATTATTTACCTGCTTGACAAAGGCATCTGGAACCTCAAAGTCTGGAACCATCTGAGACTGGTTGGAACCTACTGGAACCTCTAGGATCAGAGACACAGATGAGACTTTAAGAATCATCTAGTGTCACCAGCTCACTTTACAGATGAGGAAACTGAGACCCAGAGAAGAGAAGGGACTTGCCTAAGATCACGCAGCTGGCAAGTGACAGAGCTGGGATTCAAATCAATGTCTTCTAACTCTGACCCTGGCACCTGGTGACCTCAGAGATCACGATCAGCTGAATAAGCACCTCAGAGCTGGTCAGGGCTGAAGGAGGGCATTTCAGAGGTTGCAGAGATGGGAGGGGAAGAACGGGGGCCACATTGGGTCCCTTGGTTGTCCATGGAGTGGAGGAGGGGGGAAGAGCATGACAATAACTGGCATTCTGTCACCAACCCTGGCAGATTCCTCCAAGAGGCCTACATCAGCAATGCTGCCTGAGGAACTAACAGCCAGCCCACCCCACCCTGATGGTGAGTCCTATTGGAGTCCGAGGAAAGGCTCCAGGGCCTCTGGTGAACCAGCAGGAGACAGACGATGGGCAGGGGCACTTTGGGACTTGAGAGCCCTCCAGGAATCCAGAGAGGGTGTCATAGATGGCAGTGCCAGGGTATGAGGGCAGGGAATCTTGGCTCTGCCACTTCCTGGAAATGTGAAGCTGGCCTCAGTATTCCTATCTGCAAATCTGGGTTACCAAAGTCTCTCTGAACTAGGAAACTTCAAAGACTTTGGTGACAAAATTGTTTTGTGAATTGTAGAAGGAGCAGAGAGATGTGAACACTTGTTATGATGAATGTCTTAGTCCATATTGGTAATGACACTTCCATGAGAGGCAATCCCTTCCCTTGAGGAGTTTGTAACTTGAAGGGGAAGTCAGGGCTGGCACTTCAGGCCATCCATCATCTAAGAAAGGCCTACACAGGGAGGTGAGGGGTGGGGATGAGAAGGCAAAGGGAAGCTCCTTCAAAGAACTGAGGAGATGAAGCTGATTTCATCCATTCACTAAAGTATTCATTTAAGGTGATCGTGGGAGTCTAGGATCAAAGAAGGAAACTGAGGCTTGTGGAGAAGTGACTAGGCCAAGGTCATACAACTAGTAAGTGGCAGAGCCAGAATGCAAACTGAGGCCTCCTCTGTAAAATGAGGGGAGTGGATAGATGGCTTCTGAGAT
The DNA here is from genome assembly GCA_028627135.1 of Pseudochirops cupreus. Classification (NCBI taxonomy): domain Eukaryota; kingdom Metazoa; phylum Chordata; class Mammalia; order Diprotodontia; family Pseudocheiridae; genus Pseudochirops; species Pseudochirops cupreus. The sequence goes on from CM053582.1 coordinate 9,206,928, forward strand.
CCCTTTCAGCTCAGGATCTCATCATCTTGACATAACTTCTGACTGGGAGGCCAGGAGGAGGTACCAAGAGGGTGAGTAAGATTTTGTGAGGCAGAGCTAGGGGATGGATGAGTGAAGGCATTCTAGGTAAAGGGACTTGTGTGAGCAAAGGCATGGAGGTGGGAATATGCACTGTTTTTTGAAAAGAACTGGGTTTGGTTGGAACACAGAACACATGAAGAAGAAAGCCACTTAAAATAAATGATGAGGGGCAGCTAGGTGGCGCTGCAGTGAATGGAGCTCCCACCCTGGGAGTCAGGAGGACCTGAGTTCAAATCCCGCCTCAGACACTTAACACAAAAACTAGCCATGTGACCTTGGGCAAGTCACTTAACCCAAATTGTCCTGCCTTCCCCCTCCAATAATAATAATAATAATAATAATAAATGATGAGTTATGTGCAGTGACAGAGTTTTGACATCAACGGTTCTCGAAATCCCAAGTCCAGTCCTTATCCCTTGATGGTATTGTTGGGAATATTTTCTGAGCCTAGATTTGGGCTGAGGGCACTGCAGAAGCCCTTTGAGGAAGGGAGGTGGTGGTTTGGGGCTTAGAGTGCCATCTAGTGCCCACCCCCCACATAGCACTCTGACTCTGGGGGCCTGGAAACACCCCTTGATCCTAGCTGTAGGACCATGGTCAAGAGACTGAGAGATGTGACCTTTCTGACCTCTAGAGTCTTCATGTGTGTGGTACCCACTTGGTGCTGAGACCCCAGCCTCCATCTCCCAGTCTTCCCCCTCAGGATCTTTATACTTCTCCCAAATCCTTCAAGCTGATTTTGTTTATGGCTGTAGGAGCCATGGGGAACAGCAAAAATCATGAGACTGCAAAGTCTTCAGTCCTGAGTTTGAGTCCCAGCTGTGGGACTTCCTGGCCCTGTGACTGTGGCAAGGTCACTTGAACCTCTGTGGGCTTCGATTTTCTCACTTGTAAAACAAAGCTAATTGTATAGTACTCAGCTCAATTTGGAAACTGTAACCCACAGCCCAAGCCTTCAGTTCTTACTTCCTCCTTTGAGAGGAAAAGAACACTGACCTGGGGCCAGAGGACTTGAGTTCCCATCTTAGTTCTCCAACTCTGTAGGTCGAGGTCATGTGACCATGGAGAAGTTGTTTCTCTCCTCTGGGCCTCAGTTTCCTCATCTGTGAAATGGGAGCTTAGGCTAATTTCTAGCAGCTCCTCTGACTTTGCCATCCTTGGTGAAATCACCATCACTGGTCTCTAACCTTCCCTTGAAATGGGTTTTCCAAATCCTTGGATACCTCAGTTGTCCTCTGGCTCCTCTCTAAGTTATCAGCACCTCAGCCAAACACAGTGATGGTTCAGTAGAGGGAAGGCTGATCAGTTAGAAGGACTAGTCCATTAAGCCATTGTTCTCCATGTGACATGTTTGATACACTCTGGCTAAACTGCATGGCCAGGTTGTGATCCATCTTGACCCTTGGAGTTTTTTTCTGCCTAGTGTCCCACAGAGTCAGCCATCAACATGTGAGTGTCCCCTGTACTCATTCCCAGGGTCCCCTGATCTCGTTTCCTTGTTTGTATAGTGATACACCAGTAACCACAGTGACCCCAGCTAGAGACTAGCCATCCACAACAGGCAGCTTTTCGGGGGTAAGCACCATTGGACTAGGTAAGGGCAAGAACAGGGCTTTGCTCTGCTCCTTCTGCTTCTGGAGTGTCTCTGAGCTTGAGATCTCCAAGCACCTGCCCTATGCTCCCAGAGGCCCAATGTAGGAAAGGGCCTGGAGGAGAGTGGCTAGAAACGTCCTTACACTTTTGTGCAGGGCTCAGTTCCCCCCTGAGTGATACATGCATCTTGCTTTTCTGTTACCATAGCAACGAATCCTACCACTACAGAGACGTCATCTGGGAAGCAGACAGACATGGAGGTGGGCCTTGCTGGAGCCAGCAATGAGAAGCCAGGTAAGACAGCAAAACCTTCTTTCCATTGGGGGAGACTCCCTAGGCACTTAGCCAATGATCTTCAAGGACCTTGCCAATGTACAATGGAGCTCCCTCCCTCTCCCTCCCCCAGGAGCGTCAGGGAATTTGGGGGTGAGGTCCCTGCACTGCAGGACAATAACAATCTTCCCTCTCCACCCCCCTCTGGGCCCTGTGTGTCGGGGACAGCTCCCCCAGCCAGCAGCTCTGATGCGTCAGGCCCCTCGTCTACCTTTGGGCACTGAGCTTGGGACCTTAGCTCTGCCCCCCCCCTTTCAGCCTCAGTTTCTCATCTGTTCAACTTAGTCATTGCTAACCTCTCTATAGTAGCGTTTACTGAGTACCAGGCACTTTGCTAAGCCCTTTACAATGATTATTTTATTTGTTCTTCACAACAGCTCTGGGAAGTAGGTGCTTTTAGGGATGAAGAAACTGAAATAGAAATTAAGTGACTTGCCCAAGGTCACACAGCTAGTAAGTGTATGAGGTTGGGTTTGAACTCAGGTCTTCCTGAGTCCAGGCCCAGTGCCCTATCCACTGCAGTACCAAGTCTCCAAGGTCCTCTTCAGCTGAAATGCTATGGACTCATCCTGGTGCCCATTGCCATGACCCCAAGGACAAGGGAGGAGAGCGGCTCAGTAATGGAGTATGGAGAGGTGTAACCTGGGTCGGGATCAGTGGGTCCCATTTGTAATCTTCTTTTTGGAGGGGAGAAGGCAGGGCAATTGGGGTTAAGTGACTTACCCAAGGTCATACAGCTAGTGTTAAATATCTGAGGCCGGACTTGAACTCAGGTCCTCCTGACTCCAGGGCCAGTGTTCTATTCACCACACCATCTAGCTGCCCCGGTCCCATTTCTTATTGGGCCAGAAATGCTTTCCTCCAAGGCTGCATCTCACTCTCTTTATAGATGTGAACTTGGACTCTTCTGGGCTTGGCTTCTGAGCCCTAGAGGTTGGCTGACTGATTCGAGGAGGTGTGTGTGTGTACACGGCCACTCATAACCTCCTCAGCCATTGGGTTTTAGCTTTCCAACCTCCACCCCTTAGCTGAGGATCTCTAATGCTGATTGGACAGCAGGGCTGTCTGTCATCAGACTCTTATCAGCATTGTGGCCTTTGGTAAGAGTTCCCTACTTTATCTCTTCACCACTGGTCTCCTGCCACACCCAGGGTCCCATGGTTGGCTCCAAGGGCAGGGAGAGAAACACTAGGCCAGGTGAGGACACTGGTGTAGACCCCAAGACCAAGGCCACTTGCATGGCCCCTGGTTGCTATCCAGACTCAAGAACCACAACATGTCAGAGCTGGCTGAGATCCTCATACGTGACGGTTCAGAGGTCCAGAGAGGAAAGAGACTTGTCCAAGGCCACACAGTAGCTAAGTGGCATAGGCAGGATTTGAATCTGGTCCCCTGACTCTGCCTATTGGTCGGCACTTCCTTGCAAAGACCACAGACCATCTCCATGCTCCTCCTCCTTTGCAGATTTGACTTCAGGAATTATATCAAAGGACCAGAAAAATGCCAGCAAAAGAGCAGGTAAGAGTGGATGGGGTGGGAGTGGGGGATGGGAGACCTGGCTAGAGGGAGGAGGAGGCCCTGGGCCTGGCTGCCTCAACAAGCACCTACTACGGTGCCAGGCACATTGCCGCCCAGTGACCTTTCTGACACATGAGCTTTAGCTTGGCTTGGGGGATGGGGCTCCTAGGGGCAGCCTCAGGGACAAACATTGAGCCCCCTATGTTAGGACTGATCCCCAGGGCTTGGGGGAGGGGCCTTGTTACTCTGTCCATGGTGACTGTGCCCAAAGGAAGAGCCCTTGGCTTTGTACTTGGCCTTCGGAGAATGTGTTTGGAGAGAGACAGTGACTGGGCCACTGGCTCAGAGCACAGAGCGCCAAATCTAAAATTAGTGAACTATTCTGCCCTTCTCCCCTCCCCTCCACTCCCCTCCCTTCTCTTCTTTCTCCTCCTCTCCTCTCCCCTCCCCACCCCTTTCCTCTCTTCTCCCCTCTCCTCCCCTCCCCACCCCTCTCCTCTCCTCTCTACTCCCCTCCTCACCCCCTTCCTCTTCTCTCTCCTCTCCTTCTTCCCCATCCCTCCCTTCCCCTTCACTAGATCTCTCTCTCTGTCTTAAAGGACTAAAAAGAAGACTGAGTATGTTCAGTGATCCCTAATTAAGGTATAGCATTGTGTTCTTGTCTTGAGCCTGGGGCTGTGGCCAAGATAGGAAAGGGACACATAGGGGAACTGGAAAGTACAGGGCCCTGGCCTGGGGGATGGAAGTGACCATTGGCTCCCAACACATCCCAACACCCTCTGGGAATGTCTTCTTTATTAGGTGGACAGGGCCTGCCCCTCTATGCCATCGTCCTTATCACCTTACTCTGCATCGCCCTGGTCTTTGCTACTATCTTTGGGTTATGTCGGAGGAAATCACAAGGTGGTGAGTTTGGCAGGGCTTTGTGTTTGTGGGTGTGTGTTTCCTTGGACACTTATTCAGTCTTGCAATCTCAGAGCTAGTGGGCACCCTAGAAGTCAATTTGAACCATCATCCAGGCTTGGCTCGAAGACCTCCAATGATGGTGAACTCACTACCTACCTAGTACTGTCACTTTGGGACACTCCAACTGGCAGGAAATGTGTCCTTACATCCAGCCTCAATCCGCCTCACTATGACATCCTCTGTTGCTCCTGGTTCTACTCTCTGGGGCCAAGTTGAACAAAGCTAAAGCTTATTCCACACGCTCACAAAACGGCCCATCAGACACTTGAAGGCAGCCTGCCTAGCTCCTGCTGTGTTTTCTCTGTTAGACACTCCAGTTCTGTTCACTCATGTTCAATGATGTGGATTCAAGGCCCTTCAGTATCTTTGTTGCCTTCCTGTGGACACCTTCACTTGACCAATGCCCCCCTCAGATATGACACCCAGAAGTGAATACAGCCCTCGGTCTGCCCAGGAGAGACCTGTTGAATGGGTCATTCACTCAGTCATTCAACACCCAGAGAATGACAGGACCCAGTTTCTGTGTTCACAGAACCTATAGAATGTCAGAGCTTAGTGGAACCTTGAGGATCATCTACTGCAATCTCTTCATTTTAAAGAGGAGGAAACTGAGGCTCAGAGAGGAGAATGATTTGCTGAGGGTTCTTTCTGCATTGCATCATAGCTTAGGAGACTAGAGATCCTCATGGCAATCATTTAATTGGCATCACTTGTCCATCTCTACCAAGTGCTCCATGGGGTAACAAGAATGGGGTAGGACAGAGCTTCTCAAACTTTTTCTATCCTCAACCCCTTTTCCCATTTGTAGTGCCAATGCAATATTTATGCCACTCATGATCACAATAAAGACCATGACTATAAGTATCGCATGACGTTTGATCACAAAATATACCAAACTCACCAGATAGAGGACAGAACTGAAACATTTATTTAGACACCAGAAAACTGAATCCCAAAACCAATAAACTGATTCCATCATAGTACCAAAGATATTCAGAAGCCATAATAACACTGAGAGCCACAGCATCCTTCAGCCTTCTCACAAACCAGTACAAGATCAATATCTACTCACAAGCCTATCTGACTCCTTGCCTGAGCGTCCTCTCTCCCCAACCATCTGGCTAGCTTTGACCAGCTTCCTGTGGGCTCTGCTGTACCCTTCAGCAAACTCCCTCTGTCACAGGCTCCATGTGATTACATTCAGCCTACTAGGGGGCAGGCAGAGTTTACTTTCAAAGCAGGGGAGGTCCTGCTAGGTCTATTAAGGGGCAGGCAAGATCTTCAAATTCCCATTCCCATTACACCCCTGTGGCAGCATTTCTTGGTGTTGTGTGGTCTGAGGGCATGCTCGGTGTAAAGTGCACATGCTGTGTGTTCAGAACCAATGCTGCAGTGAAGCTGCCCAGTGCAACATGGGCCATGGGCAAGCGCTGCCAGAAACACCTCAGATTCTTTACATGTTTGATTTTTAATTAATTTAATTTTTGGCTGTTGCATGTTCAGAAACCTTTTATTGTTGCCAAATTTTTCAAGATGCCATATGGGTCACACCCACAGTTTAAGAAGTGCTGCTCCAGGAGGTCAGGAAAGGGGAGAAATCAGCACAGTGGAAAGATCCTAAATTCTGGAGTCTTGGAGAGAAAGTGCTGGGCTTAAGACTTAAGAGCCTGGGGTTCAAATTCTGGCTCTGCCATTTCCTAGCTAAATCAGAGAATCATAGTTTTAGAATCAGAAGGGACCTTTGAGACTATAGTCTCATTGCACACACAGACAGTGGCAAAGGTAGGTCTTCTTACTCCAAATCCATTGATGAATTAACAAGCATTTAGTAAGTGCTTACTGTATACCAGACACTGTGGTAAGCACTGATGATATAAAGATAGGTGAAAATACAGTTATCTCTTCCACATTGCAGGTGCTTAGGTGCTCCCATGATCTGGAAAATCTGCTCAAATTTTTTTTGGTTTTTCCTTCATACCAGAGAAGAATTATGAATTGCTGTAGTATTAAAAGATAAAATGTTATTATACAATACTATGTATATTATATATTACATATATTATATACAATATTATATATTACATATATAATATACAATATATTATATATTACATATATTATATACAATAGATTATATATTACATATAATATACAATAGATTACATATTACATATATACAGTATATACTACATTATAACATATTGTATATAATATGTTGTATATAATCTATATTACATATATTATGCATTTCTGAGTTTCTAAACTTTTTTGGTGTCATCTGCTGGCCTTCACATGTTATCTTTCAGCTTCTGCAAAACTCCCCCCAAATTACCATTTAATTTCTTATGCCGACCTGCAAGATATCGAAACCTCAATGGGGAAAGTTGTGATGTGGAAGGGAGAACCATTCAGTCCTTGCCTACAGATAGCTTACATTCCAATGGAGGGTATCGTCAGTATCAGTGTCAATAACTAGGCCCATCCAAGATGCCCATGGAGTAGTTGGAAGGCAGCCTTCACGAGGAAGACACTTGTGCCTTGGTAATTGGGAAAGGTCCCTCAGGGAAGGTGTTGGAGCTGAGGCTTACGCTTTTCTACAGTACTAGGCAGGAAGTGACTTTAGCTCTCATGGCCTCATTTCTCCATCTGTAAAATGGGGGCATTGGACTAGGTAACTTCTATGAACCCTTCTACCCTAAAGCCATGATACATAACAAGAGGAGGGAAGGATCAGAGGCATTTCTAGGCAGTGTGGAGCAATGGTTAGAATGCTGTTCTTAGAGTCAAGAAGAAGTGGATTCAAATCTTGCCTCAGACACCTACTCCCTATGGGATCCTGGGCAAGTTCTTTATTCTTTCTAGACCTCAGTTTCCTTCTCTGTAAGATAAGCTTGATGACTTCTAAGGTCTCTCCTAGCCCTAAGCCTATGATCCTATGAGAATGAAGAAGCCACTTTGACTGGAGTGGAGGGTACAAAGCAGAGAGAAATCGAAAAGTGAGGAAAAGTCCAGGATGTGAAATCTGAACTTTATCCTGTTGGCCATGGGGAGTTATTGAGGGTCCTTGAGCAGGAGAATAGCATTTTGGAAGCCTTTGGAGGAGGTGGGGGAGGAGAGAGGACAGCCCTTCTTGGAGGGTCCAGTCCTGCTCTATGCTTTCACATCTGAACCGCCTGCTCTTTTCTCTTGGTCCCACCCCTCCCCTATTGCCACCACAACAGCCTGGCTCACACCTACCTTTTCAGGGTCATAGTAAAAGGAATTGAGGGCATGAAATGGAAAAAAGCAATAGCTGTTCAAGTCAGTCTGGCAAAACAGCAACCTCATGCTCTATAACTTTCAATGGTTCCCCATTGCCTTCAGGATAAAGTCCAAGCTCATCAGTCTGGGACTGCAGTCCCATCATGCTTTGGTCCCTTCTTTTCCCAACTTCTAATGTAGTAGAATTTATATCAGTGATTCCAGGATGGTTCAGCATTAGAAAAATAATTTTAAAGTTGTATTGATTATACTACTAGATGCAGAAAGAGCCTTTGACAAGATACAACAGTTGTTTATATTAAAAACCCTAAAATGTATAGGTATGCAAGGGGAAGAAAAGAACATAAGCCTTTATGTATTGCCTACTATGTGCCGGGCATTGTGTTAAACACTTTTTACAAATATGATCTCATTGGATCCTCACAACAACCCCGGGAGGTAGGTGCTATTATTATCCCCATTTTACAGGTGAGGAAACTGAGGCAGATGAATAGTAAGATCAAAAGTATATATTTAAACCTACCACTAGGATTATCCATGATGGTAAAATAGCAAAAGTTTTTTCCAATAAGCCCAGGGGTAAAACAAGGAGGCTTCCCTTCTCCCCACCACTATTTCAGAGACTACCTGGCCTAACCTCTTCTCCTTTTGCAGAAGCCAAGAGACGTTGCCCAAAGCCATACAGGGACTAAGTGACAGAGAGAGTGTTTGAACCCAGATTCTCTAACTCCAAAGCCAGTTTTCTTTCCATGGGATCACCATCAATAAAGAGGAAAAAACACTCCAAACTTTGCTCATACCACTCCCCTTCCTACACCCTGTGCTCTGGTCAGACTCACCTCCACCCATAAATGGTCTCCATTGCTCTCCTCCTGAAATGTCCTTTTGCCTTCTCCCTCTATCCATGTCTTCTCCATGCATGAATCTGGCTCCAATCCCTGCCTCCTCGCTCCCTTTTCCCCTGACCACTCCACTGTCCTTTCTCTCCTCTGACTTTCCCAAAGCAAACTGCTTTTCCTCATGCTGTTCTCCTACTCAAAGAAAACATCAGCACTTCCCAAATCTGTTCTTTCTCATGGCACAATATTCTTTGACGTGAGGAGCGAGAGCACACTGAATGTTTAAGTTGGCAGCCCTGGGGGAGAATCAGGAGCCTCTCGCACACACAGTTTTCCTTCAGTAAGAAGGAGCAGCTGTTTTTGTTGTGTTCTTTGCTAGTTCAAAGTCTGACATGTTTCGAGGTTAGTGTGTATATGTAGGGCGTATGAGTAATAGGCCAGTTCTATTTATTTTGAAAATACTGTACTTATAATTCTGTGTGTGCTGGGAGAGCAAAATTTCTATTAACCACTTCATTTATACATTTTCTTTGATCTGCAACAACATACATTTAAAACTTTGTGGCCTGCTAGTGATGCTTGGGGCTCACTTGCATGTGCCCTTTGAGAACTCAGGATAAAGGCCAGACTCAGACTCCAGACACTCCAGGCCCGCCCTTTTCCTGCCTTTTCCATTTCTCTCTCTTCCTACGCCCTCTGATAAGGCTTGGTTCTCACCGTCTTCTTGTACTGCTGGCATTATTGGTGTTGAAGTCCTATGTGGTTAGTTACACTCTCTGGTGTGTGAGTCTCATTTCCCCACCTCAACTAGGTGCTCCCTTAGGATAGGGATCGTGTCATACATCTTTCAGTCCAGAGTAAATGTCCCAGGGAAATGTTTCTTTCTTTTCCCCTCTCATCTCCCACTTGGATTTTCTCCTCTCGAAAGCTGGAAAATTTACTTAATTCCTAAATTTGGCTTCTTTCTCCTAGAGTTAACATGAATTTATAGATCCCTAATGGACACTAAATCTCTGCTCCCTCTGTGAAAATGTGTTCCACTTGACCCCAGAGGGTAGCCCCAGAAGCAATAAGTACTTAGTGAGTGCTTATCACGTTCCAGGAATCAGGCTAAGTGTGTCACGTTAAACCTCCTAACAACTGTGGGATGAGCTGCCTTGGGAAGAAGTGAGTTCCCTGTCACTAGAGGTATTCAAGTGGAGACTACCTGAAAGGGATGCTGTGAAGGGAGTTCTTGCTCAGATAAAGCACTAGGTGGCCTCTGAGGTCCCTCCCAATTCAGAAAATCTGTGACTTGGTCAGCAAATTTTAGATCCAGCCAACTTGGTTCAATCACCTTATTTCGTAGGGATCAGGTGACTTGCTCAAAATTACAGTCTACTGTGTACTTGGCTCAAGAAGCATCAGGAGGTAGGAATGGAGTGAGGGGCACCATCTCTGGGCCCTCCCTGTAGGTAGATGCCATTGGACCAGGGCTTAGGCTTACTCGACTGACTCTTCCATTAGCTACACCTCTTTGGGTTCCTGGTGGCTTTCACTCAGTCTGTCTGCTTCCTGGCTTATTGGGAACCACCCTCCTCAAGGACACCCAGGGCCAGGGAAGATCTGCCCTGGGGGCCTTTCTGGAAGGATCAAACATGGCGGGGTGGGACAGAGCTCCCCCTCCAGAGACTAGAGCTGACATGAGCAGAGTCAGCCTGTCCAGACTAAGGACTGCCATAAGGACAATAGTGCCTTGTGCTCTACTGTCTTTTACAAAGCACCTGTTATAGAATTGAGCCACACAGCAACCCTGTGAGACAAGCTCTGGAACTATAATTTTATAGATGAAGATCATGAGGCTTAGAGGAAAGTGACTTGGTCAAGGTCACTTTGCTGAGAAGGCCTGATAGAATGGGAAGGTCACTAGATTTAGAGGCAGGCATTATACCACTTATTAGCTGGGCAGCCCTTTTCCTTCTCATCTCCAAAATTGGAATAATCATGCTTGAATGTGAGGAAAACCCTTTGTAAAGCTTCAAGAATTAGAGATATTGCACAATGGCAGGGCTGGATGGGCGGGGGAGAGCATGGGCTCCAATTTGTCCCCCTCTTATCCTCCCACATGCCTCCTAGCCACTCCTCACTCAGGAAGTTCTCCTCGGACACTGAGGGGAGATACCCTCCTCCCAATGCTCAACATTTGTCCCATGGATCTTGACCATGCCTGGCTGGCTAGTAGAGATGCCTAGATCTGTCCCTGGGTGCTACCACTACCCAGGGGCTCCCATCTTGACCCTTTTGTCTTTTTTTGCAGAGCACATCTATGAAGTGGCCAGGTAAGATTCTTCCCCTCCTTTTCCTCCTTCCCCTTCCTCCTCATCAGCCTCCTTGGGACTGACTGGCAGACATTAGGGCAGATTGAGCCTAGGTTTCATTCAAAGGGTCACAGGTTTTAGCACTGGAAGGGACTCCTGAGATCATTGAGTCCGATGTCTTCATTTTGTGTTTTAGAAGTGGTTCTACAAATGACCAAGCTGGGAACTGAACCCAGGTCTCCCAACTCTGCTTCTGGGGCTAAGGAAACAGCTCTACCTTCATCAGTTCCATTCATTCATTTAGTCACTAATTACTCCTTAAGTACCTACTATGTACCAGGCCCAATGCTGGGCACTTGGGATACAAAGACCAAAATGCAGTAGGCCCTTCAATCGAGATGCTTCTATACTATAGAGGGAGTGAGATGAATTTGTCCAAAATAGATAATCATTCCCAAGGTGGAGGAGCACTCTAGCAACTGGAGGGCAACCAGGCCATGCCCCCTGATGGGAGGTGGGATTTAAGCTGGACCTTGAAAGAAGAGAGGGATTCTATGAGGAAGAAATGAGAAGATTGGCCTCACCAAGGGGGTCACAGCCTTACAAAGACATGGAGGTGGGAAATGAAGACGGGGAATGTGTAAACCTAAAATAGTAGCCTGGAACGAGATTGTGAAGTGCCTTTCAAGGCCTTTATCCTAGAGGCAAGAAGGATATACTGATGTTTGTTGAATGGGAGAGTGACCTGATTGGATCTGTGATTTAGGAATAGCAAATTTGATGGTTGTGGGGGAGATGGGGAAGATGGGCAATGGGGAGAGACTAGAGGTAGGGAAACTAGTTAGGAGAGGTGACGAGGACATGACCTGGGCCCTTTGAGCTCCAAATTTAGGATGCTGTGTGACCTTGGACAAGTCCTTTTCCTTCTCTGGGTCTCAGTCCCCCCCTCTGTAAAATGAAGGGATTGGACTAGGTGGTCTCTGAGAGCCCTGCCCGCTCCAGAACTTGTACACAACACAATGAGTAGATTTTCTCCATTTTATAGATAGGAAAGATGACAAAAGGCCTCAGGACAGGGGGATCCTGGGTCCTGTTCTCAACCTTCTCCAGTTCTCCCTGAGCCTCTTCTTCCACTCTGTTCCCTTCTCTACCATGGGTATTGTTGGCTACAGGATGAGTACAGGAGATGTCGCCAGGGTTGCCATCTTCTCTGGGGGCACAGCAGAGGCAATAGCTGAGACCAAGGCCCTTGAGAATGAGTACCACAATGACCCTACCAGCAACGAGGATTACCAGATCCTTACCCAGGCCAACAGTGACTATGCCCGGCTACTGTGTGGGAGCAGCTCGGCTGGATTAGAGATACAAGAGAATGGAAAACCCAGCTGCTGAGGACAATGGGGCTGAGTGGAGAGCCAGAGATCCCTGCCACTGGCCTGGCTTGCCCTGCCTTCCCTTCCTCCCTCTCAGAAATAGGAAGGGTCCTCCCCAACCCACTATGTCTATACACCTGCTGCATCCCATTCCATCTCCTCCTATCTCCTGACACAGACCCCTTGGTTCCTGGCCAATGGGACATGGTATTTCTGAGAAAATTGACTTTAGCTTGTAAAGTTGCTATTGTAGGTGCCAGCTTTGCTCCCTGCCTTAGGCCCCCCTGCCTCCCCATCCTGATAATGCAAAGAAACACCAGCCCCAAGCTTGGCCACCAGGGGACTAGTTACACATATATAATATATGGTCTCTTCATATCTCTTTGAGTCTAAAAGAAAGGGTGTTGAATTGAAATGACTGGGCAGAGACAGACTCTGTACCCACTGCCCAGCACAGTGTTGGTGCTCAATAAAAGTTTGCCAATAAGAGAGCAATGGAAGTCCACTAAGTCAATCACACTGATCTCTCATGGTGTGAAATACTGTTTCTCTTCTTCCCATATGTGATCTCAGTAATGTGACTACCTCCTCCATATCTGCCCACCCTGGGCAATCCAGGGCCATGTTTTCCCATGAATCCTTCAAACAGGATCCACCTTCATCTGGCTCTTTGGACAGTGCCTGGATACTCATAAGGCCTCACCTCCCTTTCCATAATCCCACATTTCTCAGATGCTGTCTTACACATGACTTTTTGCTCCTAAGGCATCATTGGTGATACATTGTTGGTGTGCCAGGCATTAAAAGACCATAGAAATTTAAAGCTTGACAGGGCTACTCTCAGTTTACAGGTGAGGAAACTGAGGTCCAAGGAGAAGAGACTTGCCCAAAGACACACATAGGATCCTGCTTCAAGAGCCCTATAGAATGACCTTCAGAAGCCATCTAGTCCAACCCCTTCATTTTGCAGAGAGGGAAACTGAGGCACATAGATACAAAGACAGTTACTGAAGGTCACACAGCTACTGAGTGGGAAGATTTGGATTCAAACTGAGATCTCCCAAGCCTCATCCCAGTACTCATTCCATGGTACCATGTGTCTTTCCATATTTTGCTAAATCACTTGTACTTTTGATTTAAATGATGGTGCACATTTGTATAGAGCTGGAAAGTTTGCAGAAAGGGTAAGTGATTTCCCCAGGGTCACAAAGCTAGCAAGCTTCTGAGGTTGGATTTGAATTCAGGGCCTCCTAACTCCAGGTCACATGATCTCCCCACTGTCAACTCTACAAGGCTCCCAATGAAGCCCTCATCCTGCTGCCAGGCTTGTCTTAGTGATAATCCCCAATGTGCCACAAAACACTTTCCTCAGAACAGTTCTTTGAGGTAAGGAATGAAGCATTCATTAGTGTCCCCATTTTCCAGACGAGGAGAGATAAAAGGCCTTGCCTCAAGGTGGCACAGGGACTCCAACCCCCTATCATGGAGGATAGATTCAAGCCCTGACAGCGTGCTCTTCATCAGGTCATTTGGACTGGACTAGCTGGTGTCTGAGGCCCCTTCCAGCTCTAGATCCAGGAACCTAGTGTGACCTTGGACAAGTCCCTTCCCCTCCCTAGGCCTCAGTTTCCTCCCCTGTAAAACAAAGAGATTGGACTTGATGGTCTCCTAGGTCCCTATTAGCACTAGGTCTAGGATCCTATGTGTGAGCTTGGACGTGTCCCTTCCCCTCCCCGGGCCTCAATTTCCTCATCTGGAAAATAAGGTGGTGAGACTAGCTGGCCTGTAGGGTCTATGAGCCAGTGATCTCATCCCTTTCCCTTTCTCTTCTCACCCTGACGGGCAGATAATTTAATGCTGGTCTTTCACATCTCCTGATTAACAAATTTCTCCATAAGCAAGGTAGAAAGCTGAGGCAGTAGTTTCTGCAGAGAGTTAAGAAGCCCTAAGAGGAAGACATGAAATCTGGGGCTCTAGGCAAGGCATGAGGGGTCTCCTTCTACCATCTGTTACTTGGAATCCTGACCAGTGACCATCCCGCCTATCATTTAGCGAGAGGGAGGAGAGATGGGGATGAACAGAGGAAGCCAAGTAAGGATCAGATGGGAAGACACTGAGGTCAAAAGGCCATGCCCATGCCAAACAGGCACCAGACTGCACATGTCAACTCAGCTCAGGAAAGTTCCCAGTGACAAAGCTCTTGCCTCAGTTTCTTCTTCTGTAAAAAAAGAGGGGAGGGTAGATTCCTGATTCCTAAGAGCCCTCCCATCTTGAAGGTCCTGTGATCTTGTGATTGTTACCAAAGAGACCCAAATCACAGACAAGGCCTGGGCTCACACTGGGGAAGCTGCTTCACTGGCTTACCCTACCCTCCACCTTCCAATTTGGGTAGCATCCAGAGATCATACCGGGCTGATCTAAAGGCTCTATGTGGCTGGACGTGGCAGGGGGTGGGGCAGGATGAAAGGCCAAGACAGAATTGACTAAGGGGAAAGGATAAGGTGAGAAGTAAGAGGAGGAGGAAGGGCCAGGAAAGAAGAGGGATGAAGGAAGGTTCAGATAGAAAGTCTGACCCCCAATTCCCCATTAGCCCCTTTGGGATGAGTTTGCTGTTCACTCTATGAGGTCTCTGGGCCTTGGATCTCTAACTTCTTTAGAATGGTGACCAGAGGGACTTACCTCTCCTCAGTCACCAAATAGGCTTTGATAAGCGATATTCCACAGCAAGTCACAACCTTACCATCACACATTGAAAGATGTAAAGAACAGAAGCCTCCATTGAGCTTACATTTGTATCAAAGTGACTGATTTGGTGAATCAAAACCTTGTCTTCAAGGCACTCTTCCAACAAGGCACACATCACAATTAGCCAAGGTTGCTTAAGAGGTGGAAACACAGAGAGAACCTTGTTTAACTACTCTCTGATCCTTAATATCAAGCAAGGCATAAAACAGGGAGGCATAGACTCAGCAAGGCTGCTTCCCATGGTCAAGGGGAGATCCAGCATGGAGTCCAAGGGGGAGAGGGCCACCCTAGGGATGGTGGCGTCCTTAAGATGCTCCTGTTGGTATTTGGCATTGAGCTCATTGCATCAGGTTAAAGAATACTGCCAGTTCTTATGCACAAGCTCCAGAAGCCCTCCAGGATGTGACCTAACTACAGCTATCCTTTCCATATTGGGATTTTCCCCATAATGGTTTTGATATTTAATGAGTCGGCATAAGAAATCAAATAGGAATTTTGGGGAAGTTTTGTGGAAGCTGCAGAAGACAGAAAAAAAAGTTTAGAAACTCAGAAATACGTAAAATATATATGTATATAGAGAGGGAGAGAGAGAGAAAGAGAGAGAGAGAGAGAGAAAGAAAGAGAGAGAGAGAAAGAGAGAGAGAGAAAGAGAAAGAGAGAGAGAGAGTATTATATAATATCAACATATTTTATCTTTTAATACCATAATGATTTAGACTTCTCTGCTATGGAGGGCCAAAACATTTTACATGGATTTGCAAGATTTTGAGGAGGTGCCAGGCTCCTAACCCCCTCGATGTGGAAGAGATAACTGTATACACACAGGAAAAGCCAGGTAGATAAAGCATACCTATTATCAAGAGGATGGCCTGCCTTTAAATGGCCAGCTTTCAATGCTCACCAGTAAGTAGATTTTTACATGGTGGACAGACTCTGCAAACGGACAACAAGTAGGTCCTGAACTAAGTAGGAGAAGGAGACTGGACTGACTGGCCTTTGGGAAATTAGACAGTTCCTATAATGATGCTGAACTGCTCCTGGAAGACCAAGGCTCATCATTTTTAAGACAAATATTCTGCCGATGTTGATTTATGGATGTGAGTCATGCAGCGCAAGGCACAGTCTCAGAAGAACACAGAGCGTCCAACCTTAAACAGTGTCTGAACATGAAATGATCTTAGAATGTAGGATAGCACAGGTGAAAGGGATTTTATGATACAGAATATCAGAGCTGTGGATGGGGAGTGGGACCAGGAGGGCCCTTTTTTGTTATTGTTGAGTCATTCCAGTTCTATCTGACTCTTTGTTCCCCTGTTTGGGGTTTTCTTGGCAAAGATACTGGAGCTGTTGGCTGTTTTCTTCTCCAGCTCATATTACAGATAAGGACACTAAGGCAATCAAGGAATAAGTGACTTGCCCAGGGTCACACAGCTAGCAAGTGTCTGAGGCCACATTTGAACTTGGGTCTTCCTGACTACAGGGCTGGTGCTCTATCCACTGCAGTGCCACCTAGCTGCCACAGGAAGATAGAATTTACAGTGGAAGTGTTAGAGGGGACCTAGGAGGTCATCAAGTCTAATCCCCCACACTTTTCAGAGGATGAAACTAAGGACCAGATGGGAGAAATGACTCATCTAAGGGTTTATATAGTTAACTAAGCATTAGGCCTGAAAATTAAACCCAGGTTTTTTGCTTCTTAGTTCCGCATTCATTCTTCCTTTATCTTTATCTCTGTCTCTGTCTCTCTGTCTCTCTGTCTCTCTCTCTGTCTCTCTCTCTCTGTGTGTCTCTGTCTCTCCTTTCTTTCTGTCTTTCTCTCTGGCTCTGTTTCTGTCTCTCTATCTCTCTCATTCTTTCTCTGTCTCTCTGTCTCTGTCTCTCTCTCTCTCTCATATTTAGGTTTCTTTTCACTTAAAGTTTCTGCTAATTCCATGCCGTGTTTCAGTAAGAAGGACACCAATTCTGTATCTGTGGCTCTGGGCAGATTTCCAGGAGCACGAATTAGCTTCACGTTACACATACTGAATGAAAGCATTTGAGTGAGTGAAGGAAGGCAGGGAGGAAAGGAGGAGAAGGGGAGGGGGAAGGCCGGGAGAACAAGAAAGAAGGAAGCACAGATGCAGGCCTTTCAAGCCCACCTTCAATGCAAACCTTCTTGGAGGGAGAGAAAAAGTGGTCCAGAGGGAGAGGCCTGGGATGGCTGAGCTCCCGCCCCCAGTGCTGGACTTCTCAGCCACATTTCAGCCCCGATTGGAAACACTTTTTATAGTGAAACCACTACAATAACTGTTCCAGGGCATCCCAGACCACAGAACTAACACCCCATTAGTTGTAAACCTGAGTCTAAAGTTCGGTTTGGGCCATTAGGAAAGGAGAAAGGTGGCCTCCTGTGCATTGACCCTGCCTTTGAGACC
>CM053582.1:9224847-9249422 GCA_028627135.1 Pseudochirops cupreus
AAAGCCAGCTCTGACAGGCAGTGGGCCCATGGTCACAAACAAGATTCTAGAGCTGAAGGGACCTCCGGGGGCCATTCAGTTCAACTCGCCTTAGCCCCTGATCCATTTTACAGAGGTGGAAACTGAGCCCCAAGGACATAACACATCACATTCTAAATCTATAATTAGGAGAGACCTCAAAGGTCATTTAGTCCCACCCTTTCTTTTTACAGAGGAGGAAACTGAGGCACAGAGAGGTTAAGTGATTTATGTAGGGTCATGGAGCTAGTAAATGTCTAAGGTGGTTTTCAAACACAGGTCTTCTCTGATTCTCTGTTTCACACAATGGAAAATGGACCCAGGATTATGGGCAGTAGCAAAGTGGACCTAGGATGAACTGAGGATATCCCCTCAGGTACTCTAAGCCACGTGGAAGTAGAACCGAGTTCTGATAGCAGCAGGTTGTAGTAGACCAGACTTTCAGGGGTCCCCCAACCCCATTAAGGATATGCCCCCCTCTTCTATGAGGCAGATATGCAGGAAGAGTATAATCTTGTTGGATGGATGCTTTCGGGTTCTATGAATAACTCAAGAAGTTTCGGGGTAGTTAATTAGCAAGTGACTCCCCGCTTTGTTTGTGTCTCTGGGAATGGTCCTAGGATGAAGTCTCAATGAATAATTAGCCTTGGACTGGGGTAGGAGTGGTCGATTCCAAAGAAGGGTCTGTGCATTTGTCAGGTAGGAATTTCTGCTGTAGGGAATATAAGCCTTGTGATTTTCTTGTATCTTGGGCCTGTATGAAATGGTTCTGTAATAAACAGACTATTCAATACAATCCCCTCTCTCTCTTTTATTCAGCTGGTTGCTGGGCTATGCAACTGTGCTGGTCACAGTAGCAGGTATGGAAGTCATAAGATCATAAATGAAGTAAAAAGAACTGAGAACACAATATGTACAATGGCTACAAAACTATAAATGGAGAACAAAAAATGCCCTATGAAACTGAACTCTCTATACAGTTAATCCCTTCTATATTGTGGGGGTTAGGGGCACAGTGCCCCACAAGCTGGAAAATCACACGAACTGTTTTGGCCCTCACTTTGTACCAGTCTGAATTATTACAATATTAAGAGATAAAATATGTTAATATTATACAATACTATACATATGTTTTATACATGTCTGATTTTCTAGACTTTTTCTATGTTGTCTGCTGGCCTTCATGTGTCTGTCATCTGCAGCTTCTGCAAAGCTCCTCCAAAATTCCCATTTAATTTTTTATTGCCAACACCAGCAATATATCGAAATCACCATGGGAAAAGGCACAATGTGAAAGGAATTTATTATTTTTTTTACTATTATTATTATTATAGTCTTTATTATAATGACTAACCTTGGCCTTGAAGAAGAGGTGAGAAAATACACCTCCTTCCATTCTCTGCAGCTGTGGGGAATGGTGGGTGTTGATTAGTTTTGTTGAACTGCTTTTATTCTTTTTTCTTTCTTCGTTGTTACAAGAGGTAGCTCTCTGGGCCCTCTAGGGAGGAGAGGTATATTTGGAAATGAAAGTGATTAGCTGATAAGGTATAATTAAAAAGTTCAAAAAATAGAGAACATTTTAAACTAAGGACCAAGGGACCATCAACAGCCATTGGCCAATACAAAGATGTCCCCATCCATAGAAAATATGCAAGAGAATAACCTGGACACTGGTGGGGGCGATTGTGGCTGATGACCAAGCAGGCTTTGATAAGCAATGTTCCATAGCAGGCAATCGATTGAAATATGTAAAGAACAGAAGCTACCACTGGGCTTACATTTGTATCAAAGTGACTGATTTAGTAAAGCAAAACCTTGTCTTCAAGGCATTCTTCCAACAAGGCATTGCCCAGGCATGCATCAAAATTAGCCAAGGTTGCTTAAGAGATGGAAACACAGAAAGAACTTTGTTTAATAACCCTCTGATCCATAATATCAGGCAAGGCATAAAACGGGGAGGCATAGACTCAGCAAGACTGTTTGCCATTGTCAAGGGAAGATCCAGTATGGAGTCCAAGTAGGAGAAGGCTGTCCTAGGGATGGTGAAATACTTGAGAGGCTCATTGTAAAATATTATACATGAGATCCTGAAGCCCTCAAGCATATGGCCTAATTATACACACAGGAAAAACCAGGTAGATGAAGAATGCCTATTGTCAAGATGATAACATGCCTTTAAATGAGACCACTTATTACACTCACCAATGAGTATATATTTTTATATCTTGGACAGACACTACAAATGGACCACAAGTTGGTTCCTGAATTAAACAGCAGAAGGAGACTGGACTTACTTGCCTTTGGGAAATCATAGTTTCTTTAATGATGCTGAACTTCTCCTAGAAACCCAAGGCTCACCTTTTTTTAATATCAATGTTCTACTGATGTTGATTTATAGATATGAGTCACGCAGCACAAAGCAGTCTCAGAAGAACACAGAGAGTCAGAATTATGAAGAACCTTAAACCGAGAGCTTCTACACAGTGGAAAATGGGCCCATGATTATGGGCAGTAGCTAAGTTTGCATGGACCCAGGATGAATTGAGGACATCCCCTCAGGTACTCTAGGCCACCTGGAAGTAGAACCGAGTTCTGATAGCAGCAGGTAGGAAGTCATAAGATCATAAATGAAGTAAAAAGAACTGAGAACACAATATGTACAATGGCTGCAAAAATATAAATGGAGAACAAAAAATACCTTATGAAACTGAACTCTCTATACAGTTAATCCCTTCTATATTGTGGGGGTTAGGGGCACAGTGCCCCACAAGCTGGAAAATCACACGAACTGTTTTGGCCCTCACTTTGTACCAGAGTCTGAATTATTATGGTATTTGAACAAATCTTAGATTGTAGAATATCAGAGCTAAAAGGGGACTGAAATACATAATTTCAGAGCTGGGTGGGACCTTAGGTTACTAGACATCAGAGCTGGGAGGGACTTTAGAACAGAGAATGTCAGAGCTGGAAGGGAACCTATAATACAGAATGCTAGAACCAAGAGTGAACCAAGGCCATAGGATATAAAAGAGCTGAGACAGTCCTTAGAACACAGAATACTGGGGTCTGATGTGATCTGGGAACACAGAATTTCAGATGTAGATGGGACCTTGTAGATCATATAGTCCAGGGCCTTTAACTTTACAGAGGCTGATCTCAGAGATAGGAAGGATTCAAAGTCATGGAGTAAAATGGAAAATCCATAAATCAATCAATGCCCATTTGAACTCAGGTCTTCCTGACTACAGGTCTGGTGCTCTATCCACTGCGGTGCCACCTAGCTGCCTAGGTGTTATGGGAGACACAAAGATGAGTAAGATCTAATCCCTGCCCCCAAGGAGCTTACAGTCTAGATGAGTTGAGATAAATTTGTGAAAAGATTAGCATAATTTCACCAAAGATACTTCTTTCAACACTTTAAAAGATGTTTGTTGATACAGGCACAATGTAAGGTCCTTGAGGGCAGAGACTTTTATTTTTGTCCCTTTGCCCAGTGTGTGGCACTGTACTTGACAGAAGCTTAATATATACTTTGTGATTGACTGATTGATGAGAATGTAGATGCAGACTACAAAATCTCTTCCCACCATCTTGGACAGTGACTGTGGCTGAAAATGTTCATGTCTGGGTTGTCCAACACCTGTGAGATGATTTCCAACATCCTGAGATGGGCCCATTGTTGTCAGATTCCCCCAACTTTCTTAGCTTTGTCGTACCTACTAACTTTTCAGCTTTTACAGCCCAAGAGATCCCATGGTCACATCCAGGAGGCATTGAGAGAAGACTTTAGTGGAGAAGTAATGATTACTAATACCAATCAATGTATTGATTAATATGAGTTTTCTCCAGAAGCTTGACCGGGGTTGTTTTTGGCTTAAACAACACATAAAGGAAGAGATTGGAGTGAAGGGAGAGAACACACTAATGTCATATCTCCCTGGAGTATTTAATCTGTTCTCTGAAGTATCATGCCAGGTGCTTTTAGGTTTATGAAGTGCTTTCCTCATAGTGTCCCTGTGAAATAGGTACTACAGGTCTTATACCCATTTTATGGATGAGAAAAGTAAGGATCAGAGGTTATGTAGCTTGCTCAAGGTAACCAAATTGGTAAACGTGGGTAAAGCTCAAAGCCAGGTGCGGGAAAAATAAGGGCAAAAATTAAATGGTCACTATCCTTGAGGATAAGGACCACTAGGTGGCGCTTCAGTGGATAAAATTCTGGACCCGGAGTCAGGAAGATTCATTTCCCTAAAGTCCAATCTGGCCTTAGACACCTGCTAGCTGTGTGACCCTAGGAAAGTCACTTCACCCTGTTTGCCTCAGTTTCGTCATCTGTAAAATAAGCTGGAGAAGGCAATGGCAAACCACTCCAGTATCTTTGCCAAGAAAATCCCAAATGGGGTTATGAAGACATGATTGAAAAACAATAACAATCCTTGAGGAGCTTATGGGAGATAATATGTACATATGGGGGGAAGGACTAGACTTATGATTTAATTGGTATAAGGGACTCCCAGAAGAGGAAACTCCCTCTACTGTGGCAGATTGGCACCCTTTCTGCAACTTACAGTCTTAGTTGCTTAAGACATGGACAAGTTTAAATAACTTGCCCAAGGTCACATAGTTTGTATATACAAGATATATAAGATATGTACCATACAATACAAGATATATTGAAATAAATCTGGGATGATTTTCAGGGTAGAAAATAGAAGCTGGGATGATCAGAATTGAGTTCAGGTGGAAGGTGGCATTTGAGCTAAGTTTTGCAGAAACTCAGAATCCTAAGAGCTAGAAGGGAGGAAGGAAGAGGGCTGTGTCTTGCCTTGGATGCCTTGGCATGGCAATGGGAGATAAGAGATGGAATTCAATGTGGGAGGATTAGCAATGAGACTGATTTGTCTGGACTTCTTGGAATGTGGGAAAGAGAGTGATGTCTAATGATCCTGGAGAGGTAGATGAGAGCCAGGCTGTGAAGGGATTTAAATGACAAACAGAGGAGTTTGAACAGGATCTTTGAGTCAATAGAGAGCCACTGGGATTTATTGACCAAAAGAGCAATTCGGTGAGCCCCAGGCTTTGGGAATATAACTTTGGCAGCCATATAAAGGATGGGCTGGATTCAGGGAAAGACTTGAGATAGCAAGACCAATCAGGAGATTGTGGAGATGCTCCAGGTGAAAGGGGAAGAGGAGTGACTATGCGAGCCACTACAAGAAGGGAGCTCAAGTGAGGGATGATGGGTTGGGCCCAAGTGAGGGATGATGGGTAGAGTTCAAGTGAGGGATGATGGGTAGGGCTTGAGTGAGGGATGATGGGTAGAGTCCAAGTGAGGGATGATGGGTAGAGTTCAAGTGAGGGATGATGGGTAGAATCTAAGTGAGGAGTGATGGGTAGGACTCAAGTGAGGGATGATGGGTAGAATCCAAGTGAGGGATGATGGGTAGAATCTAAGTGAGGAGTGATGGGTAGGACTCGAGTGAGGGATGATGGGTAGAATCCCATTGAGGAGTGATGGGTAGGGCTTGAGTGAGGGATGATGGGTAGAGTTCAAATGAGGGATGATGGGTAGAGTTCAAGTGAGGGATGATGGGTAGAATCTAAGTGAGGGATGATGGGTAGAATCTAAGTAAGGGATGATGGGTAGAATCCAAGTGAGGAGTGATGGGTAGGACTCAAGTGAGGGATGATGGGTAGGACTCGAGTGAGGGATGATGGGTAGGGCCCAAGTGAGGGATGAGGGGTAGGGCTCAAGTGAGGGATGGTGAACGAGCCTTGGCAAATGAATGGATATAGAGGGTGAGGGTGAGTCAGAAGTCTAGGATGACACTGTGGTTGTGAACTTAGATGACAGTGCCCTTAATAGCAACAAGGGATTTAGGAAGAGGAATAACTGTGCCCATATACAATACCAACAGCTCTCTGGCATCCTAAGAACACATTAATGAGGCAATCCATCAATAAGCATTTATTAAATGCCTACTGTATTCCAGGTACAGTAACAAAAGCAAAACAGTCTCTGCCCTCAAGAGGCTTCCATTCTAAGGAGCATGAGTAGGAATGATAAGAGCAACAACTATGTTAACTCCCACTTGTATAGCAGTTTCTAGTTTACATATTTTAATCTTGCCTTGAGAAGTAGGCAAGGCAGGGATTATTGTCTCACTCTGACAAGTGGAGAAGTTTTGTCTCAAGAAAAAATGACTCTAGCAACGTAACACAGAGAGAAAGCCGAGAAGTGGACTTGGGTTCTCTAATTCCAAATCTATCTCCCCCATCCCAATGTGGGAGACCTTTGGGATTGGACAGTCTTTACAAAGGGTCCAGCCCAACAAAGCCAGGTTACAAGATAATGTTCCTGGGGCTTGGGCTCTCCCTCTCTCCTCTCCCTTGGGACAGAGTACAGGCCCCACAGCCCTCTGGGTAGTCTGTTTCTCGGCCCACAAAGCTCTGTGACCTGAGCAGCATCCAAAGAGGGCCCCAGCCCCTTCAGAGAGTGGCTACTCCTAGAATGGGAGAAGGTCTCAGAAGCCTTGGGATTATTAATAGTGAATTTTTGTCTAGTATTCTACAATTTACAAAGCATTTTACATAAATTCTCTCAGCATTTCCTCATCAGAGCCTATTCAATAGATGCTTCAGCTGAGGAGGGAAGGGACTTACCCAAAGTCACACAGCTAGCAAATTGCAAAGTTGGGCCTCAAGCTTAGCTTTCCTGACTCTCCCTGCTCTTATAGTATCTGAGGAACTCTGCCCAACCACTTCCCAAATACCCTGGATCAAGCTGAAAATGCCGCCCACAGCTGTCCCTTTGATCCACTTGGCATCTGCTTTCCGGAGGTCTGGGCCTGGAAATCCGAGGTTGGCAAGGACAGTCCATCAGTCAGCCACTCTGTCCCAGTCCACGGTTGCTAGGCAAATGTCTCACTTGGGGTATTTGACAAACTGACACTCTACCACACGGAGTGTCCAACTCAGCTTGTCAAATACACGGAGTGTGGCACTGCAGGCCTGTGGTCAGAGGTGAGGCCGGGGAGCAGCCCTGGGGGAGAAAGACAGACGAACAGACAGACAGACAGCTATGCAGACACAGACAGACAGATAGACACAGGAAAACGGAGACAGGCTCAGGCACAGACAGGAACAGAGAGAGACAGAAAAAGGGAGAAAAGGAGAATGAGATGGAGAGGAGGAGAAAGAGAGAGAGCAGAGGATCATAGAGTGAAATGGACTTCAGAAGCAAAGTAATCTAACCCCTTCATTTTACAGAAGAGGAAACTGAGGCCCAGGTAGTAGAACCAGATTTTGAACCTGGGGTGAGGACATGGGGAAGGGGGAGGGGGGATTAAAGAGAGAGAACTAGAGAAAAAGAGAACAGGAGAGAGAATGAAAGTGAGTGTGTTCTGACCTAATACAGCCTTCCACTGCAGAAGAGGGGGCAGCAGCTTTCTTGGGTCTTGAGCCTTGAATCCTTAGCTCCATGCCTCAGTGGGCCTCTCTGTACAGTGGAAAGAGGACTAGGTGGTTATGCCCCCACTTTCTGAGATAGCAGCCTTCTAAGCCCCCCTTACCCCACACCCAAGAAGAAAGTGCCTCTGCTCCTTCAGCCCCAACCTCCCCCCCACCCCACCTGCATTCTCAAGGGCCTGGGGAATCTTTCTAGCGCAGAACCTGGGAGCTGAAAGAGAACTTACACCTCATCTGGCTCAACCTCTTCATTTCATAGTTAGGGAAACCAAAGTCAAGGGAGGGGAAGGGACTTTTTCATTGTCTGGGAGTCTGGAGACATGGGATAGAATATCACCTTGGAAGTGGCTTTGGACAAATCACTTCCCCTCAGTTTCCCCTACTATAAAAACAGGTGTAAGGTCCTGCCCATCTCTCATACCTTGCAATCCTGGTTTTATTTTCCAAAGCACCATCCCCTCTGTGATCTGGTTGGATCTTTACAACTGTTCTGCAAGGTAGGATGGGGAAACCTCGAAGTCCAAGGAGGGAAAGGGAAGAGGGTTATAGAGAGGAACAGGGAAACGGCACCAAGACATCCTGTGGTGACCAAGAGAGATAACTTCTTCTCCAGAGATTGCTAAGCAGGTTTTGATGGGGGTGGGGGAAAGGAGAACTAGAATGGGTCTTTTCCTCTCTTCTCTCCTCCACCCATGAACACATCTGTCCAGGCCCATGGAAGGCTAAGTAAAGAAGGGGGAAGAGTAGGAGAAATGAGGCCAGTGCTAGGAGGTAGCCTGAAATACAAGTCCTTAGGAAAGGACAGGGATGCCTCCCCTCTTGTTCTGCCCCACTCTGAAGGCCACCCCACTCCCACATATATGCACTGCCACTTGCTCAACCTGCTGCGGGGGGATGGACAAATTGACCGTTGGAGAGCCCTCATGGCTGTAAGATTTGGCTTCTAAAATTCATGTTCATGTCACTTACAGTCTGGAATGTCAGAGCTGGGAAGGGCTCTGGAGACCCTGTCTCACCCCATCCAATTTCCATAGGAGAATGCTGAGGCCCAAAGAGGGGCAAACTCTTAGCCAGAGCTTTCCAGATTTGATGGTATTTGCCTTGGGAAGCAGGAGAAGATGGGTCACAAGAGCGTGCTAAGCCATCTTTGATTGTGGGTGGAGGGCACCTCTGAGGGGCAGGGGTGATCCTCTGAGTGGATGGAGAGCTCCCTGAAACCTTTGGGGCATTTAGGGAATGGAGAGATGGCTGGGGGAGCCACAAGGCCACTCGCTGGAAGCAACCTATGGAGAGTTGGGAATTCTGGGATGGGGTAGAAGGAGCAGAGAGGTAAGAAGAAGGCCCTGCTGGTCTCTAAAACCAATGAAGGGATGAGAAGCCTCCAGGTCCATTGAAAGAAGTCCCTGAGAAGTTCTGAGGTGGGGACTGAAGTCATAACTCAGGGAACAAACCTGGTTAACAAATCCTGGCAAGTATAAGCAGGTCCTGTCCTGTCCCCAGCCCTACTCTCAATACTATTTAGAAACAGGAAATCACTCAGAGCCCAAAGTGATTCTGAAATTGTCCCTTGGCTTCATGCCCCCCAGTTGATGGTGGGCCATCAAGGCCTCCCTTCACCCCCAATGCACATTGATGGACTCAGAGCTCCCCATTCTTTTACCCCCTCCTCTCTCAGGGCCTGTGCTCCTGACATGTCTCCCACACTGCCTCTGCCTTTCAGAAAGTCCCCAATCTGAGTCCCAGGGCTTCTCAAGGCCCTGCACTGTTATTTAATCTCAGAGCCTAATCCACCAGGCTTTGGTAGTTATTTCATATCTTTTCCCTCCCACATAGAATATCAGTATTTCCACAAGGCTCTTCTAGAAACAATATTGTGACCTCCAGGGATGTTTATAGGATTTCTAGATAGAAGAAACCTTGGAGATAATACAGTCAGCCTCTCTGTGCCTCAGTTTTCCCATCTGTAAAATGAAGAGGTTGGACTCAATGCCTTCTGCCAATGCTCAAAAGCTACGATCCTATGATCTAAAACCCTCATCATACAGAGGAACAAAGTATAACTCGTGAAAGCTGTGACTTAACCTAAGGTCACCCAGGGACCCAGCCTCAGCTTGTCTGATCCCAAGCCCAGCACTTGCCCCAGCCTCCCTCTGTCTTGTCTCTAGCACTGGAGTCTGGGTGGCCTTGATGGGCTGATAGGGGCAAGGTTTGGTTCCAGTCCCCTGGCAGCTCCCCTTCCATGTGGGAGCAGGCCAGGCCAGAGGACTTGGTCTGTACTCCCCCAAGGGAGCAGCTCCAAAAAGAGTCCGATGGGGCAGGTTGGGCTGCAAGCCTTGCCCCCTCGCCTGGCCCTCGGGAACTCCAAAATAGAAAGGACCAGCCTCTTCCCCTCCTATATATCCCCTTCCAGCCAACCCCAGGTAGGATCAAAGGCAAAGGATGAGGTCAGGGTCCCCAACCTACCTACTCTCAGGTCAGGTGGAGTCACGGGACTTGAGACAATTGTGCCTCTTAATGGCTTTACCGTCTTGACCAAGTAACTGCCCTTCCCTGCACTTCAGTTTCCCCCACTGTAAAATAAGGCAGTCAGAGCAGATTGCTTCTGAAGTCCCTTCCAGTTCCAATCCCGTGATCTTGTGTGTGATCTTGGCCAAGCCTTTTCTTCTCCCTGGGCTTTAGTTTCTTCCTCTATATGACCCTCTGACCTTCTCCAGGGAGCGATTCCCCCATCACCCTCCTCTGCCCTGATCTGGAGGTGGAATCACAACCCACCCCAACACCTTCCTCTGTCCTGGTCTAGGAGATCCTGCCAAATACTGTACCTGAAGTACTGAGAGATGACAGGAATAGGAGATGGGGGTAGAGGAGAGCCCACATCTTGCCAGGAGAAGCTCCAGGATTCAGGGAGATCCAGGCACTGAGGCTGCAGGCAGGAAGACTGGGGATTTTGAAGAGCCCCTGGGCTCCTGTAAGAGGAAGCCCAAAGCAGGAAGATAAGACTGAGGTTGGCCAACGGAAATCTGGATGGGTCATGACAAAACCCCCTGGTTGTGAAACTCCCTCTCTTCCCCCCCTTCCCTCCCCAACCTGCTTCCCGCCTGCTCCAGAAGTTGCTGTGGACTCTGGCTTTTGGCCTCCCTGGGGTAGCTGGCTCTTCCCCTCCCCCTCGCCTATGGTCTAAGCCTTGAAGTCCAGTGGGCCACACCAGCCAGGGTTTCCCTTATGATTCCTGAGGAGCCCTGAAAGATTCTCAGGCAAACTGCTCTCACATCATGAGAGATGGCATAGCATGGCAGGAAGAGTTAGCTTTGGAGTTAGGGGACCTGGACTCAAATTCTAGTTCTGGTGTTTATGATCTGGGTGACCTTGGACTAGTCCTTTCCCCTCCCTGGGCTCCCTTTCCTCCTCTAAAATAAGAGGGTTGGACTAGAGAGCCCCTGAGGTCATTTCCAGCTCTGGTTCCAGTTCTTATCATGATCTAATCTAGCCCCTGGGCCTTTAGCCCCAAGTCCTGCCACCTACTCCTCTGCTAAGCCTGAGAGGCCAGGGCTGATACCCTGGGAGGCCGGGGAGGTGGGGGGAGGAACCAAAAGGTGAAAGAGGCTGCTGGCCTGGCAGCTATGGGTAATGTCCCCAAAGCCAATGAAGACCTTATCTGCTCCCCTGGAGGTGCCCAAGCAGAGGCCAGACGGCCACGTGTCAGTGACATTGGCCAGTGGATTCCTGGGATAGAAGCCCTTGGTCTCCCTGCTTTCCAGCTGTGGATTTCCAAGGCCCAGCTTCCCCTGCTCCAAAGGCTGCAGCCTAAGGGACTTTCTAGGCCTTCATAACCTTCCTCCTACTTTCACCCCTGAGCCAAGCCAGCCCATGGTGGTGGAGAGGGAGGGACAGGGGCAGGGACTTTGTCTTGTTTGCTGTCTCCTGCCCTCAAGAGAAAAGCTAACAGACCTCTAAAGTTGTCAGTCTCAGAAAGGGACCCGAGTGGAGGGGCCACTAGTGGAGGGGCCAACAATGGGGGGGGGGGGGGCCACCAAAAGCCTTAGGAGCAGTTTGAAGTGATTAAAGCTTAAAACTTCACTGAAAGACCTTCAAGAAACCTTCAAGTGCATTATGCATATGTGTGTATATGTGTATGTCTGTGTGTGTGTCCCTGTGTGCAGAGGGCTACGTATATATCTATATCTATCTATATATGATGAGACAGCCCTCTGTATATACATATGTGTGTATGTGTGTGTGTGTGTGTGTGTGTGTGTGTGTGTGTACAGAGAACACTTCTATTGGAGTTTTCTTGGCAGAGATACTGGGCTGGTTTGCCATTTCCATCTCCAGCTCATTTTCCAGGTGAGGAAACTGAGGCAAACAGGGTGAAGTGACTTGCTCAGGGTCACACAGCTAGTAAGTGTCTATATATGCATATATATGTGTATGTGTATACAGAAGGTCGTCTCATTATACGTGTATGTGTGTGCACAGAGGGCTACTATATATCTATATACATGATGAGACAGCCCTCTGTATATACATGTATGTATATATATATGTGTGTGTATATGTGTATATATACACACACATATAAAATGTAGCAGCCCTCTATATACATATAGAAATATGTACACATATACATATACAAATATATATATATATATATAAAATGAGGCATTCCTTATATACACACACATATGTGTGTATGTATACACAGAACGATCTTATTTTAGGTGTGTGTATGTATATACAGAAGGCTACCTCAATTTATACCTATGTGTGTGCATACAGAAGACTGCCTCATTATATATAATATATAAGTATCATATATACAAAAATAGTAACCGAAACTCACAACAACCCTGAGAAGTGGGTTCTGTTTTACAAGTGTCCATTTTACAGATAAGGAAACTGAGTCTAAGAGCAGTTAAGTGACTTAACCAGGGTCACAAAGTACCTGAGGGTGGGATTTCAACTTCAGTTTTCCTGACTTTACCGCCCTGCCTGGAGCACTAAGGAACTCTGAGCTTGATATCCGCTAGCTTGTTTTTCTTAGAATTTTTTCAATAACAACATTTCCATCTAATTGGTTTCCTTTATTTAATTCCTAGATTTAATTTTAAGCATTTCGGACAGTGATTGGGAGGAGTCCATAGATTTTCCCCAAGACTGACCATCCAAGGGGTCTGTGGTACAGAGAAGGTTCAGAAGTAGGTCAGCGGTGGGCCTTCCTAATCCTCAGGCCCCGCTCCCTCTGCCCCCCAATATTTCAGCTTCTCACTCCCCAGCCTCCCACCTCCCACTGGTTCCAGCAGCTCACCTTGCCTCATCCCTGCCCCCCCTCTCTCTGATTGCCCAGCCTCTCTTCCCACTACACCACTCTCTGTGGCCTACAGACATACTCCAGTCCTTAAAAACCTTTCTTTGGCCCCATCGGCTCCTCAAACTACTGTCCTATTTCCCCCCTTTTTCATACCAAACTCTTAGAAACAACTCACTTCATCCTTTTTCCTTCTTACCCCGTACTCTCTGACCTCTGACCACCACTGGACAGAAACTACTCTCTTTGAGGTCACCAATGATCTCTTAATTGTTCAACCCAATGGCTTCCTCCTCATCCTCATCCTTCAACACCATTGACCGCTTCCTCCTTCTCTGGGCCAGTGGGACATTGCTCTCTCCCCGTTCTCCTCCTCGTGTCTGGCCTCTCCTTCTCAGTCTCTCTGTTATCCATGTGCCACTCTTTCACTGTGGGAGTGCGCCTGAGATCTGTCCTGGACAGGTCCTTTTCCCCCTCCACATTGGCCCATGATGGCCTGTATCAATTCTCTCATGGACTGAATTCTTGTCTTTCTGCATATGACTCCCAGATCCATCCATTCAGCTCTGGGCCGTCTCATAAGCTCGGGTTCCACGTCACCGACTGTCTCTTGGACATTTTGAACTGGCTGCCCCATAGACAGGAGTCCTCTCCAGTTGTCCTGATGAATATCTGGCCACTGGACCCCGATGGCTATGGAGGAGAAAGTGAGGTTGGTGACCTTGCACAGTCCTGCCTCACTTAAATCCAAGTTAACTGCAAGTCATGTCATCATTTCCCCAATGCTGTGGTCCTCTTCAAAAACAAAGGATAGACACAACCCATAGGCATCTAAAACTCAAGGTGTCTAAAAGAGATCTCTTTCTCTCCTCCCTCCCCAAGCCACCACTTCTACTAACTTCCCCTTTTCTGTCCAGGCCACCACCATTACAAAGTGAGATTCTCAAGAGTAGGAACTGTTTCCTTTTTTGTCTTTGTGTGTCTAGAAGCTAGAACAGTGCTTAGCACACAGTAGGCACTTAATAAGTGGTGACAGCTTGTTTGCTTGATCCAAGCCACCCCACATTAACCATCTATCTCCATATTCCTCTCTAGTCCTCCCTCTTCTTCATCCCCCTAAGCCATATGGTTCCTAAACACAACATCTTTTAACTACATCCCCTCCTCTATACTTTCACAGCCCCCACCCTAGGTTAGCCCCTAGTCACCTCTTGACTTTAGTTACAATGGCCACCTAATCTATCTCCTTGTATCCAGCTTTTCCCCTTCTCCAGTTTCCAGTCCTGGCTTTGCCAATGAAAATGGGTGTGACTTTGGCCAAGTCACTTCCCTTATATGAGACTCATTTTCCCCATCTGTAAAATGAAAAGGTTGCTCTAAGGCTTATTCTAGCTCGAAATCTATGGATCTATGACTGTTCACATGCCAAAGAATTCTCTCACAAGGGGTTCTCCAGCTTCTCCTTGAAGTGTCCCAGGGAAAGGGAGCCATGTAATTCTAAGACTCTCAGGGTTTGTTTGAAGCATCTAGTCTATCCTGGCCATGAGCAGGAATTTCCTCAACAGCAACATCCCTAGCAAGTAGCCAGCCAGCCTCTGTGTAAAGGCTTCCCACAAAAGGTAGGCACCAGAGCAGCCCATTTTGTTTTGGGATTGCTCAAACCAAGGGTGGGGAACCTGTGGCCTTGAGGCCACATGTGGCCTTCTAGGTCCTTGGGTGCAGCCTTCTGACTGAATCCAAGGTTTACAGACCAAATCCTTTTCTTAAGGGGATTTGTTCTGTGAAGTTTGGATTCAGTCAGAGGGCCACCCTTGAGGACCTAGAGGGGATTTGTTCTGGGAAGTTTGAATTCAGTCAAAGGGCCACCCTTGAGGACCTAGAGGGCCACAGGTGACCTCGAGGTTGCAAGTTCCCCAGCCCTAGCTCAAACTATGAGTAAATTTCCCTTTAAATTAAACTGAGCTCTACCCACTCTCTGGTGCCAAGTAAAACAAGGTATTCATCCCTTTGGCTGCCCTGCACATATCTGAAGACATGAAGACAGCCAACCAAGTCTTCTGGACCCCAGACTAAATCTCCCCAGTTCTTTCACCTGATTCTCACGTGGCTGGCCTGCTTTACAGTTCCCTCCCCATCCTGGCTACTCTCTCCCCTGCCACCACCATTGGGCCAGAATTGGTTCCCGTTTCACTATACCTTCTGACTAAACCCTGGGGGGCCTCTGGGAGGTTTTCTTTTTGGCTAGGCATCTTCCTTCCCAATACTGCGCTCCCCCTTCCTTCTCTCTACTCTTCCACCTTGCTTTCCATCCCTCCCCTCCCTTTCCGGGTAAACTGTGGTATTTAGTTTTTGGCAGAGGCTTTGTGGATACAAGGCTGTCACAAGTCACCAACAATGCTAATAACTCACATTTCTAGGGAATTTGAAGGTTGACAAAGTACATTTTTCAATCTGACAGCCATCTATTAAGGCACGTCTATGGGTAAAGCCCTCGGCTAGACATTGGGGATACAAGGCAGGATCTCACACAAATATTTCCTTTGGAGAGCTTAGAATCTAATATCAGAGAAAGACATGAGAATAATTCCCATTTCTTGAGCATTATAAAGCTTGCAAAGTGCTTTTCTCACAAGACAATCTGTACAATATAGAATAAAAAGATATAGGGGCGGGGTTGGGTATCTGATCCTATAATTTTGTTGGTATGGGGAGCTCCTGGTGTGAAAGCTCCCTCTACCATCAGAAACCAGCAAAGCCCCACTGCTGGTAACCTTAGAAAGCTGCCAAGAAGTGTTGGTGACCAGACTTGAACCCAGATATGATGCCAGCCCTCTATGCCACTCTTTAAAGCTTATTATACCCCTTTTGCAGATGAGAGAAGCACCATGGAATAGACTGGGCTTAGAGACAGAAAACCCTAGGTTCAAATTTTGCCTTGGACATTTGCTAGCTGTGAGACCTTGAGTAAGTTACTGAATCTCCAAATGTCTCTGGCACCTCCTAAGGGCTACTAAGCTATATGGAGTTGAGACAAAGCCCCAGATCTTTGTGCACAGAGAGGAAACTGTGGCTCCCAGATGAGAGTAGAAAATGGCAGCTTGATATTCCACGATCTTTTCTCTTTGTGTATGGCCTTGGGATGTTTGTCTTGGTTTGGAGGTCTTGAGGTCCCGGGAAGGCTTATTATTTGCTTCTGCTTAAAAGAGGAAACCAAAGGTGGGCAAAGTTTAGCAGCTTTCTGATTCGACTTACTTATTAAACTTCTCTGACCCGTTGTTGGAATCTTTGCCGGGTTATGTGTTGTTAACTCTGATGTCTTGCCGCTGTTGGTCTATCATGAGATGATTCCAAAATAGTCCCTTGGAAAAGGTACCAAGAATTCTCAACTGATGGCTTTCAAAGCTCTGAGACCTTTGGATGGGTAGTGCCAACTATGGGCAAAAGCTGGTCTTTCCCAGCTTTCTGAGCTTGGTTTTTTCTTGTACTCACTTGGAAAGAGAGTACAGATTCCAATTTACTTGCTTTATTACTAGTCAACTGATTAGGCTTTGAAACATTCCCTGTCATACTCAGGTGTCCTTCAGAAGGCATTTTCTTAGCAAATTCCTTCATAATTCAAGGTGATTTCAATGACTGGTACAATTCTTTGAGGCCACAATCACTTTTTTGTTGAAAACCATCTACCCCAAAGTACCATTGGATTGACTTAAGAAAACCCTGACTATAGAGAAAGGCAGTGAGCCATACTAGGAAGTGAGCCAGTCCTAGTGTCTTCAATCCAGGCTTGGACATGGAGCAACCAGTCTTGGGCAAGGTCCCTCTTCTGGAGTCTTAGAACACAGAATGTGAAAGCTAGGAGGGACGTTACAATGTGGACAGTCAGAGTGGGTCCATCAAGAAGCATTGAGTAAGAAGAGCCTACTATGTTCCAGGGACTCTGCACTGGGGATGCAAAGAAAGGCAAATGAAAGTCCCTGCTCTCAAGGAGTTTACAGTCTAATGGGGAAGGCAATGTACAAACAACCATATACAAACAAGCTATATCCAAGAGAAATGGGAAATAATTGTCAGAGAGAAGGCTCTAGAATTAAGGGGGACTGAGAAAGGCTTCCTGTAGAAGGTGGGATTTTAGCTGGAACTTGAAGGCAGGCGGGAGAGATGAGGAGGGAGAGCTTTCCAGGCATGGGTGCACAGCCAGGGTAAATGCATGGAGTCTGGAGACAGAGTCTATTTCAGAGAGGCTCAGAGCAGTTAAGTAACTTGCCAACACAGGTCAGCTAAGTAACAGTGGTGGTATTTGATTCTGGTGTCAAATTCACTGCTCTTTTTATATTGTCTCTCTGTGTAGACCTGGCTCCTTATGAGCCTGAGGGTCACTTCCCCTCTGTAGGCCTCAGTTTTCTCTTCCATAAAACTAAGGATTTCGAAGCGGCTAGGTGGTGCAGTGAATAGAGCACCAGCCCTGGAGTCAGAAGGACCTGAGTTCAAATCCGACCTCAGACATTTAACACTTACTAGCTGTGTGACTTTGGGCAAGTCACTTAACCCCAATTGTCCTGCCTTCCCCCCTCCAAAATGCAAAAAAAAATCATAAAATGAAGGGTTTGGCCTAGATCAGGGGCAGGGAACCTGCGGCCTCAAGGTCACATGTGGCCTTCTAGGTCCTTGGGTGTGTCCTTTTGACTGAGTCCAAGTTTTACAGAACAAATCTTTTTCTTAAGGAGATTTGTTCTATGAAGTTTGGATTCAGTCAAAAGACTGCCCTTGAGGACCTTGAGGGCCACATGTGGCCTCAAGGCCACAGGTTCCCCACCCCTGGCCTAGGTCAATGCTTCCCAAACTCAATTGACCCCAGAACAACTTGGAATTTTTTGTTGGAGCCATAAATGTTGTTTGAGGGGGTCAGGGGCATGGAGTACAGAGTACTCTCCAGAATACAGGGGGACCAGAGATTTTTTTAGAACAAAGTAAAGGAATTTGAGCCTGCTTTCATATTGGAAAATCATCAAATGTGACAAGTATTTTATGTTGGTGTGATTTCATATTTGATATCTTTAAAAGGAAAATCTTAGTATTACACATTCTTTCTGAGTCCATTCTCACATGAGAAGGAACCCAGTTTGACAAAATCCAGTTGGACTAGATCATCTCAGAAGCTTGATAGTTCATGATACCTTCTGGCTCTGACTTTCTATGTCCTAACTCTCCCATTATTGTCTGGACTGGTCTCTTCCATTCCACCCTTGGGCCTGATCCAGTCAACGTGGCCCGTTGGCCCACTGGCCGCCATGTTCTGGGGCCTCCCCAGATTCCTCCAGAGTTGGCACTTTGCAGCTCTCATGGCCCCTGCTCCTCCCCACCCTCCAGGCCAGTTTGAGCAAGGGCTCTCTGAGCGAATTGCAGCATTCAGCCCACTTCCCTTTGCAACAGGACAGTGTCCACACAACCCATCCCTCGACTAACGAAGACTATGCAACTTCACATGGTGTTTCCTGACAATGCAACTCTGCCTGGAGAACTTCCTGTAGCCTGATTGCAGTGGGCTGCCCACTTGAGCTGGATTTGAATTCTTGCTCTACCATGGGAGTGGTATGGTTCAGTAGAAGAGTCTCTGGAAGCAGTAGACCTGGGTTCAACTCTCACCTCTGACCTTTCCTGTGTGTGTGACCTTGGATGAGTCACTTCCCTTGTCTGGTTCTCAGTTTCTTCCTCTGTAAACTTAGAGGTTGGACTCAATGGCTTTTCCTCAGATCTCAGATCCTATGCAAAGTCACTAACTATGCCTCAGTTTCCTTCCCTATAGAACAAGGGGTTTAGACTAAATGAAGTTCTTACTAGCTCAAAATATACGACTATATGTGCGACTTTGGGTAAATCACTTCCTCTCCCTGGGCCTCAGTTTCCTCCTCTGAAAAATGAGGAGATTGGACCGAATCAACGGCCTCTTTGATCCCGTCCAACTATGACTTCCTAGCTGTGTGAACTTACCCAAGCAATTCCTACAAAAAAGCTCCCCATCCACAAAATGGGAACAGTAACATTTACACTCACCATATCACCAGGTAGTAAATCCTGTGTAAGTTTACAATGTTCTCTTACTAAGAGCGTTATGGTGAACAGTTGCCATTAGTAGTACAATTTAATGAATATTCATTAGACATATCCCTGGAGCAAGATACTGTGCCCTGGACCCAGGGGATACTAATATAGCTTAGTTAAATGCATCCCAATTTCACAGAGTGTAAAGGAAGCAGGGTACAGGAAACCAATCAGTTACTCATTCAAAAGTATTTTTCAAGCTCCCAAAGGGCCCTCCCTGTGCTAGTTACAATGATGAAATGTGAAACAGGTCCTGGCCTCAGGCAGCATACATTCTATCTGGGGGCAACACTGTCAGTGCATTGTAGATTTTCATGTACTTACACCTATCTGTATGATAGATACAAAGACATTGTTGGCTCCATTGGCAGCTGGGTGGATCACACACCCAAATAATGATGAAACAAGAAAGAATGAGACAAACACAAAGAAAAAGTCCAAACATGGGGTCTTGAGGACTGTCTAGGGTCTGGGGAGAGAGCCACGGAAGGCTTTGTGGCTGGCCTTGAGCCTTGAAGGAAGGGAGGGAGGATCACAAGGTCATCAACCTGGGGTTAGAAGGGACAGAAGAGCCCGTCTAGTCCAAACCCCTCATTTCACAGATGAGGAAACTGAGTCTCAGAGAGGGAAATGACTTGTCCAAAGTCACAAAGGTAGCTAGCAGCAAAGCTGATCTTCTTACTTCAAATCTAACACATTGTTAAGCAAAGACATGAGTATAAAATGAGAAAAATAATAATAATAGTATTCATATAGTACTTTAAAGTTTCCAAAGCTCTTTACAAACATTATCTCATTTGATCTTCACAGCAGCCCTAGGAAGTAGGTGTTACTATTATCCCCATTTTTGCAAATGAAAAAGCTGAGGGAGATTGAGGTAAAGTGACTTGCCCAGGGTCACACAGCCAAAATCAGGTTATAAGATGCCTTGAATGCCCAGCTGAGGAATTCATACTTTGTTCCTTAAGGCCTTGGTGAGCCATGGAAAGTTCTGGAGGAGGACAGGGCTGCATTAGGAAGATTCTTGAGACAACAGATTCAGACCTGATTGTGAGAGGTGGAACGAAGTTGGGGAGATACTGGAGAGGGAGGGAAACGAGTCAGGAGGCTGCCACCATCATATCACAGAGGCATAGATTCAAGGCTGACCCTATAGTCCATCCTTCTCATGCCACAGA
This sequence comes from Pseudochirops cupreus, assembly GCA_028627135.1. Classification (NCBI taxonomy): domain Eukaryota; kingdom Metazoa; phylum Chordata; class Mammalia; order Diprotodontia; family Pseudocheiridae; genus Pseudochirops; species Pseudochirops cupreus. The sequence goes on from CM053582.1 coordinate 9,244,915, forward strand.
TGGGGAAACTGAGGTTAAGTGACTTGTCTGAGGTCACAGAGCTCATGGATAATAGAGCCAAAAGTGCCTTGTCTAGGATGGCAAGGCAGTGATGGAAGCAGAAGCAAGAAGAGATGAGACTCTATTCTTCTAGCTGAGCTGCAGGAAGGTCACTTCATTCTCTGAGCCTCAATTTACCAACATGTAAAATGGGGTTAATAATAAAGCAACATGATTGGAGCCCCCAATCACGAGTACCACTTAGAATGTCTTAGAAGATGCCCAATCTTTGGATGACCGTGCAGCCAGAATGGAGGCCGGCGCCTAGCAGGAGCTCTGACTTTTGGTTCAAGCCCTCCTTGAATCTTTCATACTAATCCTTTTTAGATGCTTGTCCTGTCACCGGGAGATTTCTCTTCCAACAAAAGAATATCGTATAGTCCTTTCAACCGATGAACTATTGTAATATGCTAGGGAGCAACAGATTCCTCTAATTGACCATTCTCTCAGCCTGATCTTCAAAATGGGATTGATAATAAAGCAGCAAGGGGCCGCTAGGTGGCGCTGCAGTGAATAGAGCACTGGCCCTGGAGTCAGGAGGACCTGAGTTCAAAGCTAACCTCAGACGCTTGACACACTTACTAGCAGGTGACCTTGGGCAAGTCACTTAACCCCAATTGCCCTGCCTGTCCCCCTCCAAAACAGCAAAAGATACAAATAATAATGATACAGCAGCCTAGTATAATGGAATGAACCATGAATTTGAAGGCAGAAAGTCTGCCTTTAAATGACTGCTCCGGAGATAATTATTACCCGGACGATTCACTCGGCCGTCCCGGTTCACATCTCCTGCTCTGTAAAATGATAAGGCTGAACGAAACGGTTTCGAAAGGCTCCTTTCCTTTGCCGTCCTCAAAGCTCCCAGTATTGTGCAAAGGGAAACATTTTGCAAACCTTTAAGCGCCCCAGAAGTGTTTGTTTATCATTTACATAAATGACTTAATAAAGACGAAAACATAAGGGTGTAAGGACATAAGCGCCATCTGTGTATGACTGCTCCCTGGGGCCTTCGCTAGAACACATGGGACTTGGCTAATAGCAAAATACATCTCCATTAAATGAATTTCTTGGCAGGAAAAAACCTGTGCCTTGTCCCTGGTCGAACTCTGGCATGTCTGATCATAAGTAGCTACCCATCATCCCCTACCTCCCTCTCCCTCCCGCCTCCCCCCAAGACCAACTTTGCATAAGAAAGACATAAGTAAACTTCTAGTCAGTCCAAGAAACATTTATTAAACACCTACTTAGACTAGTTCTCTGTGCTGTAAATTGAAAATATAAAGATAGATTGGACGTGCAGGGAGCTGGGAAAATTCAAAGTGTATACACAAACAAGACTAATAAAAGCTAAGGAATGATGGGGTAAAGAAGAGAAACTAACATACTGATTGAGGGAAATGGGGAGAGGAAGATTCCATTTGCTCTAGGAGATGGAGGGAGCAGGGCATAGGGAACACGAGCTGGTTCCTTCCAATCCCCTCTGCATCTGATGTCCTGTGATTCTCCCCTCTATGTCTTCCCATAATTTGAAAGGAGTGGGGGCCAGGGGCTCCACCTCTTGTGCAGAGTTGGGGTGGGAGCTTGTTTTCTTTTGGCCTCATACACATCATATACCACTTATTTTTTTGTGCAATATCACCACCTTTAAAACAAGGGAACTCTCTCTCTCAGTGCAGATCAGCACCTTCTCTGAAACTAAAAATCTTAGAGACTCACCTAGAGCACAGAGGGGTAAGTGACTTCTACAGGGTCACACAGCCAGCATGCGTCTGAGGCAAAATGGGAATCCAAGTTTTCATATGTTTGATGCCAGCTCTATATCTACGGTGTAATTCTGCATAGTTAATCTGATGTCTCATGTCCCACAGTGGAGAAGGTAAGGCTACAGAATAGTTCATCAAAATCTCCAGCAAGAAATCAGTATAATTAATCTAGATTAGTATAATTAGTATAAATAAATATGAATTTAAAAAATAAAGTCAGGGGAGCTGGGTTCAAATCTCTCTTCTGATGGTCACTGCTTGCTGTGATCTGGGGAAAGTCACTGTGCAACTTTCTGGGTCTCACTTTCCTTATCTATGAAATGAAAAAAATGGACTATTTAATCATTGAGGTCCCTTTCCAGCTCCAGAGAGATGAATTGCTGGCTTTTCTATCATACGTCTATTTGATGACGTTTCTGATCCCATTTCGTCTTCATCTTCGTCAGTTCTGTGTGTCAGCCTGCTCCCACACACCATGTACCTCTTAACAATCCTATAAGTGATGATAAAACTGAAATCCTTTGGAGACTGTATTTCGTGCTCAGTGACTCATAGCTAAACATCAATACTGACAGAACATTTGTATTAAAAAAAGACAAGCCTCGATTGTCAGAAGAAACTTTCCATTTCTACAAAGGTGAATCAGACCAGTCTCCTTCTTTTTGATTTCAAGACTGAACTTATGGTCCATTTGCAGTGTCTAGCCAAGACATACTATATATATATATATATATACTGGGTGGTGAGTGTGATAAACTGTTTAAAGGCACATCACTGTCTCGACAATAGGCATTCTTCATCCACCTGACTTTTCCTGTGTGTATAATTAGGCCATAAGCACATGGGCTTCCAATTTTGTCGAGAATATGCTGCAACATTATTGAATTGGATACTCACCACAAATGGGATGTGTCAAGGACCTTGCCATCCAGGGGGAAACCCTCTCCAACCTAGGGCTCCTAGCTGGAGACCTTTGCAGAATCTCCACCACTATGGTTTATTCCTTACTTAATGTTAAAAATCAAGGAATCATGAAACAAGGTTTTCTCTGTGTTTTCATCTCTTATGAAACCTGAGATTGTTTTCATGTGTGCCTGGAAGGTACCTTGTTGGGAGAGTGATTTGTATACATAGACAAATGGAAAGCAGAAGAGGAGTTTGGATTCTCTATGAATTTCAATCAGTTATGTGATGGGAAAGACATGGCCCTCTGTTCAAGCACAGATCAGATTGTATCACAGTAGGGGATCAATAAGTATTTGTTGACTTTAATTGCTGAGGCTTATAGTTGGGCATATTACAATCAGGAAATCAAAGAATTATAAAGCTGGAATCTCATGGGACATGGAGACTGTTCTCCAGCAATACAGTGAGTGATTGAGCATTGAACAAAGGTCTCACATTCAGAGCAGCAGCAATCAAGTTAATATTTAGAGATGCGTGAAATACTGTGTGTTTTCAATCCCCCTTCTGTTTCCTTTCATGACACGTGGCTGCCATCATTGGGGAGGGGGTGGGGTGGCCAGGAGGATGCCAAACACAGCCCCAGGGCCAGGCTGTGTTGTTCCTTGTTCCATGGGCCTCCCTGGCCAAAGACTCCATGGCTGAGTGGCCAGCCTACTGGGGCTGAGCCCTCTGTGCTTTCCTAGACTGAGCCTCAGTGGACAGGCCCCAGGGGCTCCTGCTGCTACCAGGACCAGGCTCAGAACCTTTACAGCTTGATAGAAACCGTCATGGTGTGCTTTCTACTGGCAGAGCTTTGGACAGCTGAGGGTCATTGTATAACCCTGAAGGGGCTGCAGAAATGGGAGGCTCAGGATGATCATTTTCATCCTCTCTCCTCTCTCCCCCAGTCTTTTCTCTGCCTCCCCTCTTCACATCTGCTTCTTGCTTCATCTCTGCCAGAAGCCTGACTACCAGTGGCCCCTAGAGGTGCAGCTCAGCCAGGCAGAAGGGTTCAGACATTGTAGAAGTCTGTTCTGAGGCTTTGGTCACCCCCACTCACCCACCTTCTACCATCAGCCCTTGGGGCTCTGTCCATCTGACCTGGAGTGGAGGGGAAATTCTACTCCATGGAACTGAGCCCACTTTAAGGAGTCCAATCACCTCCAACCCAGGGCAAGACAGAGAGAGGATGGTATAGTGCTGTGGTGGCAAACTTGATGGACACTGAGGCAGGCCCATCAGACTAGACCTAAGGATCCCTGAGTGCCACAGGTTGACTGAATTTTACAACGTAATATTATCTATGTTTTCTTGTATCTTTATTTTGTTAAATATTTCCCAATGCCATCTCAACTTGGTTCAGTCAGATCCACTCAGGAGGGTTGTAGGTCTCCTATGGTCTGTAGGCTGTGCTTGACCCCTCCAGTAACGTGGCTAGGGCACTGAACTTGGAGTCAGGAAAACCTGGGTTTGAATACCATCTCAGTCATTTACTAGTTACATGACCCTGGGCAATTCATATCACCTCCTCAGGCCTTAGTTTCCTTCTTTGTAAAGTGAAGGGGTGGGACTAAATGACCTTTGAGGTCTCTCCTAATTATAGATTTAGAATGTGATGTGTTATGTCCTTGGGGCTCAGTTTCCACCTCTGTAAAATGGATCAGGGGCTAAGGCGAGTTGAACTGAATGGCCCCCGGAGGTCCCTTCAGCTCTAGAATCTTGTTTGTGACCATGGGCCCACTGCCTGTCAGAGCTGGCTTT
>CM053582.1:9249922-9275540 GCA_028627135.1 Pseudochirops cupreus
GGGAGGGGAGAAAATCTGAAACTCAAGTGATTGTGGAACTGAATCTTGTAAATTAAAAGTAAATGAGTAAATTTAAAAAAATTAAAAAAAATAAAATAAAATAAAATAAAAAAAAAAGAGTTAAGCACAGTGCTTTGCACATAACAAACGCTAACAATTATATGGTCACTACTGTGTGGCAGGAGGGCACTGAGGGGGCGCTGCAGTGGATAGCGTGCCAGCTCTTGAGTCAGGAGGACTCATCTTCATGAGTTCAAATCCAACCTCAAACACTTACTAGCTGTGTGACCCTGGGCTAGTCACTTAAACCTGTCTGCCTCAGTTTCCTCATCTATAAAATTAGCTGGAGAAGGAAACAGCAAATGAGTCCAGCATCTTTGTCAAGAAAACTCCAAATGGCATCCCCAAGAGTTGGACACGACTGAAAAACAACTCAACAACAACAACAAAACTTCCTGACTCTGGGCTCTATTTTCTGCACCACTCAGCTACTCCATAGTAGGCAATCCCTATTCCCAAGGAGCTTCCATTAGCCTGGCATTCAAGGTCTTCCCAAATCTGGCATCCATCCTCCTTTCCCACGTTCTTCATTTCCTCTCTCCCACACATACTCCTGCTCACTTGATGCCCCCGAATGCCCTTCCTGGCCCTTCTTCCCACCTCCAAGGTCACATCCTCCAGGAAGTCCTTCCTGACTTGCTCTCTGCCCCAGCCCAATATATAACAGGCCTCACATAGAATAGAGGTGTTGGGCCTATGTACTTGTCATGTTCTGGTTTTTTTAGTTATGTTTGTACACCATGACTCCCAGTCCAAGATGTGAAGTCAGGACCCAGATCTTACATCCTTCAGTACCTCCCTGGTGGTACAGAGAAAGTGTAAAATAGTGGTTGTGAGGAGACAGGAGCATGAGCCAAAGAAGCTTGAGCTGTCTCAGACAACTGAGGCAGGAGCCCCAGTTCCAATCCTCTAAGCTGTGTGAAACCATACTTGGTCTGACTCTAAAATGAGGGGGTCCCTAAGATCTTTCCAACTAGGGAATTCTGGGATTTCATGGCCACAGAGACCATGGCTGCCACCCCGGGACCCAGAGCTCTAGCCTTGTCTGACTTGGGGCTGGGAAAGGGTGGGGGGACTGGGCCTGGGATTATCTTATACCACCTCCCTCCTGTGATGGGGTTTCCAAATAGCCTCCTCACAAACCCCAAGCCCTCAGCCTGGCCTGCAAAGTCATGATGGGAGGGAAGTCCAGTTCACCACAGCCTAGACGCCAGGCCACCTCAGTTGCTCAAGAGTGACAGTTAGACTTTTCATCAGCACCCTCTCCCTCAACCCCACACCCTTTCCCCAACCTTTCTTCCCTTCCCCTGGGCCTTCAGTAACAGAAGTCTGGGTTCTTTCTCCAGCACTCAGCCTCCTTCAAGGATGGCACCAGGAACTCATGGGCAACTTCTTCCACCTCCCAATACGGTAGCCAGCTTAGGGGAGGCTCTCAACTCCACCTTTCCTACATGCTTGGGCTGCTCTGAGAACCCCCAAAAGTACTGAGCTGGACTAACTCACAGCACAACCAAAGCCTACCACACTGGACCTGGAAACACTAGACACACAGGCTCATGATGGAGGCCTATGGGAAAGAGTCAGGATTCCATCTGCTGGCTAGGCCCACAGTGGGGAATTCTCTGCTCTGCTGCATGGGTGGCCTGGCCTGTCTATGATCTGGAGACAAATCCCAGGGCATTGTTTGAGGTACCTAGGGATTGAGCAGCTTGCCCAGAGGCACAGAGTTAATGTGTGAATTTCCTGACTTTAAACTGAGCATTTGTCTACCTCTTTATGGGTCACGGATAAAAGGAATAATGGGGATGATGGTGATAGTGAGATGTTACCACCAACAAAGGGTCATCCCACCTCCTACCTGAACCCTCCCATTGTGAGCAGTCTATTTGACTCTGGATGAAGTTATCAGATCACTGTGTTGGAAGAGACCTTGGTGACTTTCTAAGTCAGTTCTGAGCCTATAAAGGGTCCCTTCTCCAACCTTCTCCACTGAGGGGGAGCCTGCCATATTCCTCAGATGTGATCAGTTTCATTCGGGGTCCATGCCCATTGTCAGGAAGTTTTTCCTGACATGGAACTGAATTTGCCTCGTTGTAAATCCTGGCCCCCTCCCTCACGAAAGTTCTTTTTCCAAAGACATGAGGTCAGCTGGCATGCACCATCCCCACATCCTTCAAGGCAACCTCACGGTGGCAAGCAATTTATGGCCTTCTCCATCCTAGTTGCCTGCCTCTGGATATTCTCCAACTTACTGGGGTCCTTCTTAGACTGGGGAGCCTATAAATAAACACAATACCTTGAAAGAAGTCTGAGGAGGGCTGGGTAGAGCAGAAGTCCTCCAGAGGGACTACATAATTCCTTACTCCTCCACACCAGGCCTCAAGAGTACATTCATTTTCTTGATTACCATATCACATTGTTGACTCAAATGGAGCTTGAGGTCCATGTCAACCCCCAGATCTTTTTCAAATGAACTATCACATGACCATACCTCCCTTACCTGGCTCTTGTGAAATTGACTTTTTACCCCCACACATAATTTTTTAAACCATATACTAACATTATTTATGTCCTATTGTATTTTAATTTATTTTGTTAAGTATTTCCCAGTTACATTTTTTTTAGAGGCAATGGGGGTTAAGTGACTTGCCCAGGGTCCCACAGCTAGTAAGTGTCTGAGGTTGGATTTGAACTCAGGTCCTTCTGCCTCTATCCACTGTACCATCTAACTGCCCCATTTTTTAACCCTGCCCTGCCCCCCTTCATTTATTTAGACATGAAAGAATGATGAATTCTCTTCACAGTCAATCTACAAGAAAATATATGGGTTAGATGTAGGAAACCAGTTCAATAAGCATGCCATCTCTATCTTTATCCAACTCATTGATTAAAATATTAAATAGGACCAAGCACAGATCCCTGGGGCACTCCACTGGAGACCTCCTCCCAAGCTGACTTGGAACATTAAAAGCTACTCTGTGTGCAATTGAGGTGATATTTGTAGGCACTCAGCACTGTGTCTGACACATAATAGAACTATTTAAATGCTTGTTCCCTTCCCTTTGTTAATTGTCTCTTGATAAAATCGAGATAATGTTTTCCTTGCCCCAGGGTCGAGAACCCGAGGGCCTTCCTTAGGGATCTAGGCCAACCAGTATATATCAAAGTAATCCCTTAGCTCTTCCCCCACCTGAAGATGTAATTCATCTGGGCCAGATGATTTGAACACCTCAAGGCCACAAAATTCAGGCCCAGACAAGAGCCTTGAGAAAAGCAGTGCTCCACAAACCACGGGTCCTGCTTCCAGTTCAGAGCCCACAGTCATTGAGGGGAGAAATCATTGTGGGGAGGCAGCCCACCTGCCTCATCCCCACCAGCAACAAATTCGGACCCACTGCCAGCAACAGGCAGTTGGGCAACAGAGTCCTGGTAATGGCAGCGTCCCCCACACCACTGGTCCTGCTTCCAGCTCAGCCTCCACAGCCATCCTTGGGGAAGCACCTTCCTTGGAGAAGAATCCAGTCTTCCCCACTAATTATCAACCAACTGTCACCCACAGGGCATGTGGAGCACCCTGAGGAGAGACAAGAGGCAGCAGGTATGTGTCAGACCAGTCAGCTCACGTCAGCGTCTTGACCACCACCCCGCTTCGGGTCCTGATGGGGTTGTCCCAGCGCCCCGAACCTAAGAGCCTTAGGAATAGTAATATTTCCGGCTCGGAGCCTACAGCCATGGGAAGCAGCCTGGGTCTGTGGAGATGCAGCCTGGCAACCAGTAATACAGAAACTATGGCTGCAGTTACCAAAGACCCAGAAAAGAAAGTTCCTGATCCCAAAGTCCTTGGCCTGGTCCAATGATTCAACATCAGAATCTGCCATGATTTTATTGAGGGAAATGATATCCAAAGAATAGGCCTGACCATCTGTTTTGCTGATGCCCCTAAGAACCTTGGGACCTTTCTGTCTGATTTGCTGCTGTTGTCTCCCCTGTTAGAATGTGAGCTCCTGAAGAGCAAAGCTGTCTCACTTTTCTATTTGTACCCCCAGTGCCTAGAACAGTGCTTTGTACACAGCAAGTACTCAGTAAATGTTTTCTGCATTCATTCAGTCACTCAAGGACAGCTTAGGGGCTTGTTTGGGGTGGCTAGGTGGTACAATGGATAGAGTACCAGACCTAGAGTCAAGAAGACCTGAGTTCAAATCCACCTTCAGATATTTACTAGCTGTGTGATCCTGGGCAAGTCACTTCACCCTGTTTGCCTCAGTTTCCTCATTTGTAAAATGGAGAAAACCGCTCTAGTGTCTCTTCCAAGAAAACCCCAAATGGGATCATGAAGAGTGGAGAGTCAGACAACTGAAAAATGCCTGAACAACAACAAACAAGCTCTCTTGCTCTTTCCTTCCTTCAATTTCTGCTCCCTCTTAGCCATTTTTGTTCAGACCTTTCCAGTCCAAAGGAAAAGGCCATCTCTGACCCACTGAAAGATGCTCAAACCTATTTCCTTCCTCTTGGCAAAGAGGTGGAAGAGTCCAGGTACTGAGAGGAGCATCCATTGGCAGATACGTTCCCTCGGTTGCTTGGTTTTGATGGGTTTTCTGCGTGACAAGGGAAGCTTCCCTTGGTTCTCAGGAGTATAATAAGGAAACAGCTGTGGTGTAAAAAAAACCCCAAAAGACAGCAATCAAATTTCATAAACAAATCAAATGGAAAAAATAAGCTCTCGAAAAGAAGATGTATCAAGCGTCCCATGGCATGATGCTTCTTGTTGCCCTTGAACAAACAATGAAAGCTTTTCCGATGTTCTCCTTTCCAAGGAGGATCTGGGAGCACGTGCACTGGTTAGCCATGACTCGTGTTACAACTTCTTTTATAAAAGGCACGTCCAGGGTCACCCCCTCCAGGCAGTTGAGTGTAGCCTTGTGCAGAATCAGGATTATTATCCTTAGTTTACAGATGAGTAAATGGAGGCACAATGACTTAGAGAAGGGAGTTGGCCAGGTTAAGCAACCAATAAGTATTGGAGCTGAGAACTTACTTCATTTAATAGGATTTGGAACTGAAAGGGGCCTCAGAGGCAACATGATTCAATGTCCTCATTTTTACAGAGGGGGAAACTGAGGCCCAGGGAGGTGAAGGGATTTGCCCAAGATCACATATAGAATCAGAGCTAGCACTGCAAGGGACCTCAGAGGCCGGTGAACAAGTGTTTACTAAGTGCCAGGGATTCCGCTAAGCACTGGGGAGCCAAAGAAGGGCAGAAACCCAGGCCCTATACTCTCACAACTCACAATCTAACTGATGAGAAGGACATGTTCATCACCAGGTATGTGGAGTATACGGAGTTGAAGAAGGTAAGTTCAGAGGGCCTGTAGAAAGTGGAGCTGCAGGGAGGGAGGGAAGGGAGGAAGGAAAGAGGGAGAGAGGAGGGGGGGAAGAGAGGGGGAAAGGGAAGGAGGAGAGGGAGGGAGAGGGAGGGGGAAAGGGAGGGAGGGGGAAGGGGAGGGAGGAAGAGGGAGGGAAGAAGAGAGGAGGAGAGGAAGAGAAGGGGAGAGGAAGCGAGAGAAAGGAGGAGGGAGGGGGAGAGTGAGGAAGGGAGGGGGAGAGACCCAGTGGTCTCTCTACTGTGCCCTTTAGGCTACCTCAGAGAAAGCCAGGGATGGCAGCAAGCCCTGGAAGGGTTCAGAAGACATCTATCCAACCTCCTCTTTTTATAGAGGAGGAAACTGAGCCCCAGACAAGGAATGGACTTGCTCAGGGTAACACAAAGAATGACCTAGCTGGAACTAGAACTGGAATTTTCCGATTTGAAATGGAGGATTCGTTCTCCTTACTCTGTCTCTGCTGCCTTGCTCCCTGCTGGTGCTCATGGAGGTGAATGAGATGCCCTTCTCAGCTCTCCCTGCTTTCCTAAGTGGGGTAGGAACCATCCCTTGTCTGGCTTGGCTCCCGGTGCTAAGCTGCGGAAGGCTATGGGCCTAGGGAAGTAGCTGGAGCTGGGCTACTGTGAGCTTGGCCCTTAGAAGCCTCCTCAGGGATGATCCTGTGGGTGACTCTGGCCTGGTCTCTCCCCTGCATTGGGCCTCAAGGGTTAGACAAGGTGATACCCTAGATTTTCTACCTGTTTTGAGTTTCTCTGTAACTTTCAATGGGAAGATAAGAGAAATCACACTGTGTTCCCCAAGACCCTAATCTCTGCCTGATGAATTCTTGTCCTTCAAGGCTTGGCTCAGGGGCTGCCTCCTCCAAAGACCTGCCCTGAGGGCTTGCAAAGAACCATACTCTGGGAATCCAGAGCCTTAGGTATGAATCCTCTATCTGCCACTACTGTTAGTATGGCACCTATTCTGGGTCTCAGTTTCCCCAGCTGTACAAAGAGGGGGTTTGGATTAGACAACCCTTTAGGTTGCTCCTGGTTCTCTCATCCACAGGAGTCTATGATGTTCACTTGCTGAGTCTCTGAGCCTTAGTTTGTAATTTTTGACAAAGTTCTGGCCCTACCCCTATGGTCTCTGAGTGCACTGTGTGGTGACCTCTGGGATCAGATCCCTCCTGGCTCTGATTCCCTGTCTGAGGGTGGGTCTGGTCAGCCCTCCCACAGGACTTGTGACCAGTGTGAAATAAGGTGTTTGCTGCACCCTCAGGCCCGGGCCCCTCTGTGTGGGCCTGCCCCTGCTTTTGTTTGTTGTTTCTGTCTAAGTCTTCACTCATCTCCCACCCTCAGACCCCTGGGACAGGTTCCCGGCCACAGCCTGTGTCCCCCTTCCTCCTCTACCTCTCCAGCCACTATAATGAGGACTCCTAAGGCCTGAGAAAGCATCACTGTGTTCTCTGGATGGGGCCCTAGCTTTAGAGCTGGAAGGGGTCTTTGAGATACACAGGAGGAAACAGGCCTGGAGAAGAAATGACTTATCTCAGGTCACACGGAAAGGAAGCAGCAGAGGCAAGATTTTAACCCCAATCCCCTAACTCTCTTTCCGTCTTTCCTCCAGGCTCAGCTCCAGTATGCTTTTTTTTCCCATAATGCCTTTACCAGCCTGAAAATCCCTGTTTCGGATCAGAGAATGTTTCAGGAAGGCCTCTGTTTTCCCTCTCCTGAGCACTTTCTACCAGATTCAAGTTTCCTGAGTGGTGTCATAGAAAAAGTCTTACGGCATTGCTGTCCAGAATTGGAACCAGAGCTGTAGGGAGGCCTCAGGTAAGTCACTTCCCTGTTGTCTGGGTAAACTGACCTTGGATAGGTCACCTCTAGACGCCTTGGCATCTATAATCTTAGAGACAGACACCTAGGGAAACCCCCAGGGGCCTGGAATTGGGCTGTTCCATGACACCACCTAAATAACTTTCATATGTGAGACTCCTGGGATTGAAACCCAGAACCTCAGACTTCAGCTCTAAATGCTCGTTGGACTAGGCATGGGCCCTTGGGGACCCTTCACAGCATCAGGGGGTGCCATCATCCCACTAGGTCCCATAGAAGACCTCCTCCCAACGAGGAGCTCCATGTGAAGATGGGGCAAGGGGACTGAAGGTTTTAGGCCCTTCTTTGGTGGAGACCTCAATAACAGTGGGCACAGTGCCCCCTAGTGGCAGAAATGCTCTCTGTTGCTTGGTGAGGACAAACTCCAGGACAGAAGGAGGAGAGGCACCTCCCCCCATTCCCCCCCACCTTCACCCCCTGTTGGCTTCTCTCCTTTGAAAGGCCCCACTCAGCAAGCCACAGCCCTCACACTCAGCCTCAGGGTTGATGGAGCCCCTAGGGCCCAGGGGAGACCTGGATGGGGCCCCCTTCCACACACGCTCCAGGCAAGGGGTCACTGTTCTCAGCCATTGGCTTCTCACAGGCGCTGCTGTGGTCATTGATGGGGATCTTTGCCCAGCTCCAGAGGGCTTCACCATTTTCTTTGGGGGAGGGTGACTCAGTTTACCTAGTGCAGTCTTTTCTTGAACCTTACAAAGGAAAGCTGCTGGCCAAGGGATGTTTCCAGGTTTCCCATCTCTAAGAAGGCCAACAGGGGGTGGCTAGATGGTGCTGCAGTGAATAGAGCACCTGCCCTGGAGTTAGGACCTGAGTTCAAATCCAGCCTCAGACACTTGACACTTGCTTGCAGTGTGACCTTGAGCAAGTCACTTAACCCCAATTGCCCTGCCTTCCCCCCTCCAAAAAGGCCAACAGGTCATCTGCTAAGATATGTGAGAGGGAAGGGCAGAGAGGAAAGGGGACTGGGTAGTACAGCATTACTCCAGGGTAGAGAAAAGACCCTGTAATCAGAGGAGTCCCAGCTTGGTTACTTACTACCTGTGTGTGACTTTGGATAAATCACTGCAACTCTCTCATTCTCAGATTCCTCATCTATAAAATGGGGAGATTGCATTAGCTGAACTCCAAGGTTCATTCTAGCTCTAAATCTATGATCCCTTTCTAGGCCTCAGTTTCCCCACCAGTAAAATGAGGGAGTTAGACTAGATGATCTTAAGGTCTCTTTCACCTCTGTCCTTCTACCATGCCATTATCTTAGAGATGATAAAAAGATCTGAACCCAGAAGGAACTTCTGGAACAATTTCCTTCCCATTTTATAGATGAGAAAGCTGAGACCCGGAAAAATGAAGTAACTTGGCCAAAATCCCAGAGGGGTAGGGTTTGAACTCAAGGCCCAGTGTTCTCTCCTCTAGTTTAATATCCCCATTTTACAGAGGGAGAAATGGAAACCCTAAAAAGTTCAATGATTTACCATAGGCAGCAAACAACAGGGGCAAAATTCTCCAACTATAGCATTGTCTGCTCTACCACCCTCCCATAGGAACAATCCCTCAGATTCCCCTGTTACCTTCAGCAAAACTCGAGCCTCCTCCCCACCCTACCCCCAGCTAGGGATGGCCCCACTCCCAACCCAACCCCCCAAAGCCAAGGTCCTAGAGCGTGCTCCAGCCTCAGTTCTACCATCCCCCTCCCACCAGCCCAGGCCCTCCCAGGTCACAAAATCCAGGAAATCACTTGTCTAAAGGCCATCTGGTTTATTCATCATGCGTACATCCATCAACAGCAGTTAGTATGGTGGGAGCCAAGGCCCCACTCTGGCCCCAACTTGCTTCTCCCTTCTCCCCTTCATCACAGCCCCCTGGAGTTAGAAACACACCTTTCTGCTCAATGTGGCCGTACTATCCATGCAAGGTGACAGGAAGGATATGGGAGGCCATCTTCCCCAGTTGGGGAGACAGGGCCTTGCTTCCCTTCTTTGAAAAGTACGAGTCAGCAGGCTGCTCCCCTCAGGCTGGGTGCTAATGGGGCCAGTGCCCCAGTGGGGAGGCCACAGCTGGGACCACAGTTCCTCTCCTTGCCATTGTCTCCTGGGGATCAGCAAAATGTCCATCTCTGAACTCAGATCTGGAGGCTGGGGTATGATGTCAGCCCTCGACTCAGCAGTCTCTAGGAAGAAGGGGTCACATGGGCTGGTGGGACAGCCTGGTGGGGCCCAGGGAAGGGGCTGCTGGGGTAGTTTGGATATGACCAAAGATCTCTTCTTGAAGCTACCTTCCTTGGCTTGTTTGGGGTTGATGCAGTCTACCCAACGAAGGCTCTTGGTAGGCCTCATGGAGGTAACCTGATGGGGTAGGGTGGCTGTCTTCCAGCTTCGGCCCATCTCTACAGAGAGAACCAGACCAGACAGGAGTGTTAGATGACCCTGAGCAGGGAGTGTGATGCGCCCAAATAATGCCAGGAGTCTCTGTGGCAGCCCTCTGTTGGATGGCCTATTTGGAACCCTCACAACTGAATTCTGGCACAGCCAGAATATGGCACAGCCAATAAGAGCAAGGCTGCAATTATTGCACAGAGCTCCAGATCACAATGGAGCCCACTACCTAGAACATGGGTGGAGGGGATGAGAAGGCAGCTTCAGCATGTTGCCATTGAAAGGCCACGGCCCTAACAGGCCTAGGCCTAGCTCTAGCAAAACAGCTAGGTGACCTTGGAAAAGTTCTTTCATTATTTCCTCTTCTGCGAAATGCGGATCATTATCCCTTCCCTCACAGAATTCCTTAAAGCTCTATATAAATGTAGATGATGAAGTTCACCCTGGGGATGGGAAAAGTTTTTAAAAGACCAGTATTTGGAGTATATATTTAAAGATTTCTTGGCATGTCTGTGGTCCCACCATGGAGACGTTCTCCAACGAAGCATGTTGCATCTCCTTCCACGTACTCCCATAAGTCCTGATGGATTGGGGGTGGGGGCAGGGGCATCCTCTAGCTCTCCTAACTCCCCAGGGGGTCCGGGGAAAACTGGTTCTCTCTCAATCTTATGTCTACCATGATTAGGCCATCACCTGGCCTCCTGGGAGAAAACCATCCAGGCATTAAATGAACTGGAAACACTCAAGGTAGAGTGGTCTCTTCTAATGAATAGTACTTAGCCCCTTGGCTGAAATTAAAAGGGATCACCCCATGTGGCCTCCACTTGGGAATTCATTTAACACCTGGTCTCTTTTCTCTGATTAAGACCCAAGCTTCCAACACTACACCCTCATATATTTCTGATTATACCTTGCTCACAGCTGGGGGTGTAGCTCATTTGTCTTCGGCTAGTCACTTTATCAGCCGGGTCTCAGTATCCCCATCTGTAAAACCCCTTCAGCCTGACATTCTGAAGTTTCTCTATCTCTAGGTCTCAGTTTCCCTATCTGCAAAGGGCTCAGCCTAGATCAGGGATTAGAGTCCACATGTGGACAGATTTCAGGATCAGGGGGTCTATCATTCTTTTTAATATGGCCACCACGTGGCAGACAATGTGGTGGGCAGTGTGGACGGTGAATTAGGGAAGGGAGCATCTGGAGAGGGGCAGGAGAAACTCTGGGAAAGGATTCCAGTGGTACAATAGTGGGGGAAGAGAGCGTTTGCTTCCGAGGTAGAAGCTGGTAGTTAACGTGTACGGATGATTAGATTGGGAGAGAAGTTCAAATCCTGCCTCCATCTTGGGCAAGTAACTTCTTTCTAGGCCTCGGTTTCTTATCTGTAATGTGAAAGGGCTGGAACAGGTGGCCTCCTGGTCCCTTTGATTTGGAAACAATATCTAGGAAATCAGCATCTTTCCATGAGATGGCTGAGGAGGGGAGAGCCTGGGAATGAGAGTCCGCCTTCCCCGTGACTGTTGGGAGGGGGCACCTTTAATGTCTAGGGATTTAGATCTGGGGGTTGGGGTGAGGGGTGAGTGTGGGGTAAACAGCATAGCGCCTGGCCTGGACTCGGAAGGCCTGGCTTCCCTCTGCTCTGTACTTGGCAGTTAACTGATTATGTTACCAGAATTCTAGAATTTGGGCATCTTGAGACCAGCCAGGCTAAGGGCTCTTTAAGCTGGAGTCCGAAAACTGGTGTTTGTTTAGATTTTGATCATTGTGTTTCAATGTAATTATTTTCCTTTGTAATCCTATGTATTTTATTTCATATGTTTAAAAACATAATTCCAAGAAGGGGTCCCTGGGCTTCCCCAGACCAAACCAAAGGGGCCCAGGACACCAAAAAGATGAAGGATTCCTCAGGAGACCAAAAGGAATACCTTCTATACCATTCCTTGCCCAGGTGCCATCCAGTGACAGGGAGCTCACTACCTGTTCCATAATGTGTCCACCTCTCTTGGTTACACTTCCACCCCCTTCCCAATCTTTAAGGGAGCCCTCAAGCACACCTAAGTATGTCCCTACTCCAAGCTTGCCCAAGCTTCGCTCAGCTTTATGGAAGGGGAACAAGATGGTAGAAGGATTTGGGAAATATGTTCTCCATCCCATCCCCCTAGCTCTCAGTAACTCTCCTCCCCCCCCTTCTCCCCTTCTTCTCCCTCCCTACCACTTGCTGCCTAGGCCACTCCGGCCTCACAAAATCCAAGAGAACAATTGTATTGAAGCCATTTTTTTATTCACGATGGATAAATATCATCGTCAGTAACCATGTGGGTGTTCGTTGTGGCTTCTTTCTTCCCACAGGCCCTCTTGGTTCCTCAGTCTTAGCGTGGTCTTCTGTTCTTGGGAAACTGTGTGTTGACCATGAAAGGTGCTGTGTAAGATACAGAGTATAACCTCCTGGCACCAGACGATTCTCTCCTCCAAAACTTCTCCAAACAAAAGTTATTGGTCTTCAAGCCATGGTCATTGTGGAAGGACTTGGGCTCAGCCTTGGTGGACTCCAGCGATATCATGGAAGACCTGAGCTGGGACCAAATGTTTTTCACTTGGCCACAACCTTGTAAGACTTGAAGAAAGGCTTGGCTGTACGTGCAGGGGCCTCACATTCCCAGCCACAGAACGAGCAGATCTCAGAAAGGTAGAATAAAGAAGGCTGACAGGATGTTGCGATGGTGCCCCATGATGGTTCTGTGTCCATTGGCTTTCACCTGCAGGTGCCTTTCCTTGACATTTTCTCGTTGTTCCCTTTGCAGGTGTATCGGTTTACCTGATGGAACCTCTCCTTGGGCTTCAAAGTAGAAATCTGTTGGTGAATATTTCTACATTTTCTATATCTTTTAGCACAAGTTAAGGTAGGAGCTTTATCTTGGCATCTCAAGGGTTGTTTTTGTTGGTGACCCATCTTTTCAGATAGAAGAGGTCTTGGCTATCCCAACAGGATTGCGTGTTAAGGCAAAATGCTGGTGTACCCAGATCTGCCCACTGTTTTATAGACTGGCTGGGGCCAGCTGGGGCACAATGGAGCCTTATGACCTAAGACCTGGAACAGAGCGGGGAGGGGCAACATGATACAGGATCCAGCCCTGGCCTTCTCTCCCCTTGTCAGATTCTCACAATTGAGAATTGTTGAAACCCGTAACAACCCCCCAAATGAGCAGTGCCTTTCACAGTTCTAACACTTCATTAGGAATCGTTTGATAGCAGAAGAAGGCCCAGAGAAAGCCACGCCAGGGTCACACTCCTAGTACAATGAAGAGCCTAGACTCAAAGGGCGATTAGGATTAGAAGGGATTTCATTGGCCATCCCCTTCTTTTTGCAGAGGAGGAACCTGAGGCCTAGAGAGAAGTGACTATAGAGCTAGGAGGGCCCTCAGAAGCCAGCTAGTCCAATCCTCCTCTTTTACTGAGGGGCAAACCAAGGCTCAGGGAGAGAAAGTGATTGGCCCAAGGCCACATACAAGGTACTAGATTGAAAGTTGGAAAGGACCTCAGAATCATGCCGCCTTGTCTAATCCTTTCTTTCAACAGAGGGGGAAACTGAGGCTCAGAAAAGGAAAAGTCACATAAAGTATCAACAATCATTTTACAGAGAAGGAAACTGAGGCCCAGGGAGGGGAAATGTCTTCCCTAAAATCAGAGGGAGTAGGCAATTGGCCATAGAATTTAAACCTTTCCATTTCCCGAGGATTCTTGAAGCCCTCTGTTCAGGGTTGTTTAACTAGAAAAGAGAATACACAATGGTAGGGATGGGTGAATGGCCTCTGAGATTCCAGGACAGAGCCTGGATGGATGGTCCCTGTGAAGGAGGGGGCAGTGGCCCAGTCCATTCAGATCACAAAGCCCTAAGGAGCCACACCAGATCATCACACCTAGCAGGGGGCATGGGCTGTGGGGCAACTGGAATGCCCCCATTATCCAAGAATGTAAGACTTGGGGGAAAAAAGAGGGATTTGCCCAGGATCACAGACACCACCTTGGATTGTTCAAGTGGGCTCCACTGCTTCTTCCCAGAAAGCCACCCATTAGCTGATGGATCCTTCAACCCAAGAGACTCAGGCCAGGGGTCAGAAAGCTAACAAAGCAGGACTGGCTGAGATCAACACCTCAGCATTGGTGGCAGGTGAGGGGAAAGGCTGGTAGAGAGGGAGTCAGGAGAATGGTGTCGAACACACACACGCACACACACACACATACACACACATGCACAAACATACATAATACATATACACACATACACACACACACACAAGGTCAATGCCTCAGCATCAGCAGCAGGTGTGGGGAAAGGCTGGTAGAGCGGGAGTCAGGAGAATGGTGTCCAACGCACACGCACACACACATACACACATGCACAAACATACATAATACATACACACACACATACACAAGGTCAATGCCTCAGCATAGGCAGCAGGTGTGGGGAAAGGCTGGTAGAGTGGGAGTCAGGAGAATGGTGTCCAACACACATGCACACACGCACATACACACACATGCACAAACATACACAGATACATACATACACACACATCTACACACACATACATACACACACTCCTGCCCCCTGCTGGAACCATTGGTCCCCTGTGCAGCCAAAGGCAATCACTCCCCCTCTCTGAACCCGCCTCTTCTAAGGGTCATTAGTCTCTCTGTAGTTTTCTAGCCCCTTAAGCTCTTTACAAATACTGATATCATTTGATCCTTATGGTAACCCTGGAAGGTAGGTGATCCTCTCATCCCCATTTTACAGAAGGGGAGACTAAGGCAGAGACAGGTGAAGTGACTTGCCCAGGATCACCTAGCTGGGGAGCCTCTGAGGCCAGATTTGAATTCAAGTCCTCCTGGGATTGCAGGCTCAGCACTCTGGTCACTGTGCCACCAAGTGCCTCCTCTGCAGCAACATTGTGGAGTCACAGGAACAAAAGGGGACAAGAGGGAGAGAGAAGGGGGAAAGGGAAAGAGGGAGAAGGTGGAAAGGGAGAGAGAAAACAGATGATAGGGAGAGGGTAATGAAGGAGGGGACAAGAAGAAGAGAGAGGAGGAAGAAAAAGAGGAGAGAGAAGAGAGGGAGAAGACACTGAGTGGGATGGTGGAGTGAGGAAGATCAGGAAGAGAACACTCTCTCCACGTGTCACTAAACTTAGGGGTGCCACAGTTTCCCCCTCTGTAAAGTTAGGGGATTTGGACCCAATGACCTCTAAGGTGTCTTCAGCCTCTAGCTCTGATTCTAAAGGAAAGAGAGAAGTAAGATGAAGGATGAGAGACAAAGGGGATACAGGAAAGGAAGGAAAGAGGCAGATCTTGGGATTTAGAGCCAGAAGAGACTTGCAGAAATCATCTAGTCCGATCTCCTCTTTTTGCAAAGGAGGAAACTGAAGCTCAGGGAGGGGAAGTCCCACATAGGAGCCTATATTTAGATCCCCAAGGGTGCTCAGAGGCCACCTAGGCCAACCTGCTCATTTCACATGTGAGGAAACTGAGGCAGAAAGAGATCGATACAAGGAACTCCCTCTGCCAGTGTAGGCCAGAACCTAAATGACTAGTCAGTCATAGGAGTCAGAGGTAAAATTAGAACTCAGGTCTTCCTGGCTCTCAGACTGTACCTTTGGAAGTCCATCTTATATAGCCCATTCAGAGGTGGGGAACCTGAGGCCTTGGGGCCACCTGTGGCCTTCGATATCCTCAGATGTGACCTTTTGATTGAGTCCAAGTTTTACAGAACAGATCCTTTTCTTAAAGGGGATTCATTCTATGAAGTTTGGATTCATTCAAAAGGCTGCACTTGAGGACCTAGAGGGCCGCATGTGACCTCCAGGCCTCAGATTCCCCACCTCTACATGAATCCTTTCTCAGATTAATGCTTTAAAATGAAAAAAAATAAGAGAAAAGGTTACAAAGGAAAACATTTATGTCGAACTAGTCATCAAAACATTTTACAAAGCAAGTTCATGGACCTCAAGTCACAAACTCTTGCTCTAAACCTAGTTCCTTTACCCACTATACCACATTGCCTATCAAAGATATTGGAAAATAAAAAGATATTTACTGAAAGATGTTTGAAAATAGGACTGTTTCATGGCTCATATCCTAGAAGACAATGCCCACATTGGCCTTTTGAGGCCACTCTTCCAACCTGGACCCTCAGGCTCCATTTGCCTTTCAATTACTTATAGTCTCAGAGATGAAGGTAATGGGGGGACAGACTGGCCAATGAGGGCCCAAGTTGGGCCCAGGCCAGGGCCTGTGCTGAAATGTGGCCTCCCTGGCAAGTTAATCATGGTGGGAGAAGAGGTAAAAGGTGAGAAGGAGGCAGAGAGCAAAGAAAGAGAAGAGAAAGGGGGAAAAGAGAAGGAGAAAGAGAAGACAGAGGAAGAAAAAATATTTTAAAACGTTTCTTTTTATTGTAAACTTAATAGTCACCAATATGCACAAACATTTCATTATACAAAGAGTAGGAAAGAGGATGATATAGAAAACTGAATTTATGGGTCAAAAAGTTTTCTTTTAAAGAAGTAGGTAAGCAATGTAATATAGACGTGTTATGTATATAAGGAAGGTACTGTATAATAAACATATATACAAGCAAGGTAACAAAGCTAGCTTTCTGCTTGCGTCCCCCCTTTCATTTTTCATTCTGTGTATTAGGAAAATTATTTGTTGATGCTTTGGGGTGGGGGAGCAGGGGTAGATCTCTCAGGGTGCCTGAGTAACCCTTTGGCATGGGCAGTAATGACACTCAGATTGTAGCAACACTATCAACCACTAGAGGGCAGAAGAGTCACATTAAAAAGGTCTCCAAACCTCCTTGCAACTTCAGCAACGGACCAGGAAGCCCCCTTACTGTTTTGTACTGGGTCCCTGGCCCTTCTCAGGTTATCTTTCAGTCAGTGGGGCCTGCATACTCCCACATGCACAGGTGCTATAGAGGAAATATGAGCAATCAGAGCTATAACTAGGAATCTTGCACATGGGGTCCCAGATCGTGCAGGCAATCAATGATAGAACCTGAATTTAAATTCAGATTCTGTATTATTAAGTTCAGCATTCCTTTTTTATCCACAATAAATCTTGCTTTTTTTGGAGGGGGGAAGGCAGGGCAATTGGGGTTAAGTGACTTGCCCAAGGTCACATGGCTAGTAAGTGTTAAGTGTCTCAGGCCAAATTTGAACTCAGGTCCTCCCGACTCCAGGGCCAGTGTTCTATTCACTGTGCCACCTAGCTGCCCCTGTATCATACAATCTTAAGGGAGATAGCATGATACAGAGGAATGAAGACTGGACTGGTAGTCAGAAGAACTGTGTTCATATCCTGTCTCTGCTATTTACTACCTGTGTGACCTTGAGCAAGTCACTTAACCTCTGATGGACCTTGGTTTTCTCATCTATAAAATGAGGGAGTTGAACTAGCTGGCTTCCAGAGTACCTTCAAGACCTAGTTTTCTGATCTTCTGTTAACTGAGGTTCAAAATAGTGACCCAAGACACTGTAACATCCTAAACCATCAAAGCAAATGTAAATTATGTTCAGTCTACTATACTTCCTAAGGCAGGAAATCAGGAATGCATTTTTACAGAGATTTTCATCAACAGATTAAAATAAATGAGGTTTTCTGGTTAAATGTGAATTAACCAGAACATCCTGTTCTCTGCAAAGTTCTGTTCATCCAGGTTTTACTGCACTAGATTTTCCCTACCTCTCTCCTTGGAGAGATGTGGGGCTTCATTGTTCCCCACTGAAGGGCAGGATCCATGCTACACCAGCAAATGCTTTAAATTGAAAATCAAACCTTATATAAACTCTGAAAAAAAGAGGTGGTCTCCTCTCCTTTGGAAGGTGGGGGATAAGGAGGCAGAGACTTGGAAACAGTGGTTTGAGGTGGGACAGCAGAAGAATTCACCACTATAGATATATCAATGGAGTCCAATCCAATCCAACAAGCAAATTTAAGTATTGAATGCTTACTATGTGCAAGGCACTGGAAAGAGGAAAACAAGACAAAAAGTCCCTGCCTCAACAAACTTATGTTCTACTAGGGATAACACATTTAAACAGATAGTTAAATACGTCACAGAGGAGCAAGACAGCACAAACAACAGTGGGGAGAGGGGGGAGAGGTCAGGAAAAGCTTCCTGTAGGTGGCAACATATGAGTTGAACCTTAAAGAAAGCTAAGGATACTAAGGGGTGGAGGTGAGGGGGGACAGCCATGGCCAGGAGAGCCTATTCAAAGGCAAGAAGACTGGGGATGGAATGCTGAGTTTGGAAGAAAACTTTGGGTCAGTTCAGCTAGAATATAGAATGTGTGAAAGGGAGGGATGTGAAATAATCTTGGAAAGCATGCTGGAAGAAGACTGTGAAAGGCTTTAAACGTCGTGTTAAGAATTCTAGAAATAATTTTGATTCTATTTGATTCTAGAAGTAATAGGGAGCCACAGAAGCTTCTTGAATAGGGACATTGGACTTTAGTAAGATTATTTCATCAGCTGATCAATAGGATGAATTGGGGAGAAGAAACACTGGGACCTGAGATCAAATTAGGAGGCTGCAGATGTGACCAACAAGATATAGAACTAGAAATTTTCTCCAATCCTCACAACTGCTCCAAAATTGGAATAACGTGCAAGAAGGAAAGTGATTTCAGCTGTTTCCATGGTCTAGGACACCAAGAACCCAAACAATGGGTTCAATGAACAGTAGAGAAGGTTAATCCCTAACCCCTTCCAAGCTCATCCCTTCCTCCATGGCCCACCATTCTCCTGACAGCAGGGCTGTGCAGGCAAACCTATGGGATTGAGACAGAATTGGACTCTACCCCATGACTTGGGCTCTTCCTAATGCTGAGGAGATCCAAGGGGAAGAACATTTACTCAGCCTATGAGAATAGCATGGCATCTCTTTGCGCCACAGTAGAGCTTGGCCAGAGAACAGAGGGATGGGGGAACTGGGGCACGACACATATATGACTCTATAGCACTCCACAAAGCCTGAGAGAAAGAGCCCAGTATCCAGTTATCACCCTTGAAGCTATCTTGACCAGAGACTGAAGTTGGTCAACTGTCAATTGTCTAGCCATGGGAGGAGGCTGAAATACTCTGATATCCAGCCCCCAGGGAAACTATCAGCAAAGGAGAGGAAGTTGGGGGAAATAAGGGGGAAAAAGACTGAAATTACCAACAGATCCAAGGAGGAAGAAAACAGAATGAAAGACCTTGAACATAACCATAGAAACCAACAAGCAGACAGAAATATGGGCTCCAGATCAGGTAAAAGAATTCAGGCAACTAGGAATTCATTTTGCAAGACAAAAGAAAATTAATCAATGCTAGATGAGGCAAAAGGACCCGGTGGATTCCCAGGAGAGCAAAGAACCACAATGGTTTAAAAGAGAAATAAGAATTGTGAAAGTCGAATTTATGACCTGTACAACAGAAATAATTAGCAGACTAGAAAACTTGGAGTCCATGGTAGCAGGTCTCACCAAAGAAAAAGAGAAGATAACTGATTTGGAAAGGAAGTCAAGGACAATCAGGAAGAAGAGAAGCACAAGGGGGCTATATATTAATAGTTGAATGAGAGGTGATGAGAGCCTGAACAGGGGGTGGTGGCTATGTGAATGAAGAGAATGGGTCAGTCCTGAGATGTGTTGTGGGGGTGAAATTGACAGGTTTGGTGACTAACTGGATTTGGGGGAGAGAAGGGTCAGGGATGATGTTTTAATAACCTCAGTCAATTATCCTCAATAAAAATAAGGAAGCTTGGAAGACTTTTTTTTAACTATTATTTTATTTTTTGCCAATGATATGTAAAAAGCTTTTTTAACATTTATTTTTAAAATTTCGAGTTCTGGAAGATTTAAAGGAGGAAAGTTCCCTTTGGATTGTGTTGAGTTTCAGATGCTTCAGAGATATGAGACTGGAGATACCCAGCAGGCACTTGGTGACTCCAGTCTGGGGCAAGATCAGGAGAGAGGTCAGGGCTGGATATATGGATCTGGGAGTCATCTGAGTAGGTTGTTGTGGTGGTGGTGGTGGTGGTTGTGGTTGTTCGTCCTTCCTTCTTGAAGAGGATCTTGACATCATGCCATGATGTGCTAGTGAATTCAATTTAAGTGAGGGAGAGCTGAGTAGGTATGATTAATGAACCCATGGGAACTGATGAGATTCTCAGGAAAGAAGGTATGTAGGAGTGGGGAACCTTCACCTCAAGGCCCAAGAGGGCCAAACTTGAGGACCTAGAGGAACACATGTGGACTTGAGGCGGCAAGTTCCCCATTCCTAGAGAAATTGAAGAGAATCAATTGAATTGAAGAAGATCTGTCCAGGACAGATCCCTGGGGTGCAGCCTCAGTTAGGAAATGGAATAGTGGATAGAAAACTGAACTTAGAGTCTGAAATACCTCTGCTTGAATCTTGAATCAGCTGGGCGACCACTCAACCTCCTATTTCTCCATCTGTAAAATGGGGACAGTAATAATACTTACCTCACATAGTGAGCATCAAACGAAATCACTATGTAAGCCTTCCAGCTCTAGAGAAATATTAGCTGCTATGATGAAGATCCAGCCAAGGAGGATAGGAAAGGGTAGTGGGAGGAGATAACAGCACTGTGAAATCAGAAAGAGAGGTCTGGGGAGGGGTGGGTCCCACCGTGCCAGAAGCTGTAGAGAGGTCAAGAGGATGAGGACTGGGAAGAGCCAATGAGATTTAGCAAGGAAGAAAACAGTTTACTTGTGGGGTAAAGTTAGAAGCCAGATGGCAAGGGTTGAAAAGTAAGTGGGAGGTGAGAGAATTGGGGGGAAAGAGCTCTTTTCTGAGAGGGAGGGAGGAAGGATCTGGGACAATCATTTCCTATTTGAAATAATTGTTCGAATAAGGCATGTGGAGCCTGTCTAGGATTAGATGCAGGAAGTAGAAAGGTCCAGCTCAGGTTGTTCTTCATGCCATACCTGTCTACATATAGGCTTGATCCTTGGCCACTATCATGGAGAATGAAGGCAGGGGGATGACACTCAGCTCCAAGTGTCAGTAGCCAAAATTTACCTGTCCATGGACTCTGGCTGAGCAGATGCCAGATGTGAGATTGTCTCACCCTGACCATGTGGAAGAGAAGGAAGCATCCTCACAGGCTCCATGAGATCACACTAGTGTCTGTACTAGCCTGAGATGTTTTCTCTTTCTCTAGGATCATAGATTTAGAATCGAAAAGGATCTCAGAAACTATCCAGTCAAACTTCCTCATTCAACAAATGAGGAGGCTGAGGCATGGTGAAATTAAATTACCCAGGGTTGGACAACTAGTAACTGTCTGAGATAGGCTTTGAATCCAGATCTTCCTGATCCCAGGCCCTGTGCCCTATCTACTAGCCCATTTAAAGATTGTGGTCTGTTCACCATTCCTATTCTCAAGTTCCCCTCCTGGACCTTCCTTGGGTGGGAGATTGTATGTATCTACTCCCTCCAAGGGGAAACGTAGGAGATCATCTCCCTACATGAGTCAGCTCTCACCCTACCCTCTTGATCCAGCCAAAGGTCTGCTTCTGGGCAACCTGCCTTCTTCTTTGGGGGAAGACAAGCCCTGGGCACAGTCCTTTCTACTTGCCCTGGGACAATTTCCCATGGGATCCTCCTAACCAACCACAGAGCTGTACCTAGACAATGGGGCTGAATGAGCTGCCCTCCCCATTCCTGTCCACTGCCCACCACCTGGCAAAGAGCCCAGGCCCTGGATGGTACAGGCGCTTCTTGCCTGACTAGGCTCAGGCCACCCCAGGGACCCAACTCAAGAAGAAATTCAGTCCATGATTAATTAATTAATTAAGCACTTACTATCTCTATGCCTGGCACTATACTAGCAGTAAGAGACAAAGACAAAAGAGAAAACTATCCCTGCCTTCAAGGACCCTACATACTAAATCACACACAATCACGTCTTGGTTCAGGACACAGAATAATAGGCTCATAGATTCAGAGTTGGACAGCACCTCAGAGGCCACATGGTTCAATCCCTCATTTTAAGATGGGGAAACTGAGGCCCAGGGGGAGGAAGGTACTCAGGATCGATCATAGATCTAGAGTTGGAAGGGACTTCAGAAGCCATCTAGTCCAACCTCTACATTTACAGATGGGGAAACTGAGGCATATAAAGGTCAGTTGATTTGCCCAAGGTCATACAGATAGCAAGTATCAGATTCAAACACATATCTGGTCACTCTAATTTCCACTACATCATGTTGACTCAAGTAAAGTTTGAACAAAGAATTGAAGATGCCCATTTACATTTCTAATCCAGTTTGGAATTTAAAAGAGAGAGGATTTTCTTACTCTTTACTTTGCTTCTTCTTTTTCAAAGACTGATTTTCAAACACATGCAGGGTTTGTTTATTCAATATTTTTTTAGTAAGGGAGGAAAGGAAATAGTTGGGAGACACAAGGGCCTTGGGGACATAATTTCCATCTAACATAACAATGTCATGGAAAACAAATTGCAGATCCCTTTACAGTAACAGGCCAAGTATCGGACAATCAAGTGAGGCCATCCCAAGTTCATGTACAACTGAATTTGGAACAAATGGCCTTCCAAAATTCTCTAGACGTTCATACTACTTATGAAGCTTTCACTTCGGAGGCTACTTGAAAGCCCATGCAGGATCATATAGAAACACATATAACCTTTGTGTTTAGGGCCCACCAAGCTCTGAGCTCACATGGACCAGGGCTAGTCCTGGGGGCCACTCTGAAAGGGAAATTTCCTTCCACTTCCACACTCCCACCCAGTGTCTCCTCTGTGAAAGCTTCACATGAGCCCAGAGCTTGGCAAGTTTGAGCTCACAGCAATCCTCATTGCCCTCAGGGGAGTTCTCCAGATTGAAACGATCTTTGACATTGATGCAAATGGCACCCACGAGGTATCCGCTGTGGATGAGAGCCAGGCCAAGGAAAATGAGACCACTGTCAGCAATGGCAGAGGTCACCAGAACAATGGTTCAGGGAACTGAACTGGCTACAAGGCCAAAGATGAGAAGCAAAGAGGCTAGGTGTCTTCCAAGAGCTTAATCAAATCTTATGCTTTCAACGTGTAGGCTATAGTGGAGGATGAGAAACTCCAAGGCAAAACTGGCAATGAAGAGAAATAGAAAGTCCTTGACAAATACAGTTATCCTCTCCACATCATGGGGGTTAGGGGTGTGGTGTCCCCACAATCTGGAAAATCCTTGTAAAATTTTTTTGGCTGTCCCTTCACACCAGAGAAGAAGTCTGAATGATTATGGTATTAAAAGCTAAAATATGTTGATATTATACAATACAGATACTGTATGCATTTCTGAGTTTCTAAACCTTTTCTGTGTCGTCTACTGGCCTTCATGTGTCATCTGCTGGCCTTGATGTGTCATCTCTGGCTTCCATAAAACTCCTCCAAAATTCCCATTTAATTTCTTATGTCAGCCTGCAATGTCTCAAAACCTCTATAATCATGATGTGGAAGGGATAACTGTCCAACAAAATAATAAACTGGGTGGAGAAGAACCAAACTCCAAGAAACAAGAATAAGAACAGGGCAGCAACTCAATTATTCCTTGGCAGTAGCTGAGTGCAAGGGGGATGCCAGGAGGGCCACCAGGCGGATTCCAAGGTGGTAGATCAGCCCCATCTAAAGGTGCTTCTTCTGGACCCACCACTGAAGAGGCTGACTAAAAGTATTGGAGGAGGGAACATTCCATGCAGCTTTTCCAAACTGAAAGGATTCAAATTTATGGCCAACGTTGAGTTCAATGGTAGTTTAATTTTTTTTTTAAAAAATGAGCTACTGTTTGACTCTTGACTTTCTGGAATCTTAAATGTGTGTGAAGGGAGAAAAATGGATATAAGCACACTTTATCAGGACTGTAAACAAGTAGAAATGGGGTTCTTGTACTGGAGGATAAAATCTATTTAAAATACTGCTTACTGAGCAACCATTCCAATGCCTTTCCTCCCTCCCAACTCATTGTCATAAAAGAATAGAAGAGTTTGGGATTGAAAAATGGGAGACCCCAAGCCTAGGAGCCCTTGGCAGTTAGTGGGGAAGTGGGAAGAGGGGAAAGGGCAACCCAAAAACAGAGGACAGACAACTCGTCTTGTTTGGCTGGAGTTTCGAGTGTGTAAAGGGGACTAGGACAATGTATGATTAATGGTCAGCATTTCTAAAGTGTTTTAAAGTTCACAAAGGACTTTGCATTCATTATTTCATTTGGTCTTTAAAATGATTCACAATGGTCTATCTCAAAGGCTTGCTTCCAACAGCATATCTCCTTTCCATGTCATGTAAGATTCCTCCAAGGATAAAACAACAGAGATAATATTGTTCTGTGATTGGAACAATGGTTATTAAATATTAATAATCTGATTATTCATATCAAGCAAGGCATAGAACAAAGAGACTTATGTTCAGCCAAGGTGTTTAACTCTGTCGTGAAAGATGTCCAGCACAGGGCCCAAAATAAAGAGAGAGATGATGGGTAACTAGGTGGTACAGTGGATAGAGTGCTGGTCCTGAGTCAGGACTGTCGAAATCCAGTTGCAGACACTCATAGGCTGTGTGATCTTGGGCAAGTCATTTAACCTCTGTCTTCCTCAATTTCCCCAACTGTAAAATGTGGATTATGATAGCATTTACCTCTCAGAGTTGCTGTGAGGATCAAGTGAGCTAATCTTTGTAAAGTGCTTAGCACAGTGCCTGGCACATAGTAGGTGCTTAATAAATATTATTGCTGTTGATGTTGATTGCTCGAGCCTTGGTTAAGAGTCTTAAACCGCTTGAAAGTTTTTGGTCTCATTGTCAACACGGCAAAAACCAAATAGCTGCTGTTCAGATTATGATAAACAGTTGGATGGACACCCCATAAGGTTGGTCCATCAGTACATGTGTCTGGGATAGATGCCCAACATGGACAGGGAGCTAGGTCCAGAACTGAATAGGGGGAGGAGAGCAGGCTGGATTGCCTTTGAGAAATCACAAAGTTCTTTTAATGGTCCTAATCCTCTCTCTCAATAAGGTTCATCTTTCTAATATCAATATTCTTCTAGTGGGGCCATACAACTGAGTCTTGGACAACCATACTGTCTGGAGGATTAAAGTTGAGCATCGCCCAAAGGATGATAAAGAGACACATGAGAGGTAGGAACAGACTTCAACCCATCACAAATAAGGACTGTCGAGAAGAAGCAATTCGAAGGTTGACATCAGAGAAAGTCAGAACCAGAAAGGAAAAACAATCCCAGAGCAAGTATGAACAATGGCAGTTTGTGTGTTCCATTGGTATCCATGTAAGGGCAAAAGGTCTAGAGGGAGGTCTCAAGTAAATCGCCGAGGGAGCAAGATATGGAACACAGGATTAAGAGGGTTGCTGAGGTCAGGTAATACAATACTAGTTTGCTATCCCCATTTGACAGGTAAAGGAGGAAATTCTGGGAAATCAAGTGATTTGAGTAGTTGTGCAGGTAGAAGGTATCTAAGGCAGGTGTGACACCAAATCTAGTACTCTAACCACCTCGGCAATATGGGGTGAGGGCTGCTCCTTATGAGGAAGTCGAACAGGGGGATGTTGGGAGTGAGTGTGATGCCTTGGAATGCACTGGATACCCCCTCTTTGGAGGTTTCCAGGTAAAGACTGGATGGTTGCTTGTTGAGTACATTCTAAAAGTGGTTTTTTCTGGGTTCCAGGTTGGGCTAGCTGGCCATTGATGCCCCTTCCAACTCTGAGTTTTCAGAAGTGAGGGGTAATTTTTTTCTGGCCCCATCTCCCCAGACATTTTACCTAGTTTATTTCAGTATTTTGATGGAAGAAGAAGAAGAAGAAGAAGAAGAAGAAGAAGAAGAAGAAGAAGAAGAAGAAGAAGAAGAAGAAGAAGAAGA
>CM053582.1:9275640-9298928 GCA_028627135.1 Pseudochirops cupreus
TAGAAGGTAGTAGTGAGTGAAAAGAGGGAGATTATAGAAGACAAAGATAAGAGGAAGGGAGAAAAGAAAATGGTACCTGGGGAACAAGGCTCCCAGCAGGGAGTTCCCCACACACACACCTCCCCCAAAAAAGTTTAGAATGAACAGAAATAAAACTCAGGATGAAGCAACAGCATTAACCAGTAGATGGCAGCAGAGTCACAGATGAAGTGTCTCCAAGCCAAGTGGGCACAAGATGGACCTGGCAGTGGCTCAGGGACCAGGCTCCTACTGTCTTCAGGACCCAGAGACTCCTTGGCTTTGCCTGGTTCCCTCACCCATCTTAGTCTATCCTGCAGTCAGCCCACATTCTATAAAAAAACTCCCTAAGTCCCTCCAAAGTAAATCACCATATACTTTTTTCTTGGTGATTTCAATGCCAACATGGGCATAGGTGGAAACTTTGCTGGAAAATCTAGTTTAAGAATAAGGAATGAGCCCAAAGACTTGCAGACTTCCCAGAAACCTCTGGGAAGCTTCTGTAAGTTCTGAATGCTTTCTTTGAGAAAAAGCTTAGAAAGCATTGGGCTTGCTGAGCACTGAATAACAACCCCAAAGGAAATTGATAATATTTTTACAGGCAAGAAACACCTTGTTGGTGTGGGAGTCAGTCCCAGATTAGCCACCTGTACAATCAGCCCACTGACATGTTAGAGAAAATATAGAAATTAATGTGAAGCTAGAAGAAAAATAAAAAAAATTTTAATAGATGTTACACAGATCAATAGCAACCTGACCTATTTAAATGTGTTATCAATTCCAAGTGACAATGTCACATAGTAGACATAGTCCTTGGAGTCAGGGAGTCCTGAGTTCAGATCCTACTCTGATATATATAGACAGCCTGGCTATGGGACCCTGGCCAAGTCCCTTAAACCCTCTGTGCCCCAGGCAGTTCTCAAGTTCAAATCAGAGGTTGCCTATCTTGTCTGTACAGGGAGTTTCTTTTAATTTTTTCAATTATTAAGATTTAAAAACAATTAATCTCTTTCTCCTTTTACTCTCCCTCTCCCACAGATTATGTTTTTTAAAAACGTCCTTAATACACAACTGCATAAACCAGCAGAACAAATTCCCACATTTGCCAGGTCTGAAAATGGGGTTGTGTTTTAAGTTCATCACACACACACACAGAGCATATTCCACCTTCATTCCAAAGGACTTTAAGTTTCTCATGGCACTGATCAGCATTCAAATCCTTCATAGTTGTCTTTGTATATAAATTGCAAACATTGTGTGAATTTTTCTCCGAGTTCTGCTCAAATCTGTTCATCGAGTCTTTCCAGTTTTCTCTAAAAGTGTCTTGTCATTTCTTAGAGCACAATAATATTTCATCACATGTCCATCACAATTTGTTTAGATGCTCCCTTATAGGAGGCACACACCTTGTTTTCAATTTGTGGCTACTGTGAAAAGAACTGCTATAAATATTTTGGTACATACAGATTCTTTTCCTCTTTCTTTGATTGTGTTGGGGTACAGTCTAGTAGCGATATAGCTGGGTCAAAGGGCATGAACAATTTGACAACTTTCTGGGCATAATTCCAAACTGCTTTCCAGAATGGCTGGACCAATTCACAGTTCTATTAACAGTGCACCTCTTTTCCCACAGCCCCTCCAACATTTATTATTTTCCTTTTGTGTCGTCTTCTAGTCTGAAGTAGAATCTCAAAGTTGCTCTAATTTTCATTTCTCTAACTATTAGTGATTAGGAGAGCATTTTTCCCCCCACAAGATTGTTGACACGTTAGATTTCTTCCTTTGAAATTGCCTATCCATATCCTTCGTACAGGGTAGCCCTAAAGTTTTCATGTAGTTTTATGCTTAGTAAAGCTTAAAATGACGCCAAGACTTTGGGGATGGCTTGAATATTGAGGAATCATTCTTAGTTTTATAAATTTGAACCAGTTCTTTCTATATCTTGGATATAAGACCTTTGTCAGAAAAACTTGGTACAAATATTTCTCCAGGTCTCCTTCTAATTTTTGCTATATTATATTTGTACAAAGATTTTTAAATTTTATGTAATCACAACTGTTCGTTTCATTTTGTGTGTCACGAACTCTTCTCCTAGCCACAGATCTGAGTGAGAATCCTTCGTTGCTCATCTAATTTACGACATGACTTTCCATATATATACGTCGTGTATCCATTCGGATCATATTTTGGTGTATGGCACGAGGAAGGTGTCAGCTTTAGCCTTAATTCCCATCAGACTGTTGTCCAATTTTCCCAGAAGTTTTTGTCAAAGGAAGAGTCCTTCTCCCAAGAACTGGGATCTTTGGGCTTATTAAACATTATATACCAAGCTTCTGTGTACAGTGTAACTAATCTGTCCCACTGATTGACCTCTCTCTTTTTTTAACCAGCACAAAATTGTTTTAATGATGAGTGCTTTGTATTATAGTTTGAAATCTGGTGTGATAGACTCCCATCCTTCCCACTTTTCCCTCCCGTATTATCTTTGACATTCTAGAACTTTGGCTCCTCTAACCTAATTTTGTTACTATTTTCTAGTTCTATAAAATATTCTTTCAAGAACTTTTATTGATACAGTAAATTAATTTAGGTAATGTTGTCATTTTTATTATATTTTCTTGGCCTACCCATGAGCAATTAATGTTTTCCCAACATTTTAGTGCTGCTTTTATTTCTGCGGAGTGTTTTATAGCTGGATTACATTTAGATTAGGCAGTGTCTGGGTGAATCTTGGTGGATAGACTCCCAAATAACTTCTGTAGTTAGTTATTTTGAATGGAATTTTTTAAATTATTCATGCTAGGTTTTCTTGGTTATATATAAGAATGTTGATGATTTACGTGGATTTATCATTTGTCCTGAAACTTTGCTGAAGTTATTACTCTCTTGATTCTCTAAGGTTCACTCAGTACATACACTATCATGTCATTTGCAAAAAGCAATCATTTTATTTCCTTTCTACCTATGTGCATTCCCTCCGTTTTTTTTCTTTTCGTCTTGCTGTAGCTAACATTTCAAGCACTACTTTACATAGCAGTGGTGATAGTGGACCTCTTTGCTTTATACCTGGTCTTACTGAATAAACCTCTGATTTCTTTCCACTACCCATGCTTGCACTTGGGCTTAAATACTGCTTACTGTATTAAGAAAAAGTTGTATATTCCTATTATTTCTAGAGTTTTTAGTAGAAATGAGTGTTGGATATTGTCCAAAAGCCTTTTCAGTGTTTATTGATACAATAATATGGTTTTTATTATTTATTTATATTATTAACATGGCTTATTATATTAATAGTCTCCCTTTGTGTTGAACTAACCCTGGATTCCTGGTATAAACTCAATCTGGTCATACATATAGTCTTTCTATTATGTTATTATAGCCTGCTTGTTAATATTTTATTTTAAATTGTGCATCAATATTTATTAAGGATATTTTGTCTGTAGTTTTCTTTCCTTTCTCTTTCCTTTGATTAGATTATCAGGATCATATTTTTGTCATAGAAAAAGATTGGAAAGGGCCTTCCTTTTCTTACTATTACAAACAATTTATATAGTGTTGGAATTCATTGGTTTTCGAATTCTTGATAGAATTCACTTGTAAATCTATCTGGTCCTAGAGGGCTTTTTCCCCCTCTAAGAGTTCATTTATGAGCAGTTCAATTTTTTTTTTCTGATATTGACTTATTCCAATGGTCTGTTTCTTCTTTTTACTAATTTGGGTATTTCACATATTTGTAAATATTTGTGGATTGCTCCAAGTTATCAGCTTTGTCAGCACTGATTGGTTACAATATTTTCTGAAAATTTCCTCTATTTCTTCTTTGGTTTAAGTTCTCATTTTTCACTTTAATAGGAACAATTTTGTTTTCTTTTTAAAATGTAAGGTTAGCCAACTGTGTGTCTATTTTACTGGGGGTTTTTTTTGTTTTTGTTTTTTAAAAAATCTGCTTTTCTGTCTCCATTTAATGGTATTTTTTGCTGAAGGTGAGTGCCTTCAGTCTGAGTCCTCTTCTTCTCCCTCTACAGTATTTCGTTTGGAGAGCTTAATGTTGGTACCATCCCTCTGAGATTACCTTCAAATTATCAGATAGGTAGATATCACATATATGTGTGTGTGGTGTGTGTGTGTACTGTATATGTATGTATGTGTATATATATAGTTGTTTGCATGTTGTCTCCTCCATCAGATTGTGAATTCCTTGAGGGCAAAGACTATTTTTGCCTTTGCCTTTCTTTGTATCTCTAGCACTTAGCACAATGCCTGACACATGGTAATATATGGTCCATAGAAGCTTCTTACCTTCATTTGATTTCCTGACTCCAAGTCCAACACTCTGATTGCCATACCAGCTAACCAACAGTGACAGTGGTCAGGATGTGGCATTGATGTCGCTACTAATGTGAGAGTTATGATGGTACTGCTGGTGAGGAGTGAGATAAGAGAAAGGGCTGGGGACAAAATCCTCAGGGATGTGAGGGCTGCTGATCATTGACTTTGAAAAATAGCCAGAAGAAGGACAAAGTGTCAGAGTCTTAGCTGTGCTGCTAAGTAGCTGTGTGACCCTAGCCAGGGGTGGGGAACCTGCAGGCTCAAGGCAAAATGTGACCCTCTAGGTCCTCAAGTACAGCCCTTGGACTGAACACAAACTTCACAGAACAAATCCCTTTCATAAAAGGATTTGTTCTTGGATTCAGTCAAAGGGCAGCACCCAAGGACCCAGAGGGCCACATGTGGCATCAAGGCTGCAGGCTTCCCCCTCCCCTAGACTAATTGTTTGCCTTCTCTGGGTGGATTAGATTAGGTGACCTTTGAGGGTCTTTCCAGCTCTAACGTTCTAGCCCCTCGGTCTTCACCCCATTTCAGTAACCACGCCAACCCATTCTGTCAAGTGATACTGGGAAGAGACAATGCTAGGAAAAGGGGGAGGAGGAGGAGTGAGGCGGAGAATCTCCTGAGACTCTGAGCTCTCTTGGCCAGGCCAGAGGAGGGAGGAAGGGGGGTGTCATTGGGAGGCTAAACATGTGTCTGGAATGGAAATATTCTGGACTGGGCTGAGCCAAGATCCCAGAGCATGATCTGCCAACTCATGTTCATTGTTGTGTAAATTAGACGTGTTACCATGGTGCTTATGGTTTGGATATGAGCTGACAAGGGCAGGTGCCTTCCACTTTTCCAGTGTGGGGATTTCCAATAGAGAGACAGTGCAGAATAGTGAATAGAGTGTTGGACTTGTTAGAAATCGAATGCTAGAGTTAGGAAAAACTGAGTTCAAATCCCACCTCAGTCACTTACTAGATGTGTGACCCTGGACAAGTCAATTTACCTCTGTCTGCCTCAGTTTCCTTCTCTTGAAAATGAGAGAAGGTATGCTCAGCAATGGGGGAAAGGCTGAACAAATCATGGCATGTGAATATCATGGAAGCTAGGTGGTGCTGCAGTGGATAGCATGATGGGCCTAGAGTCAGGAAGCCTCATATTCCTGAGTTCAAATCTGGCCTCAGACACTTGCTGGTTGTGTGACCCTGGGCAAGTCACTTCACCTTGTTTGCCTCAGTTTCCTCATCTGTAAAATGAGCTGGAGAAAGAAATTGCAAATCATTCTAGTATCTTTGTCAAGAAACCCCTAAATAGGGGTGGCTAGGTGGTGCAGTGAATAGAGCACCAGCTCTGGAGTCAGGAGGACCTGAGTTCAAATCCTGCCTCAGACACTTAACACTTACTATCCGTGTGATCTTGGGCAAATCACTTAACCCCAATTGCCCTGTCTTCGCCCCTCCAAAAAAAAAGAAGCCCCTAAATACGGTCCCATAACTGAAATAACTGAACAACAACACCTCACCACAAGAAAGGATAAAAGTGAAGGTTTTTGGTAACACCTCAGGACTTGTATGAGCTGATATGGAGGGAGAGGAGCAGAAGCAGGAGAACAATTTGTACAGTAACAATGACATTGTAAAGACAACTTTGAAAGAGTTAAGAATTCTGATTAACATATTAACCAACCATGATTTCAGTGGACCATTGATGATGCAGACTCACCACCTCCTGAAAGAGAAATGAATTGAAATCAAGATAAAGAATCAGACATTTTCGGACATGTTTTTTGCTTGAGTATGCATGGTTATTACCATGGCGGGGCATGAGAGAAGAGAGAAAATTAATGCTTTTTAATTAAAGACTTTTTTTCAATTCCCCCCAGATAAAGAGGTCAGAGTAGTGACCTCTGAAGCCCCTTCAATCTCTAAATCTATGATCCTATATGTGACCTTGGACAGGTCTCTTCCACTCCCTGTGCCTCAGTTTCCCCCTCTGTAAAATGAAGGGATTGGACTAGATGGTCTGTAAATTACTTCCAGCTCTAGGAATCCCCCTCTTGCCAGTGAAGTCAAGCCCTCCTCTGGGGGAGGGGGCAAAAGCTCAGTTTGCAGAACCCAGAAAACCCCTCATAGTGGCCTTCAGAAAAGGCTCCAGACCCAGGTGAGACCCTCCCTCTAATTAAGCCAATGGGGGAAATAGAGTTACAGGATGTAAAAGAGACTCTCCCAGGAGAACAGTGAGGGATATGACCAGCCCAAGCAAAGCTCCTATCCCAGAAACACACCGCTCCCAGACACCATCGGAATTTCATCATCAACTCAAGCCAGGCAACCTGTCTAGCTAATTTCCTAGACGGGCTTAATCTTCCAGATGTGTACAGCAGGCCAGATGTTCTGCCAATGATGGGATCATAAAAACCCAAGACCATACAAAGCCTTTCCATGCCCCAGCTGCCACAAGATAAAATAGCTGACATTTATACAACCCTTACTATGTGCCTGGCTCTGTGCTACACACTTTTTATAAAGATTAGCTCATTTGATCTTCACAACCTTGGAAGGGAGGTGCTCTTACGACCCCCATTTTATAGTCATGGAAACTGAGGCAGACAGCAGTTAAAGTGTCCAGAGTCACACAGCTAATAAGTGTCTGAAGTCATATTTGAACTTAGGTGTTCCTGACTCCTGGCACAGCACTCTGTCCACTAGTTGCCAAGATATAGGGAGTCAGTGTCTCCAGTTCAAAGAGATGGGAAGTTAGAGACCTACATTTCTAGTCCTGGATCTAGATATGTGACTTTGGGCATGTCACTTCATTGCTTGGTCTTTACTTTCCTCGATGGTCCCAAAGAAGTCCCTTCTAGCTCTGGATCTTGGATCCTCTGAGTCAGCCTTAACATTGTGTGGTCTACAGTCTCTTCTACATATCTGACATCTTCTATTAATAATAGCTGACATTTATAGAGTGTTTTAAGGGTTACAAAGCACTTTATATACATTATTCCATTTTATTCACTTCAACAACCAGAACATAGGATTCAGTTGGAAAGAATCTTGGAATTCCATTGCATAAGCAGTTACATTCTCACCCAACTAGGTTTAGGAATTTTTTAAAAATTATGTTTTGAACTCTTTCGGTTTCATTGGTTCAAGGAATTCCAGTGAGGAAATTATTTCTACCACTGCAGATTAGTGACCCTCCAATTTCTCTTCTTAGGGAGCTGTCTGGG
Organism: Pseudochirops cupreus; assembly: GCA_028627135.1. NCBI lineage: Eukaryota > Metazoa > Chordata > Mammalia > Diprotodontia > Pseudocheiridae > Pseudochirops > Pseudochirops cupreus. The sequence goes on from CM053582.1 coordinate 9,283,205, forward strand.
GCACTGAGGCACTGGTGGCACTAACTGGCCCAGGATCACACAGCCAGCAAGTGCCAGAGGCATGACTTGAACCCAAAACTGTTACCTATGCTGCTCGCTCTCGGGTAGCTAGGGACCAAAATGAGTTAGGAAGAGGCGGTGTTGATACAACAGGGCATGTAAAAATAGTGATGATGATGATGATGACAATTCTGATGACAGCTAATATATATATATAGCACTTTAAGGTTGGCAAAGCACCTTACTAGTATGATCTCATTTGATTCTCACAACAACCCTGGGACGCAGGTATTATTACAATAACTCGTTTTACTCTGGGCAGCTAGGTGTGCTGCAGTGGATACAGCACTGGGCTGGGAGTCAGGAAGACCTGAGTTCAAATGTAGCCTCAGAAACGTCCTAGCTGTATGACCCTGGACAAGTCACTTCACCCTGTTGACCTCAGTTTCCTCATCTGTAAAATGAGCTAGAGAAGGAAATAGCAAACCCCTCCAGTATCTCTGTCAAGAAAACCCCAGATGGGGTCGCAGAGAGTCAGACATGACTGAAAAATGACTGAACAACAATTTTCTGACTCTAGTGCTCTGTCCACTGGGACATCTTGGCTCACATGAACATATGTACATACTGCACACACTTGTGTGCTTCCAACTCCCACAATTTGCCCATGTACACATGTATACACAGTCCCACACACAGAGGAGATGCTTCTATATACATCCTCCAAACCTCCAGAATGCATTGAGCATCCCTGTGTGTGTATGTGCCTTCCCAGTTCCCATGACACATAAATACATGTGTACACACATCCAGAAAGCCCCTCAGCCTTATACTGGCCTGAGCTTTGGAGGCCAGGGATGATTACCCATTTGTTGGCCGTGGAGCCTCCAGGAAATCTCTACTGTCCTTGACATCCCTGGAGGCTGCTAAAATTAGCACTGAGTCTAGACCGCATCACTTCCGTATAGCCTTCTCAGAGCAGCAGGAAGGAAGCTTTGCAGCTAACTGAAGGTTAGTCCCGAGGCCTGCTCCCCTCATTCGCTCACCCAACTTTACCTTCCTCTGGACTTTGACTGTTTCTAAAGCACTTTCCTGACAACCACCCTGGGGGTTGCAAGCACAGTGGAAAAAATTTCAGAGACCTTGGGTTTGAATCCCAGCTCTACCACTTAGTATCTGTGTAACTTAAGGCAAGTCTTTCCCTTCCCTCAGCTTTCCTCCCTGATGACACAGCCACCCTTCCCAGTACTAGTGGCACCTCCACTCATTCTACTTTGCTCATTGATCAACTTGGGAGATTGGAAGACTCTTTGCTCCTTCTTGCTACTTCGAGAGTCTTCCCCTACCTCCATCACTCAGTAACTTCTCCTCCACTGAAGATTGTGCTTTTTATCTCTATCACCCAATCAAAATTCTGGTAACTATTGTCTACAGAACCCCCTTTCTTCCTCAATGAGTTCAGTACAAGGCTCCCAATTTTCCTCTCCTCCCCAAATCTTGTCCTCAGACTAGAGGACTTCAACATACACATTGACTCTTTTTCAAATACCCCAACCTCCCAGTTCCTCAATTTATTCATTTCCTGTGACCTACTCCTCCTCCTCCTCCACTCCACCTCAGCCACACAAAAAGATGATCATACCCTTGATCTTGCCCTCCTCCACTACCTCCACTTTCAAGAATTCTGAAATGCCAGTATCCAACCATAATCTATTGGCATTTCACCTCTACCACTGTCTTCCCTTTCATAACCTTACTCTTCATCCACTGTGACCTCTAATACCTTGACTCTCCTAAATCATCTCCCCTGCACTAGCCACTCTCTCCTCTTCACCGCTTGGTGAACCAATTCAACTCAACATTGTCCTCTTCTCCCTAATCCCTGGCCCCCTTATCATATGACTGGTTATGTCCAAACAAGCCTCAGCCTTGGCTCACTTCCACCATTTGTCACCTTTGCACCTATGCAGGTGCTGCTGAATAAAGGTGGAGAACAATCACACACCCATTCTCGGACTGGATTCTCTACCAATTCATGTTAAACAACTTCAACTGAGTCCTCACTGCTGTTATGCAATCCTACTCTACCTCCATTACCAACTCACCCTCCCACTCTCCACAGTAACTCTTCTAAACCTTCTCATCCCTCCTCAAACCTCCTATGGCTCCCCTTCCCCACAAATGTACCACCTCCACTTTCTCACTTGAGAACCTTTACTGAAAAACTGAAGCCATTCACCATAAGCTCCCTCTTCTCCCCTCTTACTCATCTCCTATCACCCAGATGCCTTCTGATGCTATCTTCCCCTCCACCTGTCTCACACAAAAAGGTATGGCCTTATTCCTTATTGAGGCTAACCCCTCTACTGGTTTGAGTGATCTTGTTCTATCACATCTCCTCCAACAGATTGCCCCTTCTGTCATCCCCACTTTTTCACTTATTTTCAATCTCTCCCTGTCTACTGGCTCTTTTCCTACTGCCCATATCTCCCCCATCCTAAAAAAGAAAGCCCTTTGCTTGATCCTTCTGTCCCCATTAACTATCATCCTATATCTCTTCTGCCCTTTGTAGCTGAAAAGGTTGTCTACAATAGGTGTCTCCTTTCTCTCTTCTCACGTTCTTCTTAAGCCCTTATAATCTGGCTTCAGACATTATCATTCCACTGAAATGACTCTCTCCAAAGTCACTAATGATCTCTTGGTTGCCAAATCCAGTGGACCTTTCTCAATCCTCACACTCCTTGACCTCTGTGCAGCCTTGGACACTGTGGATCACCCTCTTCTCCTGGATACCCTCTTCCCTCTAGGTTTTCAGGTCACCTTGTGCTCTCCTGGTTCTCCTCCTACCTCTCTGACCACTCCTTCTCTGTCTCTTTTGCTGGACCTCCATCCTGGTCATGCCCTCTAACCATAGCTGTACCACAGAGCTCTATCTTGGGTTTTCTTCTCTTCTCCCTCTATACTATTTTAGTTGCCTTTCTTTGTATCCTTAGTGCCTGGAACATAGTAGGTGCTCAAGAACTATTTATTGAATGACTGCTAGCTTAGGGTCCCGAGAGATTAAGTAATTTGCCTAGGGTCACATAGCTAGGCATGCATCAGAGGCACCACCTGAACCCGGGTTTTCCTGATTCCGAGGCAAGCTCTTTGTTTGCAATGCCTTTCATATATCAGCTGTTTGAATAAGCTATTTGAATATGCTGAAAAATTCCCTTGGATGTCAAGCCCCTAGAAGCTCTGCCCCAAAGCAACATCCCATGTGATGTTGGGATCCAAGGAGGAAAAACAACACCCCACCCTTACCCCTCCACCCATCATTCACATATTTGTATTATCTTCTGTTACTAAAATGTAAACTCCTGTTGCCCTAGACTTATCCAAGGTCACATAACTAGTAAGTAGCACTAGAGAATAGATTATCAACAGGTCAGGGGGATTGCTATACTCCTAGAAACCACTGCTCTGCCTTATCCACAGAGAAGTAAATAACCCCAACCCAACTGCTGCTCTTCCCAGCCCCTCGGCCCCTGAGGAGCACTCTCATGGCAGGTTCCCATGAATCCAGATGAATATGATGGGCTGAATCCATCATAGGGCTCTTAATCTCTCACCTAGGGTGTTCTGGAAGGGAGGAGCATGTTTGGTTTCCCATCCAGTTGTATAAAAATGCGGCCAATAAGCTTTGAAGTTCTGTAGTAAAGATTACACAGATAATGGATGGGAAAGTGCTTTGAAATCGCAGGATATAATGGAAAGAGCACTGGGGTTTGAGTCAGGAGGCCAGGGTTTGAATCACAGCTCTGCTGCTTGCTAACTTGGTGCCCTTGCTTCTATGGTCTTCAAAGTTCACCATTAATGATACTATCACTAAGGTCTCTACCAGTTGTACTAGTCTGTGCATCTGTGAGCCACGAGCTTGGACTCGGCAGGGCACTCCAAGCATCTCATTTCAGCTATACTTCTTCCTCTAGACAGGAGGAATCTGACATTTCTACAATATTTATATACATTATCTACTCAGGTTTGGAACTCTGACCTGGGGCTGAGCTGTCTTGATTGGCCAGTGAGTAATGACAAACTCACCTAGCCCATTAGATCCAGCTAGCACCAGATTGCATTTCCCATCCCATCCAACCATCTATCTGTGCTTTATGGACATCTGTCCGCCTGCCGTGAGTCCTTCCTCACCCCCTACACCCATCTGCCTCCTGCTTTGGGCACAGTAATCAGATCAGAACTACAATTGCTTCTGGAAAGGGTGTGTCAATTGGCTCCCCTTTGGTTCCACTAACCATCTCTGTGACTCTGTAGATCAAAACTCTCTTCTTTGTCCATCATTCACATACAGTATTTATATTATCTTCTATTAAAATATTAATTCCTTGAAGACAGGGACTCTCTTACATCTGTCTGTATCCCTAGAACTTCACACAGTGCCTAGCACATAGCAAGCTTGTTCGTTCATTCATTCATTCATTCATTCATTCATTCGTTTGTTCATTCATTTGTTTATTCATTCTCTTATTGGATCCTGATGACCATGGACCAGGCACTATGCATATTGTAAGTCCATTTTACAGATAAAAAAAGTAAAGTTTAAAGACATGACATATAGTAGTTATCAGAGATTAATCTTAGGTCATGGTTTTCTCATTTTTAAGTCCAACCCTCTACCCACTAAACCATCTAGCCATGATGAGTTGAGGAAGGAAATTGGGAATCCCCTCTTCTAATCTAAAGAAGACAATTCTACAATTGTAACTATCTATCTCATTATTTAACAACTCTCAGTCTTAGAAAGCTCATTCTTAGATATGACTTCAGTTCCTCCTACTTGACACAAAAATCCCATCTTCCCTTTTCTGGCCTCAGTAGAGATCTCAAATAGCTAGCCACTTGCCTCTGTTAAAAACAGCCTTGAATTCCCAGATTCTAGGGGTTATGGTAGGGGGATGCCATGACTCTAGACCTCTGTGTGTGCCCCAGGGGTGTTTGAAGCAATCGTGGTAGAAAACTATTGAGCCTCAGTTTCCTCCCCTGTAAAATGAGGGGATTGGACTAAGTGGCTTCGGAGGTCCTTTCCAACTCTAGACCGAGGATTTGATAAGAAGTCATTTCTTCCACCTGGCCTTCAATTCCTTCATCTCTAAAATGAAGGGGTTAGCCTAGATGGTATCTGATATGCCTTCGAATTTTGGGTCTTGGGGTCTTGTGTATCCTTACAGAATTGTGGAGGAAAAAGTATCCTAATGGAATCATAAGCCTGAAGGGCCCTGAAACATCAAGCATGGATTGGCAGAAGTGGAGGAGACCTCCAATCCCAACCCTGAACTGAAGCTTGAATATCCCTGACAATAACCCTGACATGTAGTTAATCCATCTTGAAGCTTTCCAGTGATGGGAAACTCACTATTTCTTGAGACAGACTGTTCCACTGTTGGACAGCTTCCTTCCACCCAGCCATATGTTAGTATGTGCCTTTCTACAACTTTCCATTCTCTGTTCCTAGTTCTTCCCTCTGGGACCAAGCAGAACAAAGTTAATCCTTTTTCACATGAGGGCTCTTCCTAGATTTGAAGCCAGCTAGCAGATCTTCCCTGCGTCTTCTCTTCTCCAGGCTAAGTATGCCCATTTTCTTCACCCAATCCTCATATGATATGATCTCCAGTCTTTTCCTCCAGATGTCCTAGTACGGTCCTTCTACCCTTAGGTACCATCGGTCCTCTTTGAGAATGGATGGTGAACAACAACAATCTGTGAGTGTCCAGGAGGGGAAAGTAATTGAGAGATGTATTTCTTCTGTGGTGTTAAAGACTCCTCCTTTCAAAGAGATCTGTATTTTTAAAATATAACTTACCCTAAGAAATAAAGGTTAAATGGTAGAAGCCGTTGAGGAACCTTTAAGCACCCACTGTGTGCCGAGCACTGGATAGGGATACTGAGACAAAAAAATTAAGATATTCCCCTGTCCCTGTGGAATTTGCTTTCTATTGTGAGAGAGAACCTGTTCACAGATAAATAAATACAGGATACACACACATACAAATTCACAATGATGGGGTGAGTGGCACTAATACTGGGGCAATCAGGAAAGGTTTTTTTTTGAGGGAGGTGCCACTGGGGATCCCAAGAAGAGGAAAGAGCATTCTAAGCATGGCAGGCACCCCATACAAAGGCACACAGGTGAGAGATCAAAGTTGTGCATAGGGAACAAGAAGGCTGGTTGGACTGGTACATAGATTATGCCAGGGGAATAGTGGGTAATCAACCTGGAAAGATAGACTGGAGCCAGATGCAAAAGGCTTTAAATGCCAAACCAGGGAGCTCATATGTTAAATTGTTATTGTCTCTTTTGTCTTTCATTTTTGAAGAGGACAAATTTTAAATTCGAGGTGATAGGAAACTTCTGACAATTCTTGAGCGGAGGAGTCACATCTAGGCTTTAGAAATATCAATTTGATGATTGTGTGGAGGCTCGTTTGGAGAGGGGAGAGACCAATGAGGAGCCTATTCTAATAGTCCTGGTGAGAGAGGATGGTGGCCATCTGTCCTGTGGCCATGCATTCCCCACCCCTTTCCATCCCTTGCCCTGCACTCAGTAACCAAATCCATAGTGCTATTGTTTCTGGAATAGGACAGATAATCAGCTACTCTAGAGGTCAACAGGGCAAGAGAGATGGTGATGGATGTGAAAGGTGTTGAGGGGGTAGAATCGACCAGACTTAGCAACTGATTGGATGGGGGAAGGGAGGAATAAGTGAGTTGGAAGAGCTGATTCTGAGCCTTAAGTGATTGGAAGGATGGAGGCCGCGTGGAATATTTTATCCAAATTAATTTGGACATGCTCTTGACTGAGTTAATGCTATTGGATCAAGATTCGTTTTCATATTGTTCAATGATCTCATTGTTTAAGTCTCAGTTTATGTTCCCAAGCTCTTGGCACCAGGTTTAGGAACATATTCTAAAGCTACATCACAATGGCTGAGAAAGGACTTTAACAGAATCCAGGTATCACTAGTCTGACTCTCATTAAGGATCTGAGGTCACTGGTTTGTTTATTCAATAGAACAATAACCAGGGTTAGCATGATTGGTGTAAATGGCATTGTCCATGAAGGAGCTACAGGGTTCTCCTGACCTCATCTGAGCTGAAACCTTTGGGATCCAGAGACAAATCTGAAAGATGAAAAATGAAATTTGAAAAATAACGATGACGCTTTGGGTCTAGATTGTGAACCAGAATGAAGCAGGAGACACATTGGTCTTTGAAGAGCCAAATGAGCTTTGGGAACACTCATTCTTTGAGATGCTATTAAGGGAAGAAATGATTTTACAGTGAGAACACCTGGGTTCAAATTCTGCCTCTACCACTAGCTGAGTGACCTTTGAAAGCCAATTAACCTCCCTGGGCCTCAGTTTCCTCTTCTGTAAAATGAGGTGGTTGGACTAGCTAGCCTCTGAGACCCCTTCTGGATCTAGAACTAGGATTCCTATGAACTCATTAGCTGAGGCATGGAGGGAAGTTAAGATCTGTATCGATTCAAGGAGTATCTGCATGGATAAAATCCCTGACAAATTGAGTATTGAAGAAAAGGGACATTGAAACCTTTCCAGCATTCCTTATTAACCATGCTATGTCACTTGGTGATCTCATCATCCCCTGCGGATTGTCTCGATGCTGATTAATCTCAAATCTCCTGTCTGCTGACCAACTGCCTGTTAGATATCTTGAACTGGACAACCCATTAGACTTCTTAAACTCAACATGCTCAAAACAGAACTCATTATCTTTCCCCCCCCAAAAAAGTAGGAAGAACTAATTTCCTTATTTGTTGAGGGCACCAACATCCTCCCAGTCCCCAGGCTCCCAACTCCTCACTATTTCTCATCTAATCTGTTGTCAAGACTTGTAAATTTTACCTTTGTCACATCTCTCTTAGATGTCCCTTTGACATTGCTACTACCCTGGTGCAGACCCTCACTACCTCATGCCCAGATCATGGTAGTAGCTGCTGGTTAGTCTGCCTGCCTCAAGTTTCTCCCCAGTATGGTCCATCTTCCATTCATCTGTGAGGTGGGGAAACTGAGGCCTTATGGTCACATGTGGCCTTCTAGGCCCTTGGGTGTGCCCTTTGACTGAGTCAAAGTTTTACAGATCAAACCCTTTTACTAAGGTCTATGAAGCTGGGATTCAGCCAAAAGGCCACTCTTGAGGACCTAGAGGAGATTTGGTCTGTGAAGTTTGGATTCAATCAAAGGGCTGCACTTAAGGACCTAGAGGGGATTTATTCTGTGAAGTTGGGATTCAGTAAAAAGGGCCTCCCTTGAGGACCTAGAGGGCTATATGTGGCCTCGAGGCCACAGATTCCCCACCCCTAAGTGATCTTTCTAAAATGTAAGTCTGACCACGTCATCCCCCCACTCAGTAAACTCCAGTCACTCCCTCTCTGTTGCGTCTGTGATCAAATATAGAATCTTTGGTTTTGCATTCAAAGGCCTTCAAAAAAAGCATCCCGCACCTTTCTATTCTTCTTAAACTTTCTCCCTCTCCCCCGCATACTCTCTTGTTAAGTACCATAGGCAGTGGGACTCAGACCCTGACAGCTGAACAAGCCCTCTCAGGTGCTTGGACTGCTGATAGGCCTGGATCTGTCCCCCATCCCCCAGGAAGATGCTCAAGCATACAGGTGTGAGGATTGGGTCCTGGAGATATGCATTGCATTTACACCCATGGCCTGGGACAAAGAAGTATGCAGTGTCTGCAGGGGAAAGCAGTTAAGAAGCATCCTATAAAAGCCTGGACGCAGGGTAATAAAGTTGGCTCTCTACTTTCACTACTCTGAGAGTTCCCATCTCTCTTTTATATATTCAATAGCACTCTGGGTTGGTGATTCTTTCTCAGCCCTGTCTGGGGACGGCAGGGCTCCCACTCTTTCTCAGCCCTTCTGCGGGATGGCAGGGTTCCCCAAAATAGGCTCCCCACACTCTCTGATGCAGTGACCCGGGTCTCCTGGCTGCTCCATGAAGGAGACACTCCACCCTTTGACTCCAGCCCTGATACCTGAAATAATCTCCCTCCTCCCCTCCTCCTCCTGGCTTCCCTCTAGGCCCAGCTCACATCCAACCTCCTATAGGAAGAAAAGCCTTTCCTCATCATCCTCCTGCCAGGGCCTTCTTTCTACTGATTAGCTAATTGTACATCCTACTTGTCTGCTTATTATCTCCAGCATTTGAATGTGAGCTCCTTGAGGGCAGGGACTCTCTTTTACCTGTCTTTGCATCCCCAGCACTTAACACAGTGCCTGTGGTAGGCACGAATAAATGTTGGACACTGACCCATTGCTCTCAATCATTTCTTAATTGCCAGAGCCAGAGTCTTTTCTGGGTCCTCATCCTTAGCTATCCAGCTTTTGATATTGTTGGCCACCTTCTGCTCCTAGATACTCTCTCCTCCCTTGGCTTCCATGACACTTCCCTCTTTTTTCTCTCCTTTCCCATTTAACTACTTCTCAGTCTCCTTCATAAAATCCTTGTCTCCTTCCTGCCCAGTAGGTTTGGGTGTTACCAATCTACTTCTCTCTCTCTCTCTCTCTCTCTCTCTCTCTCTCTCTCTCTCTCTCTCTCTCTCTCTCTCTTTCTGTCTCTCCTCTCTGTCTCTGTCTCTCTCCCCTCCTCTCTCCCTCTCCCTCCCTTCCCCTCTCTCCTTCTCCCTCCCTCCATCTCTCTCTCTCCCTTCCCTACCTCTCTCTCCTTCCTTCCCTCTCTCCCCTCCTCTCTAATCAGCTCCTATGAGTTCAATGGTCATCTTTATGCAGATGGTTCCCAGATCTAAAGATACAGCCCTAGTCTCTCCTAAACTCTTCAAACTGAATACAGAGCAAAGTATATATGAGTTATATGAACTGATGCAAAGTGAAGCAAACAGAACAAGAAACAAATATATACTATGACTGGCCAAGTCAAGTCACTAAGCCTTTATTAAGTCCTTACTATGCACCGGGCACTGTGCTAAGAGCAAGGGATAAAAAGAAAGGCAAATGCATGGTTCCTGTCTTCAAGGAGCTCACATTCTATGACAATGTAAAGGGAAAGAATTCAAAGATTTGAAACTGAATGTTGCAAAATTAGAAAGAACAGTCTTGGCCCCAAGAAGAAATGTGACAAGACTCCTCCCTCTCCTGTTTTGCAGAAGTGTGGTCCATGGGCATGAAACACTGCCTATAACGTCAGATTTGTTCAATATGTTGATTGTTTTGGCTGAATTATGTTTTCTTCTTCCTCTTTTAAAAAAATTATTTCTTATAAGGGGAAAATGTAGGTGATATAAAAACAAGTTATCAGTAAAAATATGTTTTAAAGTTATCAGTAAAAATCTGTTTTCTAAAAAATAAAATAAACTTTATGGATAGTAAAACAATAATAAATATACTTAATAATAAATATATAAATTTTAAAAATCATAAAAATAAATTTTGCATCAAAGTCATCCCCTAGATCTCCTCCAGACTGGACATTCCTTTGTGACAAAGGAAAATAATTAAGCAAAACATCTAACACAGAGATTTTATCTAATAATGTATATAATGTTATGTCCTAGTAGCCCCTCACCTCTCTGCCATTAGGGAAGATATATGTTTTCTTATATCTTCTCTTCAAATTCCATTGGCTTTGTTTTTCAGTACTCCATGTTCATTTTCCTTTTAGTGTCTATTGTAGGTATATGTGTTCACAGTCACTCAATCCATATCTATGCACACCTGTGGTTGTGGCCATTTTTATAAATCATTCTCCTGGTTCTGCTCACTTTCCTCTGCATCAGTTCATACAAGTCTTCCCAGGTTTTCTGAAACCATCCCCTTCATCATTTCTTACAATGTAATATTAATTCATTATATTCATATGCCATTCCTCAATCAATGGCACTTATTTTATTTCCAGGGCTTTGCTACCACAAAGTACACTGAGACAAATATTTCTAATATGTCTCTGGCTTAAGACTTGTTACAATAGGAGAGAATAGATTGGGGGAGGGGTTTTACAATGGGATGGCTGTTTTGGGGTGGTGGGTAGGGTAAAGATGGGGAGAAAATTTGTAACTCAAAATCTCGTGGAAATGAATGACGTAAACTAAAATAAATAAAAGTTTATACAGAAAAAAAAATCAGCACCAAAAAAAAGACTTGTTACAATTCCAGAAGTATCCGATCAATAAAGCCATTATTTTTAGTGATTACAACTCTTTATTGCATATAGTTCAATGAGGAAGTTGGAGTAGCAAGGATGAGAGAAAGTGAAAGCATATGTAGTGAGCAGGGAGCTTACTAGACAGAGGGGAGGATTTGGGGCAGGACCCCAACATCACTCACAAAGGATCAGCTGGTCTGGCCTGGGTGAAGCACTGCATGGGGGAAGGTGGGTGGAATTCATGGACCCAGATGAGGCCTAGTGGAAGACCCAGTGGAGGACCTAGTGCAGCTATGAGAAGTGTATGAATTCTTTGCCTTGTCATAGCTAGATAGACTTGGGATAATAGCAAAGGAGCCCTGGGGGGGGAGTGGACTGGGAGGAGGCCCACCATTCTCTAGGGTTTCTTTGGTCTTTGTCATAAGGCATGATCCATCCTCCCCCATAACTGCCATATTGGTATTGCTGATACCCAGATCTGACCATGTCACCCCCCTACTAAAAACTCTCCAATGTCTTCCCATCGCTTCTAGGACAAAATAGAGACTCTTTAGCCTGACATTTAAAGCTCTTCATGCATTCTGCATGAAGACACCCCAATAGGCTATCCAATTGGTCCCCACACAAGCCTTATGTTTCTTGCTGAGGTTGCCCAGTAGAATCCTTTCAAGTACAGTTCAGGGGTCTCTCTTGATCCCTCAGTTATCAATACTACAGTTCTCCCTTTCACATCACGACTTTCGCCATTTCAGTTCTGCTATATTGGGGGTTGGCATAAGAAATTAAATGGGAACTTGGGGGGAGTTTCGTGGAAGTCCCAGACAGCAGGCGAAGACCAGCAGTTGACACAGAAGTCTGGAAACTCAAAAATGCATAAAATATTTGCATAGTATTATATAACATCAACGTATTTGACTTTTCAATACCATGATTCAGGCTTCTTCTCTGCTCCCAAGGGAGGGTCAAAAAATTTAGGCAGATTTTCCAGATTGGGGAGGTGCCCCACCTCAATGTGGAAGGGATAACTGTAGGGACTCCTTGGAATTAACCCTAACCCTAATCCCTTACTTAGACTCCCACCCACACACTAGAAGTTAAGGTCCTTGAGGGAAAGAGTTATTTTGTCTTTGTCTTTGTAGCCCTAGGACCAGGTATGATACCTTGCATACAACAGGTGTTTAATAAATGTTTGCTGAACTGAATTGCACCAATCTCTGGTTTTCAAGTGATTGCCACAAAGAGCTGATCGCAATTCTTAGCCAGCCATGTCAATCCTTTGGCCTCCTCTCAGAATGAGTTCGGTTATAAAAAAAGACCACTGATCTAGAACTTGAAAGACCTAAGAAGTTGTCCTGACTGCCCCTATGCCACAGTGGCCCTATTGGCACACTTTACAGTTTTCCCATGTGTCAAATGAATTAGATGATCTCAAAGATCCCTCCCAACTCTGATGTTCTAGGTTCTAAGGTGCCCCATAAGCTGGAGGTTCTGAATGTAAAGGTCCCTCCCAACTCTGATGTTCTAGGTTCTAAGGTGCCCCATAAGCTGGAGGTTCTGAATGTAAAGGTGCCTCCAAACTCTGATATTCTCTGTTTTAAAGTCCCTCCCAGAGGCAGCTGGTTGGCATAATAGATAGAGTGTTGGTCAGGAAGACCTGAGTTCAAACCCTGACTCAGACACTGACCAAGTGAGGGTCCCTGGCCAAATCACTTAGCCTCAAGCATCTTTAAGATGAAAATAATAATGGCAACTACCTCACAGGGATGTTGTGAGAATCAAATGAAACCATATTTGTAAGGTGCTTGACAAAATTTAAAAATGTCTTCTAAATGCTAGCTGCCCCATCTGGATGTGGCATTCTGTGCTTTGACATTCCAAGTCCAACACTCCCTCCTGGCTCTATCTTTCCCCGGGAGCTGACATCTCCAAAGATATAAAACTCTCTGATTCTCCATGGTCAGTCAGGAAGCTGGGGGCACCAGTTCTTCCAGGAATTCTATCCAACCTCCCAGGAGCCACAGTGGAAAAAAAGACAGCTCTGTCTCCACTGCAGGCTCCAGGGTGGGTAGAGAAGCCAAGAACTGGCAGCTGCCCCAGCCACAAGGTGGGCTCTGAGTTCTTTCTGGATGAGGTCGGCCTTGGCGCCTCTAGCCCCATTCCCATTGCTGACACAACTGAGGGGAAGGATTCTGCAGCTGAGGCTGGTCAAAAAACTCATCTGCACACGTGCACACATGCATCCAGGCACATGCACGACCACACACATACATGGGCAGCAGAAATGGGACAAGGCATTTGCCGCCCAAAGCATAGTTGGAAAATTCCACAGCCCCCTCTCCCCAAGCCACCCATGTCCAAGTATTTGAAAATTGGGCCCCCAGTATTTTACTGGTCCCGGAGGCTGTGAGCCTTCACCGTAACATGCCAAACTTGACTTCTCCCAGAATAAATCTCTCCAGACCACATGAGCGGGATTTTCTGGCATTAAAAAGAAAGGCTGTTATAAAAGAGGTATTGTAAGGCCTGGGACTCCTTAATGAGTGGGCAGAGAGCAGTCTGGTACAAGCCACACCCTCTCAGAGAGGCCACTGAGTCCAACCCCCTCAATATATAGAGGAGGAAACGGAGACCAATGGAAAGGAAGGGACTGGCCAAAGACCACAAAAAAGATCCTATATCAAGAACCAGCCTCAGAAACCAGCTATTCCAACCTCCTCATTTTACTGAGAAACTAAGTCCAAGGGAGAAGTGACTTACCCAAAGTGTCAAAGTGGAAACCAGGCCTAGGGCTTCCTGACTCCAAGTTTCCTGTCCAGTCCCCTATAGCTAGCTGCCTCTTGATGAGATCTAGGACCCCAAGAGACTTGAAGTGAACCCTGAGGAGACAGCTCAGAGTTGCTGGCAGAGGGGGCAGGGGTGATGGCTTGCTCAGCCCTCAAGGTATGACTCTAGCAGTGTGCACACCCTCTCCCAGATCTGTGCTTTCAAGTCCAGGCTCTTTCTCAGGTCCCAGACACCTGACCTAGTCCTCAAAGCCCACCAGACCTTCTGCAACACCACCATCATGCTGGCAGACTATGTCTAGTGTCTACATCAGCTTCCTACAGTGAGCCAGATGTTGTTTGAAGGCATGAGGAGGGCATATTGTCAGTGGTCACATCCCCCTTGTGCCCCTCTGTCTGCAGCCAGAGCTCTGAGAGGAGCTAGTCTGGGCCAGGAAGACCCTCTTTCCCCTCTAGAAGAATCATTCCCATGAAGACATAAATGGTACATGGTCTGAGGGCCAGAAACATAGAAGGTGAATTCTTTCCTTTCTACTCACACAGTCGCCAACTTAGTTCAAGCCCTCATCTCTTCTTACTGTGGCTATTACAATTGCTTTCTACCCAGTCACATCCTCAAATCTTTCCTATCCTCCAATCCAAAATTATTTTCACAGAGAGTAGTTCTGACCATATTATGTACCCCTGATCAGTAATTTCAATGACTCTCCTGGATCAAAAAGAAACTCCTCTATCAGGTGTTCAAAACACTTCACAACTGGACTCCAAATTCTTGTGTGCTACAAGAAATAATGAAGGGGGGTGTAGAAGCAGGAGAACTCTGGGAGCTCCCCCCATAAACCACCTCAAATACCTATAAAATATGACTAAACAAACTTTAGAGCTCCAGAACTCACAAAATGACAGAAAAACAAGGCTCCCCCTGAAGGCAGCCCAGCAGGCAGATGTGAAGGGTTCATCACAGCATTCTGGGAGCCAAAACCAGCTCGGTCTGAAACCGGGTTTTAGCCTGAGGGCAGTCAGGACAAGCCACGGCTGGAGCTTTCAGGACAGCAGATCACCGGTAGCTGTGGCAGTTTCCAGAATTATCAACCCATAAGAAACAAGGACAAAGTTAAAGGTCAGTGGAACTCAGCTAAATTCAGGGAAAGGAGCGGGTCTGGCCAACTGCCCCCAGGGCAAGAAGTGGTGAGGCAGCCCTGCAGCCGCCTCCACCTGGCTGCTTCAGAGCTCCTGGCCTGCAGATTTCAGGAAGGCCAAGCAATCATTCAAAGGCTAAGTGCTCTTGCCTTAACCCTCCTGGATGGGGATTGCAGGCTTGGGTGGTGGTCCTGAGGTGCATGACCAGTGAGCCAAAGCTGGTGGAGGCTGCAGAGATGGCAGCCTCCTAATAGCTCTGGCAGCTGTGAAAACCCCAGAAATTTGGGACAAAGCTCTCCCCTCTGAAAGTAGAGTTCTACTGAGCCCAAAAGTCAAGTAATTGACTGGCAACATGAGCAGGCAAAGGAAGAAAAGCAAGAACAGCAATCCAACTCTAGATTATTTTTTCAGAGACAAAAGGATCAAAGCATGGAACAGGAGGAAGACAACACAGTCAGAACCCCTGCACCAAAAGCTTCCAAGAAAAATGTAAACTGGTTACAGGCCACAGAGGAGCTTAAGAAGGATTTTGAAAACCAAATAAGAGAAGTGGAGAAAAAATTGGGAAGAGAAATGAGAATGATGCAAGAAAATCATGAAAAGAGAGTCAACAACCTG
>CM053582.1:9299428-9325270 GCA_028627135.1 Pseudochirops cupreus
CCTCAGAGCAGGCCATGGACGTAGGGATGGACGTAGAGGGAGATACTCACATGGAAAAGGGGAGCAAGGAATATTCCACCTCCCCTGCCTGGCCAGGGGGATGAGTGAGACTGCTGCCAGGGATGAAGAGGGAGGCTGCGCCCACAGGAGGGAGGGAGCTGGGCTCAGGGAGAGCCACAAGATGGAAGGGGGGGGGGGGTTAAGATGAGAGCAGATTTGTTTGAGCAGACATTCCAAAGAGCTATCGGGGCGAGGTCTGGGGAGATGAATTAAAGGAGTTCTCTTTGTCAGAGGCAGTAAACCCTGAGGAGTTTAGTGCTAAAAATCTCTCTATTTTATATTTCTATTCAATGCTGAAAATATGTATATTTTACATATTTCTAGTTCTACTTAGTCCCAAAAATATTTATATTTTAGACGTTTCCATTATTTTACATATTTCTATCGAATGCTGAAAATATTTACATTTTTTATATTTCTCTTGAATCCTGAAAAATGTCTATTTTAGATATTTCTATTTTATATTTCTACTTAATGCTGAAATATTTATATTGTAGATTTCTATTTATTTATATTTTATATTTCTATTTAATGCTAAAAATATTTATAGTTATGGTGGGTCAGGGAGAAGGTCACAGATCTCTATGTGACAAAAACCCAGAATCATAGAGTTAGGAGAGACTTGAGATTGCATCACATACAGACCCTATCTGCTTCTTTCAGTAGTCCTCACTCTGCTTGTATGTGTCCAGTGATGCAAGGCCATCCAGTCCATTTTCATTCACATCTGACTCTCCCTGAATCCATTTGGGGTTTTCTTGGCATCCTCCATTCTTAGCAAAGGTGGTAGACTACTGGTGTAGAAGAACATGATATATCTGGTTGGACCCAGTTAATGTGTTGATTTTTATGTACTTCTCTCATCCCTTCCTTTCTCTTGTTTGTTACCAGGGATGTGGGATCTTTGGGTGCCTGATATCAGGACACAGTCATTTTAGGACCACTTTTAAAAGGATAAATGTCTCCAGCTTAAGCACTCTGCCTGACCCCACTGGTATTCTCCATTTCTTTCTTGGGAGGGCATAAAGCTGCCCTATGACAACACCAGACATATTAGCAATGGAATGGTTTGCCATTTCCTTCTCCAACTCATTTTACAGATGAGGAAATTGAGGCAAACAGGGGTAAATGACTTGCCCAGGGTCACACAACTAATAAGTGTCTGAGGCTGGATTTGAACTCCAGGCCCAGCACTCTATCCACCACAGCGCCACCTAGCTGCTCAGAGTCCATTTTCAGATAGCTCTAATTTTATGTGTGTGTGTGTGTGTGTGTATGTGTGTGCGTGTGTGTGTGTGTGTGTGTGTGTGTGTGTGTGTGTGTGTGTGTATCCTTTCTATACCAAGCCTTTATCTGCCTCTATGTACCTTCTACCCAGTGCTCCCGGTTCTTCTTTCCAGGGCCAAGTGGGACAAGTCTCATACCTCTTCCATGTGACAGTCCTTCAATTATTTGAAGACCATCATGTAAGTCCCCCAATCCTTCTTTTCTCTAGGCTAAATACCCCCAGTTCCTCCACCCAACTCTCATATAGCATGAACTTTAAGGCCCTTCCTTCATCACCATGGTTGCCCTCAGCTGGAACAAGATGTGGTTAGATTCTCATCAGAAAAGCTTAGATTTGGGGGGGGGGGGGGCAGCATCCTTGGCTTTTGGAAGAGCAGAGATAACTTCCTGTTATTGTGAGAGGTTGCTGTGCTCTAATAGACATGAAACTGAACTTGGAGACAGGAGCTCTGGCTTTGAGACCTCTGAGAGCTCCCCATAGCATAGGCCTGAAGTGGGGCACAACTGGGGATCAGGGCAATTGTCAGGGCATTATTTAGATGTCCTTAGCCTTGAACGAGGAACATTAGGACCCAAACTGGATCCCATGTCATTGACAAGCACTGTTCAGATTGGAAATACAGATGAGAGAAAATGGAATCATATATTTAGGGACATCAGAGCCCGGATAGTCCAACCCCCTTATTTCACAGAGGAGGAAACTGAGGCTCATGGAAGGGAAGGCACATCCCCAAGGTCACCCATAGGATCCTAGACATAGAGTTGGAAGAAACCTCAGAGGCCAACTAGAGGCCAACATTTTACAAAGGAAGAAACTGAGGCTCAGAGAGGGGAAGGGACTTGTCCGAGGTCACACAGCTAACTGAGAAGCATACAAGGCAGGCTTTGAATCCAGGTCTCTAGGCATTTGGCTTACCCTGTTCACAATGACTGTAATGTCCTCCCCTCTCTCTCCCCATCTTTTAAACCCTCCACTACATCATACTGCTGATTAAAGAACAGAATTGCTTCTGGGCTCAGGACACAAACTCAGATGCTTTGCTTCCAGGGGGTGGAAAACACTAACCCCTGAATGGGCTCTGGGAATCCAGCCAGCCACCTTGCTAGGGACTTTCCCTGCTGAAGCACTAATCTAGACTGTCCACTAGGGGGCAGAAGAGGCCCACTTTTCCAGAGCCCACTTAGGGCGACACCTCCCAAGTTCATCAGGACTTGGGGTGATTTGGGCCATCTCCTTCCTCAGGCTGGGGGCACTTTGAGGACGAGGCCAGCAGTTCCACTTAACCCAGTCCCCTTAGAGTTTACTTGCGTCCTGGAGTGTTATGACAAGAAGGGATTTTTGAGAGCTAGGTCAATTCCCTCATTTCACAAGAGGGAAACTGAGGCCCAGAAAAGAGGAATTACCCAAGATCACAGATGAATAGGAGCAGAGGTGGGGCTCAAGACCAGCTCTTTTGCCCTCTAACCCAAGACCCTATGTCTCTCCAGTCATCATGCTGGAGATGATTCTCAGGTTTGACCAACATCTGACTGTGCTATAAGCAGGACTCAAATCCTGCTTCCAAACCAGCTGCCTCTCACTGGTAATTATGGTTTATTGATATGTTCATTTGATGGGTGCCTTGGGCACCCTGGGGAAAGGGGCCAGGCCAGAGCTTAGGGACTCACCCAAGATGGGAGATGGGGGCAGGGGAGGGGAGTGATGGAGGAGAGAAGCCCTGACCCAAACTTACAAGGGACACCAGGAGGACAAAGGCAAGGAAGGATGGAATCTTTGGTAACTCATAGGTGGTAACCAGAGAGGACTATAGGAGTTGAGACACAGGAGGCCTCCCAAGCCACAGGTTGTCCAGAGTGCATAAGGCAAGATGGATGGGGAACAGACTCAGGAAGAAGTCTTGAGCTGGTCCAGAGAAACCCTTTAGGAATGGCCAGGAAATTCCCAAGCTTTCTGCCAGACAAGTTAGTGAGGCATCCCTTGATGGATGTTCCCAAATGTGCATGCTGCTCACTCTGCTCCATGCACAACCCAATGACTGTTTCCTGGACTCAGTCTTCTCCTTTCTCACCTCCAGGCATTTGGCTCACCCCTTTCCCGATGCCAGTAATGCCCTTTCCTCTCCTTGTCCATCCTTCAAAGCCCAAACTTGGATGTCATTTGCTGCCTAAAGCTCTTCCCCAATGCCCTCATTTCACAGGAAGGAAACTGAGGCCCACATAGCCACCCACTCAGTTGGTTTTACTAAACCATTTTTCTGTCTTTAATTCTGGGGCAGAGACATGTACCCAGAAAAGACAGTAATGCAAAAACAAGTCTCAGGGAAGCTAGGTGGCACTGCAGTGAATAGAGCACCGGCCCTGGAGTCAGGAAGACCCGAGTTCAAATCCAACCTCCAACACTTAACATGTATTAGCTGTGTGACCTTGGGCAAGTCACTTAACCCCAATTGCCCTGCCTTACCCCCTCCAAAAAAAAATTTATTGCCAGCCAACAAGAGGGATAGAGGATACTAGAGGATAGATGGATAAATATCTAGATAGATATCTAGACAGATAGGATAGACAGACAGACAGACAGATAGGTATAGATAGATAGATAGAGGAAGCTAGACCAGGGGTAGGGAAGTTGCATCCTCCAGGTCACATGTGGCTCTTTAGGTCCTCAAGTGCAGCCCTTTGACAGAATCCAACTTCTAAGTTTGGACTTAGTCCAAAGGGCTAAGGGAGTCAAAGGGCTGCACTTGAGGACCTAGAGGGCCACATGTGGACTCAAGGCTGCAGCTTCCCCATCCCTGTGCTAGAATCAAATCCCACCACAGCCATGTATGGCCATGTCCCCAGAAAACCTCTCTTCAACAGCTTTTAAAATTACACTGACTGTAGTTACACCCTGTATAAGTTTCAGAGAAGGGACCAACCTGCATTAGTAGATGGAGTTTTCTTGCCTGGAAGTTCCCTATACATGTAATTCAAGGACCAGGACAAGACCGGTCCCTATCTCCACACTAATCAATGATACCCTCTAAGCTTAGCCCAGAGAGTTGAGAAAATGTAGCATCCTCCATTCTTAGCAAAGGTGGTAGACTACTGGTGTAGAAGAACATGATATATCTGGTTGGACCCAGTTAATGTGTTGATTTTTATGTACTTCTCTCATCCCTTCCTTTCTCTTGTTTGTTACCAGGGATGGTTTTCTGGGTAGGGAAAGAGGGAGCATTATCTAGAAATGAAGGCAATGATTTATAGCAGCACTTTCTGTGGTGGCAAAATAAAATTGGAAACTGAGTCAGGGCCCACCAATTGGGCAACAGTTGAGTAAGTTATAGCATATGAAGGTGGTGAGCTACAAGTACACTGGAAAAAATGAGGAAGATGGTTTCTGAGAAACATAGGAAGACTTGTACGAACTGATGCAGAGGAAAGGAAGCAGAGTCATGAGAACTGAGACAATACCTTGAAGATAAGCAACTGTGAAAGACTTAGAAACTCTGAACGCCACAGTGGAACTAACCATAATTTCAGAGGACTAGTGAGGCAACAAGCTACCCACCTCCAGCCAGAAAGAGGGCAGACTCAGAGTGTAGAATGAAGGGGGATTTGGGGACATGGCTAATGGGAGAGTTGGTTTTGACCACAAATACCCGGAACAGGTTTTGTATTTCCTGCTTTCAATGGGAGAGGAAGGAGAGGTGAAGAGGGAAGGAATTCAGAATTCGAAATAAAATAAAACTGAATTCCAAAAGAAAATTTAAAAAGAAATTAAGGTAACAGAAAAGCTGGTAATAATTAAAAAAAAAATAAAGTACTCTGGCACAAAATATTGTTCAGTTATGTTTCTAACATGCCAATACTGCCCATGGGGTTTTCTTGGCAAGGATACTGGAATGGTTTGCCATTTCCTTCTCCAGAGGTAAACAGAGGTTAAGTGACTTGCCCAGGGTCACATAGCTAGTGACTGAGGCCAGATTTGAACTCAAGTCACAAAATGACACAAGTGACATTCCAACCCCCACCATTCCCCCACAACCCCAAAGTTTTCAGGCCAGCTGGGGCCCTCCCTCACCCAGTAGGCACCAAATAAATGTTCCTTGAATAACTGAGACCAAGCCAAAGGGTGGGGGTAGTTTCCATTTTATTGGCACTGAAACCAAACATGATATGACTTTAGAATAAACCCCTCCAGACAAATAAAAAAAAATACACATAAGACGCACGCACAAAATCTAGCCTTCTGCCCCAGCCTCCCAACTCTCGCTTTCAGGGACACATCAAGTTAACCACTCGAGGCCTGGGACAGCAAGAGGGCTGTTACATTTTACAGCAAAACATGAGACTTCAAAAGGAAGGCAGATGGCAGCTGTGGCCTTCCCCCCATCCTCGTCCCATTGCCCACTGGGGAAGGCAAGAGGGAGAAGCCAGGCCTGTCAAACCCAGAGAAAGTAGACAGAAACAGAAAAAAAAGCTGCAGAACAAATAACAATAATAAAAAAACAATCTAGCGTGACCTAATGTGATGACGCCATCACTGATACAGAAAGCGTTTTACATTAATTTCCTGCAAAATATCTTCTTTATAATACAGTATACACTTTCAAGGTGTGGGAGGGATGGGAGGCTCCGAGACGAGAACGAGATTCTGTGTGTGTGGAAGGGGAAGGAGGGGATCCCTGTTTTATTAGATGGTGGGCAGGGGATGGGCATCATTTTGGGAGGGTCCTGGTGCCCCCCCAGCCAGCGTGCTGGGCAACGTGGGGTGGGGCAGGATATTGAAAAGCAACCCAGAGGCAGCCTCCCCGCTAGCACTCCCTCCAGAAGGGGATGGTGGAGGAGAGGGGCTGTCTGTAGGGAGCTCACTGGCGGCAGGCATGGTCCTATCCCCTCCACACACGCCATGGAGGTGTGTCTTAGGAGACTGGAACATTTCTGGTATGGAGTGATAACATTCAATGAACTCCCTCCCACACACACTAGAGAGAGAAGGAGGGACTGGTTGGTGGAAGTCCCTTGTCTGCTCAGGCCTTCAGGACATGATGGATGCCACAGACCCAGGAGAGAACTGGGTGGCCCCTTCCCCAGGACAGGGAGCTGTGGGCTACTCCCCTGGGTTTTCTGTTCAGTCTTGCTAGGGAAGGAAGGCAGGGAGGGGCTGGCCCATGTAGGGGAGAAAAGGGACAGCCCCCAAGGCACAGGTGGCCAATCAGAAGGCCTCCTCAACAGCCCCCATAAGGCACCCAAACAGCTCCTATAAGGCACTGTTTTGCTGGGGGGTGCTGGACAGCCAAGACTTAAAATGTTTTTTGGTGTCTTGCTTGGATCTTCCTCCCTCCCTCTCTCTCTGTCTCTCTCTCTCTCCCCCCTAGGGTGCTGGGTCACCAAATCCAACTAACTGGGCTGGGGTCTGGGAAGGGAAATCAGGAATGGCCTGATTTCTCTTCCCGCCCAGGCTACTTTCTCCTCTCCTGGTGGCCTGAAAGGTTCTGGGTAAAGCAGGCTTGGGGAATGTCTTTCTCTGGTCTTTGGAGCGAGTCCCCTATTCTCTTCCCCTAACCCTCCTCCTCCTACCCTGCACTGCACTGAGCCACAGGAACTTGGAGAAGACCCACATGTGCCTAGACACCATGCCCTGTGGCTGGGACTCTGGGAGGAAGGGGAAAAGGGCAAGCCCAGCAGTGAACCATGGGGGGACAAGGGTCAGAACAAAGCCTCTGGAGAAGGCAAGTCAGGGCCTGGACTAAGCTGGAAGCTGAGGGCAATGGAGAGGGAAGGAAAGGGTTCAAATTTCTCTCCCTCCCCCTCTCCTGTGGAGGGAGGAGGGTGCTCTGGGGTCCCTGGAGGGCCCGGTTGGTTGGTTCAGAAAGGGCAAAGGCAGGGGTGGGAGAGGCCAGAGATGGCTAGGAGGGGGGGTACAGGGACCAGAGGATTACATGGACTCAAATTCATCAATTCGCTGCTTGGTGTTGCCCTGGCGGATCTGACGCAGGGTCTTATACTTGTCACGCCCCAGACGCATATTCTCTGCGTGAATCATGTCGTTGGCTGTCTTCTTGGTCTCATCTCGGGCATTGGCCAGCTCTGAGGTCAGGGCCTAGGTTGGTGGGGAGGGAGGAAAGGAGAGCAGAGGAGAAGCTGAAAAGGGTGTTCCGAGCACGCTAGCATGAGAGAGCCCAGCCTGAGCCCTGGTAATGATGATGATGGCCACTCACATATACACAGCATGTATTGACTCACAAAGAACTTTCCCTCATGACAATCCCTGAACAGGTGACAGCACAACTATTAACCTGTACATTTCCCAGAGAGGAAACTGAGGCTCAGAAAAGTGGTGACTTGCCTAGGTCACTCAGATAGTAAGTGTCGAAGCCGGAACTCGAATCCAGGTCACTTAAAAGATGGGGCGCTGCTGCTCACCTCCAGGAGAGGACAGAAAGATCGGCCTCAGAGCCACAGGAGGGCTTTGGATTCGACCGAACTTCCTGACAGAAGGGGAGGGGATGGGACACTTCTTCTCTCTCCTGGTCCTCCCCACCCATTCCACCCGCTGCCATCATCTCTATGCCTCTACCCAGAGTCCACCCAGCATGCACCCTCCATTTCTGCCTTTGGGAATCGAATCTATCCTTCCTTCCCTTCCTTCCTGGTCCTATGTAATGGTCACCCCTTCCCAGAAGCCATGTCCTGCCTCCAATTTCCCAGAGCCCTTGGCTCAGACATCTGTTCTGCCCCTTGGCAAGGGTGCTGCCCATGGAATGTCACACATTTAGCACCTTCTCCCCCCACTATAATGGAACCTCCATGAGGGCAGGGACCTCAGCTCACCTATACTCAACTTTCTCCAATACCCAGCATGGTATTCTCTAAAGGCAACATTCACTAATGGTTGCTGGAAATAACCTCCCTCTTCCTTGAGGTGAATGAACTTCCCCTTCTCACCCCCCAATTACATCCTGAGCTCTGTATGCCCAAGCACAGGGCCCTGGACACAGCAGGAGCTTAAGAAATCTTTAGGCTCAAGCTCTCCAAATTCCAAAGAAAGAAAATGGAAAGCAGGCTGCATGCAGGAGGTCACAGGGGCTCCTTTAATCAAGGATTACAGATCTACAGTTGGAAGCGACCTCAGAGGTCATCAAATCCAATCCCACCTCTCCCATTTTACAGATGAGGAAACTGAGGCCCACAGAATTAAAGTGACTTGCCCAGGGTCACATAGCTAAGACATGTCTGAGGTAGGATTCTAACCCAGATCTCTCTGCCTCCAAGTTCAGCACTCCCTCTATTCACTAACCATACTCACTAACAACTTGGTGACCCTCTTCCCTTGCTCCTCCTGACCTTCCCACCTTCTACCTGTGGACTCCCCCATCTTCCGCCCACATGCCTGACTCTTAGTCAACTTGGCATCCTGCACCCAGAGGGCATGCAGGTTGGCACTGTCTGGCAGGGAGGGTGAGCTCACTTAGCCCGTGGCCACCCCCCTCTCTCCCCCAGCTACCTTCAGGTGTTTCTGGACCCGCTCATTCTTCTCAGCCTCAGTGGTCCGCTCTTCCTCACTGCGGTCCTTGGTGGAGGCCTCAGCCCGCAACTCAGCACTGGCTTCAGCCGCATTCTCATCCTGCTCATCGTCTTGCTCATTCTCATGGGGGGTGCTCATGGCATTCTTCAGTTCAGCCCGGGTCTTCTCCAGGTCCTCCTGGACCATTTGGGCCTGCATGGTAAGGCATGCCAATGTGAGCCAGGAAAAGGACCAGAAAGGAGACTGAACCTGGGATTTCAACTGCCAGGTGAACCAGGGTAGGTTGACACCTTCTCCACCCAGATCATTGGGATTTGCCCAGGGTCACACAACAGGTAAGTATCAAGGGGCAAGATTTGAACCCAGGGTCTGCTGGCACCAAGGCAGACTCTCTATCCACTAGAGAATAGGTGTCAATTCCAGACCAGCAAAACTCCCAAGCAAAATATCACTGGGAAATGTTTAACTAAAGGAAGCAAAATACAACACAACATAGATAACGTTCATTTGTAGTTTTCTAAGTTGATATGTGGCCAGCAGGGATCTAACCATTGCATCAGAAGACCACCAGGCAGAAGGTCCAAAGTGGAAATCACTTCTCTTTATCTGAGGCTTTAGAGCTTTCTTTAGGGAAGGAGGTGCCTTTCTAGTAATATCCTCCTTTTAAGGAAGAAGCTGACATTCAAAGACATCATATGCCTAGCTCGGGGGCATGTGGCTAGGAAGGGGGCCAGAGCCAGGATATGACCCTGGCATGCCCCCTACTGCCAGCAGAGCTGTGGAGTCTGGGGGTAATTCAGCCTCAGGGGCCAAGCCCCGAAATCAAGTCCATGTCTTAGCCCATTTTAAAGAGATTAGGCCTCCCCTGCTTGCCCATGCCACCTGCTTCCCAGGGCACTGAGGATGGCCAGGGGCTCCCCCACCCACCCCCCCTCCAGCGGCTCCAGCCTCACCTTCTGCTGCCATTCCACAGCCTCACTCTCCTTCTTCTGCCGGGCCATCTCCAACTGGCTGATCCGGGCCGTCAGCTCTGCCATCTCAGAGGCCTGCAGAGGGAGGCAGCCAGAGCCTGCTATGAGCCCAAGGACTCGGGCCTTCCCAGCACAAAGATCTGGGGTTATCCTGCCCCAGCCTCCCTGGATAGGTGCTGAACTGCTCTTCCTTGTCTCTCTAGGATCAATCACGCTTATTAAGCACCTACTATGTGCCAGGCACTGGATTAAACACTAGAAAGGACCCAAGGAGAATGAGGATAGCCAAGCCACTGAGAGGTCTCACAAGCAACTGGGCTAAACTCCCAGCTCAGTTTCCTCTTTGCTCTTGGATCTGGCCTCCAAGGTTCCCCTAGACACCAAGTTCAGGGAGACTTCACAGGCATCTAGTCCAAGCCCTACTGCCTTCACCAGGTCCCTCTGCCACACCACAGCCCTGACAAGCTGAGCTTCTGGTCACAGAACCTCTGAGTCACTCTCACCTCCCTCTATGAATGTGGCCCAAGAGCGGGTGGGGCTTTTTTGGCAGCCATGTCACCCTGCTGACTTATTCAGCCCAAGTCTTCCACACAAACTGTGGTCTAAGCTCCCAGACTTTTCTGTCTGTCCTTGAGGCTTAGGAGAGCCTGGTATAGGCCTGGGCACTCCAAGGGGGCTCCACAGAGATCTGGCCTTCACTGATAAAGCAAAAGCCTCTTCCTTCTACCTTACAGACCCTGGATATGGAGCTGGATGCTACCTTACAGGCTGCCTAAGTCAGGTCCCTCACCAAGCTTGGCCATGTTAAGTAACTTGCTGAGGGTCACACAGGCCTTAAACAATGGAGATGAGATTCAGGCCAGATCCTATGACTTCAAAGGCAGTGAGAGCTAGCTACCAGGCATACCTTACAGAGAAGCATCCATGGAAGCATCCTGGGCTGCTCACCTAGGGAGCTCATTGCTACTGTCTCACATGCCTGCTGTGCCCTGCCCTGCCCTCTGAGACCTCCACCTGGAGACAGTGGAGTCAGGGCCCCACCACAGCTGCTGCCCACGGGAGTCGGGGAGCTGCTGCAATCTAGCCCAGCTGAGGACAAAGAGGGGCTCCTCCTCACACCCCACCTCGCCCACAGGTACAAAGTTCTGCACTTTACTGTGGGGTATACCAGGCCACAAGTGGGTGCACACACATGCTCTCACTCACACACATGCACATACATGCTCATGCATACACATGCCCATTCACACATATATGCACACACACGTACTTAATGTTTAAATGTGCTTACACACTTATGCACATACACACACATACATGCTCATCCACAAACACCTTTGCACACATACATTCTTGCGCGCGCGCGCACACACACACACACACGCACACACACACACACACACACACACAGCCCAGTGAGCATTCCAAGTGACCTCACCAGCTGCTCCTGGGTCTTCTTTTGGTCCCGAGAGGCCCGGAGCAGGGCCTCTTTGGCCTCCTCAGCCTCCCGCCGCTCCTTGGCCAGCTTTTCAGCCTCATCCTGGGCTCGCTTCCGCTCCTCTTCCAGCTCCAGAGCTTTCCGAGTCTGCTCTTCCAATTCTGGATGGAAGAAGGCAGAGGTTGAGGTGAAGGCCATCCTTCCCCCACCCCCCACCACCCCCACCACGGCTACACCCATTTCTGGAGCCCCAAACTCTCCAATCATACCTGACCAAGCACACTGATCCCCCACAAGGGGGTCAGCCAGCCTCTTCTTGAGGGCCTCCTCCTTGAAGGCAGTGGCGGGGAGCTCACTACTTGAGGAGGTAGCCCATTCTCCTTGCTGGGAGTTTTCTCAGCTTTTCCATACCATCACCCACCCTGCCCCCCTTCAAGCCCTTCCCCAGGAGGGATCCCTGAACAGACTGAGTCACAGCAGGATAATGGACAAGGGGCCCAGCTGGCTCCTCCACTGGGGCTCTGTCATCCCTCAGCCTCCATCAACCCTCCACCTCCCCACCCTCCAAGGTCCTTAGGTACCTAGCTGAGCTTTCTTGGTCTGTTCTTCAATCTGCCTCAGTTTCTCCATGAGCTCTTCCTTCTCCTTCTCGATTTTTTCCTTCTCCTTCTCAGCTAGTTCACGCTTCTTCTTTTCATTCTCCAGGAGGGCCCTGGAGGGGCAGGGGAACAGAATGGGAAATAGCACTTAGCGACACTTAGATCGCCCAAGAGAATGGGATCCCAACTGACTCTGGGCCTCCAACGTGGCAGGGACCACATCCCTGCCTCTACCCAGGGGCTCCTGGCTGGGCAGTCCTTTCAATTCAGTTCAACAAACATCTATTAAACAGCAACTGTGTTTGGCTGGGGGGAAAGGGGGGCACGCAAGGTGGAAGAGCCAAAGTTCACAAGGAGTATTTTCTTCCAAATAAGTATATGGCAAGGCAGAGTGTGAGGTGGGCCAGGGCAAATGCAGACAAAACACTTTAGGGAAATTTGAGGATTTCCCCAACTTTCAGCGGAGATCATAGGCTCCTAGATCTAAGGCTGGAAAGAACCTTAAAGACCAGCTAGCCCTACTCCTTCCTTTGACAGAAGAGGAAACTGAGGCCCAGGGAGGGGAAGGGACTTGTCCAAGGTCTCAATAGGCTCTGAAATCTAGGGCTGGAAAGAACCTCAAAGGCCAGCTAGTCTGACCCTCTCATTTTACAGCTCGGTAAGTTTAGGCCTAAATAAATAAAATGATTCTCCCCATGGTCACAGAGGTAATAGCAGAGACAGGATTTGAACCCAGGTCCTGTGATTCCAGAAACTGAGCTCAGGGAAGCCTCCGCAGATCTGCTCCCTAAGGTTGAGCCCTGGAAGAAGGATTCCAAAAGGCACAGATGAGGAAGGAAGCCATTCTAGGCACAGGGGGCCAACCACCCAGCCCTCCCTTGCCCCTCCTCCCCACCACCACTCATTCTCAGAGTACAACTCAGGCTAAGGTACTTGGCACCCCAGGCCCTTTGGTGGAATGCACAGTGGAATGCACAGAACCCTGCTCGGGTTCTGCTCCTACATCTACAGAGCTCATGGTGTGACCCTGGGAAAGTGATTTCTCCCTGGACCTCGTTTTTGTCTTGTTTAATTCAATAAAGGATGTGTCAGGCACTGGGGTTCCAAAGACAAGAATGGAAGTGTTCCTGATGGCAGAGACCTCCCTGGCAATGCCTCAGCTGAGCAGTGGCATTGGAAGTCAGATTCTAGGGCAAGGGTGGTGAACCCATGGCCTCGAGGCCACATGTGACCCTCTAGGTCAGCAGTTCTCAACCTTCCTAATGCCGCAACCCTTTAATACTTGTATGTAGGCGTATCTGCATGTGGGCAGACCTGCCTGGAGACGGATAGAGGAGCGGGGTCTCAGTTCTAAGACCATTGGAAATATATGTTTTCCGATGGTCTTAGGTGACCCCTGTGAAAGGGTCGTTCAAACCCCAAAGGGGTGACGACCCACAGGTTGAGAACTGCTGCTCTAGGTCCTCAAGGACGGCCCTTTGACTGAACCCAAACTTCACAGAACAAATCCCCTTAATAGAAGGATTTGTTCTGTAAAACTTGAACTCAGTCAAAAGGCCACACCTGAGGACCTAGAGGGCCACATGTAGCCTTGAGGCCTCAGGTTCCCCACCCCTCTCTAGGAGGCTGAAAAGGGAGAAGGCTGGGGGCAATGGCCCCTGACAGCTTCTTCTAGGATGGTGGCAATGGCAGGGTCCAGGGAAGGTTAAAGAATGAGAGGAAACTGGGCAGGTTTGCTGGCAGCAGAAAAGGAGCTAGTGTGGCCAAGGAGAGGCTAAAGATTAGAAAAGAAGAGAGGATTCCCAAGGGATTGTTCCCATGGCAGGCCTCAGAACATGGGCCAAGCACATTTCCCTCCCTTCCCTTGAGGGGTGAGGGACTATGGGAGTGGAATGTTGTATACACTTCTTGGGCAAAGTGTCAGTGTACAGTGTCTGTCAGCTTTTTGATTTAAGCAATCCTCTTCATGAGGGCCTGGGAAATGGGCTAATGATGACCAAGGGCCTTTCCATCTCAATCTACGTTCCTAAGATAGAGTTCAAAGCCTGCCTCTGCTATTTCCTGTGTATCTGGGCTTTAAGCCAGGGAGACTTTGGCTTGTCAGCCTCTTGATAGCCATTCACTGAGCACCTACTATGTGCTGGGAACTACGTAGAACTCCAAGCTTGGACAGGTCCGGCGCCCACCCTCCCAGAGTTCCATCTAGTGGGCAGTTATAAACCTAGCTCATAACGCCAGCAGCAATTACAACAATAACAGCAAAGACTGACATTTGTTTAGCGGCTTAAGGTCTGCAAAATGCTTCACAATCATTCTTATTTGCTCCTCACAGTCACCCTGGGAGGTAGGTACCATTATTAGATGCATCGTATAGTTGGGGGAAACTGAGGGACAGTGTCTCACACAGTGAGTGAAGTGACTTGCCAAGGGTCACACAGCTAGGGCCTCCTGATTCCAAGCGCTCCTCCTGCCCCAGGCATTCTAACACCCCAAATTACATGTGGCTAGGCAACCACTTTCCACCCTCCAAACAAGTCCTGTGGGAAGCCATACCACCACCACGCCTGCCTCTCCTGAAAACTGTGCAGCTCCTTCTTCCCCTGGGTAATCTTTTTTCCCCCACCTCCAAATCCTTTCCAGGCTTTGCTCAGAGAACTGGGATCAGGCCTGTGCCACCAGTGGGCTGCCTATGTGCCAACTGACCCTCTCTCTTTACCCCAGCCACTTTTCATTCCATGGCATCTCCCCCACAGGAATGTAAGCTTCTCGAGGGCAAGGACCAGCTTGCTTTTCTATTTGTATCCCTGGCACTGAGTAGATACTTTAATCGGTATTTTATGCCCCTTCTCATTCTAGGAGTGACCTCATTCCTATGGGTCCCACTTTCCTGGGGCCCTGCAGAGGGGGTCCATTCCTCATGGATGGGCACTGCCAGCAAGTTCCCCCCCACTCAGGCCTTGCTTGAGGCCCTATGTCTCTTTCCCCCTGGCCCAACCCCAATCCAAAGCCTGGTACCCACCTCTCCATCTGCTTCTGGTGTTTCTCCTCCCTGGCCTGGGCCTTCATCTGCTGTACCTCAATGG
This sequence comes from Pseudochirops cupreus, assembly GCA_028627135.1. NCBI lineage: Eukaryota > Metazoa > Chordata > Mammalia > Diprotodontia > Pseudocheiridae > Pseudochirops > Pseudochirops cupreus. Next base: position 9,314,377 of record CM053582.1, read on the forward strand.
TGTCTGGCTTGCGGCGCCGCATGTACAGCTCATGGTTCCCCATGCACAGCGCCAGGATACGCTTGTTGATGCGGAGACGAGGGGCATAGAAGACAAAGTCCTAGTGGCAGCAGGGGAGGAAGGAGGGAAGAGAAGGAGAATGAGTCTGAGGAGGCCAAGGCTGAGAACAGACACCATGGGGTGACAAAAGAACCCTGAGCCTGGATTGTAAAGACGGGGCCTTGAGTCTGGACTCTGACATTTATTTGGGAGCCACATGCCCCTAGGTATGAGTCACTCAGCTTCCCATCCATAATTCGCGGCTTCCTTGGCTATCTATGAAACTCACTGGGCTGCTGTGAGAAAAGGGTCCAGTTAAGGACCAGGAGGACTGGACCTCTGCTATCACTGGCAACTCCAGCCCCCAACACAGGTGAGCACCTGCTGTTGTCTGAGGCACCAGCAGGTCAGGTGACTTTCCCAGGGTCTTACAACCACTTAAGTACGTGTTGGAGGCAGGACTTGTGGCTCCAAGGCTGACTCTCTGGCCACTAGGCCACACTGCCCAATATGTGAGCCAAAGATAGTAACTGCATTGTAACTGCAAAGCAGGGGAGAGCCATGAGCTCTTATCAGCCACAGCATCAGAGGCCTGTCTTTGAGCCCTGGCAGTTACACCAGGGTGACTGGCATGCTAACAGCTCAGGGCTTGGCATTACAGGTGACATTTTGGAATTTGCTTTGAAGAAAATGTGGATATACATGTTTCATTTCTTTAAAAATAGATAACGTGTCAGGGCAGCTGGGTGGTGCAGTGAATAGAGCACTGGCCCTGGACTCAGGTGGACCGAGTTCAAATCCAGCCTCAAACACTTAACACTTACTAGCTATGTGACCTTGGGCAAGTCCCTTAACCCCAATTGCCCTGCCTCCCCCCCCCCCCAAAAAAAACAACAATAACGTGCTCATGACATTGGGTCAGGGATGGCTGATGAGCTGAAGAGTCTGGATCCACCCTGAGCTTGGGAGGAGCCAAGCAAGACCTGGGCTCCGGTTATAAAACCAACCCATTTCTAGCACAGAGGAAACATGGTCAGACAGCAGTTGGTGAGGAAAAAGACCTAGGGGTCTCAATGCACTGCAAGAACAGTGACTCAGCAGCTTGACTTGTCAACCCCCCCAAACCAAAACCATTGCAATCATTCTTTTTTTATCATAGCACAGAACTGGAAAACCAATGGGCACACACCAGTTGAACCAAATGTGGCATCTGAATGAAATGAAATAGAATTCTACTGTAAGAAAGCGACAGATACAGAGAATTCAGGAAAAGGGAAGATTCAGAGGGCTCAAAGCAAGCACATCCACCACCTACGATGACAGCCTACAGGCAGCCAAGGCCAGAGCAGTCCAGCTGCCATTCTTGGTCATGGAGAACATTGGAGTGGCCATGCTTCCCCACATTCAACAAAGTGGGGGAGGGAGGAGGCAGGGTGCTAGGGGCCCGGAGTGTTGCATACCCTGCCCAATATAGTCAACCTGTTGGTCGGGTTTCCTTTTCTTGTTCCAAGAGGATGGTTTATAGAGCTGTGGGGGTTCTATTGGGAAAAGACTTTTATAAATGGTATGAAACCAGAAAAAGTATCAAGTTTTAAGGGCAAAAATACATTTAAAAATCACGAATAATGGCTGGTGGGTGAAGAGAATCTGCCTGGCAGAGCAAGAGAGAGCCCAGGCATGGAGTCAGCAGGAGCTGGGCGAGATAGGCACTGTGGCATGGTCTTCGGCAGCATCGCTCTAAGAAGAGAAATGGCAGGATGGTGGCCCATCTGCCCTGCACACCTGCGCTGGGAGAGGGAGCCGCTTAGACTGATGAAGACACCTCAGGCTAGGCTGAAAAGTGAAAAAAGCTGATGCCAGGGTGGGCCCAGCTAGAACAACAGGCCACAATCTGGATGCTCAGGGCTCCCTTAGCAGGGGGAGGGAGGGGCAGGCTGAATGTCTCCTTACCAGGTGGGTAGCAAAGGGGATTCCTCGGCATGGGTAGGACCTGATGGCCTCTGCCTGGCATCACTTCCAAATGGGCAAGGCTAAGATCCTGTCCCAGTGAGGGAAGGGATGTGATTGCTCTAGGACAGGCTGAGTTCTCTTCTACCCGCTGGCCCTATGGCCACATCTGTGTTCAAGGCTGGGCCTATAAAAGCCAATTCCTTTCTGCCTCATTCTCCTAGATCTGGGGTGCCCAAGCAGCCCCATGCTCATGGCTACAGAAGTCTGACCAAGCAGCAAGGTCACCAGGCTTAGAATCACAGAAGGTAGCACAAAAGAGCTAAAGGGGGAAGGATGGATCCCAGAGGGCAGCTGGCCCAATGCCTTCACATTTTACAGAGAAGGAAACTGAGGCCTAGGGAGAGGAAGGGACTTTACCCAAAGTCCCACATAGAGCTGGAAGAGACCTCAAGTCCAACCTCCCTCATTTTAAGAGGGGAAACTGAGGTTCCCAAAATCTAAGTGGCTTACCCAAGGTCCCCAAGACCATGGAAACCTGGAGGCAAACTCAGGGCTTCAAATTCCACATCAAATGTTCTTTCTACTCCATTATTTTGCCTGCCTTCCTCCAAGTCATTGAAACTTTTTCATTTACCCTCCTACCCCCATCCCAAATTCCCTCTCTGTTTATTCCCTAAAAGGACATTTTAAAAATCCAGTCACACCATTGGTTTTTGTTGCTGTCTTGTCAACCTGGGGTCGAGCAGGCCCAGATCCTGGCCAGGGGGGCAGAGGTCACTCACCGGAGCTTTCTTGTCAATTGGCTTGATGACAAATTTCTTGTCATTGAAGGAAATGTTCCTGATTTCGCTCCAGGGGAAGCCAATCTTGGGGGTCAGCCTAGAAGAGGAGACAGAGAAGATCACGATAGACAGGAGCCACCTCAGCCCTGGTTTGGCAAGCACTCTCCACCCAAAAGCCTAAGGAGATGGAGACAGAGGTCCGCCCAAGCTCAAACTCAGATCTTCTGGTCCCAACCAAGTCCAGCATGCTCTCCTCCTTGTCAGGCTGGAGCAAAATCCCAACAGTTCTTGTGGCAGAGCAAAGATTAAAGGAGCCACACTCCTTAGCCCTGATTTTGTATGGATGGGACAGGAAGGGCAGAGAGGGAGCAGAGAATTCCCCCCCCCCCCCAAAAAATCTAAGTCTCCACAGGGTTACTGTGGAAATCAGCTGAAGTGGAATAAATCTGGCCAATAATGCTTCCAGCTGCCATGACAAAGACCTGAAGACGGTTATGTTGTCACCTAGCCATCAAGTAGATGTTGACCCAATTCCTGCCTAGAGGCAAGAGGATGGACACAATGACATCCCCTCCTCCACATTCACGCCTGGGGGCCCCAGCAAGCAGCTGGAGAGGGCAGCAGGAACAGAAGGCCTGGGCCTCCCTCACCTGTCATTCTGCTCATAGATGTTGAGTCCCAGGGCATCCACACCCAGCCACAGCTCGGAACCCTTCTTGTTCTTGATGCTGAAGTAATTCACCCCGTACATCTCCAGGTCCTGAGCTATCTTCAGATATTCCAGGACAGCGTCTTCCCTGAAAGCCAAGGAAGGATGCACACACATGCTGGGCCTACTGGAGTTGCTTAAGCATCCTTTCCCCCTCTTCTCCCAGGCCCCTCTCATCCATCCTTCACAACCACATGTCAGAAGGAGCCCCCTTCACCATAGGCCTGCACTTGTCACAGTCCGGTAGGCTCAGGGAGCCTCACAAGGCAAAAGTCAAATTCTTATCTAGCATTCAGGGCCCTCCACTACCTGGTCCCAGCCTCCTCTTCACACTCATATTACTTCCATTCCACACAATCTCTATTTCTGTACCAAAGCTACATGGCCTCCACTCTCCTCTAACTGCCCACATGCCTTTGCCCACACTGCTCCCTACACCTGAAATGTCTTCAGAGAAGTAGAGTAGAAAGACACTGGGGAACTTGAGTCCAGCCCTCCAACCCTCCCCTTTACAGAGGGGAAGACTGAGGCCAAAGGAAGCTAAGTCACTGGCCAAAGGGCATATGGGGAAGTAACAGAGTTGGGATTCCAACTGATGCCTTTCAACTCCAGATCTCCCGCTGCTTCCTCCCTTTTCTGTCCTCACCTACTGAATCTCTAGCACCAGTCCTCCAGATCTTCCCCTGATCCTCTCTCTTATCCATCATTTCCCCCCAGCCCACAGACTTCTTTGTGCATTTTCCCTGAATCTCCCTGAGGGACTTAGGTTCTTGCCTTATTCTGGATAGCTGCTATTATTAGACTGGAATCTCCTCAAGGGCAGGGACTCTCCTCTCTTAGTGCCTGATACAGAGTAGATGCTGAATCAATGTTTCAATGACTGAGCCATCTGCTTATATCTTCTGCCCCTACTATACTATGAGCCCCCTGAAGATAGGGATCTCCACCAGTGCCCAACACAGTGAATTTCACACATGGGGTGTTAAAACAAACATGGCTGGGCAAAGCCGCCCGGGCCAGGTGTGAGGGTGGCCAGAGGGCAGGGCCAGCTGCCTCACCTCAGCATGCCCCGGTGCTCCTCGTGCCACACCTGGATCCTCTCCTCCCACTGGTCTTTGTTCAGCTTGTGCTGCTCCAAGACTCTACAAAGAAAGCCAAGAGTTACAACATTAAGGCCCAGCTCGAAGTATGCCTATGACATGGAAGGGTTTCCTAAGCATTTTCCCCCTAGACCATTTGGGGAGATTTAGTGTGTATTTTCTCTCCACTTTACAGAGAGGAAAAGTGAGGTTTGAGCAAGTAAGAGTGCCCCTGGGGAGAGGAGGAGGATCTCCAGGCCCTTCTGGTCATACCTCTGGGGCAGCAGCTTGTCCCCGGCCAAGTAGCCGGCCTTGTGCACCTCCTTGTTGAAGTCGCCATACTTGGACTGGACCGCATAGGAGGCCAGCAAGACGGCGGTCTCCGGAGGGCAGTAAATGTCATCGTTGAGGATGCCCTCCTTCACTTGCAGGAAGAAAAGGCGCTGGGTGATGTCCTGAATCAGCTCCTCAGACACATCCTCAGGGTAAAACTTGGCCCGGAATTTGAAGAGCAGGGGGCTCTCCTTCCGCACATCCTGAGCCGTCACCTGAGATTGGGGAAACAAGTTTAGGAAAAAGTCCCTCTCCGTCACCTCATCTGTGCCTGTTGCCTCGGGGCAGCCAGTGCTCTCAAGGACGCTGAGAGAGGCCTGAGCAGACTCATGTGAAGTCATGCGACATGATGGGAAGCAAAGACAGCAGAACCAAGACAAGCCCAAGCTCCTATATGACAGGTACACGACAGCTGAACTCTGACCAATTTCACAGGGTGAAATGCACATCCCTCTTATCATGGGGGGAGGAGGGTACCATGGGTAAAGAATGGTGCATACTCTGCCAGACACAGCCACCTCATCAGGCAATTTTGCTTAAATGCACAAGGGAGTCGATGTTGAGAAATGATTGATACAAACTTAAAACAAAAGGAATGAAAGAAAGGAAGGTGATCAAAGGCCACTCAGCCATTCCAAAAAGACGATACCAGATGGGAATGAGGCAATGCCCCCTCCTGGGGGCATGCAATCCTGTGATCCAAACCCTTCCAACAGAAAGTCCTTCCTGGGTTCCTTATCCACCGCACTTAAGAGCAGGCCAGGATTTTGCTGGATCCCTTATTCACAAGGCCACCTCGGTCAAGAGCAGGCCAACGTTCAGGACCTGACGCCTTCCGATCACCCCGATTCCCGACTTCAGAGAGGAGTCCTCAATCACTTGACCACATGCTAGACCCGGCAGTTTTCCCAAGTTGGCAGCAACTGCTAGGCCCCAGATGTGAATGCTTACCCAGGGAAAGGAGGGCCAGGCCCTTCAAGGGCTACATTCAGGGCCTCCCTCTTCATGCTCAGAGGGGAATGAGAAGGCAAGAAATGTGTCTCCTGGAGCCTCTCTTCAGCCATGCCAGGAAGCCATGACAGGTAGAGAATATCCCAGTTGAGAGGGCCCATAGAGCAAGGAAGGTAAGAGCTGGAAGGTACCTCAGAAAGCATCAAATCAGCAAGCTCACACCCACACACACTCACAGTCCCAGGGGGGAACACAGATCCACCCTCTATCTAAGCACTTACCTTTTTATTGAGTTTCAGCCATGTGGAGAAACCCTTGGTATCTTGGTACTGCAGGCCAAAGAACCAGACCTCTCTCAGGCCGATGGTCTTCACGACCTGGGGGAAGCAGGGAAATGCCATTAATCCCTTGCCTGTCATTCCTAGGACGGGCAATGGGGGAGAAGTGAGGGGAGGCATTAAGCCTGCTGCCCCAGATCCTCCGGGACTCCATAGCACTGACACTGGAAGGATGTGGGTAGTGTACAGTGGAGCACTGTATCTGGATGGTCAGGAGGACCGGATTCAAATCCCCATTCTGCCAAGTATTAAATTATGTGACCTTGGGCAGGTCACAAACTCTCTGAACAAGACTTTCCTCCACTAAAATGGGGATTAATCACATTCGCTCACCCTCCCTCCCTCACATAAGACTGTGGTAAAGAATGCCACAAAGGGAAAACTGGAGACACAAAGGTTCTCTGGCCTAGCAGCTGATAGTATAGATCATAATGTATATGTCTGCAGATGGGGAAACTGAGGCCAGAGAGAGTTGGAGAGCCAAAGCCACCTACAGTGGCCATCCCAAATCGAGCTAGCCAGGGATGCCCAAGCAGTCCTTTCTACATCCCACGGGAGGCCACAGGGTTAGTCTCAGATCTCTAGACTATAGAAACAGAGATCTGACCCCTTCATAAGGCCCAGGGAAGGAAAGGAACTCACCCAAGATCACAGAGAAGATCCTAGATTTAGACCCTGTCATTTTAGAGAGGAAAACTGAGCCCCAGGGAAGGGAAATAACATGCTTAAGATAGGATAGCTAGTAAGTGCCAAAGGGAAGATTTGAACCCAGGTCCTGAAAGGCCAGAAACAAGTCAAAGACGTCAGAGTTCTGCTGGCCAGGATCCTAACAAACTCCCTCTCTGTAAAATGGAGGTTCAATTTGCTTGTACCCACAACAATGCAGTGCTCCATAAATCTCAATAAAAACGCTCCAGAAAGATGAGCTCATGAGGGAGTCTTTCCCTACACGACTCCCTCCCCAAGGCCGGCGGCTACTCAGAGCCTAGACCTTTCCATGGGCTTGGCGGGGAGGGGGGGGGGGGGCAGAGCCAATGGAGCAGTCCCGGCTGAAACAAACGGGGCTCTGTTCTCTTACCCTGGACATCACCATGGCAATGAGGCCTGCTCTGGGCTACTTAGCCAGTTCTGGCTTCCCCAGCGGTGGCCCCAGGGGAGTTCATAAGCATCATAATGAAGGGACACAAGCACAAAGAATATGGGGGAGCCGGGAAGAAGCCTGTCTGCAAGGAGGATGCCAATGACCCCCAAGGAATCTGACAGCTTGCCCTGGCTGGGGCAGGGGCAGGGTGGCAGCTCTGGGTTTACAGGGCAGCTACACTTGAAGTGTGGCATGGGACCTAATGGAGAACATGTTGGCCTGGGCATTATGGGGACACTCAATTGCTGTGTGACCCTGAGGAAGTCACATAACCTTTCTGGGCCTCAGTTTCCTCATCTGTACTAAGAGGGAGCCTGGGAAAACCACTGAACTCCAGTCAAGGGATTCAGGTTGAAAGGTTTGACCCCTGAGACCTGAAACCCACAAAGGTCAAATGATTTGCCACATAGGTCATGAGTGGACAGAGTTGTAATTCAGGCCCACAATTTCTCCTAAGTCAGTCTTTTCCCCACTATACCCTCTCTTAGCTTGGCCCTATGGAACCAAGCAGAGCAAACCTAATCTCTTCTGTGTGTGCTCAGCGCTTTCCAAATATGATCTCCTGGGAGGTAGGGGCTATCATAATCCCCATTTTACAGATGAGGAAACTGAGGCAGGCAGTGGTGAAGTGACTTGAAGAGCTAGGGTGTGAACTCAGGCCTTCCTGACTCCAGACCCTCGGTGCCTCCTAGCTGCCTCATTCCACCTAGAGCCCCATGGGGATTATGGGTAGGCTTGACCCCAACCGTAGTGCCACAGACTTAGCCAGTTTCCCCTCCAAACCAGGAGTTCTGAACCTTTATGGTGCCATGTCCACTCCCCTTGGTGGCAGGCAGTCTAGTGAAGTGTCCGAACCTCTTTTCAGAGCCTTTTTAGAGGCATAAACAAAAATACATAGGATTGCAAAAAAAACCCAGATTTCAGCTTAGATGTATTTTTCCCCCATCCAAGCTCACAAACACTCTGAAATCCAGGGGTGGGATCTGTGGGACCCAGACTAAACTCAGTCTCTAACGCTTCTTTTTCTGTTTAGGTCCCTGTCACCCCTTCCTCCCCTCAAAAACCCACCCCCTGGACACAGACTCCTTCCAAACACCAAGAACAGCTAGGCCAAACAAACCAATCAAATGTGAATTCCTACTCCTAGACACCTCCAGCAAGAGGGAGGAGCAGAGCCTCCTCTTAATCGCCAAAAACCACGGGGAGGCAGAGGAGACAAAATGGGACTGGGCCTGTTCCTCCCTCCTCTCCTGCTGACCTGGGACGCAGGAGCCAGGTCAGAGGGAGGGCCATGGGGGGAAAGGAAGGAGGCTCAAACAGCAGCCTGGTCAGTCCTTGGGCCTAGCAGCCAAGAGCTTCCAAAAGGGAATGTTTACACTAGAGCCTGATCCCTGACCCTCTTCTGGGGGATGGAGGAGAGAGGGAGAGGGAGAGAGAGACAAGAGACAGAGAGAGGGGGGAGAGAGGGGGAGGGAGGAGGGAGAGGGAGGGAGAGAGAGAGAGAGAGAGAGAGAGAGAGAGAGAGAGAGAGAGAGAGAGAGAGAGAGAGAGAGAGAGAAAGTGTGTTTTCATATATTAAGAGAAGAGTGACCAAAAAAAACAACCTCACCCTAAGGTTTGGAATGGGGGTGGGCTCCCAAAAAGGAGCAGGGTAAGTCTAACGACCAGCCCTAATGGGTTCCCAATGGCTTGGGAGGGAAGCTAGTGCCTGCAAACTAAATCTAATTCAGAAAAAACCCAGAGAGGGCTAGTTTTGGGAGCAGGAGTGGAGGGCAGGGGGCAAAGAAACAGAGTCCCATGGGTGAAATGAGAGGATCTAGGATCTCAAGCTATAAGGAACCTCTGAGGTCGGCTAGTCTAACCCTTGCATTTGCCAAAGGGGGTAAACTGAGGCAGAGAAAAGTCAAAGAACTTGCCCAAGTCTAAAATCTGGACAACAGCACCTACCTCTCAGGGCTTTGGTGAGGCCCAAAAAAGAGATCTGTCAAATGCTTAGCACAGTGCCTGGAACATACTAGGCACTTAATAAATGCTTCCTTCCTCCCTCCCTTCCTTCCCTCATTCCTTTCTTCTTCATTCTTTCCCTTCTTTCCAAGTTCACATGCAGGATCCCAGACACAGGGCTAGGAAGTACATCACAGGCAATCTAGGGCAAGGCCTGCATTTTGGAGGAGAGGGGACTGAGGCCCCAGAGGTGATGAGAGGATCTGAAGGCAGCCTTGACTCCAAGGGCAGCGCCTTGTTCACTCCCCCACACTGCCTCTGGCTGGGCTGCCATGTTGGAGAAGGCCCAAGTTTCTTTGAAAGGAAGTCTAATAATAGCTTACATTTGCTTGTTGACTCAATCTGATCCTCCCAACAACCTTGGAAGGCAGGTGCTAACATTATGCACATTTTACAGATGAGGAAAGAAAGTTCACTGCCATGTCTGGGCTCACATAGTAGTAAGTGTCTGAGGTAGAATTTGAACTCAGATCTTTTGGACTCCAAATCTAACGTTCTAGCCATTGTGGCAATAAGGCTGTCAGGCCTCAGAAGTCTGACTAAGGCAAGTTAAGGTTTGCTGACAGATGGGGTAAAGGCAGTTCAGATTGCTGGAAACCAGGGCATGGGGGAAAGAGGGAGTTCTTTCCAGGAACCAGACCCCAAAGGGGGCAGAAACGGACCAGCCACTGGTCCTCTGATTTGAGGCCAGTTAGATGTTCTTGGGAATTCATCACTTAAGGAAGGGCTGGGGAGAACTTGGGAGGGCGAGGGGGCATTCGGTCCAGTGGGGCTCAGGGAACCATTTCTCAGCCAAATGTCCAGCTGCCTTGGTATTTGGGGAAAGAGAGACATGTGAAGATTCCCCAAGAGTAAAAGAAGAAATAGTAGCCCCTGTCTCCATTGCTTGCCAAGTGTTTTCTTCACAAATTCTAGGCCCAGGACATGAAAGAGAAAAGATGTGGAATCTGGGCCTTAGCCATCATCCCCTCCAAAGGAAGCCACCTTCCAGCGACCCTCAGGCTTTGGCAGAAAACAAGCTAGGGACAAATATTGCTCCAAAGAGGGAATAAGGCTAATCTCATTTTCAGCTTTCCTAGAGAGATTGGCTTCTGGGCCTTTGCTATGGCCATCTGGAAAGGGAAGCAGGGGTCTACAGTGAAAACCAGTCCCGCTACTCACCCAAGTTAAGATTCAGACAAGACTTCTCGGTGGACTAGAGTCAGGATCTGATACACAGTAGGTTCTTAAGAAAGGCAGAAGACCAAATGGGAGCCTGGCACACAGTAGGTGCTCAAGAAATGCTCACAGACCAACTGACAACTAAGGGAGTTGAACCAGACTAGGTTATGCCTCTGAATCCTCTAACCTGGTGATCTCCTCCTGAAACCAGCTGGTAGGCCAGGGAGGGGGAGACAGGCGGGACCTGTGGCCTTCTAGGTCCTCAGGTATAGCCTTGACTGAATCCAAGTTTCACAGGACAAATCCTTTTATGAAGGGGCTTTGTTCTGTGAAGTTTGGATTCAGTCAAAGGGCTGCACTTGACTGGGCTAGGTTCTCTCTACCCTGTTCCTGGCCACAAGGCCTCT
>CM053582.1:9325370-9364332 GCA_028627135.1 Pseudochirops cupreus
CCCCCCCCACATAAGATCAAGATCTCAGAGGCCATCTCAGCTGTCACCATCACCTCCGTATTCAATGAGCTGCCCAATCTTGATGATTCCACCCCCTTCCATCCACCCAAACCACAGCCATGCTGGTCCAGGCCCTTGCCACACCTCCCATCTCAAGCATTTCAATAGACTCCTGTTTGGCCTCTCTGCCTCTAGTCTCTCACCTTTCGAATTCATCTTCCACTTGGCTACTAAAGAGATTTTCCTTAAACAGGGCACCCCACATTGCCATCCTGCTCAAGAAGCTCTAGTGACCCCCTTTGGATAAGTCACCCACTGGAGAAGACCATTTCTATTAAGCTTACTTGTCTGAACATATGTGGCAGAAGCCTTTGAGAGGATGATAACACTGTCACATTGGCCAGGGAAAGAACCCTATTGGACAGTCTGGGGTCAAGTGAGTGGGACACTCAATTTACATCAGATAACCACCCTATAAACTAGGACATGTTCCGATTGGTCCATGAGACAACGTCAGGATCACTCTTAGCTAACTAAGGAGTACCCAGGTATATCCCAAGGGGTTCATGATCTGTTTTCAGCTTTGGTTGGTTGGTTAGTTTTGGAGGGGAGAGGTTCTGGGATAGAGAACCCAATTCTCTTTTGGGACCCTGAATGCTTCAGGGTTAGTAGGGACAGTTTCAAAGTCAATGATCAACGACCAGGGCTAAGGTGGTTTTCTTTTATTTGCAGTATTAGGTAGAGAGAGCTCCGGGTCTAGAGTCAGGAAGACTCTATCTTCCTGAGTTCAAATCCAGCCTCAGACCTTTCCTAACTGTGTTACCCTGGGCAAGTCACTTTGCCCTGTTTGCCACAGTTTCCTCATCTGCAAAATGAACTGAAGAAGGAAATGGCAAACCACTCCAGTATCTTTGCCAAGGAAGCCCCAAATGGGGTTATGAAGAGTCTTTGCCCCTTATGCTGGAGTATATAACTTCTAAGTTTGTGTATTCTCTTGTCCCATATAAATAAACCCTAAAAAAGCACTTTTATGGTTGGGAGAATGCTGAGCCTGGAGCAGGGGCAGGTGGCAAGAGGAGAGAAGAGAGGTCATCCAGAGAATCCTAGGCTTTAGCCTTGGAAAGGACCTTAGATCAATGCTACCAATCCCCTCATTGTACTGAGGAGTTAGCCCGGCTGTGATGCCATCAGCAGAAAGGAAGATGGTAATTAGGGATGGGGGATGGCATCTCTCTGAACCCAGAGAGCCAAACAACCTCTAGGAAGGCCAAGAAAGAAGGCTCAAGGCCTCGCATTACTTGCTGAACTGCACACTAAGTCTGGATAATTCCTAACGCCCTCTGCAGCCCTAAATCCTACTTAGGCCTAGTCCAATCCTCTCATTTTAGAGGGGAGGAAAGTGACATGGCCAGTCACAGGTCTCCCAAGTACAAGTGCTAGGATTCCAAGCCAGATCTTTGGTTCTTCCAAAAAGGAAAAAGCCCAGAACAATGCTCTGAGGAGCCCCAAGAAAGGGCCTGAGGTCCAGAGGACCCAAGGCCCAAGCCTGGAGTTAAGCCCTCATCTGAAACTGAAAACTGCACTACCTGGAGGGCAACGGATTAGGCAAAGTGGGAAGAAAATGGGAGGTTGATGGCATCTCTCTGAGCTCTTGGATCACAGCTCCCACACCTGGGACAGGGTTGACAGGGCCCCCCAGGAAAATTGGATCTTCTGTCCCCATTACAGACCCCTGGCCCAGACTTGTGGCTCAGGGGGGTTCTCTGGGTGGTACTCAAGGGCTGCAGCCAGAAGCAAGATGATTTCCAACCAGAAAAAGGAGGCTTAGATCAAAGGCCTTGATTTATGGTGCTAAGACTTAAGTCTCCCTTCTCTCCAGCAGTTTCAGAGCACCTCCTTGGTTACCAGGGCTAGGACCCCACCCTTTTCCTCTGGCTATTTCATAATCCTCCCAATTCCTGATCCACAGTGAGGCTGGGGGCAGGCTCCCACTGTGGGCCCAAATAAGGGGCCTTAGCTGAGCTTACAGAGATTGGGAGGGACTGATGTCTTAAAGTCTATGACGAGGGGTAGACCATGCCAACTGGTCTTCCCAATGTAAGAGCTGTCCCGCCAGGGGAGCAGGGGGCTGTAGGTACATGCCTAAGTGACTCATGCAAGGAAGCTTCTGTCTCCTCTCCAGCTAGGGCACTCCTAAGGCCAAGGCCCTTGCCCCTAGGCCCATGGCCTGGCTTAGCCTCCCATTGTTGCTGTTATTTAAACTGCTAGTGCCAAGCAGGGCCCTTCCTCTGTTCTGTTTCCTGTTCTGGTCATTGTCCAGACAGTTGCTGGGATCCAGAAAGGCCCCACTGCCTGTCAACACCTCCACATAGCAGCTGGCTGGGCAGCCCTCTCCATCCCAGGCCCCAAGCTCGCCAGGGGTGTGACAGATGGAAGACGTCTTATTTCCCACTTCATCACATGAGCACAAGATTTAGAGCTGGAACAGACCTTTTAGGTCTGGTCCAATCCCCTCATTTTACAGATTAAGGAAACTGAGGCCAGGGAGGGGAAGCAACTGGCTTGGTCCCATGGGGTTACACTCTTCCCACAGGCTCCATGTTTTCTTGAAGAAATAAGGAGGCAAGACCAAATGAACTAAGGCCCCTCCTGGTTCGAAATCCCAGGACTCCAACCAGGGACTGTTTCCATTTCACCAAACACTCACTGACTTTGGATGAATGCAATGACTTCTCAGGGCCATGGGGGGAGGAAGTGCTTTGTAAAGCCTGAAGCCTAGGGAGAAGGGAGCCATTAGGCCCAAAGGGGCAGCCCACAGTGGCAGGAGGGGCATCACCAGGCCAGCCTATAGTCAGTTTATAAAATGCTCCCAGACACGCAGGGAAAGGTGCCAATTGGGGGGTTGGGGGGGAAGAGGAAGGAGAGAGAAGGGATGCCAGAAAGTCAATGTCAGACTGACTTGGAAGGAGACACAGGACAAATTCATTTTTTGTTCATGGTCTGTTCACTCTTTCAATAAGATTATCTTGTTTGATTTGTTTTTGTCAATTAAAAAAACCATTTTAAATTCTTGATCTAAACCACGTCCATATTTGCTATCTCATTAGGCCCTCTTGGAGGGAGCAATACGGCAGCATAGTGGGTTTTGGAACTAACAAAACCTGGGTTCAAATCCCACCCTCACACCCATGCTAGCTAGCTGCGTGATCCTGGTCCTTCACTTCTCTTTCTTAGGCCTCAGTTTCCTCACCTGTAAAATGAGGGCGTCAGACTCAATGGCCTCTGGGGTGCCTACCAGGTCTATACCATGGTTGGACTGGGAATCTGGAATCTGGAAGACCCAGGAGGCAGGTGTCTTATCTCCTAACTCTGGCTGTCTTTGGAGTGGCACCATCACCCTGATCAAAGGTGCCCCATTAGAGCACCAAGTCCCAGCAAAGCCAGCTCCCGAGCTTGGTGGCTGGATGGGATTTGGAGAGATGAATGGAGAGCTGCCGCTAACATCTGGGTTGTCCGGGGAGTTGAAGGCGGGCACAGCTGCTAACCTCTGGGTTTTCCGTTAAGCCACACCCTTTTCAGAAACAAAGCCCGCTTGGGACTCCAGGGCTCCAGTAGCATCATAGTAGAGGGAGGGTGGAGGGAGAAGGAAGAGAGAAGCCTCCAAGCTAAGACCCAGCATTGTTTGTGCACTAGTTCTGCCCTGGGCCCCAGTCCACGTCTTCCTCACTCTCCCAAGCACTCCCCCCCAACAGTGCGTGATGGACAAAGCACCCGCTGTCGCAGACAAGGGATTGTCACCACTTGGACAAGGATTAGCCTCCAGCCCCCGCACCCACTGGGGATCCTAGCCGAGAAGAGGCTGACACCACCCCTTTTCCTGCCCACTGGAATGTAGTCTGAGGCAGTGAGCCCTCTCAAATTGGCCACCACAGGCCTGCTGCTCCCACTGGGCCCAAGGACAGGCCCAGAAAGGCCTCTTGTCAAGAGAGCTTGCCCAGTCCTAGGCCTAGGCCCCTGCTGCCGGGCACTGTGGATTGGGTAGACTCACCTGGGTCAGTCATTTTCCTTGTCCCCTACCAGAGGAGAACAAGTTCCCGAGTAGTGAAGGTTACAAAGGCTGCTGAGAGACCTCTTAGACACAGCTCTTTTTTTTAGAGCTAGTAGAAAAATTCAAATGACCTCAAAGTCAGAGGGCTTGGATTTGAAACTCAGCTCTGCTGTCTGCCCACGTGGGCAACTCTAAACAAGGCACTCCTTTCTCTGAGCCTCAGTTTCCTCCTTGGTAAAATTTGTGAGTTGAACTAGATTCTCTCTAAAGGTCTCTTCCAGCTCTGAGTCCTCTGATATTCCAGGTCTGAGTTAGGGATCGTCCAAATTAGAAATAGGGGAGGGCAGAAAACCTGAGCTCCCAAAGGACTGAAAAGTTATGATACTTATTTTTTAAAAGGCTGAACCAAAAAAACAGATAATTAGAAAAACAAACAAAAATTTATGCCTTCAAATTAAATGGAAAAGTAGTTTGGGTTAGTAGCTAAAAGATTAGTCTCAGAGTCAAGGAGAGAGACCTAGGTTCAAATCCTGCCATCCTGTCTGTGTGACCCTGGTTAAGTCACTTGATTTCTCTGTAGCCCAGGCAGCTCTCTAGCAGTTACAGATCTACTTTGGTAGTGCTCCTTAACTGGGCATTCCTTCCACCAATGAAACTACATGTCTGCCCCCAATAAATGAGAAGTAAATCCTTATTAAACAAGTTGAGTTGGTTGTGGCAATGTTCAGCACAAGGTTTATTAGTAAATACATATTATTTCATTAAAAAATAAAAGTCAGGTCCCCTCTACTAGACTTTGGCTAAGAAAATAAGTGTGCCACTGTGGGTGCCGTGAGGCAGGGTGCCTGAGATACCTCCATCTTCTCTAGGGACCAGGAGCAGCCTCCCCACACTTCAACAGTTGGGCATTGTTAGAAGCATTGTCCCAATACTGGGCCAAAATCAACCTCTCTGTGATTTCCAGTCATTCTCTGCTTCTGCTTTGTGGGGCTGAAGAGAACCAGACTGCTCCCTCTTCACGTGAGGGCTCTTCCAACACACCTCGAACATCCCCTTTCTAGAGGCTATGTCTCTCAATACAGTCCAAGAGTGAATGAACTCTCCCACTGCCACATTCTACTACTGACTCCTACTAAGCTTGCAGGCCACTGTAATCCCCTGATCTTTTTCAGATAATCTGTTGCAGGCCTCCCCCACCCTGTTCCAGTTGATTTCTTGAACCCAAGTGTAAGACTTTCCACTAACCCCTAGTGAGTTTCATTTTTATCAGATTCAGCTAATGGCTTTCCATTGACCATCCCTCCCAAACTTACATCATTTGCAAACCTGAGGGGAATGCCACCTGGGTCTTTCCCCAACCTTTAGTCCCACAGGGCAGAGCCAAGTTCCCTTGGGCACTTTGCTGGAGACCTTCTTCCAAGCTGATGCTGGACTATTAATGAGCACACCAAGTTGGGTCATTTGACCAGCTCCAAAGCCACTGAAAGGGAACTCTTCTCCAGCCCCATCTCTCTTGACTTTTCCAGGAGAACCGCCAGAGAGATTTTATGAAAAGCTTCCTTAAAATTAAGGCAATCTTTATCTTTAGCAATCCCTCTCTTTACCATTCCAGGAAATGAGATCACCTGGGCATGGCCAGACTTGTCAAAAGGCTTAGACAGCCTTCCTGCTTCCAGGGACTCACCCAAATGGCCCAATTTCACAGAACCTAAAGTGGGAAAGTTTCCTTGGGAAAGGTACTAAAGGAGTTTGCCATTTCCTTCTCCAGCTCATTTTACAGAGGAAGAAACCGAGGCAAACAGGGTGAAGTGACTTGTCCAGGGTCACATAGCTAGTAAGTGTCTGAGGCCAGATTGGATCTCAGGAAAATGAGTCTTCCTGACTCTAAGCCTTGCCCTCTATCCACTGCAGTGCCACCTAGCTGCCCATAGAAGAGTAAGCCAAGGACCAAAGAGAAGTGACTTAACCAAAGGTTAGCAGCACAGTGGATCTTCCCACCTCTGTGATGGGATCCTAGCCTTAGAACTGGAAGGGAACTCAAGGGCCAGCTAGTCTAACCCCTTCATTTTACAGAAAAGAAAACTGAGGCCCCAGGGGGCAAAATAACTTAAACCAAGCTGGCTCTTTGCAATCACTGCTTCCTTTCCTCAATGTTCACTAAAAACCCATTCTAGAATTCTGCCAGAACTCAGAATTTTGCTAAATTTTGTTTCTGTTTGTTATAAGAGAAGATGCTATGGGTTAAGGTGGGTTGGCCATAGTTATTGGGAAGTGATTGGTATAGGGGTAAGAAATAGTAATTTATTTATCAATAAAACACTTTAGAGATTATACAGAAATATACACAATACAATCCACAAGCAAATCAAGAGCTCAGATCCCATCTTCTAGCAAGGAGAACAGGCCCCAAGTGTGCAAGAAGGGATCTAACCTTACAGATCCCTTCATTTGGCCCAGGGCTAGTTCTGCTACGCTACTACATGACTACCTTCCAAACTGTCCTCTCTGAGTGTAAAATGAGGGTAGCCGGACAAGATTTTTCAGACCCTCCTTGCCTCTCCATCCTCAAAGCTCTAGGATCTGGCTAATTTCAGGGAAGGTGGCAGTGGGGCATACAGAACCAGAGAGGAGAGAACATTGCTGGCTCACATGCAACCCACCCCAGATGGCCCAAGGCTACACCAGCCCAGTGTCTGCTCAAGGGGACCCTTAGAAGGATGGGGACAAATAGCTCACCTGGTCAAAGAGTTGCTTTCCAGTGGTGTTTGGTTGGATGGCAAACTCCAACTCGGCATCCATGGTGGTCACCCGAACGCTGATCTGCAACAAGACACACGCACAGAGTGGGTGGTTAGTCTGGCTCCGGGAAAGGGTCTGTCTTTGTATGACGTGAGCAGAACGCAGAGCCCCAAGAACAATATGCACAATGACTCTAATTATGGAAATGAAGATGACATTAAGCAGCAACAAAACTTTTCTGCATTGGCTCCCGACTAGAGTCCTCTGGGGCCCAATGGAGCAAGTGTAATCCCTCTTCTGCGTCAGAAACCTTTGAACACCCCCACCCTCAAGGCGCCTCTCCTCCAGACAGACCAACCCAAACTCCCCTAACTAATCAATCCCTGTTACCATGAAATGCAGACCTTCCCAATTGCAACTGCCCTCTGCTGGATACTCTCCAGCTCATCCGTGTCCTTCCCCCACAAGAAAAGGGGCTGGAGAAGTCCTTGAACAGAACTAAATCACCTGGATGCCATGTCTCTTCCCCCATCTGCCAACATTCCTCTGAGCTTCCATATCACATTGTGACTCCACCCTCCTCCCCAGATCTCATTCAGAAAAACTGTCATCTAGCTAAGTTTCCATCATCCTGTACTTGACCACCCCAGAAAATCAAAATCACAAAGACAAATGAAATTCTCCAAGCAAAGGTTGGATGACTGAACTGGGTACATCATTGAGGGGATTCAAATATGGGTCTGACCCATATTTGACCCATGGCCACTCAAGTCTGTTGCAACTCTGAAGATACTGAGATAACCTAGGCCCAAGCCCAGCTCTGCTACTTACTCCAGGGACAAACTGCTTCCTCTCTCTAGGTCTCAATATCCCCATTTGTAAAACGAAGGGGTTGGACTCCCATCTCCAATTCCTATGGTTGGCAGCTGGAAAAATCTTGATTTAAATGTTAGTCAGGAATCTTTTTTTGGGATACCATTTTCCCCTCTATATAGATCAAAGAATTATAGTTTTAGTCCAACCCCCTTATTTTTACAATTAAAGAAACTGGGTCCAGAAAAGTTAAATGACCTGTCCAGGGTCACACATCTAGCATCTGAAGCAGAATTCAAATCCAGGTCCTACACTGAATGAGAGCTGATTACAACCCAGAGAGCCGCTATCAGGGAATTTATGGGGGGTAGGATTCTACTGCATGGACTTCTGCACGGGCCTTCTACTAACTGGGTTTCCCATCTTCCCTCTCCAAGCTGTTTTCCCCTGGACTGGGGTTCTGAGCCATTTTTTGTATCATGGTCCCGTTGGGAAGTCTGGGGAAGTGGACAGATTCCTTCTTCTTGGAATCAGGTTTCTAAATAACTGGAAATGCTAAGTTTCAGTTGGGGGTGAGTGAAAATAAAGAGACTATTTCTTTCTGCACCTAAGTTCACTGAGTCCCTGGAATCTATCCAAAGGCTCCTTAGGAGTACATGGGTCCCAGGGTAGGAATTTCTACCCTAGAAGTTTCTCAACCTCTGAAACTGGTTCTGGGTAGCTTAATCTAACAGCACGACGCACCTTGGCTATGCCTTGTAAAACAAACAAAAGAGAAGGGGGCAACACTCACAGCTGAACTTTGACCTCTAGGACTGAGGACTGGGAGTAACCCCATTGCCACCCCAGTAGAGTAAGACAGAAACTGGTGGGGCTGACTTAGGGTTTTAAAAGGGTATCCTATCTGCTGGAGTTCATCTCTCCATTGGAGCTGAAGACTGAATCTTATAGTAAGTAAGAGTTAAGTTTGATTAAGCTTGGGGGTTCTTGTGGGGAGATACTAGGGCCCAAGGCATAAGGGGCTCAGCTGTAAGAACTTGGAGGGAGGGGTGATCAGCCATGAGAAGAGAAGACTTAATATTAGAAGAGAACCCCACAGATGTGTGCAAGGTTTTGGAAGGGGAGTGACCTTGCTCTTCCTGGCTCTACAGGGTAGCCCCAGGAACAATAAGGAGAGGTAATGGACAGGCTTTCGGCTCCATATAAGGAGGTGGTAGTGGGCTTCCTGTTACTGGACGTCAGGAAGTGGAAGGAGGACTGCTCCTTGTGAAGGGAATTAAGAAAGGGATTCCTGCCTGTGGGGGCCCAGCCAGACCAAGTGACAAATGCAGGGCCTTTAGGTCAGAGGTCACGTGAGAGCCACAAAACTCCCATGTGGGGCCCCAACCACATTCAAATGGGTTTCTACTGGATTTTAAAGTCTATTAATAGAAAAAGAAAGCTATAGACACGTGTTTTCCAATTGATAGGCAGCCTTCAGGGAAACTTTTGTTTGGTTTAATGGCGCCTCTTTCTATCTGACACCACTGGTCTAGACAGCCTCAAATCACAGAATCTAAAGCTTAGATCACACCCAGGAGTCTAGATTAGAGCAGAAGGAACCCCAGGAGCCTTCAATTCCACTTCTTCAGACACTAGAGAACACAAAAAACAAGAGAGATCCAATGACCAGCCAGAGGCTATGCAGGGCTCAGAGGTCATCTAAGCCTGTCAATGCTGCACCCTCATCTGACAGGAGGACACAGAAGCCAAAGGAGAAGGAACTTCTCAATCCCCGGGCATTTACTAAAGTGCTATGTACCAGACACTGGGGCTAAGCACACCACTGGCCCTGGAAGTGCTCACCACATACATAAATTCATTTGCCCAAAGCCACATGGGACTGCAGAGCTGAAAGGGACCTCAGCAGCCACAAAATCCAAGTCCCTCATTTCACAGTTAGAGAAACTGAGGCCCAAGGTCTCGCAGGTCAGATACATCAGAGTTGGGCTTTGAACCCAGGTCCCCCAAACTGCAGGGCCAGGGCTCTTTTGACTACATCATGCAGTATTCTCTAAGGCATCTTCCAAGAGGAATCCTAATGGCTACCATTGATAGAGGGCTTGAAGGCTGCTGGCAAAGGGCTCGCTCTATTTTATTATGTACCTATTCTATACCAGGCTCTCAGGATCTCTTCTCTCTGCTGGAGAACCTGCCCATCTGGCTTCCCAGAGTCTGGCTACAGGGAGCTGCTGGCCATTTGGAGGGGCCTGTGGAATAGCCAAAAACATCTGTACCCTCAACTCAGGGCCAAGCAGCAGTCTCCCTGTCTCCTTCTGGAATTCTACAGCTGTAAGGGCACCAGGACAGGGCAGAAGCTGGGAGAGGGATGGAGAAAGACAGAGACAATGAGCATCCAGAGCCAGAGATGGAGAGCCAGGCAAAATGATGTAATGGATAAGAATGCTGGGCCACCAGGGGTCTGACCTCCACTCTGGGGCTAATGGAACAAGGTGAGCTGGATCGTCTCCCTGAATCCACACTGGCCCCAGCTCACCAATGCCTGAGAGTCTAACTGGGATTAAAGGTGAAGGCACTGTAGTGGTTGTTCAGGAGAAACTCGAAACACAAGATCAATGCTCAAATGGACCAGAGAAACCACCTGATCCAAGGCCCTCATCTTTCCTAGGAGGAAACTGAATCCAGTGATGACTATTCCTATGGCCATTGGGAAGGTTGCTTCATCACTGTATAACCACCCCCCCCCACACACATCCTCATGGCCTCAGGCCACTGATGTCTGAAGATTCTACCAAAGGTCTCTCTGCCACCTTTTTCTTTGCCTTAAGGTTATGCCCAGTTTTTAAAACCCACCGACTGACCAACCAAAGTGAAGGTGGGGAAGCCAACTGGAAGGAACACCCACTTGCTTCATGGGTCATTCACACCTTAATGGGCACTGATTTCTCAGCTGCCTTCCTTAATGGGCTCCTTCCTTCACAACAATGCGGGCCAGTCCTGAAAAGCAACTTTGTCCTAAAAGGAAATCTATTTGGGGATTGACAATAGGACTGAAAAGCCCGGAAAAGAGGAACAAGAGAAGGCAGCAGAGGGCAGGAAGAAGGGCCTAGAACAAACATTAGCATTCCCCAAACCCACATTGACATTACAATGACTCCAAATCTGGAGACATCCGCCAAGCCAGCCAACCCCTAACCTGGGCGGTGTCCCCCAGCATCCTGCTCCTCAGGCACCACTCCAAACTGGCCAACCAAAAGGGTCATTAGGTACCCTTCCAGTAGCACTTCCTTATACGGAAATGAAATCCTGGCCACTACCACCAGTTACTTCTTTTAGAGTCTGGGGAGGCCCAGAAGGGAGAGACAAAGGGGGCCACAAGTCACCCCTTACCAGTAAGATAGGCTGGCTGGAATCTAGGGAGAGAAGAGACCTGGGAGGAAGGGGAGGGAACAGAGGAAAGGGTGTGACTCCCATAAAGAAACAAAAATTCCCCAACCCAAGTATTCTCATTAAGTCTTGTTATCAGGAAGAATCTTGGGGGGGGGGGGGCGGGGAGAGAAAGACAGTGGCTCAGGCCCTTTCAGAAGGCTCCAGTCCAAGCTAAGAGAGAGATAAAGGCTGCCCCAGCTCTAAATGACAGTCATAGGATATTTAAGCTAAGAGAGCATCTGGTCCAACCATGTCATGTTACAGAGGAGGAAACTGAGGCCCAGGGAGAGAAAGAAAGGGATTTACCCAAGGTGATGCAGCTAGGCAAGAGACCTGACTTCCTGCCCTAACCAACTCAAGCTCCTCATTCTTCGAATGGGGAAATTGAGGCCAAAAGAAAAAGTCTTGGAGAAAAGCTCTGCTGAGGGCCTTCCAAGGCCTCAGATTTGAAAGAAATGTTAATGCTGGAGGTCACCATTTCTGTCTCTTTGCCCAATCCAGGAGGAAATGTCAGAGTCTGAAGAGGAAGCTAGGAATTTCAGTGGGGGCATTAATGCAGAAGAGGGTCTCAATCCCAGAAGCCTCCAGTGCTTCCTCCAAGACTAACAATCGCCATTTCTAGAAAGCTTTAAGGGCTAGAAGAGCCTTGAGAAGTGGCATTACCATTCTCTTCCCTTTACAGATGAGGAAACTGAGGCTCAGAGAATTTTGAAAAACACATCCCATGATTACACAGCTAGGGCTTGGCCCCAGGCCTGACTTTTCAAGATACCACCTGATACGTATTGCAGCCTTGAGCCTGAGCTAGTCTTAACTCACAACTCGGGACTTTGAACAAACACCTCAGAGGCTGATACTGTGGCCTATGGGCATCTCACCACAGTGAGTATGGGATGGATCCCCAGCTCTTCTCCTCAACTGGGTACCCCAGCCTCCAGGATTGGGCCAACAGGCCAAAAGTTGGGCCTCCCCTTCCCACCTCCACTGGAGGAACGTACCAATGCTAAGAATAACTCCTGGCTCCATTTAGTTTAAGAGGCCCGTGAAACACATGCTATCCCCAAACCAAAAATAGAACCTCTAGAATCAGCAGAAAATCTTCCCAAGGTGCCTCCCAGTTGCGCCCCAAGTGGAAGGGATGGGAGGGAAGGGGGTGGGGTGAAGGGAAATAAAGTCGCATGAGGAAGCCCCCTGTGGAGAACTGTTTATACAGTTCCATCCTAGTCCTGAGAATTAGGGGAAAAATTCTGGGCCTGAGCCAACACCTCTGGAGAATATTAAACATTTGAGCAACAGAGAGCCCTGAGGTGGGGGGGGCGGTGCAGAATCCCCTCTTTGAGCCATCACACCAGCCTCTCCATTGGTGTCTTTCCCTTCGCCCTCCTCAAAACCACCCAGAGGGTTAGGAACAGCCAACTGTTAATTGGACACAGAAATTTCCCACACTAAGTCCTTCTCTGGGGACTAGAAGCCCCCACCCTGGAGCACAGACACATGGTCCAGCCTCTGTATCCTGCAGAAGACCATGGTTTTCCCCACCTCCTTATTTTCCAGTGGTTTATCCAGGAGAAGTAAGACACTCAAGACCACTGAGGACTTGGTTGGAATTATTTTCATGCCTAGATTCAACCAGCTGCACCCCACACCCCCTCCCCATTGCCATGGGACCCTAGATCAGCGGTTCTCAACCTGTGGGTTATGTTCAATTTCTAACAATGAAAATACATCCTGCATATCAGATATTTACATTACGATTTGTAACAGTAGCAAAATTATAGTTATGGAGTAGCAACGAAAAGAATTTTATGGTTGGGGGTCACCACAATATGAGGAACTTGTGTTAGCTTGGATTGGGAGACAGCATTAGGAAGGTTGAGAAGCACTGCCCTAGATAGAGCCGGGAGGGACTTCAGAGGCCACTGAGGCCAACTTTCTCATTGTACAGGTGGGGGAGGGGAAGTGATTTGCCTGAAGTCACAGATATAATAAGTAGCAGTTGTCTTCTGACTCCCAATCTAACATCCTCTCTACCACAGCATGCTTCTACTCACTATTCTGAGCTAAAGGCTACCTTCTGAGATGAATGGCACCACCTTCTTAGAATGAGGCCAAGAGAGGCAGCTGCTCACTGCGCAGCTAAGTCACACACACAGCCCTGGCCAGGTCCAGGGTTCCAGCATTAGCCCACACCCCATATTCTCTAAGGAAGAAGGGAATGGGGTGGAAGGGCTCCTGAATAGGAGAACCTCAGAACATCTGCCTGGTTACTGATTTCAGGCTTAAAGAGGCCTCAGAAATCATACTGTCCAAGCCATCCTTTAGAGAGCTTTTCTCTGGGCCTCAGTTTCCATAAGTGACTTACCCTAGGTTGTAGTTAGTAAATAGCAAAGCCAGGTGTTCTTTCCACTATCATATCATATCATATCACAGAGGGAAACTGAGGCCCAGGGACAGGAAGTAACTTGGTCAAGTTCACAGAGCTAGGGTGTGACCTTCCTTCTGAGGGCCTCCGAGTCCAAATCCGGTGTCTTCACCATACTAGACTACCCAGAGACTCTGCCCTCAGGCAGCTGTAACCACAGTCTCATGTAGGCCTCCCCTATTCCCTATATTCAGTCCTCAGCGCTCACTTCTGCCACCTGCCTGGTATAAGGGTCAGGGCTGGGCGGGATGGGGCCAGCTTCCCTCCAAGATGAGGGCATTGCTTGAAACAGCTGTTTTCCACAGAGAAACAAGGGCAGCTTTAATCCCCAACTCTCTTCCACTGGCCCTACTGACTCATTCCTTCCCTCCATACTTCCATTCTTTCCCAGCCCAGATCCAGTACCTGGTACCAAGCCCTTCCTCCCTCTTCCCCAAGCTTTTCAGAGTCCATTGGCTGGCCAGGCTTAGCTTCTTCTACTCCATGGTCTCCTCCAATAAAATTCAAAGTCCCTCTCACAAACTGACTGAATGCTGACCCCAAAAGGGCCACAGAGACCACCAAATTCAAACCTTTGCCTTTATAGATGAGGAAATTTAGTGAGGTTCATCACTAGGGACAGTGACTAGATCTGTGTTTGCCATGGGAAACGGAAATCCTACGTGAGAAAACGCCATGTCCCAATGCAGATGGGCATCTCCTCAGTCATTCAGAGTCTTCCTGGCCTTGAGGCCTATTCTCTACCCACCATCCCATGCTGTCTCCCTCAGGATCAGACCAATTAAATGAAATGCCTCAAGTCACACAGCTAGTGCAGAGTAGGGCCAGGATCCCCAGCCAGGTCTTCTGATCCCAAACTATGACTGAGACATGGGGCGGGGGGGCACCCCAAACCTGGAAGCACCATTCATATATCTGACATTGGTATGATTTATAGGCAGAATGCCAATGTCTCAGGTGTGCTCCCAGGATGTTCAGTCTCACCAGAAAGGCTGTCTTCTCAGTTCCCTGTCTCTGCATCAATCTCCAAACACGGGGTTCTATACTGTTACCCCTCAGAGTGATGGTGGATGGAGCATAGGAGAGCAAGCCCGGGACTGTCATATTAGTAGTAAGGCCAAGAAGAATAAGGTGGAGAGAGGAGACTTTGGTTCTGGGCCCGGGCCTGATGCTGGACTAATTCCATGAGCTTGGGAAAGCCAAGAGATTTCAAAAATTGTAGTAAGTGCCTCTAAGGGACAGATTATTGGGTTCAGCAATGGAGGATTTACAAAACTTCTCTAGGACAAATTAGAGAGAATCAGAGGATGCCATATCTAAAATTGTAAGGGACTTCAGAGGCCAGCTAGGCCAAGAAGCCAAGTGAGGCCCAAGGAAGGGACTTGGTCAAGGTCACATAAAACAGGCTAGGGGCAGCTAAGTAGCACAGTGAATAGAGCACTAGCCCTGGAGTCAGGAGGACCTGAGTTCAAATCTGGACTCAGACACTTAACACTTACTAGCTGCATGACCTTGGGCAAGTCACTTAACCCCAATTGCCCTGCCTTCCCCCTTCCAAAAAGACCCAAAAAAAATTAAGACAAGCTGAACTCAATGGCCTCCAGAATGCCAAGTCCTGGGAGTCCTCAAAAATTTCCTCCTCCTGACTGTTCTTGGGAATTACCTAGAATAGGCATTTCCAATCTGGACTCTGTGAACTGCTTTTAAAAAATAGTTGACAGCTACATTTCAAAACTGCTGATTTCCTTGGCAATACTGTGTGTCTGATTTTACACATTTAAAAATATGATTCTGTGAAGGAGGCCACAGACTTCACCAAACTGCTTGCCAAAGGGGTCATCACACAGAAAAGGTGCTAAACACTTGGGTTCCTGCCTTGCCAGGCCCCCTGGCCCACTCCCCCTCGCTCATACCCTTCAGTCTGGCCAAACAGGGCACCCGGCTGATGCCTGGGCCTTTGCCCCATGGCTGCCTCGGGCCTGACACACACTTTCCTCTCCTCATCTGTGTTTTTTGAAATACCCCCTTTCCTTTGAGGCTGAACTCATTTGTCCAAAAGCTTCCCCATCTTTCTCTGTCTTTCACATGCGCGCGCGCGCACCCGCATGCACATACACGTTCCAAACCCTGTCACTTCAGGGCCTTTCCATCTGGCCTGCAGCTGGGCCTTCCTAAGTGCTCTCTCCCCCCTTTCAGGGCCCTGCTGCTTTGTTCTCTATAGCTAACATTTAGCACACAGCAAGAACCTGATCAATCTCTTCATCCATCGATAAGTTGCGATCTACATTACACTTACAAAGCATTTCACACCCGTGATCTCAGGAAGAAGTGCATATTATGCCCATTTTACAAATGAGGAAGTTGAAGCCAAAATAAGTGACTGCCTAGGTAACAGTGGTCCAGCTGGGGTCTGATTCCTGGCCTTCCTGACTCCTACTCTGGTCTTGTTTGAAGACATCTTAGTTAGGTCTTCCATAAAACTATGGGTCTGGATAAGACCACTGTTATGGTCCCACACCATGACTTGAACAATCTCTTGTCATTTAAGACTCGATGTTCCGATGACCCTTCCATGGCAGTTCTGATACTTAGTGAATAGCATTATGGGACACACACAAAGGAACCACAGGAAATGGGCAGCTCAGACCCAAGGGGCCTGGTGAGCGGCTCCCCTAAAAGCGACTGTACCTCCTAGACAAAGATCAAACAAGGATGGGGTCCTAGTCACTGGACGAGATGGCACTGCTGATTGGTTACCATCAGGGGGCTGACTCAAGGTTACAACTTCCTGTTCAGAAGTAGAAGGCCTAAGGAAAACAGAAGGTATGTAGGAAACCCTTGAGCAAAACCCAATTTGTAAAATGAGGAATTGTCTCCTCCCTGACCACACCACACACCTGGGTCACAAGGATAGCAATGACCCTGGGGGCCAGAAGGAGGGAAGAGAGAGCCCCGCTGCCCCTCACATCATCAGCCCATATCTGGAATACTCTAAGGACCATATGTGAGGAAAGCCATGGTTAAGGTGACTGAAGACCAGGCCATACATACAAGCATCAGTTGAAAGGGACACGCCAGCTGTCTTTGAGGGGCCATCACACGGAAGAGACTGGACCAGGAAAGAACTACTGGGCAGGAGCAGGAGTCATGTGGATGCAAAGACAACCTTCCTATGAGTCAGCAGTACCTCAAACTGGGCTGAGTGGGATGAGCTACAGGGCCCGGCATGGAGTATGGCATGGAGTGTGGGTAGCTGACCTGTCACTAGAGGTCTCTCTAAGCGAAAGTTGGAAAGCCACTAGTGGCTGACATTAGATGTGTTGATTCCTGTTTAAGCAAGGAGTGGGGCTCAGGCCCTCCGGCCCTCACCAATCCTCATTTCCATTGTCTGAGCTAACCCAAACACCAGTCCCAGGGTTGGGGAAGAAGGCCATAGACCCCACCAGTGTGGGAAGTATGGAAGACAAGAGCGGAAGCCTCTGTCCCATATCTACCTCTTCCTAGGAATACCCTCAAGTTGCCTTTATCCAGCTAAATGTTCCCACCCAAGAGTCAACAGCCTCCCTAAAGGAGCTGAAGGCTCCTGGGCTGCCTGCCAACCTATTTCATCAGCAGGCAGTGGGCAGCAATAGCAGACACAACAAGATGGGCTATGACCAGGATTCCTTTAAACTAGTCTCCCGATCCAAGCTCTCAGACCCAACCAGAATCCTGGAGTTAGAAAGAAGGGAGCTCAGTTTTTCTTCTAATACCCTCATTTTCCAGATGGGAAAACTGCATTCCAGTGGAAGGTTGGAGAAGTGAGAGAGGGAAGGGACACAATGGGAAATTTGGGTGATCAGAAAACAAGATAGCAACAAAAGTGAAAAAGAGAATCAAAAGGGCTAAGCAGTGAGCAGGGCGCCATTTCCAGGTGTTCACACAGAGTTAGCCCGCCTCCATGGAGAACGGCTGGCCAGACTAAGCTCACTTCCTCTCAGGACGCGCTTTCTAGACTGCAAGATCAGAGGACTGCTTGGTGGCATGGTTAGGCCTAGAAACCAGGCCCTACTAAGCCCCAGGAAAAGCCTTCTGTCCTTATCTCCTAGGCTCTCATTCATACTCCCTTCTTTCCTTGGAATGCTCTCAGGCCCTGAATAGGCTCAGCTCCTTTACAAAGCCATCTGGGATTGGTAGATAGGAGGTGGGATGAGCACACTCCAAGGACCACTAGGCCCAGCTCCAAGTCAGGATTTTTTCTATCTAGCCAAGACCTCAACGAACTGGGTCAATTCACTTTAAACAAAAACGTTTATTATTTGACCTTTATAGTTCAGATCTTTTACTTTGCAGAAGGATAAAGGAAAGGCCTAGGGAAGGGAAATGATTTGCCAGGGTCAGTGGCAGGTTCAGATGTGAGTGCTTACAATTGGTGAAGTCACATTTCCCACCTGGGATCCCAGCAACCCCTCCCCAATAAAAAAAAAAATACAGAATGTCTTGCCCTAAAAAGAGAGCTAACTTTGGGGGCTTGGCTGGCCACCAACAGAGGTCAGGATCAGGAAAGAAGACCTCATGAACACCCAAATGTTCCCAGCAGCACTTTACATAGTGACCCAAAACAGGAAACAGTGGGTGACCATGCACTGTGCAACAGAGGAACAAGAGAGACATGAATGCAACAGAGCAATGTGACCTAAGAAATGATGAACAAGGAATTCAGAGAAATATGGGAAGACCTATACTAACTGATACAGAATGAAGAAAGCAGAACCAGGCAGAAGGTCCATGATGCCCACAGTGAGAATTCTTAAAGATGTTGTCTATATAAGGGCTCAACAGATCTATTCATCAGTTTTGCTTAGCTGGTATCCTTTCAGATACCAGACAGAGATAAAATAGTACATTTTTGAAAAGCCAACAAAAAGGGGGTGTTAGAACTTTTTTAAAAAGATAATTTTAAGTCTTAAAAAAAAAGACAAAATAATGCCAAGGGAAGGCCAGACCAAGTCACCAAGGGAGTCTTGAGGACAAAGCAATGTGGATGGGGAGAGGAGAGGATGGTAGTAGGCCACCTGACTTACTCTACCCAGAGTCACTTGGGGCTGTGGCAAGAGAGCAATGAAGGGAGGAGTTGGACCGGAAACCACAACACATTTAAAAAGACCTTCTGACAAACTTTGACTGATCATGTGCTACAAATGAAGGCCCTCAGATGTTCTAGATCCTTTGGTGACTAGCATCTCCCTCCTCCTCTCTCCTCCCCCCCAAATCAGCGCAATCTAAAATTTAAAGGCCCCATGTACCTCCAATAGAGCAGACTCCAAAGTCTGGCTTTTGTCACCCACTGCCTAGCTCTGGGACTCAAGTTTCCCCATCTGTAAAATGGGGAGAGGGGTTGGATGAGATGATCTCCAAAGTCTCAAGCACCTCTAGGATTCTCCCTCATCATCCAAAACACATTTCTCCAAGGCTTCTTTCTCTAGCTCTTGCTTCCATAAGGCTACCCACCACACGTCGCCTCAAGTGCTTTCTCTATTTATTTCAATCCAAAGCTTACACTCCTAGAAGACGTTCCATTGATCTATTCCCTTCCCTGGAATGCCCTCCCTCTTCCCCTCTGCCTCTCAGAACCCTTAGCTTTCTTCAAGGTTCAGTTCACGGGCTACCTCCTATGGGAAGCTAATGCTGTCTCCTTCCTCAAAGGATTGTAGATATACTTATCTGCTTATATGGAGGCTTTCTGTGCGCAAGGACTGTCTGGCTGCTATCCCTATAATAGGGCAGGTATTATCTTCCTGATATGATAGTATGGGAAATGGAGGCCTAGCAATGGGAAGAAATCTAAGGTTAAATGACTAGGAAGTAATATGGCTTGATCCCGGGCTCCTTTCACTCCACCCAGCTGCCCCTCTTCAAGGCAGGGCCCTATAAACCCAGTCACCAGGCCCAAAGCCCCAGGTTCTACCCAGGGCACCAATACATAATGGGAAGGAGCCTTCTACAGGGCAGGAAGAACAAGGCCAACTGACTCCAGCCCTTTGGAAGACTGTAAGCTAGTTAGGGCCAACAGAATGCCTCTAAGTACTAGGAGTTAAGCTCAGGAGAGACAGGAAAGGGAAGGGAACGTGGACATTAACTGGCAAGAGGCTGTAAACAGAATAAATTTAATTGGAGGGCATTTACTACCTATGGTGATTGTGATTGCTGAGGTCTAGTCAGGGATCTTTTAGGGAATGGAGAGTCATGGAGGGAGAAGGGGAAATGGGACCATAAAGAGAGGGGCGGCAATGGATAGACTACAGGGAGGTGAGTCTGGTCTTTTATTTCTGCCAAAAACCTAGAGGAAATTATGGAAAGGCTGGTCAAAGTTTAAGCCCAGAAAAGGGGCAAGGGCAAAGGCTGGGGAGGAGGAATAACCATCTGGCCAGAATCAGTCACTAGACTGGTTACACTTTGCTTGACTGCCTTCCTTCCCCCAATTTTTTTTAAAATTGATTTGTCTTTTTACTTTTAGTTTACAAGATTCAGTCCCACAATCCCTTGAGTTTCAAATTTTCTCCCCTCTCTCCCCCCCCCCCCCCATGGGGGCTTGCAATCCAGTATAGAATCTGCAAATACTTTCACACTGGACATTAGTCTGGTTGCATAGAAGAGTTGTAACCAATGGAATGAACAATGGGAAAGAGAAAACAAAACCAAGCATGGAAAAGAAAGAGAGCATGTGGTTTGCTCCAGTCTGCATTTAAACTCTGTTCTTTCTAGAGCTTTCTCTGAGTGTAGATATCTCCTTCCATCCTGATCTTTTAGGGTTGTCTTAGAACCTTGGGTTGCTAAGAAGAGTCCTGTTTATCAGAGTTGGTCGTCACACATATGATGTATCTGTCATTGTGTACAAATTTTTCCTGGTTCTGCTCTTCTCACTCAGCATCAGTTTGTATAAGCCTCTCCAGGTAAATATGAAGTCCATCTCCTCCCCATTTCTGATAGCACAATAGTATTCCATTACATTCATATACCACAACTTGTTCAGCCATTCCCCAACTGATAGGCACCCCTTAATTTCCAGTTTTTTGCCACCACAAAGAGAGCTGCTATAAATCTTTTTGTACATATGGGTCTTCCTCCCCCTTCTATGATCTCTTTCCAATTTTCTTTTTTGATTATTTGTTCCAAGTGATGGTTGGCAAGGCAGGAGAAGGGAGAGGGAAGGGGCACAATGGGAAATTCGGGTGATCAGAAAACAAGATAGCAACAAAAGTGAAAAAGAGAATCAAAAGGGCTGAGCAGTGAGCAGGGCGCCATTTCCAGGTGTTCACACAGAGTTAGCCCGCCTCCATGGAGAACGGCTGGCCAGACTAAGCTCATTTCCTCTCAGGACGCGCTTTCTAGACTGCAAGATCAGAGGACTGATAGGAGATTTATACAGCTTATCAAGACTTTTTTAATATCACAGAGGGGATTCTCACTCAGGTGTAGAATAGACTAGAATGCATCTCTCCCCCTCCTCCCTGCCTCCTCCCCCTCCCTGCCATCCCTCTCTTCCTCCCTCTTCCTCCTTTTCTCTCCCTCTCCCTTCCTCCCCACTCCTCTCTTCCCTCCCTTTCCCCCCTTTCTCTTCCTCTCTCTCCCCCCTTCCCACTCCCCTCTCTTCCCCCCTCTCCCCCTTTTCCCCCACTCTCTCCCTCTTCTTCTCCCTCACACCCTCCCAGAGTTCTGAATCCCAGCATCTGAGTTAGAAGGGCCCTCAGAGGAGCAAAGTTTCTGTAGGGCCACACCTTCAGGGTGCTCAGACTGAAGAGAGTAAGATACAAACGTGTTTCCTGAGTGAGGAAGGTAAGGGGGGAAATCAAGAAAGGCTTCCTGGAAGAAGTAACATGTAATGACTAGCCATGTGCATAAGAAGGGGCCTGAGTGGACTGAGGAGAGAAAAAAGGCAGGATGAACCCAAGAGACAGGAATGGGGAGTTGAGGCAAGCCCCTGGATCTCCCTGGGCCTCCATTCCTTTCTCTCTAAAGCAGGAGTGCAATTTCTGGGATTGACCACACAGCTGTTATGAGGAAATCACTTGAAAAGCTGGAAGGCCTGGCACAGTGAACTGGGAAAGGCACAGGACCAAAACCAAGTGCCAGAAAAGTCTTTAGGGATCAATTAGCCACCTCATTTCCTAGAGGTGAAGTCATGTGTCCAAGGCCCCTCTCAGAGGCAGGAAGTGGCAAACAGGAAGGGTTCCTTTGGAGCTGGTGCTGGGTTTTGAATCAGAGGTCCCAGGTTCAAATCCTCCAAATCTCTGGGCCTCACTTTTCTCCTCTGGAAAATGAGGGGATTGGACTAGATGATGTTCCAGGTTGAGATCTATGATTGTATGACTTGGAGCCAGGCGAGCCCTAGGTCTGAAACCCAGCCTTGGCTATTTCCTAGCTGTGTGACCATGAGCAAGCCACTTGTCTCCGCTGGGACTCAACGTCCTCGTGGAGAAAATGCGAATCATCTCCTCTCTACCTCCCCCCAACACTTCCAATTCTTTTATTTCAGTTTACTTCTATTTTGATGAGTATATGTTGCCTTCCCTCTGGGCCCAACCCTCCATGTCCAGCACACAGCAGGAGCTTAACCCACAGTTTGGTGACTGGTGATTATTGCTGATATATCTGGAGGTCATTGGATGGTGGTGAGCAGAAAGGCAGGGGTTCAAGGGCCCAGAAGCAGGAGTGATGAGGGAGGAGCTCTGGCTACCCAGGGCCAGCAGAGGGTCAGGCCTGAGTGAGAATGACAAGGATCAGACCCCACCCTCCCCTGTTGGGGAAATAAGCTACATATTCCTCCCCACCCCAGTTCAGCTCTCCAGGCCAAGAAACAGCCCAAGTCAAGAGAGGGGAAAATGAATACTAGGGGAGGGCAGAACCCAAGTCATTTCTGTGTCCTCACAATGGTACCCACAAGGCCTACCAAAAGGGAAGGACCTGAGAGAAGGGGGAAAGAGGTATCCACCCCCCAGGCCAGTTCTGAGGCAAGACATCCCAGAGTCAGAGGAAGGATCCTCAGAGAGTGTCTAGGCCAGCTGGTCACCAAGTAGGCCTCCCTTCCACCATCTCCTCCCATGGCAGCCCATTCCATTCCCTACTCAGACTAAAGCCTTGCCCCCACAATCATCACTGATCAAGTGCAGGGGCAGCAGCAGGGGCAGGATCACCAAGGGATAAGGGCATCTCTGGAGCATGCCACTGGCTCGAAGGTATCAACAGAACCACCTTAGGAGTTTATCAACTTTCTTTCAGGGGACTTAGGGAAGGGCATCCACATCTGGGGTCTGTGGACTTCTTGACTTCCTCTGAATCCTCTGGGTTTTTTACTTTTAGGCATTTTAAATGCACTCACTTCAGGAGTAGAGGACAGACACCAAACTGTCTTTAAGCAATCTTACAGTTGGCACCTTGGTTTAATATGCCCCAACACTTGAGTCCTGGACCCCTGGAGACCAAGAGTGGCCACATTCTTTTTCAGATGAGGAAACAGAGGACCAGTGGGTCAATCAACAAACATTTATGAAATACCTACTATGTGCCAGGGACCATGCTAAGCACTGGGGGATATGAAGAAAGTAAGAGACAGGCCCTGCCCTCAAGGGGCTCCTAATCTGGGAGGATTTCACATTTGAACCGAAAGCACATTCTGGTCCATGTTCTTGCCCAGGGCAAAGCAAAGCACCAGGGGTTAAGTTGCCCACATCCTAGTCAAACAGGTGGAGGAAAGCCCTCTTGAGCCAAGGCAGGACAGGACTCTCTCCCAGAATGACATGAGCAACAATCCCCCAGCCAGCCCCACTAGATCAGCGGGTGTTCTCCTACCAGCTGGTACCATACAAGATGTGGTGCTACCCACATCCTGTTCTCAAAGGACAGGGGCAATGGAGGGGAGAGGAGAGATAGGCTCATTAGCACACTTCCCCTCCCTACAACAGGCTCTGACACACGGGGGTGGGGGAAGTACTCCCAAAGCTATCTTGCCTCCTCTTCCCCCGCCCAAACCCAACCTGGGAGATTAGAATGGAGATAGTTGAAATACACAGCATGAGGCCCCCAACAGAACATAAACCCTGGGAAGGTAGCAGCAGTTTCGGTTTTTGCTTTGACCGTCTAGGTCAGAGTCAGGAGAACATGGGCTCATGAGCTCAGTTCCCTCACCAGCTGGCTGTGGGGCCTAGGCCCTAACACCTTCTCCTCCAGCCTCAGTGTCTCTAGGGGGTCTGAAGAGCCTACCATTTGCTACCAGCCCACTCCCTGCCCTCCTCAAGGAGTCAAGGCTGGTCTACAGGCAGTGAAGGATCATGGGAACGTAGGTCTTAAGAGGCCATGGAGTCCAACCCCCTCATATTGTGCCAGTAAGGGTCTGAGGCATGATCTGAAACCAGTCCTTCCTGCCTCTGAGTCCAGTGCCCTATCCACCAAGCTATGTGGCCTCTTAGATCTTAGATTATGTGACTGAAGGTGACAGAAAGCCTTAAGAAATAAAGATGAAAGGGGGAAGGGGAGGCAGGGGCCCAGAGAAGGGTG
Organism: Pseudochirops cupreus; assembly: GCA_028627135.1. Classification (NCBI taxonomy): domain Eukaryota; kingdom Metazoa; phylum Chordata; class Mammalia; order Diprotodontia; family Pseudocheiridae; genus Pseudochirops; species Pseudochirops cupreus. The sequence goes on from CM053582.1 coordinate 9,349,355, forward strand.
TTTTTGAGAATGCTCTGAAATGTGGTCAGATTGCTAAGCAATAGGACCTCTTCCCTCAGAGCCCCAGGACTGATAGAGAATTAACCTTTTAGAGGGAGCAGCAAGACCCTTTACTTGATGCTGCCTCCCCCCCACACACACACACACACACATACACACACATATACATACCCCTTCCCCAGTAAAGTCAAGTCACACATTCTGTTAGGACTGGGTTGGAGTTCTGACAAGTCAGTGCCTTCACCTCCCTCAGTCTTACTCTCTTTACTGGGATAAGGGATCATGGATTAGAAGTTTGGTATGATCTACACATCCCCCCACCCCATTTTACAGATGAGAAAACTGATGTCTGAGTGAAGTGATTTGCCCAAGGTCACACATAGGTGACAAGCTTGAGATCTGGAAAAGATCCTGGAAGCCATCTAAGGCCTTATTTTCCAGAGGAAACTGAGGTCCAGAAGTAAAGTGACTTTCTCAGTGTCATACCACATTATTGAGTGTCTGAGGGGGGATCTGAGCCCAGGTCTCCCTGGGCTTCCAATGCCAGCCTTCCATCTAGCTCAGATATTCCACAGTGTAAACAGGAGAGATGTAGCAGCTCAGATTTGGGAGGCAAACAAGGCCTTGGCCATTGGTGCTCTTGACACCACTGGTGTTGCCCCCGGCCCCAGGCCAGGCAGGAGGCTGGGCCTGAGCAGCTGGCTATCCTGACTCCGACTGAACCAACAGACAGACCCAGGGAGTAGAGACAGAGTCTCAGTGCCTCAGGATCCCTGGGGAGGGAGAGGAGGAGGGGAGAAGGCGGGGAGGAGGGCAGAGCTGGAAGCCTCCACACCTCCCTGTCAGCATCTGGCAGGAAGCTTTTTCCCTCCTCCCAGCTGCTCCATTTCAGAGCCAAGGCCCCCACAGGGAGTAAGGGTCACAACCACCCTAAGGCAAGTAGTGGCTCCCTCCTGGCCCACCCCCACCCAAATCAGGAGGGCAAGAAGGAAAGGAAAAGGCCCAAGGCAGACAATCTGAAGCACCAGGCCTCCTGGGAGCCTGTTTGTCCCACCTCAAGGCCCTAGAATGGGCGAGGGTCCTGGCCTGCCCCTCAACTGCCTCCAGGCCCAGGCTGGATGAAAATGAAGCTAAATTGGACTTTAGGTACCAAATTCTGACTGGCTAGAAGCCTGATTATTCCTAAATCTGGAGGGCCACATTTCTGGAAACAGTGGGTCAGCCCAGATCATCTCAGACAACGTTTCTGTGAAAGGCAGCATGGTGACATAGGAAGAGTGAGGATTCAGAAACAGGGCCAAATCTTGTCTATATCCCAAATTTTCCAGGGAATACAAAGTAATTCGCTTCCTTTCTTTGGGTCTCAGTTTCCTCCCCTTTTAAATGAATTTTGGAATGTAACTTTCAAGCAAGTCAAATAAACATTTATTCATCATCTATTACCCGCCAGGGATTACGCTATACAATTCCTGCCCTCAAAAAGCTTAGGTTCTATCAGGGAAACAATCTATTCTTAAGTATATGCAAAAACAAACAGTCTAGTAACCTGGGGACCATTAACCTGTTTTTGTTTTTCTTTTTTTAACTGTATTTCAGTAAGATGTACCCTACATGTTTTATTTTATATATTTAAAGGCATTAATTAGGCAGTGAAGTGGATAGAGAGCCCAGAGTTAGGAGGACTCCTCTCTGGGAGTTCAAATCTGGCCTCAGACACGTCCTAGCTGTGTGACCGTGGGCAAGTCACTTAACCCCTGTTTGCCTCAGTTTCCTCATCTGTCAAATGAACTGGAGAAGGAGATGGCAAACGACTCTAGTATCTCGGCCAAGAAAACCCCAGATGGGGTCACTGGGAGTCAGACGTGACTGAACAACAATCAGGTCATAAAAATGACTAAGAACCCCAGGTCTAGTGCCTGGGTACCCAGTCTTGAACTCCCTGTCACCATTACCACCGCTTAGCTCACAGGTGTTTGGAGAAGTCCTTAGCCCCCTTTCCTCCTCCAAGTGTTACTGTAATACACATACCCAGGGGTAAGGAACCTGCAGCCCTCTAGGTCCTCAAGGGTGGCCCTTTGACCGAATCCAAACTTCACAGAACAAATCCCCTCTAAGTCCTCAAGTGCAACCAACCCTTTGACTGAATCCAAACTTCACAGAGCAAATTCTTTTTGTGAAGTTGGGATTTGGTCAAAGAGCTGCATCTGAGGACCTTGCTCCATGACTTGCCAGAAGGCCCTGAAAGGTTCAGTCTCAACCTATGGCTAGCAAATCTGTACCTCCTACTGCAGGTCCTTCTAGGTCCTCAGGGGTGGCCTTTTGCCCAAGCCCAAATTTTACAGAATAAATCCTTTTGTTAAAGGGATCTGTTCTGTGAAGTTTGGATTCAAAGGGCTTCTCTTGAGGACCTAGAGGGCCCCATATGGCCTCCAGGCCAAAGGTTCCCCACCCCTGTCCTACTCCCATAATCCATGTGGCCCAAGACCCCCCCCCTCCACTGCCATCTTCAGAACTGAAAGGGATCAGGGAGACCAGAGCCCAACACACCCCCAAACCATAAGAGCTACTGGGAGAGCTCCAATGAGAATTAGAAGCCCCTAATATACTCCTGGTTCTCAAAATCCTCAGGAAGTTTTTAAGAGATGAAAGCGAGCTCAGGTCATCCGGCCTAACCCTCCTTCCCCAGCTGTTCCTAGTTTGGTCCTCTGGGGCAAACCAGATAAATCCAATTTCCCTTCCACCTGACAGCCCTTTGAATACATATCTATTACCACCCCAAGAATCCTCCTTATCTAATCTTAATTGGACCCATTGAAAGACACAATCCTTCCACCAGGAACTACCCTAGGCTAAGCCTTCAGCATGGCTTCCAGTGGCGTTAGGAGACATTTTAGCCCCCTAGAAAATGCCTGCTGCCTTTTTTCCTAGAGGTAAGACCAACCACCACCCCCTACACAAGCCTCCACTCAAAGATACTCAACCTGCAGCCTGGTTCAGAGAATTTAACATTCCCTCAAAGTCAGGCCTGGAAGAAACTCCAATATCTCATTCTCTCTTTGGCCCTACTACTGGTTAGAAACTGTTCAAGGCATGAGCTCTTCAGCCAAGGCCAGGAAGATAAGGTTCCATTCCATGAAGATGGGACCAAAGTCAGACAAGAAAAGATGAGAAAGATCAAAATTCTTTAAGGGCCCTCTGGGGATATATGGGGATGAAAAATGTAAGGCTTCTTTCCCATCAAGAAATTCATGTTCTGAGGGCAGCTAGGGAGCACCCACCCTGGAGTCAGGAGGACCTGAGTTCAAATCCAACCTCAGACACAGAACACTTAGTAGCTGTGTGAACTTGGGCAAGTCACTTATTAACCTCAATTGCCCTGCCCTACCCCCTACAAAAAAAAAAGAAACTCATTCTATTGAGGGAGGAGAAAAAATGTGTCCATAATTAAACCAAGGTGATAGAGGGGGGGCACACGGTAGTGGGTGTCTTTCAAGTAGGTCTTTAAAGGATCTCATGGCATCCTCAAAACAAGCAAGGAAGATGGGACTGGAGTGGGGTAGGAGTTGAGGTCATCTGGGCCAATCCCCTCATTTTCTAGATGAAGGAAGAAAGAGGCTCAGAGAGTCTGCTTGTGGGGACTTTGGGCAAGTCATACCACTAGGCTAGGTGTATTGCATGACCTGGAAGGCCCCTTCCAGCCTACACCATACACATTCTTCTCCACTACCCACTGCTACTACTCTACATCTACCAAGTGACTGCCTATAACAAGCCCTGGAAGGGCAGTAGCAGAAGTCCTATCACTGCTTTATAGGCAAAGAAACAGGCCCAGACTGCTCCATGACTTGCCAAAACCCTTTCATGCACAAAATACCCAGTGCCAGCTCTCTCAAGCCAGCCTCACACCGTCAACTGCCTATGGGGCAGAACTACCTGGATGTCCCACAGGCATCTCAAAACGCGCCATATCCCAAATTGGGACATGCTCTCTTCCTCCACTCCCATACCCATCACCTTCCCCCAACCTTTCCAGTTCCTGCTGAGGGCACCACCGATCCTCCTGGCTACCTCAGGTCACAAACTAGTAGGCATTCTGGGCTCTTCCTTCACCCTCCCCTCCCCCCTCCATGTTGATCCTCATCACTCTAACATCTACAATAGTTCTCATCTGCCCCCTTCTCTCCCATTAAAGCCACCACCCTGCTTCCTCCTCTTCACCTCTATTTCTCACAATCTTCCTTTGCTTTCAAGGCTCACCTCAGGTGCTACTTCTTCCATGAAAAATTCCCTGATCTCCCAAGTTCTTAGCCCCCTTTCCTCCTCCAAGTGTTACTGTAATACACATAACCAGGGGTGAGGAACCTGCAGCCCTCTAGGTCCTCAAGGGTGGCCCTTTGACCGAATCCAAACTTCACAGAACAAATCCCCTCTAAGTCCTCAAGCGCAACCAACCCTTTGACTGAATCCAAACTTCACAGAGCAAATTCTTTTTGTGAAGTTGGGATTTGGTCAAAGAGCTGCATCTGAGGACCTAGAAGGCCACATGTGGCCTTGAGGCCCCGGGTTCCCCACCCCTGCACATACCCACGGAAATGGGATTCTTTGAGGGTCCAAAGTGTGTCTTTTCTACCCCTGTGCCCAGCACAATGCTTTTTGCACATCCAAGGTTCTTAGCCCAGGGGACTGTAAACTTTGTTCCCCAATATTTGGATAATTGTATTTCAATGTAATTAGTTTCCTTTGTAATCCTCTGTATTTTATTTTATGCATTTAAAAATGTGATTCTGAGAAGTGGGCCCAAGATTCAATAAAAGCTTAGACACCCTGGCTCCAGATGCATCCCCAGACTTACATAAATAACTACTTTTTTACCACCCTTCAGCATCCTGAGTTAGGATGTTACTGATGTAGGGTAATCCCAGTGAACAAGTTCCTTCTACCAACTACCCTTGAACCCTAACCTATCTCCCAGCAGCTCTCCCTGGGGCCATTTTCAGATTCAATACTTTGAGAACCAAGGCAAAACAACAATAGGAGTTGAAGGTAGGTTGGGGGGGCTGGAAGACAGTCAAGTCTTCTTGGGGAGACTAAAGAAGTGATCAGCCACAAGGAATGAGGCCAATGTCATTAAGCTTAGCCCCACTCAAACCACCCAGGGCTGGCCAAGTTCAGAGCATAACTTTTGAGACTCTTTGCTGTTTGAGTACAAATGAGGGGATTGGCCTGAATGGTCTCTAAAGGACCCACTCAACATTCCACGCTCCAAGATCCTTGGGCCTTTCTGGAGCTCTGGCCCACGTGTGGAAACCAGCCTTCTGGCAGGCATGAGGACTGAATAAACAGATGGCCCTACTAGTGACACCCCCAGAAAGGGGAACTGAAAGCTTCAAGATCCCAGCAGGCCAAGGGGTGGAGCCCCAGTCTGCCTGAAAGCCTAGGAACTTCTGCAAAGAGGCGTGGCCACAGCTATTTCACAAACAGCTTGCCCTCTTGGGTAAGGGTTCCTCTGCTCATTTCCCCTTCAGCACCCCATCTACCCCTGCTTCCCTTCCCACCCCCACAGACTTTCAGGCCTCAGACAGAGACAGCCACACCCCAGAGGAAGTAGAGAACGCAGGGTTCATTCACTTTCTTCCTGGGGGAGGCAGTTCAAGCTTGCAGGTCACGTGACTGCAGGGGCTGCTTGGGACCTGATTTATCTACAAACCTCCCCTCCAGACCCATCCTGCCATGGAATACCCAGAAAGCACACTGGCCCAGAAGAACTTAGAGGTCTAGGTTCTCCTCAGAGCTATGCTATCTGTTACATGACCTAGAGCAAGTGATTGTCCCTCTGAGGAATCTGTAGAAGGGGAATCAAGATCCCCAACTTGCCTCCCTCACAGATGGAAATTGTAATAGCTTTGGAGTCCAAGAACCTGAATTCAAATCCTGCCCCCTTACTACCTGCATGACATTTCCCTATCTGTAATGGGAGGAGGATAGACTACATGGCCTATAAGGCTAGATCAAAATCTATGGTTTATGACCCAAGAAATGGAGAAAATGCGTTTCATAATCAAAGCATTACACATGAGCAATTGTTACCAAAAAACAAAGATGGATGTGAAAGTACTCTGCAAGAAACCTGATGGTCAACTTTTTTAATAGGGAACTCCTAGGCAATAAGTGGTTGAGGAACAGGGGAGAAGGCGAGTAAGTGTCCACATTGGGGACAACTGAAGAATGCTCAATCACCCTTCTGGGAGCAGTATCAGGACTGAGCCAAGAGGTGAACTCACCCTACATCCCTTTCCCACTCCGTGTTGCCAGGGAGGGCTCTAGATTAGCCTCTAAAGGGCAAGGAGGTAGAGGATGAAATTTGGGCAGCCTAGGGGACAGTCTGGTACAGGAGGAACAACACAGGGATGGAAGACTGAAGTGGCCAGGTTGAGGCCCCGGCTCGGCACTAACCTTGCTGTGTGGTCTTGGGCAAGTTAAATCCTGCTTTCTGCTTTGCTTCCTCCCCTGTACCATGATGGGGATGAATCAGAGGGCCTCTGAAGACTCTCCTCCAACTGGAAATCCTATGGTTACTTCAGTGCATGTAGGGGCTGGAGGGGTCACAATGCACCCCAAGTCCCTGGTCCTGGCATGCACATACACATGTAAGGAAGGACCAGTGAGGACCCACCACAAGCTTGGTGCTACCAGGCCCAAGCCCTTCTCAAGGAGAAAGGCCTGACCTGACTGCCTCAGGTTGGCTCAGAAATCTACCTGTGAGCCGGGCCAAGGCTCACCTAGGCCAAGCCTTTCCTTTAACAGCTATTTCCTCATGTGTGATGGATATAATAACAATCACACCAGGTCCCAGGGATACCATGTAACATTCCTATAGTACTTGCTGGCTATTAATACTATTAGCAAACTGAGGCAGGCCCAAAGTACACAAGTGACCTGCCCAGGGTAACACAGGCAGCAAATGACAGAGACTCCAGTCCTGACTCCAAGTCCACTGTTCTTTCTACTGAACCATACTGCTCCCCAATAATAACCGTGACTGTTATTGTTTGGGCCTGTGACTTATTTCACTGACATGAGAAACTCCAACTTTAAGTCTTCACTGAGGCCCTGAGAGATCTGACCTTCTCAGGATCATCTGGACACATAATCTATGTCAGAAGTAGGATCTGAACCCAGATCCTTCAGACTCCAAAGCTGGCCCTTTAAAGTAAGCACTTCACGAAGTATCTGTGAAATTGAAGGAGCTGAGGCCTGAGACTCCCTTTCATCCCCAGCTCTGGCATCGTCCCCTGCCCAAGCTCCTGCTGCCTAAAGGACCAGGTGATCGCCACTGTCCACCACAGCTGTTTGGGGATCAGGTAGGGTGAGGAGGATAGGGGCTAGGCTGGTGGGAAAAGGGAGAATCAAATGGCTGCAGGCCATGTCCAGTTTAGGTTTACCAGATGAAGGCCGGGACACCAGGGCCCTAGCAAGAAGGGGTCAGACTTTTACTGATGGGCAACATTATGTGGCAGAATTTGGAGGAGGAAGGATGGGGACAGAACACAAAATATGGAAAATCAGAGCTGGAAGGGACTTGGAGAGACTGTTTCCTTTACTTTGCAGGTGAGAAACCTTAGGTCCAGAGGAGAAGTGACCTGCCCAAGGTCATGCATCCTGAAAGCCTAGTAAGTACCCAATGAGAGAGAGAGAGAGAGAGGAAGAAAGAAGGGAGAGAGGGAGAGAGGGAGAGAGAGAGAAAGAGAGAGAGAGAGAGAGAAGAAATGAACAGAAAGGAGGGGAAGGGAGACAGCCAGAAGGGGAGAATTGCCTCAGTGTGGCCTGAGGTAGGGAGAGCCAAGGCCAGTAGGCTCATGCTAGATCCAGTGAATCTATCAGAGCATCCCCTCCTCCCAAGGGCTACTTCCCACAGGGGATGGATGGGAAAGCCAGTTTCCCATTTGGGCCCAGACCAAGGATTGCCTCATCCCTGGTATTAAGCAGTCCTACCCAGCAGTTTCATTCTGCTCACTCCTCCCCTCTTGAACAAGACTGGAAAAAGGCTAGCAGTCCAATCATCCAGAGCTGGCACTCCCAGAGGCCTCCTCAAACCAGGGAGAGCTAGACCATGGCACATCCGCCCCACCCTGGCCTTCAGGATTCTGAGTCCTGCTGCTCCCCACCTCCAGGTATTGAAAACTCAGAAGGCAAAGGAGGAAAAGCAATGGGGGTCCCTCCTAGCAAAGGGGATCCAGATGGGGAATTCAACCCCACAAACCCATGCTCTAACAGAATGGGATTCAAGTCCCAGTTCTGTCCCTCACTAGCAATGTGACCTTGGACAAGTCAAAGGCTGGATCAGATGACCTCAATGGTCCCCCCCTTCCAGCCTCAAGGTTTTTAGGGTTATGATTAGTGCTGGCCCAACATTCCCTCACTAGCCCATTTCCTAGTTAGCTGTTTTCTTCCACAGAGGGGTACGCTGCTCTCAAAATCACCCTTTTCTACTTGGCAATGCAAAGTCACTGAGCCTCCTTCTCTGTCACTTAAGTCAGTGGGGGACTGGCTTCTAATTCTGGCCATGCAACATCTTAGCCACCAGGCTAGCACTCTGCCTCCAGGCTTTTGCTAGTAATGGTGAATGCAGAATGTTGAAGCTCAAAGTGCCTGGAGATCCCCTACTCCAAACAATAATATTTTTAAGCTAGCTATCATCTCACACTATTGATGCATACTGTGCCTGTGGTCCACTAAAGCACTCCAGATCTTCTTCAGATAAACTTCAGTCCCATAGGGTTGGAGGGACCCTTTACATGACCACGATGCATCACTTCAACTAAAGTGGATGAGGAAAGCAGCCCAAAGAAAGGTCTTCTAGCTAGTAGCAAAGCTGGGCTTAGAATTCAGAGTTCCCAACTCTTGGTTCAATTCTTTCCCCCTCCCTTGCTAGATATAGGCTCTCCAAGGTCTCAAGCACCCCACGCATTTTCCCAAGTAGTCAGGAAGAGCCTGGCACTCATCCTAGTACACAAACGGCTGGCACACCCTGGGATCCCAACATTCTCATTCCAATCTCCACTCTGCCCCTGAGTCCCTGCCACGCCCAGCTCCTCTCCTGGGCTAAGCTGAAGTACTCGAAGCAGCACATACCAAGTACACCTCACTCAGCCAGTAGGCCTCCCAAGTGCCAAGGGCTAAACCAAAGGCCTCATTTCTGCCAGTAGCCCTTAGTTTCATCCCCTCCCTCTGGGAGACAGTGCTGAGGGCACAGTGAAATTCCTGGAAGGAGAAATCAAAAGGATGAAGAATCCAGGCTCAGGACCACCTCAGACAAGTCATTCCCTTTCCCTGGGCCTCAGTTTCCTCATCTGGAAAAAAACAGAATTCAACCTAGGTGTGGTCTAATGGTCCCTCTAGTTCAGATGTTCTATGAAGGCAGTTTTAACTATGCCCTGGACAATCTAGGATAGGCTGTACCCTTGCCTCCTTGACCCAAAAAACAAACAAATACTGCTGTAGCTTTATAAGGTCATTTTCCTATAATAACCCTAAGAGGCGGTATTAATATCCCCATTGTATGGAGGAGAAAAAACTCAGAGAAGGGAAAGTAACTGGCCCAAGGCCACAGAGCCCACATGTATTCTAGGAAGAGAGCTGGGATTCAAACCCAGGTCTCCAACTGCACGGTGTGATCTCCAATGTCATTCAGAATCCTAAGAGTTGGAAGGCCTTGAGTACCCATCTAGTCCAATCGGGACTAGAAAAGTAGCCCCACTATAACAGGGGACCCAGCTTCCCTCTGCTTGAAGGCCTCCACCCAGCAGAAGCCCTCCCCACTACTCCAAGGCAGTCCATTCCACTTTGGGATGGTCCTTATTGTCAGAGAGGAAAGGAGGAGGCCAAACTGGCCTCTCTGCAACCTCTACCCGTGCCTTCCAGGGCCCGACACAACCTGACTAATTTTTCTTCCAAATGTCAGTCCTTTGTATACTTGAAGACTGCTAACCGTGCCCCCTTCTCTTCTCTAGGCCAAACATCCTCAGTTCCTCCAGCTGATCTCTTTCCAGGGAGCCCAGGATCCCAATAATGTTTTTAAACTGGCTATCATCTCACACTATTGATGCATACTATGCCTGTGGTCCACTAAAGCAGTCCAGATCCTCTTCAGATAAACTACGGTCCAGTAGGGTTGGAGGGACCCCTGGCCACAATGCATCTCTTCATTAAGTGGGATAACCCAGGCTGTTAGTAATGTAATAAATCTCACTACAGCTCAATGACTTAGTCCTGGGAACACTCCTGCCCCACTCATGGGGCCTCTTCTGGGCACACACATACCCAAAGAGTGAGCAGGCTCTCTAAAGATAACTTGGGGTCATTGAATACATCAGAGACCATCTAGTCAAGTGGTTCAGAACCCTTTGTGTATGTAATGGAGCCCTTGGGCAGCATGAGGAAGCTGATGGGCCTCTTCTCAGAATCATGTTTGTAAATAATTGATGGAAAGGCTCAATTTCAGTTAAAAGTCAGTAAAAATAAAGATATCATTGTTTTTCTCATCCAAATTCATGGACCCCCCTGAAATCTAACTGCATGGAATCTCCAGGTGAAAAACCTTTGATCTACTTCAACGCCATCATCTGACAAAGAAAGAGACAGAGGTCTTAGGGGTGGGGAAGTGACTTGGTCAAAGTCACTCAGCTAATAATTGATCTGCCCCCAGATCTTTCTCCCACACCACAACAAAAGGGCCAAATGGAAGCCTGGATTCCAACTCTCCCTCCCCTGAAGGGGCAAGGGCCAGTGGCTATCAGGCCAAGCAGCTCTGGACAAACAGTTGAGTCTTTTTTGAAGCAGGCCCTCTGTGCCATCGTCTACTGATCTTCCCAGTAGAAGGTGATAACAGCTTCTTCCTGTCTCTAAGCCCTTTTGGCTGTTATGGTGACAAATTCCCAGCAGCTGGGCAGGCGCCCTTGGCTGGGGGAATTGCCTCTGTCCAAGTCCTCATCCAGGCTAGGCCTGGGCTAACTGCTGCCTGCCCTGCCCTCTCTTCCTAGATAAACTCTACTGATCCAGTTGTCTCCAGAAGAGTTATAAGTTCTCTAAATGCTTACTCTACAGCTGTACTCCTCTCATCTGCTCTAAGATGAGTAGGGAGTGACAAGCATTATTCCCACCTGAAAGATAAGGTAACTGAGGTTTAAAGATGGGTTAAGTGACTAATCCAAGGCCACACAGCTAATAAGCCTATGGCTGGGCCCTGAACCCAGGGCATGTCTGATTACAAGTGTTCTACTTTTTTTCCCTTTCCTTAAAAATAGGTTATAGCCTTTCTTTTTCTATCAACATTCCTTTTCCAATATATCTCTCCCCCTCCTTCAACCAGAGGAGCCATCACTTATTACAGAGAATGAAAAGACAAAAAGCAGTTCAGCCAAACTAACCAACAATGTATGAAGCCTTCCAGACCCACAGTCCCCCACTTCTGCAAAGAGGAGAAGGGGATATTGTCAGTGTCAGGGATTCACTGTCTCCCCAAGGCAGCCCACCCCACATTGTCCATTAGTGAGGGTGGGTGGGCTGAGAAACAGATGAGGTCACCTTGGGTTCTCCCAAGATGCTTGGGTCTGGAAACCTCAAATGGTACCACTTACTCCTTCCAGCCAGTGGCAAGCAAACACCAATCTGCTCCTCTTCTAATCCCTGTGTTTCAGTCACTTGCTACCATTCTCTGCTCTTTGGTTCTGCCTACTTCCATCGTGCCCTCTGGTTCTATTGTTAACAAACTGCCCTTCACCTTGGATTTCTTCCTCTCAACATCTACCTTTGTGCATTCACAGAACCCTGTACTGCACTCTCACTCCTTTCCAGGAGACATCAAAAACCTGGCCACCCTCTCCAGGACTGGGCAAAGCTCTCTTCATCCCTCCTGACCCACTAGGCCAGGAGGAAAGGCTGGCAAGCTTCTAGCTCTTCGCTGATCCTCCCAGACCATCACTCAGCAACCATGCACTCCTTCTCTACAGCTGTCACCCTACTACCTGGCAAGAAGGTTCTTACAATGACCCCACTGTCTGATCTGGGAAGTAGAACATTTACAACCATTTGCTATGGACTTAGCCACGATAAGTGCTAGGGAATTAAAGATGGAAAAAAAGCACAGTCTAGGACTGCAGACCCTGGGCCAGTCCCTATCACTTCCCTATCTCCTTTCTCCTATCACCCACCCACTCTAGCACTTTGGGAGCTCAAACCACAGGCTAACATTTCTTCATGTTCCACCCACACCTTATGCCTTCACCAGTCACAGCTGCATATATAAGGATGGCCTCTCCAGTCCAAGCTACCTCCCTGATCCAGAGGTCTTGAATTCCCTCTGACTACAACCTTTTCTCTCATCTCTCCCCATGCTTCACTCCTCCCCAAACCTAGTCTTCCTCACAGCAGTCCAGTCCCTTGGCCCCTTTACTCTGACCTCACCAGGGTCACCCTGGCTCACCTCCCACATGTCGGAGTGCTCTCCCTCAATTTCATTGGCTCAGTCTTCATCCAGGCTTCACTGGCTAATTCAGAGTGGTTCCCTCCTAACAGCTGGCCCTATTCTCTTCTCCTCCTATACCATTTCCACTTGATGGTCTCATCAGTTCCCATGGATTCAATAAACTCTATGTACGTGGTTTATCTATTTATCCTGCTCTAACCTCTCTTCTTGACCTTCAGTCTCCCATCTTCAACTATTCACTGGACAGCTCCAATTGGATGTCCCATAGACATGGTACACTGGACATGTCCAAAACTGAATTCATTATCTTTCTGGCCCCCAAAACCTTCCTCTCCTCCTAACTTCCCAATGGCCACTGAGGGCCTTCCTGTCACCTAGGCCTGAAACCTAGATGTCAGCACATCATCTCAAACACCCCCATGTCTGATCTACTGTCAAGTCCTGTCATTTCTACCTGGGTGACATCTCTCATATATGCCCCCTTCCCTTCTGTGACCCTGAGCCATCCCCACTGGTGTCTTAACCCTGGCTTACCCCCACCATACACTGCGTGATCCTACTCACTGAATGCCCCTGGAAGAAGCCATTCAACTCTCCTAACTCAATTGGGCCCTACCCACTGAATGGCAATCCTTGATCTTCCCTGATCACACTCCACATAGTGGCTTTTCCAAACCTTCTCAAGACTTTCTCCTCCTTCCTTCTTAGTGAATGCCCAAGTTCCTGAAGAAACAATTCTCCTTCCTACCCTATTCTGTACCTCAACACTCCTCTCTATCACGCTGTTTTCTCCTCCTTTGTTCTAGTATCTGAAGAAGCCAAAGTCAACTCTCACTTATGCTCTCGGTCCCAGATTCATTCCATAGTTATCCCTAAATTGCAGCCAAACTGCCCTATTTGTTGCTTCCTGAAGTCTGTATCCCATCCATCTCCCTCCTCCATACCTTTACACTGGCTTTTCCTTATGCCTGGAAGGCAATCCTTCCTCAACTCTATCTTGGAGAATCCTGAGCTTCCTCCAAAACTCACCTCAGGCGCTACCTCCTAGAGGGAACTGATTCAACTGCAATTAAAGCATGATTTACCATGTGTCTATCATGTATGTACTAGGCCCGTGAAACTGAAAATGGACGAGAATGACAGAAATGTCTGCCCTTGAGTAGTTTACACTTTAATGAGAGGGAAAACATGGACACGTATTGGATGGATTTCCACTGACATAGCCCCATATCTGTTACTTCTACCCACCCCTGACCAAGCAGGATGCCAGCTCCTGGACAGTGAGACCTGTTCTGTGTCCTATCTTTGCATGCCCAGCATCCCCGGCCTTGGTATGGCAGGCAGTTATAGCTAACTCAATCTCAGAACACCAGAGCTGGAAGGCACTTTGGAGATCAACTAGGGGGTTGGGGGAGGCCTCCAAACCAGAGAACATATGCCCCCAGGGAGTGTGGGGAATACTGGGTAAATAACCATATTATCCTACTGAGAGGCATAGTGCTGTAGGGGATTGGACAGTCGGCCTCAAAACTAGGGAGACCTAGGTTCAAATCCTTCCTCTGACACACACTGGCTGGGTGGCCTTGGGCAAGTCAAGTGCCTTATGGACAACTCTCTAAGATACAGTTTCTTAACCTGGAGTCTAGGTTCTATGGACAGATTACAGGGAGTCTAGGAACTTGGGTGGGGAAAAAAAATTACATCTTTATTTTCACTAACTGAAATCTAGTGTCTCCTTCAATTCTGAATGTAGGTAACAAACCTGATTCGAGAAGAGGTCAAGATACCCCGAAAAGCTTGAGAAATGCTTGAAGACTAAGATGGTGCCAACCTGCATGGGTAGGGGAATTTCCTCACCTGGGAATTCCCTTTGCCAGTCCCTAGAACTAGTCTGCTGAAATATCCCAAAACTGAACTGATTTCTACATCAGTGGAGGTGCCCCGGGAGAAGACAAATTAACCTCTTTTTATTTGATATCTTCTGTGCATATATGCATGGTAAATGGGAGAATTTCTTTCCTTTCATACTGACACTTACTAGCTGTGTGACCCTAGGTAAGTCACTTAACCCCAATTGCCTCCCAAAAACAAATTACTGAATAAGGGCAAGGAGAAGGCTTACTAAAAAGACCAAGGGATCTGACTTGGCCAAACCCTCTCCTTGTGCAAATGGGCCCAGGAAAGGGAAGACACTCACTCAAGATCACACAGCACATAAGCAGACCTGGGAGTTCTTTCTGGGCACTGCCTCCTACTCTGCCACAGGCTTGCTCTTTCCTGAGGGAAACAGCCAAACCACAGAAACGAAGTTGGACCATTGTGGAGTCTGGAGCAAGAATGAATAAATGAATGATGAGTTCACAGGCCAGGCATTCAATCTGGGGCCTGCAGACCCATTTGGGCGCTGCACACTGATCCAACTGACTAGATAACCGTCAGGACTACACTTCATAGCACTAAGCACAAGGGTCCTAGGTAACCAAGTCAGCCATTT
>CM053582.1:9364432-9383198 GCA_028627135.1 Pseudochirops cupreus
GGGAAGGAACAAGAGAGATGCCTAAGATTCCTTAAAATTGCTATTTAGCAACAGAGAGCACAGGAGGTGGAACACGGAAAGGAAGGGTAACACCAGAGGCAGAGAGAGGGGAAGGAGTATGTTATACTGCAAACCAGCCTTTTCCTCTCAACCTCCCCCTCCGCCCCCTAGCCTCAGTCATGGCTGGAAGCCTGCGGCCTGGCGGCCCATCAGACAAAAATGCTAAGGCTATGGAAGACAAACGGCCAATCTCCTTGCTACCAGAGTGTCTTAAGGCTTCACATTTGTCTCTTGGTCCTGAAGTAACAGAAAACAAGGCTGTGGAGGGGGAAGGGAGAGTGACAGTCAGCAGAAGGGAAGAAGTCTGCCATCTAAACAATGCTCCACTTGGAAATCAGAACTCAGTTTAGTCCTGCTTCCAATACTCACTCTAGAGGACCAGGCATTAAGGCCCTGGGAGACTCAGTTTCCTCATCTATCAAAGCGGCGATGATTCTTGTACTAACTCCACTGGCATAATAGAAAGAATGGTGATTGGAGTCAACAGGTCTGAGTTTGAATACAAGGTTTGAATACAAGAGACCTTGGCCCAGTGGCTTCTGTTCCCCAGAGTTTATCTTCATTATCTATAAAATGAGGGTGTTGGGGGCAGCTAGGTGGTGCAGTGAATAGAGCACTGGCCCTAGTCAGGAGGACCTGGGTTCAAATCTGGCCTCAGACACTCAACACTTACTAGTCGTGTGACCTTGGGCAAGTCACTTAACCCCAAGTGCCTTGCCTTCCCTCCTCAAAACAAAAATGAGGGTGTTAGATTAGCTCAGAACTATCAAATTCACAGGAAGGAATCAGATGAAAAAATAATTGGGAAACACCTACAGAAATCAATGGAAATAGAATAAAACCCAGATAATGTTAATTCGTGGTTATCTAAGTCAATATGCAATAGCAGGGGTCCATTTCCATTTAAGGGCCACATAACAGGATTAGATGATGCCTAAAGCCCCTTCCAGCTCTAATCCTAAAATCCCAGTACCTGTCATAAAGAGAACACTTTGGAAGGCTTAAAGTCCTATATAAAGCCCATTGCCCCACGGGCTCTAACGCTCCCTCCTCCACAAGCCTCTGCCAAGCTCCCCCAGGGAGGACTGCTACCTTCCTCCTCCACTCTCACAGAATCTGATGCTCTTGCATGCATCTATACATGCTATTATAAACTGTCTTTTATTTTTGTATGTATCTTCTCTCCACCCCCAACTAAATCAAAAGACCAGACCTTGTTTGATCTCTTCAGCCCTTGTACTAAACACTATACTTTGTATACGTGTTGGTGGGGAAGGAGGAGTTGAGGACCTGGAAATGACTGGTAGAGAGATCTCCTTCCACTGATGAGAAAGTTAGCATTTGTTTAGAACTTTATAGCCAGAGAGGCTTATGGGAAGGAACCAACAGGTGATGTGACACAGTTGCACAGCTAGCATGTGGCAGAGGCAGGAACTGAACCCAGATCTCCAGCCCTCTAGCCACTAAGCTACTCTACCGCATACAAGCATATGAACGATATGAGAAGCCGGAAGCTTTTATTTTCCTGAGATCCAAGGCACAAAGTGAGCTTTTACTTTCAGGTTAAAGTCAGTCCTAGGTGTCAGTCAGTGACTCTGACACTGGTCCCTTCCCCTCTCTGGGCCTCAGTTTCCCCCTCTATAAAATGAGGGGCAAGGGTTGGACTTGATGGCCTCAGAGGTCCCTTATGGCTCTAGGTAACCTAAGGGAAGTCACTTCCCCTCCCTGGGCCTCAGCTTCCTAATGCGTAAAGTGATAATGTCTGAGGTCTCATCCATGAGTAAGTTCATGATCACCAGGGTCTTTGAAACTCCCAAGGTCAGTGAGGCAGGAAGTGGCAGAGCCAGAATTCAAACCCAAGGCCTCTGACTCCCAGGACCTGCAGGTCAACAGACCCTGGTATAGCCACAGCACCACCCCTCCCTACCCAAAAGAATTCATCCAGCGCTGGCTCCCTTCTTGAGGCCTGATAAGAATGAAGCTGCTGATTCGGGACCAGGCTGCTGGAGTCCCTGAAGAGATAGGCAGGCCTCCTATTCAGAAAAGGGGCTGCTCCTGCTCTTTGAGGCTTCCCTGGAGTCAGCCCTACAAAACAGGTGGGTACATTATCTCCTCCCACTCCCCTTCTAGTAAGGAGGCATCCTGATAGGCTGCCAAGAGAAGGAACTGGGAAGGGTGAGCGTGGAAAAGAGAAGACAAGGGGCAGCGGGAAGGGAGGGGATGGAGGAGGGAGGCTGACGTCCTGTCTTCAGACTGAAGATGGTTTAGACTTGGTTTTTGCTTGACCCCAGAGGGCAGAACTAGGAACAAGGGCCGAGGACGAGATGACCTTCCAGCTTGAAGAATATCCTCCTCAGAGCTGCCCACAAGTGGCAGCGGCTGCCTTGGGCCTTCAGACACAGGCTGGAGGCCTGTTTATGGGGGATATTAGAGAGCGGGTGCTTGTTCCAGTAGCTGCTGGAAGGACACCAGGGCTCACTCCTTTAGCCATCAGGTCACACAGCTTCTAAGGGATGGGGTTCATCATCTCAGCTCCCATTGACACTAGGCTCTGGCTAGGCTGCCCCCCCACCACACACACACACACACATATATATATCACTGTTCCTAATCGTAGCCCAGGCTCGGTCCCTAATTTGGTGTATGACCTCAGCCCTTCTCTGGGCCTATTTTGTCCTCTGTGAAAAACCCCTGGCTGCCTCCCGCCCAGGGAGCAAAAAATACAGATTGGAAAGAGGCCCTAACCAGAAAGCATTAGACATAAACTGCCTTTGGTTTCCTCTCTCTCTCAAAGCATCACAGTGAACCTGGGCACAGTTTCTAGAAGGGAAAGTTCCCTCGCCCACTATGGCCCCATGGGCTTGGGTGGTAATCCACTCCACATGAGCAGAGGGCCAAGCAAGAGAGATTTTCCCTAATGCTTCGAGAGCACTTTTCTTACAACAGGCCTGTGAGATAATAATGGGGCAGGTGCGTGGGCCCACCAATACAGGGGTTTCCCTCCTCCAACACAGGTCAGCACCTTCTCCTTAGGAGAAGGGCCTTCACCACAGGCTCACCCAGCCAGGATATGTCAAGGGTGGCGCACAAACCCAGGGTTTCCAGGACAGGCTCCTAGCCATCCTAGCACACAAATATTCTCCTCAATAAAGAGTATTCCCATTTTACAGCCTGGGAGACAGGTTCAGAAGTCAGGTGCCTGGCCCTGGGTTATACAAGCTTCAAGAGCCGAAATGGGAAACCCAGGTCTCCTGCCTTCAGGCCCAGCTCTTCCCAATAGGCCTGTTACCTTAAACCACCCTGAGCACTTTTTAAGGGGGTTTAAACTGGGGGTGGAAGAGAGAAAGCACAGAGAATCTGTCCCCAACTCTTCTCAGAGTAAAGAATCAGAGAAAAAGGCAAGCTAAAGGTCACGTCCTTCTCTAGGTCTCTGATAGCACCACCTTGGAGTGTTGGGCACTTCTGGGGCCCATAGTTCTCACCCTCTAGGGCAGCGGTTCTGTGGGTCGCGACCCCTTTGGGGGTTGAACAACCCTTTCACAGGGCTCGCCTAAGATCATCAGAAAACACATATTTCTGATGGTCTTAGGAACAGAGACACTGCTCCTCTATCCGTCTCCAGGCCGGTCCGCCCACATGCAGATATGCCCACATATTAAAGGGTCTCAAAGGGTCTCAGCATTAAGAAGGTTGAAAACCACTGCTCTAGGACTTATAGAATCAGAGGCTAGGCCAGTGTTTGTCACAATGTGGTCTGGGAGCCCCTGGGGGTCTCTGAGACCTTTTCAGGGGGTCCAAGAGGTCCAAGAGCTTGAGGTCAAAACTATTTTTATAATAAAACTGAAACATTTCCATTTCTAACATGGTAAAAAGTGAAAGATCTACCCCACAGAAACAAAAACTTTTGGGGGAGGGTCCTTGTTAACTTTTAAAGGCGTAAAGGGAGGTCTTAGGACCACGAAGTTTGAGCACTGGTAACTCAGTCCAATTCCCTCTGACAAAAGGGGACATTGAGGTACAAGGTCCTAGGCCAAGATTTGGATCTGGGTCCTCTGATTCCTAAGTCACTACACCCAGCTACCTTCAGGGACCCTTATTCCCATTCATGTGTGTTGGGGGTGAGCGGGATCAATGGGTGATTTCATAAGCATATATCAGATAGATGCCTTCCCCCTGCAACTTACGATATTAAGAGTTGTCTTAAGAGATAAAGGGACTTGCCCAGGGTCTCCCAGTCAGGCTGTGTCAGAAGCAAAACTGGAACCCAGGTCTTTCTGCCTCTTAGGCTGGCTCTCTAACCACCAGGCCACATGGTCTCAATGATAGGATCCAATCTCCTAAGCAAGGGGCATGTAGGTACCCACCTAAGCCACCCCCCCCAAACCATAACACTCCCACCTCCAATATTCTTTATTCTAAGATGCCTCCCATTTTAGAGATGAGGAAATTGAGGCCCTTAGAGGACTTGCCTAAAGTCAGATGGTCTCCACATGGAGAGAACTCAACTATTAGAGTTTGGGGGCACTAATCCATTCTACAGAAAGGGAAAACGGAGGCCAGAGAGACAGGATCTTCCCAAGGTCCCACAGCTAAGGATGTTGCTATAGGGCTGCCGGGATTCAAACCCAGGGCCTTCTGACTCAGAAATGAGTGTCCCGGCTGGCTCTCCCTATACGGGCCTGGCTGAGGGGAAGAGGAAGGGTGGGAAGGGGTGAGTCACCAGCACAGTCTCCGAACCCATCCCCCCACTCCCCAGGGAGCCACTTGCAGTGACTAGCAGTCACAGGAAGTCCACAAGCCAGCCTCATTACCTCAGCACAGCTCCAGCCCCAAAGAAACTGCTCAAAAGCACCAAATTAGTCCAAGACCAAAGTAGAGCCTTGCAGAAACTCCCAGGGGGGGTCTTGTGTGGATCTGAAGGGCCCTCCCTTTTTCTCTAGCCAGCCCCGTCCTACCTAGCTCTCTCCAGCCAAGGGCAACACAGACAAGTGATTCAGCCAGAGGCACAAGTGTAGGGATTTCAGGCCTAACTAAGAGGCCTTCAGGAGAAAGGCCAGTGGTTTGTGTTGGGGTTTGGGGGACTGGGGAGAGACAGCAAGGAGTATAAAAAGGAAGTCAGCTGGCTCTCTAGGCCTCAAATCTGCCTTATTTGGCTTAGGCCCCCATTCTTTTCCCCAGGCTACCCTCTAGCATAGTGACTCTCAGGGTTAAAGCTGGAGAGACCATTGAGAGCCAAACACTTTTTACAGAAGGGGACACGGAGGCCCAGGAAAAAGAAATTACTTGCCCAAGGTCTCACAAAGCTGAGGATAGTTTCTTCTGCATCTTCATTCACTTTTAGGCCTAAGTTCCAGCAGGAAAGGGAAACGACTGAGGAACAGTGATTAATTCAGAATGAAGCAGGAGGCCCAGACCAAAAATTGCCAGCAATAGTAATCTGCAGGCTGGAATGCCCCGGCCAGACCCCGCCCCAGGTCGTAAGGCCAGAGAGTTGGGCCTCCCTGCCACATGGCTCCTGGGCTCCTTTTCCTCCCCGCCTCCACACCTCCTCTGGGACTTTGGGAAAGTCTCTGGGCCTTTATCTCCAAGGACTTAGAGATATGGCAAGCAGGATATGGCAGCTCCAAAGTAGGCCCTGTTTGAGCAAAGGGGAATGGCTAGCATCTTCCTGAGGGGGCTGGGTCCATGGCCACTGGGAAAGTGCTAAGAACACTGGTTCTGAAGGCAGATGACTTGGGTTCAAACCCCACTTGTGTGATCTGGGGCAAGTCATTTGCCTTCCTTGGGCCTGTTTCCTCCTCTGTAAGATGAGGGGGTTATTCTCTTAAGGCCTTCCCAACTCTAAAGCTAGCAATCATAGGGGTTGGGAGGAGACAAAAAACTTGCCACTGGCCATCTAGGGGGAAGAATGGATGCCAATTTTCCTAACAGGAAAATGCCACTCCCACTTTTGTGGTAGGAAAATCCTCAAGTCTATGTCCAAAAACCTGGGTTGGAGTCCCCTCTCCTACCGCAGCCGTGAGTCACATCTCTGGGGCTTGGATTCCTTGTCTCCAAAATGGCCCTAATATCTGCTCTACCTGAGTCAGAAGTAGAAGGATCAAATTAAATCGTGTGTGGAAGAAGGCTTTCTAAGCCCAATACAAATGTGAGGGATTTTTGTTATTTCCCAGAATCCCTTGCCAGCTCTAAGCCTATGATCCCATGGAGCCCTGAGAGCAGTTACTCAAAACCTTATCAGAGCAGCCACCACAAGGAAAGACACAGCATCTTGGGGGAAAAAAATTTTAAAGGGAGAAGGGCCAGCCCCAGCTTGAGGCAGCCAGCACTTGGTCAGCTTGGGTGGCTTGGGAGAACTTAAGCCAGAGACCTTGGCACAGGATGGTAAAGGTCATGGCTAACAAGGGTCTTAACTTGGGATCTGTGGAGAGATTCCAGGGGGCCTATGAATTTGGACATGAAGGGGGAAAAAGACATCTGTATTGTTACCAGCTTCTAACTACAATCTAGCATTTACCTTCCATCAGGATTTTTTTAAAAACACCATTCCAAGAAGACATTCGTAAGTTTCACCACGGAACTGACACACACACCCCTCAATGGTTAAGAATCCCTGATTATTTCATTTCTAGGGGAGTGAAAAGTGCCTTGTCTTCCTTCTCCCCACAAAGCCATACCCCTGCCCACTTGTGACCTAGCAGGATTAACTCTGAGCCCAATTAAACTCTGAGTAAAATGCTAGTAGGATGAGGCAGGATAAGGACAAAGAGAAAGATAAGGGAAGAAAAGCTGAGGGGAGGGAGTTGAAATAACTCAAACTGAACCCTGTCCTTCCTTCCCACTGCAGACTGGGCAAACAAACCAAGGGGAGAAAAACTGAAAATAGTAAAATGGGGAGAATCTCTGGATTGCCAGTCCACAGTCCTCGCTGAGTGGAAGACCTTGGCCAAGTCATTTCTTTTTCCTGGGCCTCTTCTGCCAAAGGTGTTTGCCTGGCTCTCCCTGGTCTCTCCAGCTCTAACCCCTAAGGGTCTCTATTCCAGAGGTGGGGGTCTGAGGAAAGTAATGGGGACCTAGTCAAATAAGGCAGATTGGAGGGTTAGAGCCAGGAAAAGGCCCAGGACTGAACAGAGCCTGGAGGAAGCCTTTAGTCATTGGTTTCCTCTGGCAGCTGGCCCAGGGCCAAGAGGCAAGCTCCCAACCCGCCTATCCAACAATGCCAGCAAACATCTGTGCTGCAGCGGAGAGGCGGGAACTAACTCAGCCAGGGCACTCCCTACTGAGACAATTTAGTGGAAAGAGCTATGCATCTGGCATGCCAGGACCCAAATTCGAATCCCAGCCCAGCTGGCTATTTAGTACTCAGGTGACGTTCTTGAGAGTCCTTCTATGGGCCTCAGGGTGCTCTGGAAAATGAAGTAAGAAGGGGAGGGTAAGCAGCGTTAGATGAGAACAGAAGCTCCCTGAGGACAGGGACTGCTTTTGCTTTTTTCTTCTCACCCCCTAGAGACACAGTGCCTGCTGTGGCATTCACTAATCGACTGTCTGATTACTTGATCTAGCGACCATTCCAGTCGTCCCCTGCCTCCCACATCTGAATCTCCTGCATTTTGGATATACAAGGGATTCAGAACTACAGCCCCCCAACACCAAACCAGACCCAGACATCCACGGACCACAGTGACCAGACACCCCTGAGAGGGGCCCCCTCAAATTACGGCTTCCTTTCCATGGCTCTCCCCCTATTACCATTTTGGAAACAGCAGGTGAATAGGGAAATGTTTCTCTGGGCTCTCTTTGGATTAACTGCCAGGTTATTTGGGAGTTCTGGGAGCTAACTAAGCTCTAAAGGTGGCCAGGGTTAGGTAAAAGCTGGAGGACTGGTAGATTCCCTGACATTCCCTTTCTAGTCAACATTACTTGCTAATAAACCTTCCAATGATTTCACTAGGCTGTTGTGGGAAAGGGTAACCAATCGATCGACATTTATTAAGTCCTACTATGTGCTAGGCCCTGTGTTAAGTGCTAGGGATACTGAAGGAGGCAAAAGACAGTTCCTGTCCTCCAGAAGCTTACTCTATTGGGGTTGGACCAGCCAAGGCCCAGGGCTCTAGTCCTGGTTCTGCTGTTTATTAGGTGAATGTGTGGCCTTGAGTAAGCCATGTCCCTTCTTTGGGACTCAGCTGCCTCCTCTGTCTAAGCCCCTTCTGACTCTGCCCTGCTACATCCTCCAGGTCTGACATTCTATAAATTCTCCCCAGTCTTTACTCTTGCCTCACCCACATGGGTCTCTTCAAGGCCCTTTCTGAAAAACTTAGCCATGAGGGGGGAAACTCAGGAAGGTTTATCTCCATAATCCTCAAGGAAGGTAGCCAGGCTCAAGGAACATCTAGGTATTTGTGGCAGAAGATGGAAAATCAGGAAGGAAATGTTGACACAGGCCTTCCTCCTTTCTGAGCCCTCCCTCCCAAGCCACTGAAATTAGAACAGGTCAGAGCTAGAGGGGCCTTCCGACCTTTTGCCTAGATTCTTCATTTTGACAGATGAGAGAACAGAGAGAGGCCTAGCTAGTCAGTGGCTTTCCCAGGGTTACAAACAGCCATGGTGACTCCCATTGATTCCAATCCTTTCTTGCTTGTTTCTCCTTCGTTCTTTCCATGAGGGCCCACAGTTCACTCTGCAGTGAACTGCCTATAGGTTGCCTACAGGTTGCTCGCTGACCCCAGGGTCTAGGGCCAAGCACCCAGAACACACAGTACATCTGGGAGAGATAGCAACCAAGGGCTAACTAGGCACTCAGAGGGAACTCTGTCCAAGCCCCCAAATCGCATAAGCTGCCTAAGAAAATGCTAATGCCACCAAGGGACAGAGCAGTCCCCTCTGGGGACAAGGTAGCTCACACCACAACCAGCCTAAGGAAGAAACGCGTGCAGATCTGACTTTAAGGAACACTCCGTCCCTTCTCCCAATCCCAGGCTGGACTCCTGCCAGGGCTCACTCTGAGCCCTGCTGAGAAAGTCACACCAGCCTGGAAGTACAGACACACATAGACACATAGCCCTCACCTGGAAGATGGGGGGATCAGGAGAGCAATGACTCATTTCTTAAGGGTCACTGAGGCAACCCCTGACTAGTATATTTCAGAATCAGCTGTGGGAGCTGGGGCAGGAGGGTTCCTGCTGTAGAGTCCACGGCAGGGCCTGGCAAGAACCAGCCAGGCACCTTCCTCTTCATTTTGGAGCCGCTCTGTGGTCTCCCTCGCCATTTGGAAACCTCAGACTTTTACTTACCACCATTTAATTCACCTGGAAGAGATAGCACTTACCTGAACCACCTTCAGATCTTCTGCCCTACCAGGAGGTGTCCAATGCCTAGCCAAATCCTGTCTGTCCCTCCCCCACAGTGATCCCCTTCTCCTCTGAGCCATGTCACTTGGTGGGGGGGAAGGGCACAAAATTATTGTTCAAAACCAAGCACTATAAAACCCAGGTCCCCTTTTTACCATTCACTGTGTAATTATCCCCATTTTACAGATAAGAAAACTGAGGATCAGAAAAGGGACAAAACTTACCTAGGGGCACAAAGAAGGTGGCAGAACGGGGACAATTTCCCATATCTTTCAACTCAAGAACAATTGTTTCAAAAGAGTTAGATCCCTCAACTTCCAGGTTAACTTGCTGAAGGCAGGGACCAGGTTTTCAACCTCAGTTTCCCGAATCCTAATTATCACAGGATCACAGAAGCCATGGGGTCCAACCTTCTCATTTGATAGATGAGGAAATTAAGGACCTCAGATATATTCCTGACTCCAAATCCAGCACTCTATGAACCAGGCCACACTGCCTGTGGCCTGGCCTTTAGCAGGAGCTCCATAAATGTTGGCTGGCATGCCCTGCTCCCATCCTCACTGGCCCCCGAAGCATGGCCAGGGCAGCCAGGCCCACAGTAATAACTATTTGACCAAGTCCCCACCACTGCTGTGGGGATCTTCACCTTCACAGAAGCCTCCCTCTTGCTGTCTGCCCAGCCCAGATGGGCACCGTGAACGACCAAGCGAGTTCGAGAGCTCAGCACAGTCTCACAAAATGGGGCCGAAAGAGCTTGCCCTGACTTCCCAGAGCCGCTGACACCAAGGCAGCCAGGCCTGAGCGACAAGACAAGGGGAGACTGGACGGGAACTTGTTAGGGAGGCTTTGGGAGGTGGGGGCGGAATTCTTGCTCAGGAGAGGGCTGGCCTACAAGGCTGTTAAGGACCCCTTCCAACTCTGATGATGTGAATACGTATTTATAGCTCAGTGCTCGAAACTCCAACCGGGAGGGAGAAGAGTGTGTGTGTGTGTGTGTGTGTGTGTGTGTGTGTGTGTAAAAAGGAGGAGGGGGGTGGAGAGGAGGAAGGGCGGGAAGTCATTAGAAGTCCTCAGAAGAACTGAGTCATCGGCCGAGGCCTAAAAGCCCTAGGCTGACTTCCCACTGCCATGTGGCTGGGGCCATCTCATCTTGTTAGAAGGGCAGGAAAGGAAATCTGCCAGGATATCAATCTGGGGCCCCAGGGGGAAGAAAGACAGTCTAAGCCTTGACTACCTCAAGAAGTGAGCGGCCCTAGAAATCAGGCTACCTGGGGTCTAATCTCAACCTCCCCAATACCACTGTTCTCCCTGAACTATCAGAGAGCGTGAGTGTGTGTGAGTGTGTGTAGAGGGGAGATGAGAAAATGTGCCCCTCTTATTTCTTTTCAGAAGTGGGGGTGGGGGGTACTACAGGTGAGGAATGCTGCATACACTGTCAGACTCAGTTGATCTTACTTGGATTTTTTTTCCTTCCCTTTTCTTTCTGTTTTATTTTTTGTTACCAGGGGTGGCTCACTGAGGACAGGAGGGGAGGGAGAGGGGTATTTTTGGAATTTAAGTGATAAAAAAACAAAAGCTAGCAATAACCTTATTTTTTTATTTTTGCACTCAGCAAAAGATCAGTAACTGATCTCCTGTCCATCTTCTCCCCACCTTCTCATCCCCACCCACCCCTTAGTCAAGCAGAAGCCACTTACCTCCTTTAAGGCACCAACTCAGGGGGGATTGGGTGGGGGGAGACTTGGACCCCAGCTCCATGAGGGACAGAAACTGAAGCTAATATTACTTACCCACAAGGCTACTCTCCTCAGAATGACTTAGCAGACTACATAAGTGATAAACCCCATCCATGCTCCTGTCCACTTCCACCCCCCCAAAAAAGGAGGAAAAAAAATAGAGAACTAGGTCTATGGCTCTTGAAAACCTTGGAATCCAAAGGATAAGGGCAGAGGCAAGTGTGACAAACTTTCTGTTACTAAGACATCTCCCTTGAAGCCAGAGACCTTAGTTAGCCATTCCCCATCCACCCAGCTCTCAGCTAGGCCATGAAATCACTTCATTTGGTGTCTGGTCCTTCCCTACCACCAACCTGGAGCTGGCAATCCTACCATCTTTCCTGTCTCTTCCTGTTTAGGCCTAACTGGAAACTAAGGACACTTAGTCCTCAATTCTCCCTAGACTTCAAAGGCTTGAACATTCTGAGGCACAGACCACGTAGCATTGGGCTTTTTAGGCCCTAGACAGATAGATGATTTCTTTCTTTGTGTTCCCCCAGGCCCTGTGAATTCATGGGGATAAATCAACAGGGCTGAGGAACTCTGTCTATTGCTGGAGGTCAGCACCTGCAGGGCAGATTTCTCATTCTAGATTTACCTGGGCCTGGATGAAAAGATTGAGTGACTGGCCCAGGGTCACACTGTAAGTATGTGTCAGGGGCAGAATTTGAACCCAGGTGTTCCTATTCGCTCCACCAGAAGGCCTCATCAAGGCCTCAATAATGATTGTGTCTAATCTACTCACTTCCTAGCAAAAAAAAAAAAAAGAGTATTTAGGCATATACAAAAAATAAAAAATAAACAAAATCAGGACTCCAACCTATGAAGGAAACCGAGGTACTGTGCCCTACCCACCCACCCCCCACCCCGGCCCAAAACCTAGCCAGGACTACATGCCTGGCCCTTACCAAATCTAATTGACTCAAAGGTCCAGGGGATGGGCCAGGAGAAGGAAAAGCTCCAGGGGGAATGAAAGCCCACTCCGTTAGTTTTTCCTTTCCCTCTCTGCATCTTCCCCTGACTCCCCCCTGCCAAGTCCTGAGCTGACCCACTCTTTTACCACAAATTAGAACTTGAAATCAAAAGCTGGGTTTTTTTGGCTCCACCAAGCATGAAATGGGCAGAGATAAGCAACAAAGGACAAAACCAGCGCCCTCACTGTGACTGCCCATAAAGTGACCACAGGGAGACTAGGAGCTCCTGGCTTTGGAAGGGGATGGGGGAAGGAGGTGGGGAGGTGCTTAGTACAGCTGAGCTTATCTGTACAAGGCCAGATGCACCACTGAGGCCATTTCCAAATGAAAGAGTGGCCAGCCTGAAAAGAACACGAAATCCTAGGGCCAGAAAGAGCCACAGAGATCATCAAATCCAATGCCCACACCTAGGGGTGGGAAACCAAGGCCTCAGAGCCAAGTCAGACAGGGATTAAGGCCCTGCTAAATTCAGGGTTCTATCCCATGCCCTCCGAAGATGGCCCACAGAGCCCCAGCAGGGCTGGACCAACGGTTAAGAAGAGGCTTCTGGGACTCGGCCTTTCAGCTTCAGCAGGACTAAGGCTGATCAGGCTTTCTTCCCTGCCCACCCCCTCTTAATTATGCCTTACACCTGTTCACAAAAAGGGTCCCACCGACCTTAGCACCACTTAAGAAGATAAAAGGATACCCAGAAGAAAAGAGGATCACGGGATTTTAAAGGAGGAATGATGCTCAGAGATCATTCATGCCACAGATGAGGGAGCTAAGGCCCCCAAAGGGGAACTCACATGGCTCGGAAAGGCAGCCAGATCCAGGCTTTCTGCATCCTTTGCTCCGTCACAAGGGCCCCCTAGAGTAGGGGGGACTATTAGTATTAAAAGCTCCCGCGGTCTACAAAAATCTTCAGGCTCTTATCTCAAATGCTCCTACTGAGCTTGGGTGGTAGGTCTGGTTGGTATTATTAGCCCCACTTTACAGATGAAGGAACCGAGGCACAGAGAGCTTGAAGCCTTAGGATTCCTCCTGGGGTCTTTCCACTGGGCCACCAGCCTCTGGCATTATGTTATTATCACTTCCCTCCACAAATCGATTCATATGTACCTTTGGCGCAGCCTTTAAATGGCTTTGCCAAAAAAAAAAAGATCTTAACTAAAAGGGCAGAATCTGGGGTGCCTGTTTCTAAGCACCAGAATATTTTGACAATTAAAAACAAGGTATTTCCAAGTGGCCCCTGTATGAATCTTAAGGCCTTCCCAACAAGAAAGGATTGGGGGGGGGGAGGGGAGAGGGAAAGAAGAGGAAAGGGAGTAGGAGAGAGGAAGAAGAAGAGAAGAAAGAGGAGGGAGATGAGGAGGGGGGAAGGGGAAGATGAGTGGAAGAAAGGAGGAGAAGGAAGGGGGAGAAGAACAGTAGGAGAGGGGAGGGGGAGAGAAGAAGAGAAAGGAGGGGAGGGGGAGAAGGAGGGAGGAGGAAGGGTAGAAGTGGAAAGTACAGAGAGGGGAGGGGACAGAGGGAGAAGGACAGTAGGAAGGGTAGAGGGGGAGGGGAAGAAGAGGAAGGGGACAGGAAATGAGAGAGGGAGGGGAAGGAGTGGAGGGAGAGAATAAGGGAGGATGGGATGAGGAAGAAGGGAAGAGGAGGAAAGGAGAGGGAGAGAGGGAAGGGGAAAGGAGGCCAGGAGAAGGAGAGGAAAGAGCGATCAGGGAGGAGGAAGAAAGGAAAGGAGAGGGAGAAAAAGGAGGGGGAAGGGGGATCAGAGGATGGAATTTTTTATTACCTTCCTCAAGATTCTTCGGCTCTCACATACAAGAATAGAAGGGCAAGTTGGTTTTTATTTTGGAGGGGAGGATGGCTTTTGTTTTTTAAATAGTTGCAAAATCACTCATCGAGTATGGAAGCCATAGATCAAGGGTGATCATTCTGCTCTCGGGGAAAGCAGCACCAAAGACAGCCGGCCAGATCCAGATAGTTCCAGGACCCTAGGTCTGAGCCAACCAATCTACAAGCCAGTTGGGGCGCATCTCCTGAGAAGGTTCTCTCAAGACCCAGATCAAGTGCCACCTCTTCTACAAAAACCCTTTCTGGATTCTCCCACTTGTTAATGCTACCCTACCCTAAATAAATGAACGAATAAATATCAAATTTTGTATTTGTTTATTCAACTACCACATTACTTCTCCTAGTGGAATGTAAACTCCCTGAAGGCAGAAAGCAGTATGTCGTTTTTGTATCTCCAAAGCCAGCCATAGTGTCTGGCATACAGAAGGTGCTTCATAAATGCATGAGGAATTAAACTGAAAGACAGTGATTTCCCTATCCCCATTGTTATCATCATCAGCATCACCAGCCTCCTCCCTCCTCTGCTCAGTAATATTCTAGAAATGACCAGAAGCTCCTCTATAGGAGGGGGAGGGGAGAAAGGCAGCCCCCCCCCCTTTTGCGATGTTAGTAGCTAGAGGGTAAGAAGTGGCTTAGGGCGTGCCCCTGGATCCCCAGCACTAGAACAGAGAGGAGCTAACAGGAAGCACCTTGTTCTGCAGTGAGTGACAGACATCTGCAGACAGCTCACACTCCCATCATTCACCATTCTGCCCTGGGAACCTGCCCCCCCCCCCCATCTCTGAACCCTGCTCACAGAGAGAAAATGGGCTTCTTCTTTGGGGGGAGGAGGAAAGAAGGCATCACCAGGGAGCATGCTAGCCATGCTGATGTGATTTAAGGACATAGTGAAGCCAGTAGAAAGCAGCCCCATCTCAGCCTTCGACACTGCAGCCAGCCCCCAATGGAAGTGACAGAAAGATCAATTTCACCAAGCCAATAAGACTCTGAGCTACTCTCAGAACCAGTGGGCATTCATTTACCCAGATGCCCAAGGGCCAACCAAATCAAGCCTCAAGTGATGCCCTCCTGAAGCCTAAAGTTCCAGTTCTACCCAAGCCCTAACCCCACCTATGCAGCCCCCAATTAGCATCCCTTGTCCCTAAGCTGTTCTGGCCTAGCTAGGAAACAGTGTTAGAGCAGAGAGATCTTAGAAGCCAGCCAGTCCTATCTCATCATTTTATAGATACAGATGAAGTGACTTATCCAAGGTCCCAAAGAAAGTGAGCATCAAAGGCAGGATTTGAAAGCCAGAGCTAGCACTCTCTCCACTGAGCCAAACTGCCACCTCACCCTCTTGATTTTCCTCTTTTTGGGGGGAAGTGGAGGTAGCAGGACATAGCAGAAAAGCTTGGTCTCAAGAAGACCTAACTGAATCTTGGCTTTGCCAATCAAGTGACTTTGGGCAAGTCATTTCCCACTCCTAAATCTGTTTCCTCCTCATATCACTAACTCAGAGGAAATCAAGCTTTCCCTATGTCTCAGGGCTGTTATGAGGATAAAAGATGTAGTCCATAGACCCTTTTTCCATCTGTTGTAGAGAAGGGTAACAATGACCTACCACCTACCAATTTCCTACAGCTGTGGCAACCTTGAGTAGATTTTTTTTTTAATACTCACAATTGAGGTTAACAAAGGCCACTGGAGATAGATAACCTCAGATTCATCTCTCCATCCTTTGGAGTTCCCCCAATTATTCAGGAAAAACCCTACCTTAAAAGCCTACAGGCTCTTGGAACACTCTAACAATAATCCTCGGTGCTAGCAACCAAGACAGAGGACTGAGTGTATGAGTGTGTGTTAAGTTCTTCTTTCAAAGCTCCTTTCTACTCTGGATACAAGGAGAAGAAGAGGGTTTGGAAATGCCCTTGCTTGAAATCAGAATCAAAACAATAATGAACACATAATTCCTTAAAGTATCAGCCTGGGGAAAGCTAGGGTGTTTTCTGAGGACTGAGGTTCTGTGAAGAGAAGAAATGCTAAGGCTGGGTGAGGCCCGAAGCCAGCCACCAAAAGCCTATTCGAATTTCACACCCCCACCCACCCACATGCTCTCCACGCTCCAGGTCTCTGATCTGCAGCAATCACCCAGTGTTTGGTCTCTAGGGCACAGTACTGGATGGATGCAAGACCACAGACCCCACTAACATGGTGTTGGGGGTGGGGGAAACCAAGCCAGCAGAGCTATGAGCATAATAAAAAAGTGCCAGTAAATTGGGGGGGGGGGGGCATGGAAAGGAAGTAGAGATAGGTAGCACTGGAGTTGGGCTTTAAAGGATGGGTCTGAGCCCAACAGGTGAATAGGAGGAAGAATTTGAAGCATGAGAAACGGCAAGAGCAAGAAAAACCAAGAAAGAAAGGCAAGGGCTGGGGAGGGAAAGACCAATAAAAACCATCTTGGCTGGGTTTTAGTAGACTCCGGGGTTGACCAAGGCCTGAAAACAGTTATTGCAGCCTCTGTCTGGCAATTGCATTAGGACTGCACCTTGGGAGGTGCCCAGGGGCACCCCCCCCCCCAAACAGGAGAATCATCCAGGCAGGTGAGGGAGAAGTGACTTGCAGAATGCATGTAGGACTTACTCACACATACCCCTCCCTCCCCACACACATACCCAAGGCATGCAGCCGCAGTTCCCCCCTTTCTCTCCTATTCCCCCAGGCCCCACTCCTAAGAAGAGTTATCTCACAACTGCATGGCCAGGGTGAGATCAGATTCTAGAGCCTCTCCAAAAAAGGTGGGGCTCCTTAGAGACGAGCCAGCCCCAAGTCCCCAGAACTACAGCCACCTACTCCCCCCAGAGGTTCTTCCCTACCCAATCAAGGTGGAGTTTTTAAGATGGGGAGGGGGATACGGTTGCTTTATTTTTTTTTTGTTTTTTTGAAATGAGAGTGAGAAAAGAGGAGGCGTCATTTCCTTTCCAAGGAAGGTGGCAAGGCAGGGCAGTACCCCAGCTACGGGAATCGTGGGGTGCTAGAAAGAGCTCGGGAGTCAGGAGACTTGGGTTCAGATTCTGTATGACCTTGGGCAATTAGTTTCTTTTTCTGTACCTCAGTTTCCCCATCTCTCAAATGGAGAAGAGAGCCTCTTGGACCTTAGAAATCGACAAAGAGGCAATGTGGTACAGTAGACAGAGGGATGAGCTTGGGGTTTTGGACCCCGAATAGAGGCCCACTTACTGCCTCTGTGACCCAAGTGACAGCCCCTCTGGGCCTCATTTTCCTCAGTTTCTCCCCTCCCACAAAAGGAGGGAGTGTCCTGTACTGCTTTCAACTGTGATCCCATCCTAAGATAGCACAAGCCCCGCTTCAGACACCCCCCACAGAGGGCAGGGGCCATCCCTCCCCCAAACTTCGCAAGCCGCCGCCCCCAGGAGCGGCAGCCCAGTGCCCGACAGCGGGCGGGCACCAAGCGAATGCCTGTTGAATGCCGAATGAGTCCGGCGACAGCGGGGAGCGGGACCGTGGGAAGCGCGCTCACCCGCCCGCCGCCCCGGGCTCCAGCCTCGAGGATGCCGGCAGCGCAGGGCGGGGCATCCCGCACCCCGCCCGACGGCCCAGCCCAGCCTCGACCACGGGCGGGAGTGGGAGGGTGGGAGGGTGGGGGGGCGGCGGCCAGAACTCTGCGCCTGGCCCGCCCCCAGCCACACTCCACCAGGGTCCCCCCCTGCCCTGGCCCGCATGCTCCGGCCCCAGGGGCATCCGGGACACGGAGACCCCACCCAGGGAGCGGCCGCCCGGGGGCCCGGAGACCCCGGAGACCCCCACCTCGGGCTCCACGATGGTACGCCCCCAGCCCCCCCCCTCCGCCCGGGGCAGCTGCCGCGGGCACGAGCCCCGGCGGCCACGCGCTGCTGCTCGCTCCCGCACTCACCGTCTTGGGCATGGTGGCGGGTGAGTTGGCGAAGTTTCGCGGCAGGCGGTGAAGACAGGCGGCGGCCGCGGTTCGAGCTCTGGGGGTCTGGGGCTGGCTTCGTCCCTAGAGGCAGAGAGGCTGCTGCTCGGCTTCCTGCTAACGGATCTGACTCGGCAAACCCCACCCAGGAAAGAGCCGCCCCAGGCGCGCCGGCCGCTCCTTTATGTGGCTCTGCCTCCCCCGCCCCTCCCCGCCGCCCGCCCTCCGGCCCCGCCCCCGCGCCCGGCCCCGCCCCCGCGCCCGCCCTCCCGGCTCGGCCCGGCCCGGCCCGGCCCGTTCGGAAGGCAGCCCCCCGCGGGCCCGCCCCCGCCCTCCCAGGGCTTCTCCCCACCCGGGCCCCGCCCTTCCTCCCTGCAGCCCCCAGCGCATCCCTTCGGGCGACGCGGGCCGCCGGGGCGACCTGTGGCCCCTTCCCCTTCTCCCTCCCTCCTCGTACTTGCCCCCGAGCCGCAGGGCCTTCCTCTAGCGTCCCGGTCTCCTTCCTTCCTTCCTTCCTTCCTTCCTTCCTTCCTTCCTTCCTTCTTTCCTTCCTTCCCTCCTTCCTTCCTTCTTTCCTTCCTTCCCTCCTTCCTTCCTTCCTTCCTTCTTTCCTTCCTTCCCTCCTTCCTTCCTTCCCTCCTTCCCTCCCTCCTTCCCTCCCTCCTTCCCTCCCTCCTTCCTTCCTTCCTTCCTTCCTTTCCCTGAGCCGCCCTCGGGCTCTGCCACCTCCCTGAATCTGGCTGGTCTCCTGCCTTGACCACTTACTTCTGCATACAAGACGCCCCATCTCCAATCCCCGTACCTTTGCACAGGCCATCCCCCCAGCCAGTAATTCAATTT
>CM053582.1:9383698-9426223 GCA_028627135.1 Pseudochirops cupreus
TTCCCCAACATTAAAAAGAGGGAGTTGGCCTAGCTGACCTCTTGAGAGGGCAGAGAATAAGCATTCATTTATGTGCCAGCCACTGTGCTAAAGCTCTACAAACATTAATCTCATGTGAACCTCATAGGAACCCTGGGAGGGAGATGGGGTTCTGATCTCCATTTTACAAGGGCCCTTCCCAACTCTAGATTTAGGGTTGTATGAAGTCTCATAGAATCCCGAGTTTTCCTCAAAGTATAGCTGATACCTATTTTCAGTTGCTAATCCCTGCCCTGCCCTACTACCTTGTTTATATTTTGTATAAATGTACTTGTATACATGATGTTTCCCTGATAAAATATAAGCACCTTGGGGGGGGGGGGGCATAGACTCTGACTCTTGTCATAGGATAGGTGTTTCAGACATGCTTGTGGATTGGCATTTCAGGTTCTCCACAATCTGGCTCCTTCTTCTCTTTGCAGTCTTTTTACATTTTACTCCCCCTCAAAACGCTCTGTGATCCAACTACACTGTGATTTCTCTTCCATGACACTCCTCCCATTTCTGTGACTTGCACTGTCTGTCCCCTATGCCTGGAATGTGTCCCTCTTCACTTCCACTTCTCAGTTTCCCTGGATCCCTAAGCTCAAAAGCCTAGCTTCTTCCTATTTTGAAAGCCTTTCTAGGTCCCCCACAACCCTCCTTCCTCCCATCACCAAGTGCCTTCTTCCTCTGAGATTACCTTTCATTGATTGCACATATCTTGTAGGTTTGGGGGTTTGTTTTTTGACTTTCTTTCTATGCCCAGTGCTTCCTGGCTTAAGTACTTAATACTTAATGACTAAGTACTTAATAAATGCTTGTTCACTGACTGAATAATTCTGAGTTTATCATTCAACCACTCTGAGACTCAGTTTCCTCATCTGTAAAATAAATATGGTAACACACACTTTGGGTCACAAAGGGTTATTGTTGGCAGAAAAGTGCTTTGTAAACCTTGAAGTGCCCTTGAAATGTGAGATTAGACAATCATCTACCTACCAGAAGAATGGCATACTGTATTGGGGGAATGAGACAATCCCACTTCTGACACACCTCTCTGTGACCCTCTTCAAAGCACTTAATGTCTCAGTGCCTCTGGTAACTCTTGAAGACTACACCTTGCAGAGAAGCTGCTGTTCTCCATTGATAGAAAGGATTTCCTCACCAGGGAGGTCCTTAAATTGATGAAATCCCAGGTGTAAATCAAATAGACAAAACCAAATTTAGGGACAGGAGGAACTTTATGGATCAGCTAGGCCAATTCCCCCATTTTATAGAAAAGTAAACTGAGTTTCAGAATGGGGAAGTGACTTGGTAATGATGAAAAAACTGGAAAGAGTCCTGGACTCCAAACTGGACTCCACAACTGGGATTGGTACACACTAATTCCAGCTCTGCTAATTCCTGCGTGACCACAGGCTATTCGCTGCCTCTCTTGGACTCAAGTTTCCCCCACTATATAATGAGATGGTTGGACTAAATTGTCCTGAAGGTCCATTCCAGTTCTGATATTCTCTGCTAGTTAGAAAGATCCCATCCAGTATATATTTGGCTGAGGACCTTCATTTTCAATGGGGGAGGAGGGACCTCTTGAATCATTTATCAACAAGCATTTATTAAGTACCTATTATATGCCATTCATTGTACTAAGTATTAGGAATACAAAAAAAAAAAGGAAGGTAAAACACAGTCCTTGCTGTCCAGAAGCTCTCAGTAGAGACCATAGGCAAACAACTATGTACAAACAAGACCAATAAGAAGGCACTAGTTGACTTCCTGTAGAAGATGGGATTGTAGCTGAGAACTGAAAGCAGCCCAGGGAATTAGGAGTCAGGGATGAGGAGGGAGAGGACTCATGGAAGGGGAGACAGTCAGTGAATGTGCAGAATCAGAGATGGCAGATCTTGTGTGAGGAAGTGCAAGGAGGCCAGTGTCCCTGGATCATGGGGGTGGAGGTGGGGGTGGGAGTAAAGTATAAGAAGACTAAGGGAGGAGTGCAACAGGTTATGAATAGCTTTGAATGCCAGAGTATTTTATATTTGATCCTGGAGGCAGTAAGGAGCCACTGGAGTTTATTGAATAAGGAGGTGACAGTCAGACCTGGACTTTAGGAAGATCAGTTTGACAGCTGAGTGGAGGATAGAAGGGAGTAGACAGAGCCTTGAGGCAGGCAGCCCCACTAGCAGCTACCACAATGGTGGGGAGGGCCTTGTGGTAGACTGTCCCACCAGCAGCTATTGCAATAATCTAGGTGGCTGGTGATAAAGGCCCACAACAGGGTGGTAGCAGCATTGGAGGAGTGAAGGGGGCATATAAGAGAAATGTTATGAAAGTAGAAACAAGAAGATTTGACACTGATTGGAAGTGGGGGTGTGAGAGTGAGAAGGGGAGGATGACATACTGTGAGCCTGGGAACTTTGAGCATGCTGACCCAATTCTCCCCATCTTACTGGGCACAACTGAAAGAGTCAAGATATAAGAAGTTGAGACCCAGGAATTCTAGCCCCAACCCCACTATTCTTTCTCCAAATGAAGCCATTTACTTCCTGGCCTTGCTTTCCCCATCTGTAAAATGGGGTCCAAACATTTTTGTGGTAGCAAAAAGAAAAAAAAAACAACTGGACAGAAAGTGTATGCCCTTGATCAGAAAACAGCTGAACATATGTTGATGATATGTGAATGTGATAGAATATTTAATGCACCAGAAGAAAGATTGACCATGAGGAATTCCCAGATGCCTGGGAACACTTGTACAAAGAAAGTGGACCAAAACAATGGTATACATACACAACCACTACAATAATGTAAATGAAAAGAACACTAAAAGGCAGCTGAACTCCAATGAAAAGAAACAGCCGATACAGCAGGATACAGTGGACAACAGAGAAATGAACTTGGGAATCCTGGGACATGATCCCTGATCTTTGGATATATCATTTCTCCCTCTGGCCTTCAGTATCCCTATCTGTAAAAAAGACTAAATAAGTCGGAAGGAACACCCCAGAGATCCACCCAGCACCTCGTGAAACACTCCCTTTGGGAACGCTGGCTGCCGAATGTTGCAGAAACTCTCAGATAACGGTACTGTATCATTTAGCTTTGCTTGCCTTTTTCTTTGTGAGAAAAACCCAGAGGGTTGGGAGGGGGTGATATTGGGAAATCTCTATGATGTAAAAAAAAGAATTGGATTGAAGGGCAGCTGAGAACATTTGCAACCTGACTCCCTAATTCATAATATGTTGACTTTGAAATCCTATTTTTGAAAAAAAAGAGACAATACAAAGTATTCTGAAGCTATGTAGCACAGAGTAATGATGGGACTAGACACAAATTAACAATTACATCCACTCCCAGCCCCAGTCACTGACACTGTTCTTTCTTCCCAGAGGTTCAAGAGATGGCTACAGTTAAGGCTTTATCGCTGGGCTCAGGCTATGGTTAAATTCTGTCCCCACCTGGGAAAGTATAATGCCCTGAGCCCCTCTATAGCAAGTATCTTTCCCTTCCTTCCCCCACCCTCTG
Source organism: Pseudochirops cupreus (assembly GCA_028627135.1). Lineage (NCBI taxonomy): Eukaryota > Metazoa > Chordata > Mammalia > Diprotodontia > Pseudocheiridae > Pseudochirops > Pseudochirops cupreus. The sequence continues at coordinate 9,387,242 of CM053582.1, forward strand.
ATGGATATGGATTCAGAGAACCTGGGTTTGAATCCACCTGCCATTTACTAACTCTGTGACCTTGGGCAGGACAGTCCCCCTCCCTGAGTCTCAGTTTCCTCCTCTATTAAATGAGGGGGTTGGACTAGATGGTCCCTGTAAGCTCTAGAACCAGGAATCAAAACTCGACATTCGTGGATCCTGGTAGAGGTCTGAAGAGTGATCATTCTCACTCACATAGACAGAGCTTTAAGCTTTAAGGAAAGTACTTTTCTGGAGACAACTCTACGAGGTAGAGAGTGCCAGGGTTACTGTCTCCAATTTGCAGACTGGGAAACTGGGGCTCTGAAAGGGCAGGTAAGATACTTATGAAGGATTGAGCACTGAACTTGGACTCAGACCTGATTTCAAATCCTGCCTCAGATACTTATTAGCTGTGTGAACTCTCTCAGCCTCAGTTTCCTCATCTGTAAAATATGATAATACTAGCTCCTATTTCACAGGATTTTTGTGAGGATCAAATGAGATAATATCTACAAAATTCTTGGTAAACCTTAGGTGTGTAAAGCAGATGTTAGCTTGCATCATTGTCTGTGAGTGTCAGACATGAGATGTAATCTTCTAGTATTTCTTTAGACTCTCTGAAGCCCCCTGCCCCTTTCCTGTAAGGGAGGAGAACACCATATTCTCCTGTTCCTTCTGCCCTCCTCAGTCTCTGCCTCATCCCTCCAGCCCACTGGTCAGTATGCCCACCTCCCTGAACTCTCCATCCCTGCTCATTTTCCCTTTTGTTCAGAAAAGGCCCCCAGGCCAATCTCTTGCTCAATGGGCCACACTAAATTTGTGTATGTGAGACAGACAGATGGACAGAGACAGATGGAGAGAAAGGAGGGAGAGAGAGAGGAGAGAGGAGAGAGAGGAGGGGAGAGAGGGAGAGAGAGAAAGAGAGAGAAGGACAGAGAGAGGAGACAGAGAGAGAGAGAGAGAGAGAGAGAAAGGAGACAGAGGAGACAGAGGGGGGGGGAGAGAGAGGGGGTTAGGAGTGGGGGAGACTGGAGTGAGAATGCCAGAAGGATATTGGGAGGAGATGGGCCAACAAAGGAGGGGACCCTACCATGGGGAAGGCAGTAGAAGGGACCTGGGCAAGAGGAACAGGGTTGAGGGGAGCCATTCCCCACACACTGGCTGGAGAGCATTACCAACAACCTGAACACTCTGTAGATCCTTGCCTCCCTCCCCAATTCAGCTCCAGCTCCAGCCTTTTTGTCAAAACACATTGGGATGGGCTACCTAAGTGATACAGCTTCTTCCCTGGGTGAGTGAGCAGGACTTCCCTCTTCCTAGTTCTCTCCTTCCCTAATCAGTCTAGGTCAGCAGATCCATTTCCCACCTAGTCTTTTGTCCTTATTCATTTTTGACCAGAGCACACCAGCCCTTTAGGCAACACTCTGCTCAATGGGCCAATGACTAAAGCCCTCTCTATCTTCCCCATGGGCTTTTCTGGGAATTAATAGCCCATGCCACCAGTACACAGGGACATGCCAAGTGTCTGTGTACCCAACCTGAGGGGCTGCTGCAAATTTCTGATTTTCCTCAAGAGCCAAACCATCTTTGAGCAGAACTATCTAAGAATAGGGATAAGACCCCATCAATTCTTAAGTTACTCCAGGGAAATAGTCCTTTGTAACCATTCTGTAACCTACTGGGGTGTCCCAGTGGCAAAAACTTCAACCCCCCAACACCCCAACATTATATATGGATGGAAAATAGCCCCAAACTTATTAGGAGCAGAATATTCAAAACATAATTGAGTTTAGATGTGCTGATTTTTGAGTTAATGTTTATAATAGGAAAATTTCCCTCCTCTGGGCCTTTTTAAATGAAGAGGTAGTTGGAGTTCCTTATACACCCTGCAAATTGATAAAGATGACAAAGACGTTATATAGTCAATGTTGGAGGGGTTGTGGGGAGATGGGGTGCTGCCATTGTAGTTGGTGCTGTGAACGTACAAGGATTTTGGAAACCAATTTGGAAAGCAAATTGTATCATGAAAATGAAGAGATTTGGGGCAGCTAGGTGGCTCAGAGTACTGGCCCTGGAGTCAGGAGGACCTGAGTTCAAATGCAGCCTCAGACACTTAACACCTACTAGCTGTGTGACCTTGGGCAAGTCACTTAACCCCAATTGCCTTGCCTTTCCCCCTCCAAAAAGACACAAAAGAAAAAGAAAATGCAGAGACTAAAATGTGCATATCCTTTGACCCAGAGATTCTACTACTGCGCTTATACCTTCCCCCAACCCCCATCCCCAGAAAGTGAGGCTGGTGACCTTGCACAGCCTTCCCTCCTTTGAATCCAATTCACTTGCAAGTCATGGTATCACCCTCCTGATGTCTAGGTCCTCTTTAAGAACAAAGAAGAAACAACAACAGCAACATTTTTGTGACAGCAAAGAATTGGAAACAAAGTAGATGCCCATTGATTGGGGAATAGCTGTTGTGGTCCATGAATGTAACGGAATATAACTGTGATGTAGAAGATGACTAATGGGATGACTACAGAGAAGCACAGAAAGATCTATATGAACCAATGTAGAGTGAAGTCAATAGAGCCATGAAAATGACTTATACAATGATTACAACAACGAGCAAAGGACAACCACAAAACAATCAAAAGTGAATGTTCCAAAATTATAAAGAACAAGTGTGTCCCCAAAGAACAGATATGAGAAAGAGGTGGGAAGTTGCTTTTTCAACATGTTGATTGGTTATGTGGACTTTTTCCCTCCCCCCTCCATCTTCCTCTCCTCTCTGTCTTTAAAAAAAACACCTGTTTGTTATATGGGATGGCTCTTGGGAGGAGTGGGGGAAGACTACTGGGGGAACATAGGAGATTAGAAAAAGATATAAAATACATATATGTGTGTATATATATATATATATATAATTTAAAATATAAATATAAAAATGATACAAAAAGATATAAAAAATCCCAAAGAACATCAAGACAAAACTTATTTTTAAAATAAATAAATTGAAGAGGTCCCTTCCGATTCTTACACTATATGCTCTAAGGTACCTCCAAACTCTGACATCCTATGTTCCAAGATCCCTCCCAGTTGTAAATGGGGGGAAAGACTTTGTTAAGTAGGAAAGTAGGAAAGACATTTTGGTTTTTGGAGATGTTAGATCCAGAATCCATGAAGAGAGAATGAATAGGGGAGGGTAGAGGAACCCTGGCTTGTGTGGCCTGAAAGGAAGAGAATGGTTCAAGGAAATTCACTGGACAAAATCCCTAGCAGCCATCAAATCAGTCTTTAAGCATCTTTAAATTTTCCTATTATAAACATTAGCTTCAGTCTAAAACATAGACATGGGGCCTTGAAATAAGTAAAATTTTTTAAAAATTTAAGACAACTTTCTCAATGTTCTTGGCGATCAAAAGAAGTATAGATGTTTGACCAAGGCTGTTGGAGTGTGGGGGTGGGGGTGGAGGAGAAAGAATTAGGAAACAAACCAGATGATTGTAAGCCTCTCCTCTAGACTTGCTTCTTCCTCCTGGCATCCCATCCTGCTCTTTTCTCGAAGTATCCATGCCCTATTTCCATACAATTAAGGCCTCAGCAGCCGATCCCAAACACCTCACTTGTGACAGAACAGATTGTAAGCTTAACTGATGCTAAGTCCTGGCTGAGAACCCACCCTCTCCTTCTAAAAGCCATGGGCCCCTGCCTGTGCCATCTAGTTGCCCTCATTTTAGGATTAAAGGCCCATAGAGCTGGAAGGGACCCCAGTGGCTGTGCAGCCGGTTCAGCCCCTCCTTTCATGTTAGAAGAAAATGAGACCCATTAAGATGACGTGACTTGCCCAGGGTCACACAGATCTCAACCACTAGAGTTGGGTTCCTTAAGTATAGAATCCATGTTCTCTGAGTGTAGAACCCAAGTTCCTTGCCTGCAGAACCCAAATTCCCTGCCTGTTCACTAAGAGGCTATAGGCCATGGCTCCAGGATATGGGTATCTCCTTAAGCCTTCCTTTGTTTGAGTGAAGAGGGGCCTTGGCAACAAAGGCCCAGAGCTTTGAGCATTTACTGATCTTTCTAACTCTTCTATGAAACATCCTTGAAGTCTTGAAATTACTGCAGTAGGCTGCTATGGAACTGCAAGCCTGATTTATGAGGCGCTGTGTGCCAAATCCAAGAGTGCAGTGAGAGTGGACTTGTAGTACTAATCATATTTCTTATGGAAGGACATGGGCAGGCATGCGTGGGCTATGATCTACATCCTTGGAAGGAATATCCAAATTGATGAGATCACAGAGCCATTGGCATATACTTCAAGGACTTGCGATGTCTTTGATGTAGGTCTTTTCCCCTGTGTAGATTTCAATCTTTCTCCAATTCAGTAAAGGTCTTCGATGGTCTTTAAAAAGGCCACTTCCTGTGGCCCACAAATTCACCACTCTATAGCCAAGCCCAGGGTGCCAAGTGCTTCTGATCTTCCTTAGCTCATCCAGTCCTCAGATATTAGCCTCCAAACCATTGCAAGGCCCTGGCTCAAATGTTTTCAAGCTCAAGAGTGCCTGGCAGAACTTGGGGCATCGTTAGCAAGGTTTTAGAGAACCTTGGAGTCACCTCCAAACCACAAGGAGGCATCAGAGGACTTGAGTCCTTAATCAAAATGATGGTGTTTGGGATAGAGACTGGACCCACGATTTCACATAGTGATATCTCACTGAGAACACACCCTCTACTGTGGAAGTGGGCAGGTGCCCCACAATGAGCATTGAGGAGTTGTGCTACTTGCCAAGGTCATATAGCCAGTATGTGTCAGAGATGGCACTCAGTTCCAGGTCTCTGTGACTCTAGGGCTGGATCTCTATATACTCTGCTGCTTCTGCTGGTGATGCTGCCGCTCCTCCAAATTGGACTGTGCCTGCTCAGGGCTGTCAAGGCATCAGGAGCTTTCCTGAGCCAGGCATTCACTGTCCACTGAACAAACACATCTAGCTGGTTCCTGCTACTACATTTTGGCCATCAGTGACCCTGTGGCCATCAGTACCAAAACCTGGTGACATATTAGGACACATTCACTTCCAGCCTCATGTGTGAGGACCCAGAGAGGAAAGGTGAACACACACTGTTGTCCCTTAAGCTGGGGCTTAGGGTTGACTGAATCTGTGCCCTTAATTTCATTAATTCTATTAGCTTGAACTACTTAAGCAAAGGCAGGAGAGGAGGGGCTATATTTAAGATGCTTATCATTGCAGTACCTAGGTAATCAGGCTAAGTGGTTGGAGATACAAAAAGGATAATAAGAATGATGATGGGGCATCTTGCCAACAGTGTCCATGAATATTTATTCTTAATCATAATTATAAGCTACAGCTTGAAATAGATGAAAGTTTCTCTCTGGTGGCTCTAGTAAAATTGAAAGCTTCTCAGGAACTAACCTTCCCAGTGTCAATTTGGGGCCCTTATCCTTCAGGGAAGTCAAGCTTGCCTTACTGAGAGGGTCTCCAAATCTCCTGGCCTGCCCATAGCAGGACCAGTCCCTAGACTCTTCTTACCAACCAATGTACATATACTTGTGACGGAATGTATGAGAATTCTGTGGAGAAGAACAGAACTGGTATATACACATTCATAATGCTATCTGGTATATATGCATTCATCCATTCATTTGTTCAATGAGCCAACTATGTATAGCACCAAATATTGGGATCTTGGAGACATTCGAACTATGTTATAATATGCAATGTTATGTGATAAGGGCATTAGAATGGTACACTTCATTAATCAATCAACAGGCATTTATTAAGTGCTTACTTTGTGCTAGGGAGTAGAAATAGAAAGAAAAAAGCAAGTTAGAACCTGCCCTCCAGGAGCTTACATTCTAATAGGAGAGACAACATGTGCATACATAGATATATACAAAAGACATCCCAAATAGATACAAGGTAACTTTAGAGTGGAAGGTGCTAATAAGGGGCACCTGAATGGGCTTCCTGCAGAAGGTGATTGAGTTAAGTCTTGAAGGAAGCCAGGGAGCTGAGATGGAGGTGCAAACATGGCAGTCAACCAGGCCAAAAACAAGGGGATGGATGGATGGATGGACAAGTGGATGGATGAATGGATGGACAGATGGACAGACGGATGGTATGTACCCAAGTGCTATGGGAGCTTATTTCTAGCATCTCCTATCTAGATCTTGTTTGTACACAGTTGTTTGCATGTTGTCTCCCCCATTAGACTGTAAGCTCTTTGAAGGCAGGAACTGCTGGGTTTTGTCTTTCTTTGTTTCCCTAGTGCTTAGCATATTTGGGTGTTCAATAAATGCTCATTGACTAATTGAGGTCTGAGGAATGAGGTCATTCCTCGAGTAGGGATCAGAGAAAGCTTCCTGAAATGGGTGATGTTTAAGTTGGGCTCTAAAGAAAAGCTAGGAATTCAGCAGGGAAAGGAGATGGAGGGCATTCCAGGTAAAGGCAGCAGTGTGAGCAAAGGTGGGAAACACCGAGCAGGAGGAGGGGAGGCCAGAGAGTCCAGTTTGACAGGAGGATAGAGTGCATGCAGGAGAATAATATTCAATTCAAATAACTTGTTATATGTAAGGCTAAATATTGGGGATACAACAAAAAAACCCTAAAGTATCCCTGTTACCAAGGCTGGATAGGTAGGCTGGTTCCAGAAAGCAGAAGACCTTGAAGGTCAACCAAAAGAGTTCAAAGTTTTGACTTGGGAGGCACCAATAATAATAGCTCACATTTTTATAGAAGCTTTAAGGTTTGCAAAGTATTTTACGTATATTACCTCCTCTAATCTTCACGACACCTAGGAGGTAGGTGTTATTATTATTCCCATTTTACAGATGATGAAACAGAGGCCAGCAGTAGTCAAATGACTTTTCTGGGATCACACTGCTAATGGTTGGAGCAAAATTTGAACTCAGAGGTCTTCTTGATTCCTAGACTATCTAGCTGTCTATCATTCCATCTCTAGTGCCTTTGTCTTTTCTGAGGCACTAGGGAGTCATTGAAGACTCTGGACCAGAGGAGTGACATGACATCTCTACCCGGCATCCCATTGATATCTCAAACTCAACAAATCCCAAGCCCAAATACATAATCTTTCATTTCTCCCCCAAGCCATGTTCTCTTGCCAATTCTGCCAATCATCAACAGGCATTTACCAAGTGCCTTCTATGTCCCAGACACTGTACTAGATACTGGGGATATGAAGAAAGGGAAAACCAACCCCTTTCCTCAAGAAACTCACATTCTAATAAGAGAAACAACACACAAACCACTATGTATATACAATGTACATCACTGTATGTTTGTATGCATAATTTGTACATGTAATTTTTTATACAAGTTATTCATACACTTTTGTGTAGTCGTATATCCAGTATAAATGAGGACAGGCAGTAATCTCTAGCAAAGAACTAGCTGGGGAGGAGTGGGAAAAACTTTGTGCAAGAAAGTGAAATTCGAGTTGATTCCTGAAGGAAGTCAGGGAAATGAGGAGGTGGAGGTGAGGAGGGACAAAGTTCCAGGTGTGGGAAACAGTCAGTGAAGATGAAGGAAGGCAGGAGATGGGACTGTCTCATTCAAGGACCAGCAAGAAATTTTTCAATGAAGAGATCACTGGTAACTTGGGAGAGAGCAGCTTTAGTTGAATGATGAGGCTGGGAACCAGGCTAAAGATTTAAGAAGAGAAAGCACCTATGGTAGATGGCCTTTTCAGCTGTGTGACCCTGGGCAAGTCACTTCACTCTGTTTGCCTCAGTTTCCTCACACAGTTTCACAAAAAGCAAAGGACATGTGGGATGAAAACAAGCAAGATGGATGGATGGGTCAAGTGAGGGTTATTTGATGAGGAAGTTTGTACACAGCAGGGAAGGAATTAGTGGACATGGAGAGGTTGAAGATTAATGAGAGAGTGGAAATGGTATCAGAGACAATCCACTGAAGACAATGGAATGGGCTATATCAAGGGTGCCACTGGAGAAGATGGGATGGGCTGTATCAAGGGTGACAGTCCACTGGAGAAGACAGGATGAAACTAAGGGTATCAAGGATGCATGTAGAAGGGTTAGACTTCACAAGGAGAAGGGCCACCTCTTCATGTGACCCAAGAAGGAAGGAGGAGATGATAGGGAAAGACATGTGAGTGACTGAGGAGAAGAGGAGAAGGGGAGAAGAGGGAGCTCGCATTGAATGGTCTCCATTTTTTCAACACAGTGTGAGTCAAGGTTTTCCATTGAGAGGTGTGGGAAAAGTTTGAGGAGAGGAGAAAAGGGTTGGAAAAGTGGTGGTGATAATGGGGACAAAGAATCACTCAAGGAGTTATAAAAGCATTGCTTTGTTACAGTCAGGGCCTATTCATGATTATAAAATATAAATATGTAGTAGATCCATGCAGCAGAGCTTTGTCATTTTTTCTAGTTCTGTTCAGTCACACATGAATAGGAAATAGAGCAGCAGATGGTAGGAGCAATAATCCCTGGCTGGGGCCTGGAGAGATATGATCAGGGATCGAGGGGCAACGGGCTTGAGAGAAGAGAACGGCTACAGTTCAACTGGTTCATTATGAGGTCAAAATGGGGAAGGGGGAGAGTGGAGACAGTTACAGGAGTGATGGCTTAGGAGAGAACTGAAGGGTGGAGGGATTGAGGATCACAGGGAGGATTGAAGAAGAGGCTTAGGAGTCATATGGCAAAAGGAAAGACAGAATGATAAGAAGTCTTCCTTCTCGACCTCATTTAATCATAGGATTATAGACTGAGCACTGGAAGGAACCATAGACAGGTGTAGAGGGAGGGTTGGAATAGCAATCTCAACTGAAGCCATCAAGCTCCAACTCCTTCCTTGCTCCAATCCTTGGAAGCCCAGGAGCCCCTCTCAGTCCCTCTGCACATCCCCAGATGGATCGAAGCCAAGTTCCTGTGCCTTCTACCTTTTCCTGTTAGTGTTAAAACCCTGATTTCTGCCTAGTCTGTTGTTGTTCAGTCATTTCACTTGTGTCTGACTCTCTGTGACCCCATTTGGGGTTTTCCTGGCAAAGAAACTAGAGAGGTTTGCCATTTCCTTCTCCAGTTCATTTTACAGATGAGGAAACTAAGGCGAACAGGGTGAAGTGACTTGCCCGGGGTCACACTGCTACGAAGCAGTCTGAAGTCAAATTTGAACTCAGGAAGATGAGTCTTTCTGACCACAAGCCTGGAGCTCTACCCACTCTGCCACCTGGCTGACCCTGTCCAGTCTAAGGAGTGTGACTATGTTCTTGACAATACTTATAATTTATGTGGCAAATATTTGACCCTATTCCACTGAAATTCTAATATCTAGTTATCTCTCTACTCAATAAACTTGGGTCATCTCCTATTGCCTCAAGGATCAAGCAAAAACTCCTCTGACTAGCCTTTGAAAATCTTCCTAAGGAGGCCCCTTCCAGTCCTTCCTCTAATTCTGCCTTCCAGCTATACTGGCCTCCTACAGTTCCGGCATACAAGTGATCAGTCTCCAATGTGGCCCCCAAACCTCCTAGAGCACCCCACTCCAAACTACCTCGCATGCATTTTTAATGTATTCTCTATATATTCATATGCATGCACATTTTCTCTCCCATTAGAATGTAAATTACTCGAAAACAGGGACCCTTTCACTTCTTTCCTTGCATCCACAACACCTAGGAAAGCACTGGGCACTTAGTAAGCTTACTAAATGTTTATGGAGAGATCCATTATTCTCTCATGTACGGGTTAAATTACATTTCTCTAAAGCAGAATCAAAATGAGCAAAATGTAGGCAAGAAGGGTAACCACCTGGAGACTTCCTGAGTAGACTCTGAAATGGGAATTCTCTAAGACTTACTCCTCACTACAATGAAGCTGAAATGAATAATGTCGGATGTAACATTGCCCTACAGAAGCACTTTCCTCCTAGTGAGGTCCGAAGTCTCCATTTCCCCCAATTTGTGGTCTTCTTCACTGTCTTCCCAATCACACCTAAATATCTCTTTGGAGAAGCACTTCCTGGTATCCTACTTTATTTCATTTTTTTATATGACCCATATGCACAGAGCATAACACTGGGCTTGGATGGAGTGAATCCCTTACCTGGGAGAGGCCTAAAAGCCTGCTTCTAGGAGAGTCAGGATGGCATATGATAAAGGCACCTTGCAGACACCATGGAGCATTGGACACATTCAGTAACTCTTCTGATCTGCTAACCACATGATTAGAAGGAGTTTCTTTCATTGTAGTAAGAACTGAGAACATCTTCAAAAAGGCCCCAGTTGTCCTTGGCCATTCTTTTGGCTGCTCACAGTTCAAATCCTTTGCTGACAGAGTCCAGTGAGAGACAATACGATAATGGAAGAGGCTTTGGACCCATCCAACTGAGGCCAACATGTGGCTCCATAAAAAATGGGCCTGGATCCTTGGCCTCTGAATTTGTTCTTTTCCATCGTAGGTGAAATGGTTGAAGTCTCAGATTTTAAAGAGAACAAGCATCTGGGCATCCCATCATTCCAGCATCTAAGTTTGCAGCTATCTTGGCATCAGTGTCCAGAGGAGTAGGAATTGACCTTTAGGTGTGACTTTTGAGACCTAGCCCATGGTAGCTGAGATGAGAACTCATTTGATACATTCAGGAGGTGTGACTAGAACTCATCAGGACTAGAACCTGATGAGACCAATGTTACATAGAAGCTATGTTGAGAGTGAGTCCACTCTCAGTGACTGAAATGGGATAGGTGAGGATATGTCTCAAAAGTGTTTAAGGAAAATATTTATACTTTTGTTACTGCTATATATTGGAAGTAAATATCCCTTTATAAAAGCTAATTTATATTAAATGCCTACACAAAACCAGTTCCTGGTTTAATAGTAAGGGAAACAGTCACTGACTGATGTACAAAACCCTTCAGGGTGCCCCTAGAACCCTGAGGGGGAAGATATGGCAGATCTCACTCTAGGAGAGCAAGGACAGAGATCACTTAGATCTGAGCATTGTCTGCATAGATATTACAGTTAAATCCATGGGAGCTGATGGAATCACCAAGTGAATTAATGTAGGGGGAGAAGAGAAGGAAAGAGCCCTGGTGGACACTCATGGTTAGTGGGCATGAGCCAATGAAAATCTAGCAAACAAGAACTGAGAAGGAACATTCAGACAGGTAAAAGGTGAAGCAGGAGAGAGCAGTTATCAGGAAAACCTAGAGAAGAGAGTATAGAAGAGAAGAGGGTGACCAACAGCAGGTTCAAAGGTTGCAGAGAAGTCAAGAAGGATGAAGATTGAGAAAAGGCCATTAGATTTCTCCATTAAAAAGATTATTAGGTGGGGCAGCTAGGTGGCATTGCAGTGGATACAGCACCAGCCCCGGAGTCAGGAGGATCTGAGTTCAAATCCTACCTCAGACACTTAACACTTAACTAGCTGTGTGACCCTGGGCAACTCACTTAACCCCAACTGCCCTGCCTTCCCCCCTCCAAAAAAAAAGACAAAAAGATTATTAGTAACTTTGGAGAAAGTACTTTAAATTGAACAATGATATCAGAAGGCTGACTGGAGAACAAAGAAGAGAGCAAGATGAAAAGCAGGATAGTTGCTTATATAGACGATTTTCTCAAGGAGCTTAGCCACAAGAAGAGCATGATAACTAACAGGGATAGACGGATGAAATGAGGATTTTTGGAGAAGTGGAGAGAGATGGGCATGTTTGAAGGCAATAGGGAAGCAGTCAGTAGATGGGGAGATATCAAAGATTAGTGAGAGAGTAGAGAAGAATAGAGGGATGGAATAGAGGGGTCTGCCTCGATAAGGAGAAAGACCACCTCTTCGTGTGAGTCAGTGGTGAAGGAGGAGACAGCAGTGGCAGAAGGCATTTGGATGCATGATGGGATATGTGGTGGAGAGGACAAGAGGGGGCTCAAGGCGGATGGCTCCCATTTTGTGAGTGAGGTGGTCATCTAAGAGTGGAGGGGGAGGGGAGCCATGGGTGGTTTGAGAAGGGGTGGAAAGGTAGGGAAGAGCCTCTATGGAGAGTGGAATCACAAACTGATTATAATTTCATGACGTTCAGTTCTGATGGATTTGTTGGCCTTCTTTCCATTGGCATTGTTGCATATGTTCTTTATTTGGTTCTGCTGATTTCACTCTGCATCAGTTCTTGGTTTTCATCATTACATTTCCTACAGCTTGGTGATATTCCATCACCCTCACGTACTGCAATTTGTCTCATCTCTCCACAACTGATCAACATCTAGTTTGTTTTGAGTTCTTTACTTCCACATAATGTGCTCATAGGAACATCCTGCTGTATAGAGTCTTTTTCTCATTAACCACATTGGGGTATATCCCCAGCAATTGAATCTTTGGAGTCAAAAGGTATGGGCATTTTGATCACTTTCTTAGGATAAATTCAAATTGGTTTCCAGAATGCTTGAACTAATCCAATCCAACCACCATCATTATTAGAATGCCTGTCTTCTCATAGCCCGTCCAACACTGTCGTATGCCCATTCTTTATCATTTTTGTCAATTTGCTAGGGGGGAACTGTTCAGATTTGCATTTCTCTTTTTGTTAGCAATTTGGAGCATTTTTTCATATGACTGTTGCAGTTTGCAATTCTTTTGAGAACCCTTCTGGGGAAGAATGTGCTGGAAGCAACTCAAACCAGCTCAAGAGAGCCAGTCATTAAATTTTCAGTGTGTGCAATCACACCTTGGAAATTGACAAATGCTACAAACCAGGGCTTGATTTATTGTTTTGTCGATTGTGTAGAACTAAGAAAGTAATGGAATTAATGTTAATGCTGCAAATTAAAGTGAAAAGTGTGTCCTACATGTGTGTATTTGGAGAGCCAGTTGTTAAACATTTACCACCACACCCCTGATTCCAGAACTCCACTTTCAAAGCCTCATAAAAAAAGAGGAAATCATTCCAGTTCTCGTCCTGCTCTGGGCCAACAAGCCAGGCAAAAGCTCTCCAATTTGATGCTTCAGCAGTCTGGCCATTGAAATTTGGCACCAAGAGATGACTAGAATATGCAGAGGAAAGAAAAATCCAGCCAAATAGAGCTTAGAGTAGCAATAAAAAGAACTGAAATTGAAATAGCGCTTTAAGGTTTCCAAAGCATTTTATGTCCATTAGGTCATTTGAGCATCATAACAAGCCTGGGAGCCAGGTACAATGGGTATTATTGTCCTCAATGACAAAAGCTGCATTTGAACCCAGGCCTGCCTTTACTCCAGGTCCAATGCTCTGGCCACCACAACATATTATGGAGTCTAGCCCAGAGGAGGCCTCCTAATGCTCCCATAGTGCTGGGCACTGCAGAGCAGCCCAGGACTGGACAAGAAGCCCCAGGGCAGAGCTAGGGATTGAGCACAGTGCTTCCCACAGAATGTATGTCTGTTGAATTACATTAGTCCCAGTATAGAGCAAGGCCTTAGTACTTACACAGGCCTCGAAAGCCTAAAAAACTAGTGTAAGCCAAGAATACTTTCAAAGCAGTTCAGTCTCAATTAGTTAAGCCTGAATAAATTCAAATCCTCTTCAGGATCATACTCTCAGAACTGCTAAGCAGATGCAGCCTCCACCCCGCAGCCTCCCCAGCCAAACACAGTGTTTTGCACATCGTAAGCATTTAAGCATCTCTAAGTGTCTGTTTAGGGTACGTAGGTGACTCAGTGGATACAGCATGGGGCCTGGAGTTGGGAAGACCCCAAATCCAACCTCAGATACTTCTTAGCTGTGTGACCCTGGGCAAGTCACTTCACCCTGTTTGCCTCAGTGTCCTCATCTGTCAAATGAGCTAGAGAAGGAAATGGCCAACCACCCCAGTATCTTTGCCAAGAAAACCCCGAATAGGGTCATGAAGAGTCGGACATGACTCAAATGACTGAACAAGTGTCTGTTTAATGAAATGTCTTTAGTACCTTACTTCATTTTTCACAGCTCAATACTGCCTAAGGGGTGGCCAAATGGGCAAGGATGTGCCAAGGGCCTGAGTAATATCTAAAGTGCTCAGCATAGCTCTTGGCACATATTGTTCAGTCATGTCCAACTCCTTCATGACCTCATTTTGAGGTTTTCTTGGTCAGAAAACTGAAGTGGTTGGCCATTTCCTTTTCCAGCCCATTTTACAGATGAGGAAACTGAGGCAAACAGGGTGAAGTGACTTGCCCAGGGTCACACAGCTAGGAAGTGTCTGAAGCCACATTTGAACTCATGAAGATGAGTCTTCCTGATTCCAAGCCCATTGCTCTATCCACTGTACCACCCAGCTGTCCCACTCTGACACATAGTAAGAACTTAATAAATGCTTTGAAACAACTGGAAGGGACCTCAATGTTCATAGAACATCAACATCAGCATCATCAACAACAACTACCACTACTACTACCGCTACTACTGTTACTACTACTACCGCTACTACTACTACTACTACTACTGCTACTGCTACTACTGCTTTATGTGGTACTTAATGTTTGCTAAGCACTTTACAAATATGATCTCATTTGATCCTTACAACAACTCTGAGAGGTAGGTGCTGTTATTGTCCCCCATTTTACAGATGAGGAAATAGAGGCAGACAGGTGAAGTGACAAATTTGTGAACAAATTTGTTCTGTGAAGTTTGGATTCAAAGGGCCGCACTTGAGGATCTGGAGGGCTACATATGGCCTCAGGCTGCAGGTTCCCCACCCAGCTCTATGGGAGCAAAAAGAACAAGTCTAATCCTTTCTCCCACCTCCCATCCCTTCAGATACCTGAACATGGTATCATGTGCCCACTACCTCTCCCCTACAATCTTCTATCTTCCAAGTTCAAAATCTTTAGTTCCTTCAATCTTGCTTTTTTTTCTAAATCCAATTTCATTTTACTTTTAGCTCAAAATTTTCTTTCTCTCATCCCCCCATGCCCCCATGCCCCCCCCTGGAGAAATCAAGAAAAACAAACTCCTTTGTAAACATATATAGTCAAGCAAAAGAAATTCTTCCCTGACCATGTCTAAAAATATGTCTCTGTTCGAACTCATTACCTGTCCGAAGATGAGCAGTATTTTTCATCATGAATCTGCTGAAATTATGCCTTCAACCTTCCTTTATATAGCTGAACTCAAGGCCCTTCAGTATTCTGGTTGCCCTCCTTTGGACACTCTCTAGCTGGTCACTGTCCTTGCAAAAAGGGGACTCCCAAAAGTGACCCCAATACTTCTGATGTGTTATAACCAGGGCAATAGAGAACGAAACAATCACCTCCTTAATCCTGGAAGGCCTGTCTCTCTTATTGATCATTTCTTGGCAGCCACCTTGACTGTTGACTCACATATGGAACTTGTGGTCCAACCCCCAGATCTTATTCAGCTGAACTGTTGTCTAGCCCCACCCCCGCCCCCATCTGGTACTTGCAAGGTTGGGGTGTGTGCGTGTGCGTGTGCGTGTGTGTGTGTGTGTGTGTGTGTGTAAAAAAACCCAGTGGAGGGTTTTATGTCGATCCATATTAGATTCCATTTATTCAGTTCAGCCCAGAATTTAATTGAATCCTAGATTCAGAGTTTACAGAGGAGCAAATTAAGAGACAAGAGGAGTTCCATTATTTGACCAAGATCTGCAGGGAGTAAGTGGCAAAGCAGGGTTTCAATCCAATTCCATTTGACAAACATTAATTAAGCCACCTATGTGTCAGGCACCGTGGTAGGTTCTGGAAACACAAGGCCAAAAACAGAACAGTATCTGCACTCAAGGAGCTTGGGGGGGGGAGGGGGGAGAGGAATGGAACAAAATATACAGGGCAAATGAACGGTGAAATATACACAAAGTAATTTCTGGGAGCTCTGGATCTTAACTCTGCTTCTGATCTAGAAGATCTTTGAAAATCTTAACTTTGTCGTTCAGTGTGTTAATTGTCTCTCCCAGGTTTGTATTTCCACCTTTATCCAAGTCGTTGACCAAAAAGTACAGGGCCAGCCAAGCACAGATCCCAGACACGCCCTACCAAAGGCCTCATTCGAAAGTCGACAATTTTAGGTTTCAATATTCACTAGTTTAAAATCGACCTAGCTGTGCTGGCATCGATCCCACACCTTCCTTTTCTGCAAAAAATTATCCAATGTTTCACTACAGATTTATGGAGCCTGTATTGGCTATTGTAGCCATTCCCCTGATGGAGTCTAGAATAACAAAGCCTACGGTGGCCCTTGCTGCCCGAAGGCCAGGTAGGTTACATCCTTCAGGGTTCTCAAGTACTCTTAAGCCGGTTTGAGAATTATCTAGTCCCTGCCATAGGCTGAAGCCCCTACAAAGCGCGTTCCATCCTTTTTAGGGGGATTACTTTTTACCGAGGAATACTGACTTCGAAGATACAGCAAGGACAAACATACAAACATTGTCTCCGAAACACTTACCTTGGAAGATATGATCCTCTCCTTCTCTGGGAATGGGAAGAATAGAATCCATTAGGTTCATAGCTCAGATCAGTTCCTATATAATAGCATCAGTCCCACCAAGTTTCAAGTCTGAAGCCCGCCAGGGCTTATGTCCCTGGCTTCTAATGGCTTCTTGCTGGGGTGGTGGCAACATCCGGTAACATCCTGGAATCTTGGCTCCAAAGCCTCCATGACTCAAGCTCCTAGGTCCGGGAACTTCACCGCTCCCAGAACCCAGAACTGAAAAGAACAAATCGCCAAAGTCCTGAACATTTTTCTTGGGGCCACAGGGCATAAGAGGAAGGGGAAGATGACCCTTCCCCCATCCCGCTTAGTGCATGGTGCCCACGCAGCGCAAACAAAACCTTCACTCCTGGGCGCCACCGGAAAGAAAGAGCCAGAAACTGTTCTTCTCTGGTAGTTTTAAAGTCGCAACTAGTTCCGGCTACACGACCAATGGAAAGAGACTACTCCCACTCACGTGGTAGGGGAACGCAGAATCCCTTCTCAGAGAAGCAATCCGTTGTGTTTCCCATGTGGATGCCTCCATCTTGGGTGACGTGGCCATGTGCCAAAATTCAGTAACACTAGTTGAAAAAGGGAAGTCAGGCAGGACCTGTTTTTAAGGAAGCTATGCTGGTTCTTTGTGATCACCATTGATTTTTGAGATCTTCACGAATCTCCCCTTCTGTGAACATAATCCAGATTCTTGCCAGGTGTCAAAATTCAGTACACTAGCCTAACGTCTATAGGACATTTGCTAGTCTTTTTTTTTTTGGAAAATGGAGGACACTGGCCCTTCTCTGATCCTGAAGCACATCTCCCATTCTCCACGGTCTTTTAGCTATTACTGGCAATGGCTAAGCCAAAAGAACTTGAGTATGTCCTTCATCTCAGGTGACTTGAACTCATTCAGGGCTGCTAAGCACTCTCCTACTATTCCTTCACTTTTCTTTCATATCGGGTCCTTATTTGCTATTTTTATTCTGTCATTTCTAATCCAAAGATCATTTTCCTTGGCAGAAGCAAAATAAGAATTGATTAGCTCTAAGTTTATTGTCCCATTCATCCTGATCAGGGGTCTTATCACCTCTTTGATTCTCCTCTTTTCCCCAGTATGCCTAAAATCCCTTTTGTTCTCTCTAGCTTTCCTCATTCACTTTGACTGATTCTGAGTTTTCATACTCCTGACACTGTTCTTACAGAAGCATGCTATGATTTTGTATTGATTCTGTTACTTTGTATCTGTTGTACGTGTCTTAGAAATGTAAGTAGGTTGGTGAGTTCCATGTGTGTCTACATTGGTTTTAGTAAACAACTCCATTTATTCCCTTCATTAGAATTATTTCCCATTGTGTCTTCAAAAACTTATACTTGAGTTTCTCATCCCTCCCAGAATTAATGATTAGCCCAATAGAATTATAGTCCATGGGTTCCTTCCTATCCTTTCTCTGAACCCTTTGAAATCGGTTTTCTCAGAATCTAGAACACAAATTTGACCATTCCTAACTTTTCTCTCTTCTATCACAAATTCTAAGATGTAGTGAATGCTTTTTGTCCAAGATTCCTGACATTTCCATCTCACCAATGAATTCCTCCATCTTAGCAACACAGACCCACAATAGAATCTCCTTTCCTCCCTTCTTCTACCTTTTAAAGGATGAAATAATCTGTAAGTCAAGTCTGAAAAAATTCTAACTACTCTGTTCTTGAGAGAACTCTTCAGTAGGAGACTGGATGACTGAAATTCCCTATTGCTACTTCCATACCTTGATGGTGATCTCTTTGTTGAACTCAATAATAAATCCATCAATCAACCATTCTCTGCCCAGTGCTGTACTAGGTGCTAGGGACACAAAGAATGAAATCATTCCTGATCTCAATGAGCTATTCTACCAAGAGAGACAAGTCATGCCTTGCTAAGGATGACTCCACTCTGAGGCTGACTAAATGACTGGTGAGTCCCTGACTGGAACACCCATACTCCTCCCAATATGCAAACTTTTAAGCTCCCCTTTACGTATTGTCTCCCCTCCTCCATAGAATGTAAACTTTTTGAGAGTTGGAAATGGCTCATTTTCTTATTTTTATATCTCCAGCACTTCCTTTCCCTCTTTCCTTTTTTCTTTTTTCCTCCCTCCCTTCCTCCCTCCCTCCATTCCTTCCTTCCTTCCCTCCTTCATTCCTTCCCTCCTTCCTTCCTCCTTCCTTCCTTCCTTCCTTTCACATGATTAATGTGGGCTTTCATTTTGCACAATACATATTTGTAACAGATTTTATTTTTATTGTCTTCTTAGTGAGTGGAGGAGGGAGAGGAGGAAGAGAGAGTGTATAACTGAAAATTAAATTAAATTAAATGAAAAATCATTCACAACACCTTAGGTGGTAAATAACTGTCCAATTATATTGCAAATGTATTTTTCCTCTGTGACAACAAGCACATGCATGTTTGAAGCATTATAAAAGTTCATTTCTATAGTGATTGACAACTGTCATAATCATGTGCACCACAATTTTGGTGTCTGCACAGCAATTACAGCAAACTCTGACTGCTTCTTTTAAAATATTTATTTATTTATTTTCAGTTTTCAGCATTCACTTCTGTATCAGCAAGCACCTTAGCATACTCAGAATGGCTGCTAGCGCAGGTTCTGAGATCTGCTTTTCTAAAGGAAAGCAACTCAAAATGGGTTAACAATCTTACTTTAATCAAACATATATCATTTATCCAGTTCAGGGAAAAAAGTCAGCACCCTGAACTTTAGATAATACAAACAGAAGTTACAAGCAGACAGAGAAACAGATCAGCAGACAGGGCTTCCAGCTGTCTGACCATTACATCCATACCTAGTTAGTTACCAGAGAGGGAAGCACCAACATCTGGGTTTTCAAAGTTGGGGGACTCAACAACTGCCCAGAGTCTCATCTGGCCAAATCACACAACTCTTTCCAAAGTGAGCCCCAAAGCAAAAACTCACATCAGGGTATATATAGCCTTCTTCTGGATAAGAGAATGTCACAACCCTCTTGACCCACTGCCCAATCACAAAGTAATAAGGTGTGGGAATTCCTGAAAAACAAGCTTCCCACCACAGGCTCCATGTGACCACATTCAGCCTATTAGGGGGCAGAGTACATTTTTCAAATCAGGGAAGGTTCTCAGAGTCATTTAAACCTATCAAGGGGCTTAGGGGCAGTTTCCAATCATAAACAAAGTACATTCATTTGGTCAGTCACAGAGCACAAAAGAAAGTCAAAAGTTTCCCACCCTTGGATCACAAATGAATTACAATACCATCCATTAATGCCACAAACTTTCTCAAAAGGAGCTGGAGAGCACAAAAAGCCATCCACCCTTAAGCTACAACAAGGTTAAGATATCATCACAGCATTGAAAACCCAAGGAGAAGTCTTTCTTTCATCCTAACAAGAGGTGAGTTCTCAGCAATCTTCGTTCCTGCTGAGACAAAGCTTAACAAAGCCACAATATACATTGTCAGTGTCCTCATTAATTCACTCTCTGCCTGTAGAACAGTCCCAGAACCCCTGAACACATCAGCAAGACCCTCTTCCAGGATTTCTGTAAACATACAACAAGAAAATCCTCCTTCAGGGCTCCTGAACCAACAGCAAGGTTCCAGGACCTCTGCAACAGCAGCACTGTCCTTCACCGGCAGATAAATCTGGCAAAACAACATCAAAACAGACAGACAAAATACTGGCATCATAGCCATGCCTCCTCAGTTCTCAGCTGCTCTGGGTGGCAGTTCTCAAAAGTCCTGGGCAGGTCCAACTAGCCCTCAGCAGTCTCTCTCTCTCTCAGCAACTCTGGCCCCTGGCAATTCTCTTCTCTCTCTGCCTCCATGATACTGCTTCCCTAGAAGTCCTGGCCTCTTCTGCCTGGGCCTTCTCTCTGCTTGGGCTTCTCTCTAAATTCACAGCACCAGCTCCTCCCAGTTCAGCCCTCTCTCTTCACATCAACAAATCCATCCCACAAGTGGCATTCACAAGCTCTGGGTTTTAACACTCAACCTGAAAACTAAGCCAATACAGGGGGATCATTAAATTCCATTACCATTACAACTTCCATAAGTTTTAAAATTTCTCCACTTCCCTCCCCTACCCCCTCCCCAAGATGCCTTGCAATCTAATATAGTCTCTACATATATATTCCTATTAAACATATTTTCACATTATTCATGTTGTATAGAAGAATTAGAACAAATGGCAGGAACCATGAGAAAGAAAAAACTAAACTAAACAAATAAAGAGAGCAGATAGTATGTTTTGATCTGCATTCATTTATACTCCATATTTCTTTCTCTGAATGTGGATAGCATTTTCCATCATGAATCTTTTGGAGTTATTTTAGGTCCTTGCATTGCTGAGAAGAGCTAAGTCTATCAAAGTCATCGCACAATGGGACTGTTACTCTGACTGCTTCTAAGTGCAAAGCATTCTTTCCATTTTTCAATCCGTTATAGAATTGTTTCCAAACCAAAATGTAAGGATTCCAAATTCAAGCTCAAACCAATTCTCAATGGATGGTGCAGGTACCCTCATTTGTATCTTGTGCACTGCACCAGAGTAGCTACCTCATTCCCCCCCCTTACCCTGTAATCATACCTCATCAGCTGGTAATCGTATGATCAAGATATCATAAACATTTGCTTTTTTGCAGAGTAAATATCAGACTATTTAAATACCATGATCAGTGAATACTCTAATTAAAATCCATCTTTAAATCATCATGAACCATTGCAAATGTTCTGCAGAAACAAACCTTATATTACCTCTCATTGCAGTATTGAGGATATTTTCTGACAAACTCATCATCTACTTGTATTACTATTCTTCTATCTGGTGTATTTTCAAATGAACTGGTTGGCAACACAGGTCAGTCATTTAGTAGAGCTTTATGAGGGTGTAGCTAGTGTGCCAAAGGTGGAAGAGAAGGCCACATCTGAAGAGATTTTTTCTTTTCAAGGGTTAACTTATATTATTATGTTACAAATGTACTTTTTTCTTTGTGAAAACAAGCATGTTCATGTTTGAAGCATTATAGGTTTGTTTGTGCAACAACTGACAACCATCGTAATCATGTGCACGACAATGTTGGTGTTTGTGCAACAATCACATCAAACTTTGACTGCTTTTAAATGTAATTCTTTCTGTTTCTCGACTCATCATCAAATTGTTTCCAAACTGACACAATGGTTCAACATTGAAGCACAAAGTCAATTCCTGACAGATAGGAATATATGTGTGTGTGTGTGTGTGTATACATATATATGTGTGGATAGATAGATAGATAGATAGTTTAAAATGAAGCAATATATGTAATTGAACTTTAAGTACATTTATCATTTAATACAGCACTTGTCATTAGCCAGTAGGAAAGTGAGTATTTTCTTTCATAACAAGCTACTCATTTTTGTTGAGTGATTACCTAGCTAAAAATTTTTTTAAAGAATTTGCATCTCAGCAAGAGAACTTATAAAACTCTCCTACCATTTTCTATCAAATATTTGTGTGAGTGAGCATTTTCACATAATCTTCATTTTAAAATCAAAATACAGAAAAATCTTCAATTTAGAACAAAATTTAAGGCTACATTTGATGTTAAGGCAAATATCACAAACCTCAATTCCAATTTAAAAGTCCATCATCAAATTTAAGTTTATCTATTAATATTATGAAATATTAAACATCTAAACTGTATCTTAGTCCATTAAAATGTTAGTTCTACTTAACAAAATTTGTAAATTTTGTTGAACACAACTTTAGTTAAACAAAATTTAATATGAAGTCTTTCAGATAATAATAAACATCTGAGATCTTGAGGGATTACATCTTTTAATTATTATAGAATGTTCCACATGAAATATTTGAAATCATTTTATAATTAGGTTTATAATTTTATATTTGATCTTTATCATTGTACATAGAATAACATTTTATATTTTATAATTACATAATGTAAATTTTACTTGAAAGCTTTTGGAGACTAAAAGTTCTCATAGTTTATTGTGAGAACTAAATTAATAAATCTAAAAGAATATTATCACTAATATATCAAATTACTCTACGGAGTCACAACAATTTTTTTATGTAGAAAGGAGTTCACAGAACAAAAAAGTTAGGAACCATCATCTTAGAGAGTCACCTCGAGCACTAGGCTAAGTGGATTGGCCAGCGTAACGGAGCCAGTAAGGTCAGAGGTGGGACTTGAAAGTCAGGTCTTCCTAGCTCCAAGGCCAGCTCTCTACCCATGATATCCTTCTGCCTCTCATAAACAGGAATAAATAGAAGATAAGTAAACACAACATAATTAGGGCAAAGGGCACGAGCAGTTAAGGGGATAAAGAATGTCTTCATGTAGAAGGTAGGGCTGAAGGCTTCTTGAAAGAAGAGAGGGATTCTATGAGGTGTAGATAAGGAGGGAATGCATTCCGGACATAGAAGACAACCTCTGCAAAGGCATTGATCAGTGACAAGAGATGGAATTTCCTGTTTGAGGGACAGAGAGTCTGTCAGTTTGGATAGATCATCTTTCCCAATGGGATGTTTTAAATGCATACATACATATGCGCATATGTGTGTGCATATGTGTATTGCAAGTGGATGCATATCTATGTGCATTGTGTTCATATGCATATGTCTATGTGTATTCGTATATGAATGTGTAGACTAGAAAGATAGGCTAATGTTTCATTGTAAAGGAGTTTAAGAACTAAACAGTATTTGTATTTTATCCGAGCAGCAGAAGGGAGCCACTAGAGTTTATTCAGGGGTGGGGTGGGTGGAGAGATGGACAAATATGCACTTGAGGAACAACACATTGGTAGCCTTGTGGACGAAGGATTATAGTACGTACCAATGACAATATCTCTTTCCCCTTCCATTGATCTTTACCTGGAGGAGGGGAGAGGGAGGAAGAAAATTTGGGACTGAAAATAAAAATAAAAAAATTTTCCAAAACACCCAAGATTTTTACCCAAATGTTCTCCAATTATTCATCTCAAATTGCCTACTGGACACCTTCCCTTGTATGTCCCATAGGCACTCAGAGGATGAAGCTTAGAAAGAACCTTGGAAGCCCTCTAGGCTGGCTTTCCTTATTTTTTCAGATAAGAAAACTGAGGGACTTGTAGGTCTGGTGACTTGTTCAAGGTCTGACAACTGAGTAAGTGTCAGAGCAGGGATTTGAACCCTGGACCTTTGATTCTGAATCTAATACTTTCCACTTTGCCATTCTGTCTCTCCATTCAGCATGTGGCAAATAGAACTCATCTTTCCTCTAAAACCCACCTCTCCTCCAAACTCCCTGTTTCTAAAGAGACCACTATGGTTCTTCCAGGCACCCAGATTTACATTCTAGAATTCACCCTCAACTCTTCATTTCCCTCCTCCTGCCCCACTATCCAGTCAGCTGTGAAGTTCCTTCTATTCTGCTTCGTCTATTTCCTCTTTCTGTTCATGTGGTCTGAGACCCTAAATGCAATGACCATACCATGGCAGGCAATGTAGCATAGTGAGCAAAACACTGAGTTTATAGCCAAGAAGGCCTGAGTTCAAATACCACCCATATACATTTACTGAGTGACATTGAACAAAGCATTTAACCCAGTGCCTCATTTTCCCCATCTGTAAAATTAATTAGGGAGGGGGGGCTAGGTGGTGCAGTGAATAGAGGACCAGCTCTGGAGTCAGGAGGACCTGAGTTCAAATCCAACCTCAGACACTTAACACTTACTAGCCATGTGACCTTGGTCAAGTCACTTAACCCCAACTGCCCTGCCTTCCCCCCTCCAAAAAGCAATAATAATAATAATTAGGGACACAATGTCCTCTAAGAACATTCATCACTTTCCTCACCCCTATATCTTAGTATCCTTGGATCCCTTCAAGGTCCAGTTCAAATATCATCTCTCAAAAGAACTTTTTCTGATTCCTCCTTCCTCTAGGTATTATGTTTAGAAGCAACAGAGCTAAAGAAAGGACATAGGGCCTGGGAGCTACTAGGAGATACCTTGAGACAGAGGAACATGGAAATTGCATGTATTTCGATCCATAGGGAGGGGAAAAAATTACTGGACACAAAGTTTGGACCCAGACTCTAGAGAAAATGGAGAGGAGTTCCTGGGTAGTGCTTACCTCTTGGGGAGGAGAGGATCTCGTGTAGGCTAGCCAAATCTGGAAGAACAACAGGAGAGAATAAGTCATGATATAAGGAAACAGTAAACCTGAAGTTTGCCCTCTGCTATTAATATGAGTTATTCAGACAGTACAGTTCTTACAGGAAGGAGGTTGCCTATCTAGTACCCCTAGTTGCATTTTCCTTCCCATGGAGAGTCCAAGCTCTCAGTAGACTAAGACAGTCTATAAGACTAGATGCTATATGAGGCTCTAGGATGAAAGTAAAATTTGCTAGGACGTTGGGAGGTTTCCCTTCCAGCACCTCAAGTTTGTTTCCCTTTCAAGGGGATTCCAAATCATAGGATGACACTATGGCTCTGAAAGACTGTGGTCCCTGGGGTGAAATTCACATCCACTTGGAGTAAAAAGAGGAATCTTGATTGATTGCAGACTGCTGTGTGTCTTTTTGGCTATTTTCTTTTGCATTTTCTGTGGAGTGAAATAAAGGCCGTCCTATACCCAATATATGCATTACTACCTTCAATGCCTATGTAGGAACTGGGGACCTTCTCACTAACATTGTTGAAGATCTAGACATAAACTTGGGTTGATTTCCCAAGATTTAACCCCATGTAAGTCAAGAGACAGGGTTAGGTAATTGGTCCATACAAGGCATATATTTAATATATATTTAAAGGCCTGGGCCTTTAGACTCTCAGTATCAGTATATTCTTAGGCACTCAGTCTTGGAACAGTGTTGGGAACTTAGTCCTAGTACAAGGCACAGAACTTAGTACCTACACAGGTCTAAGCAGTTAGTATTAACCACGGACTAGTCAGTTTATATTATCTCAGGTCTTTGGGCAAAGTTGGGTATCTAGTATTAGCATAAGTGAGAGGCACTGGCTGCTAGCATAAGGCCAGGCAATTAATCCTATTACAGGGCTGAGCACATAGTAATAGGATCATAGGATTATAGATTTAGAAAAGGAAGGGACCTCTGAGGTCATTAGGCACGATGGGGCCCAGGCCTGAGTCCAAGGCCAGGGCTAGGCACCTAGTTTTAATGCAGGACTTGGTACTTAGGCCCTGGCAGAAGCTGGGCCATTTAATCCTGTTATGTGACCAGTAACTCAGTTCTAGTTCAAGACTGATGCCTTAGCATTAGGATGGTGCCTGGGCAATTAGTATTAATATATAGCAACCTATTTAGCTGAAGTAGCAAGGCACCTTAAAGGAAAGACAGAGGATGGCACATTTTAGGCAGGTAAATCCACTGTCACCATCTTCTGTCAAGCCCTGGCAGAGATAGCTCAAGAGTCCCAGGAAGAACAGCACCTTCCTGCTTCTAGTCTGGGCCCCACAGCCATCATAGAGGGGAACAACCTTTGTAGAGAAAGGGCCTGCCATCCGCACCCTCACCACCCACCATCAGCCACCAAGCAACTGCCACAGATGAGTGGGCAAGCCCAAGAACCCTGAGAATACCAGCACTCCCCCCCAGACCACTGACTTTGCTTGTAGCCCAATCCCTGAAGCCACAGTTTGGGGAAGCAACCCTTTGGGGATTGGTTCTGAGAACTGGTTGTGTGGGCACTACAGCCCATGCTGAGCCTCAGACCTGAGTGGAGTCACCTCAAGGATTCTGAGATTAGAGTCCCCACAGGGGAATAGCAGCTGGACTTGCTGGACTATAGGCCCAGCATTCCCCAGATCATAGCTTCTGAAGACTTAGAAAAGAAAGGTCTCACAACTGAAGTCCTTGGCACCATTGAAGGTTTCCTTGTTGGGAATCAGTCAGGTTTGGTTTTGTTTTTAAATCAATAACAACATGCTAAAGAAAATGAGTTAACATATGCTTTGCTGCTGTATTCCCAGAACCACAGGGCCTTTCTACCTGCCCTGCAACCGAACCCTCCTCTCTGTATTGTTTTCCTTCTTAAAATGTCAGCTCCTTGAGAGCAGGAAAGGCTGAGCATGAAGTAAATGATTAAGAAATGCTTTTCTATTCATTCACATCAGAGCAAAGCTAGACACTTAGGCCTAGGGCAGTTAGGAACTTGTTCTAGCACTTAATTCTAGTATCAGACCAAGCATTTCCTCCTAGAACTGGGCTGGTTCCTTGTTATTAGCAAATGCTTTGACATTTAAGCCTACCCCAGGGCTGGTCACTTAGACCTGCTTCAGAGCTAGGGGTTTGGCATCTGCTGGAGTTCATTCTGCCCAGAGCAGAGAAGCTAATGAGTTCTTGACCTGTCCTTATCATTGCAACTCAGTGAGGGGGAAATCTACACTTATCTCTTCCACAATCATGATGGTTAGGGGCACCCATGATCTGGAAAATCCACATAAAATTTTTTCATCCTCTCTTCATACCAAAGAAGAAATCAGAATTTTTTACTTTTTCTTTTATGGGGTGTTTACAGCACCTTCTTGTAAAATTGGGATGAAGACCAAATGATCATAGGCTCTGTGTCATCTGCTGGCTTTCACATGTTGTTTGTGGCTTCCACAAATCCCCCCCAAATTCCCATTTAGTTTCTTATGCCAACCCATGAAATATCAAAATGGCAAAAGGGAAAGTTGTGATGTAGAAGGAATAACTGTATTCTGGATCTGAGTCTCAGGTTAGAAGACCAAGTTATTGAGAGTTGAAGTGAGAGGGATAATGTGGGGAAGTGACTAGGCCATTTTGGAGTATGTGACAGAAGAGAGGAAAGCCAACACTCACCCTTTATTTTGTGAAAGCAGATAGTACAGGGTTCAGGGAAAATACGGGTGGGATTCCATGGAGTACAATTCTAACATCTCCCCTCAGACTCTAGTAGAGGCAACCCAGGATCCAGTACTAGGGATAGAGGTAGAGGATATACATATGGTACACTTTAAAGTTTAATCTACTTTATTAACATTTTTTCTCCATAGCTTTCTTAAATCTAGACAATCAACAAAGCAAAAAAAAAATCAAGCCCTGATTTATAGCATTTGCTCATTTTTGAGGCATGAAGGCTCATGATGAAAATTTAACATTTGGCTCTCATAAGCCAGTTTGAGCTGGCTCCAGTATGCTCCATCCTGAGAGAAATGCAGAAAGGCTAAAGCTCCAAATGAGAAGAAAAGCTAAGAATTACCAAAATGGTAGAATTTTGTTCTTTTGTTTTAGCTTTATTGGGGAAGAGTCTCAAAGTTCTGGATAAATGCTAAGGCAGAGCTGCTCAACTTGGATCTGGCTTCTGTTTTTTTTGTTTTGTTTTGTTTTGTTTTGTTTTTTTATCAACCAGACTGCTCTTTAGATTAGAAAGGACAGAACAAAAATGGCTGATCAGTAGTTGATTCCCAGGATAAGAAGGAAGACAACACCTACTTGTTCTACTAGGTTCTCAAGAACCAGAAGAAGTGGCAGATGTTAGTTCCTGAGTCAATGTCAATGGTCTTGGAAAGATTGCAGCAAATGCAAAGTGTTCCAAAAGATTGAAGAAGGGCAAATCTTGTCATAGTTTTCAAAAAAGAGAAGAAAATATAACACTATTTCTGGTTTTAAAAATCAACAAGAAGGCTATAAATAAGTGGATCTTCCCTTAATATAGCTAATGGCAAGGATGTCTATTATCACCATTACTATTTTATATAGTTTTAGAAATGCTAGTGGTAGCAATAAGCGAGAAAAAGAAATTGAAAGGATAAGCATAAGCAAAGAAGAAACAAAATGATAATTTTTGTAGATGATGTGATGGTTTATTTAAAGAACCCTAGAGAGTCTACTAAAAATTAATTTAAACAATTAATGTTGACAAAGAAACAAGATATAAAATAAAACAAACCAACAAATTACCAGACTTTATCAACAAAACTAAGAAGGAAGAGATAAAAAGAGAAATCATATTTAAAATAAGTACCGAATATATGAAATGCTTGGGAATCCACCTACCAAGACATACCAAGAACTGGTTGAAATCAGGCTTAGACAAAGATCCATATACCACAATAAGTTACAAGTGTATATAACTACAAAGCATTCCTTATAGAAATAAAGATACACCTTAATAAATAGAGAGATGTTCGTTGCTTGTGGGTGGGCCGAATCAATAGAAGAAAAAAAGACAATACTAGCTAATTGATTTACTTATTCAGCATTACGCCAATCAACAATTTCTTTAGAGAGCTGTAAAAACAAAACAAAGCAAAACAAAATTCATATGAAGGTGCAAAAGGTAAAAAAAATCTTAGGGGAAATAGTGGGATGGGCTGTGGGGGGTAAGGGTGGGAGGAAGAGAGGGAATGTATAGGACCTAGTAGTACCAGATTTCTAACTGGTCAAAGAAAAAAGATGTCAATTCGTGGGACAGATCGGGTACACAGCATCCAGAAACAAACGAATATAGTTTTAAATGCTTAGTAGCCTATTGACCCCAACTACTGGGAAAAAGATTGAGTATTTGACAAAAGCTTCTGGGAAAATTGGAAAGTCATCTGGTTGAAATTCGGCTTAGACAAAGATCCATACACCACACTAAGTTACAAGTGCATATAACTATAAAGCATGCCTTATAGAAATAAAGATACACCTAAATAAAGGAAGAGATGTTCATTGCTTATGGGTAGGCTAAGTCAATATGATAAAAAAGACAATACTAGCCAATTAATTTACTTATTCAGCATTATACCAATCAACAATTTCTTTAGAGAGTTGTAAAAAAAAAAACCCAACAACGAAATTCATATGAAGGTGCAAAAGGTAAAAAAAAATCTTAGGGGAAATAGTGGGGGCGGGGGGGGGGGTGTGCTGAGAAATGTATAGGACCTAGTAGTACCAGATTTCTAACTAGTTGGTCAAAGCAAAGAAGTCAATCTGTGGGATAGGTCAGGTACACAGTGTCCAGAAACAAATGAACATAGTTACAAATGCTTAGTAACTTATCACTCCCAACTACTGGGATAAAAACTAACTATTTAACAAAAGCTCCTGGGAAAATTGGAAAGTTATCTGGTTGAGATCTGGCTTAAACAAAGATCCATATGCCACAATAAGTTACAAGTGGATACTTGACTTAAATATGAAAGGTTGTATCACAAATAAATTAGAGTAGCAAGGAAGAAAGTATCTTTTGTAACTATGGGCATGAAAAGTATTCAGGACAAGGCAACAGATGGAGAAGATGATAGCAGAAAAAACCAGATTATTTTGGCTACATAAAATCGAAAAAGTTTTGAACAAACAATCGGTGAGGGGAGAGAAAATAAATGCGTATGAATTAAAATTAAATAAAACGCATGAAGCAAAAAAAAAAAACCTCAGCGATTCACAATTTCACATCAAATTTTTTCTGTTCTACCTTGTAGTATGTTGAAATGTTCTTCTCTTTTTGATGTTTGTAAAATTCTGAATTTGAAAAAAAGTGAAACCGATGTAGGCAGCTAGGTGGACTGGTTCATGGAGTCATGAGCTTAGAGTCAGGAAGACTACTGTTCAAATCTTGCCTTGGTCATTCATTAGCTGCCCCTTCCTGGGCAAATCCCTTAACCTTTCTCAGCCTCCATTTTCTTGTCTATAAAATGGAGATAATAATAACATTTTCCTCATAGGGTTGTTCTGAGGATCAAATGAAATAGCATAACTTTCTTTGCAAACTTAGAAGTGTTATATAAATGCTTATTTAATCATTTGAATAATTTAAAAATCAATAAAACTAACAAATAATGAAAATCAATAATCATATTTAATAAATATTATTATTCATCTGCAAACTGTAGGTCAATAAGCTTAACTTAAATTACCAACAAATTCCGGTGGTGTGTTGGTAATTAACAACTGGATCTCCCCCTCAAAATGTACACATGACACATTTTTAATTTCCATCTGAATTATTAACATTTCCTTCATTACTTTCTTAATTCTAGACCAGGTGTTGGCAAAGCATGACCACTGATTGTTTTCGGATGGCCCATGAGCTAAGAATGGGTTTTACATTTTAAAATAGTTTTATCAAAACACAACTTTGCTCATTCGTTTACTTATTGTCTATTGACTGCTTTTGTGTTGTAGTTGTTGTTGTAGTACCTCCTTCGTTTTCTTTTTTTTTTTAATAGTTTATTCATTTTCTTTTTCAAAAAATCTTTTCTTTTTTGCTTTTTGGAGGGGGTAAGGTAGGGCAATTGGGGTTAAGTGACTTGCCCCACGGTCGCACCGCTAGTTTTTTGTTAGTGTCTGAGGCCAAATTTGAACTCAGGTCCTCCTGACTCCAGGGCCAGTGCTCTATTCACTGTGCCACCTAGCCACCCCCTCCTTTGTTTTCAAAGAAGACCAATGACATCACAGGGTGATGTCTTGACTTGGAAGAGTGAATCCAATTGAAGAGAGGCGGAATCACAAGAGCAGAGCTGAATATAGTAGTTGTGACAGAGATTCTCATCATTTTTACTGTTGCTTGGCACACTGCAATTCACAGTGACAGACTTAGAACTTGACAGAATTTCAAGTGCCATGCATATTACCATACTGTGACATTATATATATATATATATATATATATATATATATATATATACACACATATATATGTATGTATGTATATGTATATCATATACTCATCATGTCAAAATGCAAAAAAGGAAAAACTCGTTTTATAATAATATTTTTTTAACTCGGGGATGAAATTGACATTTTTCTGAATAAGAAGAACCACCCTCTACCGCTATTATCAAACACTAAAGTAAATCAACTTGAAAACAACTAATATTCTGCTTTACACACTTCCCCTGCTGTCAAAAGTCCAAATATGAAGTAAGATCTCCATTCACCCGCCAAGTTGCAGTGGATATATTTTCTGAGCTCAAACTATAGTTTTAGCAGCATTTTTAGGACCTTGAGGCAAGAGTAAAGGAAATGTCCATATTTCAAAATCCATTTACCTGTGTAATCAAGGAACTTTTATTTAACCTTTCATTGAAAGTTATTAATCTGTAATGACATGCCAGAAGGCAAATGTCAAGGGAAGAATCTAATAGAATTCTACAAATGCCTTCTAACAGATGAATGTACTTAATTAAAATTACCTGCTTGGTGACTGATCTCAGTGTTTGGCAGTACCTATCTATGTGAAAAGATATTTTCAAAGATGAAATATGAAAAATCTTATTACAGATCAACATTAACAAATAAATGTCAGTAACTGATTTTGGTAATAGGGAACACTAACTTAAATCCCCAATTAACAGAAATGTTATTCTCCCCTTAAAAGAATTCCATTTTTCTTATTAGTACATTTATATTAAAAAAAAACAAATTATGATTATAATTTGAATTTCATCAATAAAATTTTGTGGAATCTTATTTTCTCTTTTACTATTTAAGTATCTTCAATTTTGCCTCTTGTCCCACAAAGCCTAAAATATTTATCATATGACCATTTACAGAAAAAGTTTGCTTGTCCCTAGTCTAAACCAATAGTGCCAAATATGCAGCCTGTTGGCAACACTTCTGAGTACAGCCCAAGCCAGATTAAACTTAATTAATTCAAATTTAACAAAATAAGTAAAATTTAATAAATAAAATTTGTAATATAACCAAATAAATCTGTGTAATATTTGTAAATTTGTAATTTAACAAAATAAATGAAATACAATCAAATGTCAATAATGTTAATGTGTGGTTTTCTAAGTCAACATCTGCTGTAGAGATCCTTATGTAGGGTCTCTATTTGAGGTTGGCATCACTGGTGTAGACAACAAAAGGTTTTTGATATCTGAGATGTTAAATGTTAGTGCTGAAATTTTAACAACCAATTGTCACTAGTTCCAGCTGGTTCCAGCACACTATGTGTTAATGAGAACATTTAATGAAGGGAATTGATTGTCTACACCAGTGATGTCAGCCTGAAATAGAAACTCTACATAAGGATTTCTATAGTCAGATATCGACTTAGAAAACCACATATTAACATTATCAACATTGGATTATATTTTATTTATTTTTGTTAATTCTAGAAGCCTCTAGAAAACGAAGTATGATTCTAAAGATACAGCATGGCCCCATCAAGAAGAACAGGTCATGCCAGACTAAGCTAACTTCATTTTTTCAAAGGTTGACTAGATGGGTAGATCAAAGGAACATGAGTGATAAAAGTCACCTGAATTTCAGGAAAGCATTTTACAAGATTTATCAAGCCATTCTTGGAGAAAAAATTGAGAAATGAGTGTTAGACACTGGTATAGTTAGTCAGGTTCAGCACAGACTCAGAAAGTAGTCACTACAGGAATGGTTCAATGTCAGTTTGGAAAAGGAGGTCGGAAGTACAGGGCCTCAGAGAACTATGCTTGGTTTTGAGCTGTTTAACTTTGTATTTCTAATAATAAGTTTTATTGGCCACTTTTGTTTTAACATCAGTATTTCCAGATATTCCCCTTGCCTCCCACCCAGTGAACACCTACCTTGCTTGTAACCAAGAATAACAGTTAAACAAACCCCATTGACACTGTGACTGCATTTGAGAACAAATGCACCATTATCAATCCATGTTCCCCTAAATGTTCAATGGAAAAAGGGGGATGAATTTCCTCATTTTTTCTTGTTAAAAATGGTTTTTTCCTTCCCTTCCCTTCCCTTCCCTTTTCCTTCCCTTCTTCCCTTTTCCTTCTCTTCCCTTCCCTTCCCTTTTCCTTCTCTTCCCTTCCCTTCCCTTTTCCTTCCCTTTTCCTTCCCTTATCCTTCCCTTTCCCTTCCCTTCCCTTCCCTTCCCTTCCCTTCCCTTCCCTTCCCTTCCCTTCCCTTCCCTTTCCCTTCTCTTCCCTTTCCCTTCCCTTCCCTTCCCTTCCTTTCCCCTTTCCTTCCCTTCCTTTTTCCTTCCCTTCTCCTTCCCTTCCCTTTTCCTTCCCTTCCCTTTTCTTTCCCTTCCCTTCCTATTAAGGTCAGAGTCATGTTTCTCTAGCAATTTTCTGAAGTCAAGATTGGCCATTAGTATAGTAAGCCAATATATTTGATTCTTGGGGGTCAGTTTCTATGTAGATGTCAGTGATGAAGGCGCCTTTGCGCCCCCCCCCCCCTTGAAGCCTGCTCTCCAGAGCATTCTTTGTTATGAGAATGAGTTAACTGACTTTTCCAAAGACTTTTTGGTGCCTTGATAACAAGGCCTGATCCAAGAGTCGGATAAAAATCTTGACAGTGTGCTTCAGGATGGGGCTTTGTTAAGGTTAAGCTAGCTCCTTGGGCCCTCTGGGGCTACACTAAAAAGAACTTTTGTGATCTTGAGATCAAAGCCTTTACCCCCAGACTTTAGGTACCTAAAGAACATATTCCTTATCAAATTATCCATTCTGTGTTAGTTCTAGGATATAGGGCTAAAGACAATGATAGTAAAACTTGAGTCCTTTTATCTTTTTGTATCATTTGCTCTATAAAAACCTTGTTCAAAGAATCATTAAGTGGAGTTCCTGGTTCTTCCTTGAATGACCCACATGGTCTGGTCATTTCTTATTCACATCTTTGATCATGCTTAAGTGCTGGCCACTGAGCAGCCCATGACACATTAGAATTCTGAAGGCTTCCAATCTCATTTCTTCTGCACAACCAAGACTGGTCATTGCATAATGTTCAGCTTACTGTTTTAATTGACACCATCGTATTTATTGCATAAATTATTTTTCTGGTTCTATTTTTACTTCACTCCGTATCAGTTCATAGATGTCTTCACATGTTTCTCTGAATTTCTCAGATTCATTATTTCTTATAACGTCCATAACATTCCATTATTCATGTACCACAATTTGTTCAGCCAGTCCCCATTTGATGGGCACATACTTTGTTTACAATTATTTGTTACCACAAGTACTGCTAATGTTTTATATAGGTTCTTTAGTTCTGTCTTGAGGTATATGCATAATAGAAGTATCTCTGGATCAAAGTATATAAACAAATTGTTTTTTAGAATGATTGGACCAATTCTCAGCTCCACCAATAATGTGCTTGTCTTTCCACATCCCTTCCACAATTGTCTATTTATGAATTTTATCATGTTTGCCAGTTTGCTAGGTGAGGGATAATACCAGAGTTGCTTTAATTTTCATTTCTCCTATTAGCTAATGGAAGCTTGTTTTCATATGATCACTGATAACTTAAGATTCTTCTTTTAAAAACTATTCATATCCTTTGATTATTTATCCAATGATGTCTTGGTCTCATATGTTTATGTAAAGTCCACATCTATCCTTGATATTAAGCTTTTATAATAACTATTTTATGCAAATGATTGTCCTAGTTGATAGTTTTCCTTCTTATTCTAACTACATCGATTTTGTTCACGTAAAAGCTTTTTAATTTTATGTAACCAAAATTCTCTTTTATGATTATCTCTATTCCAAGTTTGGTTATGAATTCTCCACCTGGCCATAGCCATTGCTGTGAAATTTATTTCCTTCCAGTTTTCTCTTCTTATTTTTTTCATGTGGTCTTTTGTATTTAGGTCTTATATCAGCCATTTGGAATTTATGGTGCTACAGAGTCTCAGATTCTGGTGCAAACCTATTTTTTTCTAAAAAGTTTTTCAATTTTTTCCCCATTAGGTCTAATTAAATAGAGAGTTTTCTCCCAGCCCCACCCCCAGTAGTTTAGGTTTTAGTAAATTAGATTGGGTTTTTTTTACTTGCTTATCTGGTCCCCCATTTTCTCTATCAAATTACTGTCCCTATCATCTCTTTCTCTCCTAATTTTTCTTTTCTTTTCTTTTCTCTCAGTCTCTATCTACCATCTCCTTCTATAATGGCTACAAACATCCATGTTTCTCCCCTTCTTGAGAAAAACTCACTTGATCTCACCACTCCAATATCTCTCCTCCCCTACTGGGCTAAATTTGAGAAAACAATGCATACTAGGGATCTCTGCTGCCCCTCTTTTCACTTGATTCTTTTTTTTCTTGTGTAATGTCACAAAGTGCCTCTGACAGTGGTTCCTCATGTGGAAGAGACTGGGGAGGGTGCTCTTGGGAGAATCGTGATGATGTCTGATGGAGGCGCCTAGGAAAGACACTGAAGCATGTGGAGACATTATGTAACTGGTTCTGGTCTGCTAACTGTTATGTGGTGGATGGCAGCCATCATTACAGAACAGGAACTGGGACTGCCTTCAAAAGGTCATTCTCTTTGGATGACCTCTCTGCTTTTACTCTTTTGTTGACAGGATCCAGTGAGAGATAATGTTGTAAGGGAAGAAGCCTTAGGCATTCTCCCCTCGGCAGGCTGACAAGTCACCCTGTGAAAACAGGCCTCACAGTCTTTTACCTTGAAGTTTTTTTTTCTTTTTCTTTTTTTTCTGTTTTAGATAAAGGCAATTAATTTGGAACAGTGGTTCCCAACCTTCCTAATGCCGCGACCCTTTAATACAGTTCCTCATGTTGTGGTGACCCCCAACCATAAAATTATTTTTGTTGCTACTTCATAACTGTAATTTTGCTACTGTTATGAATCCATCTGAGATGCAGGATGTATTTTCATTGTTACAAATTGAACATAACCCACAGGTTGAGAACCACCGATCTAGAGGCTATGACCTCTCAAGTTTCAAAAGGTCAGAAGGACAATTTGTTTTTACATCACCTGCTTCTCCCTGGATTCTTGCTCTCTCCCCTCCCAGAGAACCATCATTACTAACAAATAATTTTTCTTTTAGTTTTTTAAAAAACAATCTTTCAAAAAAAAGAGGAAGAGAAGAAAAAAATTCAGCAAAGCATAAAAAAATAGAAGTGATAGACAATATTTCACATTCATCTTACGTGCTTTTAAACCCTGCACAATCTGGCTTCCAATTTCATCATTCAACTGAAACTGCTGTCTCCTATGATCTCTTAATTGCCAAATCTAATGGCCTCTTCTCAATCCTCAGCTTTCTTGACTTCTCAAGACACCGGGCTTTGACTCTGGTGATTCACCCTCTCCTCTTAGATGCTCTTTTTTCTCTCTGTTTTCACGACATTGATCTCTCCTGACTCTCCTCCTACCTGTTTGACCACTACTCAATCTCCTTTGCTGAATCTTCACCTAGGTCATGTCCAGTAACTATGTGCATTCCCATTGTAATTTGTCATGATAATAATAAATAAATTAACTTATTATAATAGTGATTTGCTATTTCCTTCTCCAGATCATTTTACAGATGAGGAAACTGAGGCAAGTGGGGTGAAAAATGATTTGCCCAGGGTCACACAGCTAGTAAGTGTCTGAGATCAGATTTGAACTCAGGAAGATAAGTCTTCCTGACTCTAGGCCAGGCACACTATCTTCTGTAGTGCCACCTAGCTGCCCCAATCAACTCTAGTAGCTCCCAATTACCTCCAGGATCCAATATAAAGTCCTACCTTCACAATCTTCTTCCACCTTACTCTACTACTCTAAAAGCCAGCTATACTGGCTAATTTGCTGCTATGCATTTTACACAACAGATGCTAACCATTTTTATTAATGTCTTCGATAAAGGTATAGATAGAATGCTTATAAAAATGACAACTGATACAAAGCCCAGAGGAAATTATAACAGCAGCAAAGGCTTAGCACAATGCATGGCACATGCTTGATAAATGTTTATAGTTCAATAAACATTTATTTGACTGAATTGCAGCTCAGCCACTTACTAACCTTGTGACCTTGGGCAAGTCACTTAGCACCTCTAGAGATGAGTTTCCTCCTCTGTGAAATGAGGTGGTTCTCAAGTGGTTCTGATCTTTACAGGCTAAAACATGGGGCTAAACAGAATCAGATACAATCTAACAGGCATCCACCATTGCATGTTATACTTGACTCAACAAATCAGCTTCACAAGTGAGTGCAAGACATGGGGAGTGGAGTGGAGGAAGTGTCCATTGACAAAGAATCTGGAGATTTTACTGACCTTTAAGTTTAACACAAGTCAACAATGTGATGCAATCGTAGACTATATTAAGAGAAGCATAGTGTCCAGGATTAGAGTGGGGATGCAGATTATATTCAGTCTTGGCACATTTTAGGATTGATGGACATTGATGGACTAGGGAGCATCCAGAGGAAGGTAAATGGGATGGGCAACAGCCTGGAGATTGGGCCTTAGAAGGAATGGTTGAACGAAATGGGAATCTTTAAGCTGGAGAAGAGAAGGTTTAGGGGAGAGAAGAGAGTCTCCCTCAAATATTGAAAAGGTTGTCATACAAAAGAGAGACCAGACCTATTCTGCTTTACCCCCAGAGAACTACAAACAATAGATGTAAGTTGCCACTTCATTTCAAGTCAATTCCACAAGCATTTTTTGAAAGCATCGATGGGTGTTCTGTTCTGTGGGTACACTTATCCATGGGGCACTGTACTAGACATATGAAGACAGGCAAGAAAAAAATGTCCCTGCCTTAAAAGTACTTTTTTTTAACTGGGGTGGGAGGAATACAATATATAAACTGATAATTAAATAAATAGAAGATTGGGGCAGCTATGTGGCTCAGTGGATAGAGTCTGGGACCTAGAGTCAGGAAGACCTGAGTTCAAATTCAGCCTCAGGCACTTCCTAGCTGCTAGAGCCTGGCAAGTCACTTCTTCCTGTTTGCCTCAGTTTCCTCATCTGTAAAATGAGCTGGAGAAGGAATGGCAAACCTCTTGAGTATTTTTGCCAAGAAAACCCCAAATGGGGTCACAAATGGGGACACGACTGAAACAACTGAACGACAATAACAAAGTAGAAGATGATTTGAGGCAGAAGAGAACACCCCCCCCCCCCACTAAGGAAAAACGAAATGTCTTCTCTTCCTTGAAGGCTTTTATGGCCATGCTCTTCCATTTTAAATTAAAGTTTATGTTTATTTTTAGTTTACATCATTCATTTCCACAAGATTTTGAGTTACAAATTTTCTCCCTGTCTTTCCCCTACCCACCACCGCAACACAGCGATCCCACTGTATACCCCTCCCCCAATCTGCTCTCTCCTATAGCTTCCTCCATCCCTCATCTCACTTTCCAGTAGGGCAAGATGGATTTCCTTACCCCACTGCCTGTATATCTTATTTCCCAGTTGCATGTAAAAAAAAATAATAATAATACATTTTTTTAAACATTTGATTTTAAAACTTCGGATTCCAGATTCTTTCCCTTCCTCCCTTGTCACCAACCATTACTAGGAAGATAAGCAATTCGATATAGGTTATATGTGTGTAGCTATGCAAAACATTTCCATAGTGGATATGTTGTGAAAGACTGACTATATTTCCCTCCATCCTATCCCGCCCCCCACTTGTTCTATTCTCTACTTTGACCCTGTCCCTTTTCAAGAGTGTGTGCTTCTAACTACCCTCCCCTCAACCTGCCCTCCCCTCCATCATCCCCCCTCTTATCCCCTTCCCCCCTACTCTCCTGTAGGGAGAGATACCCTATTTAGTGTGTATGTCATTCCCTCCCTAAGCCAAATTCAATGAGAGTAAGGTTGGC
>CM053582.1:9426323-9508400 GCA_028627135.1 Pseudochirops cupreus
TCTCCTCTCATTATATTCCTCTCTCATCTCTCAATTTCACCTTTTAAGTATCATCCCTTCCTATTCAATTGATCTTGTGCCCTCTGTCTATGTGTACCTGTACACATATATACACACACTCACATATGTATTCATACACATATATACCCTCCTATATAGACATATATATGTATGTATGTATACATATATATATATTTATATTCCCTTCAACTATCCTTATACTGAGAAAAATTTCATAAGTTACAATTATCATTTTTCCACGTAAGAATGTAAATAGTTCAACTTTGATAAGTTCCTTATGATTTCTTTTCCCTGTTTACCTTCTCATGCTTCTCTTGCTTCTCGTATCTGAATGTCAAATTTTCTGTTCAGCTCTAGTTTTTTCATCAAGAATGCTTGACAGTCCTCTATTTCATTGAATGACCATATTTTTCCCTGAAACATTATACTTAGTTTTGCTGGGTAGGTGATTCTTGGTTTTAATCCCAGCTCCTTTGATCTATGGTCACATTCTTAACAACTGATACCTTTATAATACCATAAGGTTTACAAGTCACTTAACAGACATTATTTCATTTGATCCTCATCATAGCCCTGGGTGATAGGCGCTATTATTAGCCTCAATTTATAGATGAGGAAACTGAGGCCGGTTAAAAGACTGGCCTGGAATCACACAACTGGTAAATAACAGAGGTGGCTTCTAAATGAAGGGTTTTCCTGACTCTGTCCATGACAAGCCTCCTTTCCAAGAGGCAGATTTGAGGAGGACTTGAGGAGGGAGAGCATTCCTATGTATAAACCATGGAGATAGGAGACAGAATATAACATTCCATCTCCAGTACTTCTGGAGATTAACCATGCTGACTGGGTCCACTACAGCTTTATGGTAATGTTTTGTTATGTTAACTGATATTATATTAATCTATCCAACATCCCAATCACTACAGTTAATCTTTTTGTTTGTTTTTGTTTTGTTTTTTTGTCTTTTTGGAGGGGGGAAGGCAGGGCAATCAGGGTTCAGTGACTTGCCCAAGGTCACATAGCTAGCAAGTATTGTATCTGAGGTCAAATTTAAATTCAGGTCTTCCTGACTCCAGGACTGGTGCTCTATTCACCGAGCCACCTAGCTGCCCCTACAGTCACTCATACAAACTTTTTCCAAGCTCTTCAAACCTCCCTTAGCTCTCCATCCCTACACTCTCTCAGCTGAGGACCTTGCTTCACATTTAACTGAAATGATTGAGGCCATTCACCAAGAAGTCCCTCTTCTCTGCTCAAGTCACATCACTCTCCTGCTATCTTTCACCCCTCTCACATGACGAGATGGCCCTTCTCTTTACCAAGGCGAACCCCTCTACAGGCACCAGTGATCTCATTCCATCCCAGCCTTTCTGGCAGACTGTCCTCTCTATTATCTCCCTTCTCTCATTTACCTTAAACCTCTCCCTGTCTACTGACTGCTTTCCTGCTTCCTACAGACATGCTCATGTTTCCCCCATTCTCAAGAAACACTCAATTGATCCATCTCTCCTCCCTTTCTTGGTTAAATTCATCAAAAAGGCTATCTACAATAGGAGATTCCAGTTCCTTTACCCATCACTCTCTGAAATCTGTCTTCTGACCTCATTCAACTGAAACTGTTCTCTCCAAAGTCAGCAGTGTTCTATAAATTACCAAATCTTTTTGCAATTCATATCCTTCTTAAACTCTCTGCAGCCTTTGACATTGTTGATTACTCACTTCTCTCTAGATTTTCCTGACACCATTCTCTCATGATTCTCTTACATTCTGACAGAGTAACCAACCAGCCTTGTGAGTTAGGGGAGTGTCTACCTCAAGTATGTGAAGACTTCCCCAGGGCAGAATGGGTGGATGAGAACAATTTGTTCCAATGGCCATGAAGGGGCCTGAAGCAGGCTCTGTGGAGTGCTTAGAGCTTGGTCAGATATCAAAGATGCCAAGGGCATTCACTGTATCCCAAGCTATGACCAGTTGTCTTGCTGACAACTACATACAACTCTGCCTCACTTACAACCCATTTACATGCAAGTCAAAAGACATTCCTATTGCCGTTTTACAATTTCATTAATTTAGTATTTCACTATTTTATTGTATACTATTTGACCTACCTTGAAATCCTGTGGTGATGGGCCAAAGCAGACATGTATACAGTGGGAGCTGTGGTCACAACCCTGCACACAGGTGGCCTAGGATATCAAGGGAATCAATGGGGGAAAAAATGCAAAAGAAGGTGGTCTAGCTGTACCAGATCTCAAATTGTATTATAAAGCAGTAATTATCAAAATAATCTGGTACTGGCTAAGAAATAGAATGGTGGATCAGTGGAATAGATTAGGTACAAATTACACTATAGTAAATGACCATATAAATCTAGTATATGTTAAATCCAAAGATCCAAGCTTTTGGAACAAAAACTCATTATCTGACAAAAACTGCTGGGAAACACTGATCATTCCATCAGTTACAATCCTTCTTTACAACCTGACTAATGATTAATGGGAAGATATTTGTAGATCCTGTATCCCCATCCATGATAGGAGGGTGGAAAGAGAGGGGGAGAAGATGTTGTAAAATAAAAGTAAACAAACAAAACTGCTGGGAAAACTAGAAAACAATATGGCAGAAATCAGGTATTGATCACCATCTCACACCATATACCAAGATAAAGTCAAAATAGGTACATGATTTACACCTAAAGGGTGATACCAGAAGGAAATTAAGAGAGCATGGGATAGTTTATCTGTCAGATTTATGGATAAGGGAAGAATTTAGGGCCAAAAAAGACATAGAGAGCATTACAAAACATAAAATATATCATTTTAATTATATAAAATTAAAAAGATTTTGCACAAACAAAACCAATGCAACCAAAATTATAAGGAAAGCAGAAAAGTGGGGAGGAAATTTTCCAACAAGTGTTTCTGATAAAGGCCTCATTTCTCAAACGTATAGAGAACTGAGTCAAATTTATAAAAATACAAGTCATTCCCTAATTGATAAATGGTCAAAGGATATGAACAGGCAGTTTTCAGACAAAGAAATCAAAGCTATCTATAGTCATGTGAAAAAATGCTCTAAATCACTATTGATGAAAGAAATGCAAATTTAAAAACTCTAAAAGACCTCACACCCATCAGGTTAGCTAACACAACAAAAAAGGAAAATGGTGAATGTTGGAGGGGATGTGGGGAAACTGGGACATTAATGTACTGTTGGGGGAGTTGTGAGCTGATTCAACTGTTTTGGAGAGCAATTTGGAACTATGTCCAAAGGGCTATAAAACTGTGCATACCGTTTGATCCAGCAATACCACTTCTAGGTCTATATCCCAAAGAGATCACAAAAAAGGGAAAAGGACCTATTTGTACAAACATATTCATAGTAGTTCTTTTTGCAGTGGTTAGGAACTGGAAATTGAAAGGATGCCCATCAATTGGAGAATGGCTAAACAAGCTGTGGTATACGATTGTAAAGGAATATTATTGTGCTATAAGAAATGGCAAGCAGGATGATCTCAGGAAAACCTGGGAAGACTTAACATGAACTGATGCACAATGAAGTCAACAGAACCAGGAGAATGTTGTACACAGTAACAGCATTATTGTTCAATGAAGAATTGTGAGTGACTTAGCTATTCTCAGCAGTACAATGATCCAAGACAATCCCAAAGGACTAATAATGATGAAGCCTACTATCTGCCTCCAGACAAAGAATTGATATTGTCTGAATACAGACCGAAATGCTGTTTTTCATTATCTTTCATTTTTTTCTTTTATTTGAATCTTCTTGTACAAAATGACTAATACAGATATGTTTGACATAATAGCATGCATATAACATGTATATCTGATTGCTTACCATTTTAAGGTGGAAAGGAGAGAGGGAGGGCTAGAATTCAGAACTCCAAACTTTGAATAAAAATGTTAAAATATTTTTTTAAAAAACAAGTTCTTTGTAAACTGATTGACACATTAGCAGGAAGTACTAGCAGGATTTGAACCTTAGGCCTTTATGATTCCATGGGCTATATGACATCCACTGACTACTCCAAGATGCTTTTACCAATTAACCCTATAAATAGATGTCACTGAATTCCAGGCAAGTCTCTTGTATCTGTTGACCTTAGCTGAGGTAGGTAGTGAGGATATGATCAGCTCTAAGTAGATAAGGAAACCAAGGCACAGAGAGGTCAAGAGGCAATGGGATAAAGTAGCAAGAACATTGGCTTTGGAGTCAGAGGGCTTGGTCTCCAATCACAGTTCTGCCATTTGTCATTTACCAGTTGTGTGACCTCAGACAACCCACTTTCTTCCCAGGACCTCAGTTTTCCCCTCTGTAAAATGGGGCGGGGTTGAACTGGATGGCCTCTGATGCCCCTTCCAGCTTTACAGCTAGGATCTTAGGCATAATCTTGGACAACTCACTTTCCCTCCTTGGGCCTCAGTTTCTCCCTCTGTAAAATGGGGGGAGCGGTTTGAACTATATGGCCTCTGATGTCCCTTCCAACTCTACAGCTAGGATCTTAGGCATAATCTTGGACAACTCACTTTCCCTTGCTGGGCCTCAGTTTCCCCCTCTCCCTCTGTAAAATGAGAGGGTTGGACTAGATGGGCCTCTGAGGACTTTTTCAGCTCTAGGATCCTATGATTCACCAAAGTCACAGAGCTAGTGACAAAGCCTGGATGTAAGCCTGGGGTTTTCTAAAGCCAAGACCAGTCATCTTTCCAGTCCAATTCCTAGTGCTCCCTTTATGACCCTGACCCCATCACCAGTCAAAACTTTGCTCTGTTTCTCCAGGGACATTT
Organism: Pseudochirops cupreus; assembly: GCA_028627135.1. Classification (NCBI taxonomy): domain Eukaryota; kingdom Metazoa; phylum Chordata; class Mammalia; order Diprotodontia; family Pseudocheiridae; genus Pseudochirops; species Pseudochirops cupreus. The sequence continues at coordinate 9,431,150 of CM053582.1, forward strand.
GGCACAGTGGAAAGATCATTTGGATTGGAGTCTGAGGACTGGGTTCAAATTCTACCCCTACTTTCTTCATCTATAAAATGTGGCTGGGAGGAGGGGGTTCATTGGCTTAGCTGGCCTACAAGCTCCTTTCTTGCCCTTGATCTAGAATCTAATGAGCCCAGCACTCATTCAATAACTGCCTACAAATCCTGGCCTAGGATCGTTCATTATCCCCTTCCTTGCAGGCCCAGGGGGTGCCACAGAAGGGCGTTGGCAATCACAGTCAAAGGCCTCTTCCCTTACTCCTGGTGGGGATGTCTGCTCTTATTACCATATATGGAAAGCAGTTTTTCTATTGTAAACCTGGAGTGACAGAATTCTAGTCCATGGTGGGGGGGGTGGAGAACGGAAACTTGAGCCAATGAGTCATCGGGGCTGGGGGTGGGGGTGAGGGAGGACCTAGGACCAGCCATTGGACTTGAGATCTGACTATCATCTCATTCAACCAATGAAGAGAGGACAGGGCAGCTGGATCCCAGAGCAGAGATGCTGGGGAGGCCTGGGCCTGGGTGTGGGCTTCTGCAACAGGAAGAGAAGGCAGTCTGCTGTGGCTCATGGGACATAATGAGTGTGCCACAGGAAAAACAAAGCCCAGAGAAATGGCTTCCAAGTAAGGCAAGCCCACCCCTGGAGAATCCCCCAAAGCATCATTTCCATGCCTGGTTTCTCAAGGCCTGTTGCAGTGAGGGAAATGTGTGGGATTTGAAGGCAGAGTCCCTGGCAACGTAGCAGACTTGTTTGTGTTTGGGGAGTGATAAGACCTTGTGACTTACAGCATGGCATAGGGGAAGGGGTACTGCAATTGTCATCAAGAGGATCTGAGTTTAAATCCCTCCTGTGACACTATCAGTTTCTTCCTTGCCTCAGTTTCTCCACATGTAAAATGAGGAAGCTGAACTCAATGAACTCTAAAATACCTTCTAGCCCCAAAGGCATGATTCTCATTGCTTCCTCAGTGGACTGGGAAATCCATTGGGGTACAAATGCCCTTCTGACTATGACCTTGGGCAAGTCACTTCCCTTCTATAGGTCTCAGTTTCCCCCTCTGTAAAATGAGGGAGGTTGGACTCAGCCTCTGAGATCCCTTCCAGCTCTGGACCTAGGATTCTAGGTTCACTGTATGATGGCCTAAAACCTGTGGAGAGAACCTCCAAAGGTCAGACACGGAAGAGCTTTTCTTGACCCCCTGGTCAGGATTTCAATGATAAACCGATGACTCTTGATTTTATACTGCTGTGTTTTATAACTCCCTTTTCTCCCAACAGTGCAGGAAGATAGGGAACGTGAGGATGATCACCCTCTTTTTACAGATAAATAAGCTGAAGTCTAGGGCCGCTGGGCAGCACCGCAGTGGATAGAGCACCAGGCCAGGAGTCAGGAAGACTCATCTTCCTAAATTCAAATCTGGCCTCAGACATTTATTAACTGTGTGATCCTGGGTAAGTCACTTCACCCTGTTGACCTCCATTTCCTCATCTGTAAAACGAGCCAGAGAAGGAAATGGCCAACCACTCCAGTATCTTTGCCAAGAAAACTCCAAATGGGATCACAGAGAGTCAGACATGACTGAAAAAAAAATGACTGAACAACAACAAAACTAAAGCCAGGAGGGGTTGAATGATTTGGCCAGGACCACATAGCCAGTCCAGTCACTCAGTCAGTCAACGAACATTAAATGCTTGTTACAGGCCACAAACTGTGAAACAAAAGAGTCCTTGCCCTCAAAAAGCTTACATTCCAATGGGGTGGGGGGGGGGAGCACAACACATAATGGGGAGGGAGGAAAAAGAGTATCCTGTTGGAGAAAGTCTGGAATACAACCTTTAGAGGCAGGAGACATGGTTGTTCAGGGTACCTTCTTTCTGGGAGGAGTCATCTGATCAGAGGCTGCATGGGGAGGGGGGTGAAAGATACTTTCCCTAAGTGAATTCCAGGATGCCAAGGGTCCTGGTGCAGGGTGGATAAAGGCCAGAGTATGGACTGCAGAGGAATAAAGACCTAACCCTCCTGGGTACCCTCTTTAGATGGGGCTTGTGAAGCCTAAAAATGTCAGTCCCACCATTGAACCCAGGTGCTCAGATTCTAAAAGAGGGGGCTTTTCATTGCACCCTGCTGCTCCCCATTCTACAAAGACCTAAGCACATTTATCAGGGGTCAAGAGTGGAAGGAGAAGCAGGATGAGCCACCCAATCCTTTGCCCCAAAGCCCACCATTTCCCTGGGTGCTCTGCAGGCCAACCTTGGCAAGGGAACTGGCAAACGGGTTCAGCTCAGCTACTGTGCCTCTGCCTGTTTCCCTGGTTGATGTCTCAGGATAAGGTGGGTTGCTGCCTCAGGGTTAAACTGGGCTTGAACGAGCCTGGAGGTAGGGGGAAGGAGGAGGGCACTCTTTTTTCACCTTATAACCATCATCCTTTAGAAAAGAAAAACCACTAAGAAGAAAGGCAAGGCAAGGAAAAGAAGCCAAGTGAGAAAGAGAATGGGAAGGAGGAAGAGAAAAAAGGGATAGAAGAAGGGATAGGGAGGCAAGGAGCTAGGGGAAGGAAAAGAGAGGGAGGAGGGAAGAGAAGGGGAAGAGCTGGGAAACAGAGAAGTTGCCTAGGCTCAGGCTTCCTGGGCCTCTTCTCATTGGGTCTGAGAGTAGGCAGGCAAGGCCCAGCCCCTCCTGGCCACTGCCTGGGTGTCTCTGTGGCTGCCCGGGACAGGCCAGGGGGAACTAATCAGCAAAAATCTGCAGGGGAAGCTGGGGCCCTAGCCCCACGGCAGGAAGCCCCAGAACTGCGTGTACCCCAACTCCAGCAAGGCTGGCAGGGCCACAGAGCAGGGCGAGGCCAGGGGTGGGGCAAGGGGATTCCCAGAGCCCTAGCAGAGTCTCCCATTGGGACTTGAGTTGCCAGAAACCCAGCAGTTTGGCGGGCCATGTGAGGCCTAGGCAAGCCAGAGAGTCTGAGGGTTTGAATCAGTTCTGGTTTACCTTACTGGGTTAGGGTCCCTTGCTGACCAACAGCTAACTGCTACTGCTCAGAGGTAAGGGGGACTTGGGTGGGGCCAGAAGGAGGCCACCAATCGCTAGGCATTAGGGAGAGGGAGTACAACCCAGCTGCTCTTGCCAGAGGGATGATGTCTGGGTGGGGGAGTCTGGCAGCCAGTTCGAGTTCCAATGACTCTGTCAGTCCAACTTTTTCCCATCAGTCTCCTGGCACCAAGCTCTCTGGCTGGGCCGGGCAGGCGGGCGGGTGGCTATTTTTGGAAGCTTTCAAAATATTCTCCAAGGTGCCTGCTCCTTTCATTCAGTTCTAGGATTTCAGGGATTCATTGAAGGCAGTTAGAAGGATGGATCCCAGCCCTAGGAAGCCTCCTCCTCTCCTCTCAAAAGCAAACAGCCACTCCTGTGTGCTGGCCTTGGCTACAGGGCTGGGGTACAACAGGGGTAGTGTAGGAGGGGGAGAAAGGCTCACTCTCTGGGAAGGTACAGAAACAGGGGACTGGGCTAGATGACCTCTCTAGGGCTGTGCTAGCCTAAGGATATCCCCAAATAGGGTATGGACCTCTGGAGAAAGGTGGGGTTGGGGCCTAGGCCGAGGAGGAGAGCAAGAATGGAACACTAAAGACCATCAAAGACCAGCCAACACATTTTGTGATCTAGGGTGCCTTCAGAGGCCAGTTGGCACAGTGGGCAGAATGATGGAATTGTAATCAGTCAGACCTAGGTTCAAATCTTGCCTCAGACACAAACTAGTTGTGTGAGCCTGGGGAAGTCACTTTAAAAACACAGAACAAAACAAAAACCTCCCTGTGCCTGTTTCCCCACCTGCAAAACAAGGGGGCTGGAATCAGCAGCCTCTGTGATTTCCATTACAGTTGACAGAATTTGAATCCCATGTCAAACACATACTGTGACCCTGGCAAGCCACCAGCCTCAGTTTCCTCATCTGTAAAATGGGGATAATAAGAGCATTTACCTCACAAGGTTGTCATGAGAATCAAATGAAACAACATATATAAAACACTTCAGACCTTAAAGTGCTATGGAAGTGGTAGTTGTTTATTATTATTATTTCTTATTATTTCATAATTATAATAATTATTATTGTTTCTCTCAGCTGTAACATCTTTAGATATTCATTCGATTCTGAGTTCCTTAAAACCAAGGCCTGTCTTTTGCTTTTCTTTGTATCTCTAATGCTTAGCACAATGCCTGACACATGCTTAATAAACGCTTATGGGGCGGCTAGGTGGCACAGTGAATAGAGCACTGCCCCTGGAGTTAGGAGGACCTGGGTTCAAATTCGGCCTCAGACACTTAACACTTACTAGCCATGTGACCTTGGGCAAGTCACTTAACCCCAATTGCCCTCCCTTCCCCCTCTAAAAAACAAAAAAAAAATTAAATAAATAAAACAAATGCTTATCGATTGACTGACTGTTCTAAGGGTCCTCCCAGCTCTGACATTCCCTGTTCTAAGATCCTTTCCATCTGTGACATTCTGTCTTCCAAGGTCCCTCTCAGCTGTGATATTTTGTGTCCTCAGTTCTTTCCTATCTCTGATATTCTGTGTTCTAAGGTTCTTCTCCACTCTAAGGTCCCTTCCGCCTCTAAAGTCCTCTCTTCTTAAGTCTACACTATTATGTGTACAGTTATCTCTTCGAGATAATAGGGATTAGGGGAGTGGCTCCCTGTGATCCAGAAAATCTGTGTAAAATTTTTGGCCCTCCTTTTGTACCGGAGAAGAAATCTGAATCATTACTATATTAAAAGATAAAATATGTTGACATTATATAATACTATACATATATTTTATGTGTTTCTGAGTTTCTAAATTTTTTCTGTGTCATCTGTGGCTTCCACAAAACTCACAAAATTCTCATTTAATTTTTTTTTGGCTTTTTTTTTTTGAGGGGGAGAGCAGGGCAATTGGGGTTAAGTGACTTGCCCAAGGTCACATGGCTAGTAAGTGTTAAGTGTTTGAGATCACATTTGAACTCAGGTCCTCCTGACTCCAGGGGCAGGGCTCTATTCACTGTACCACCTAGCTGCCCCAAGGGCTGAAAAGTTTTACACAGATTTTCCAGATCAGGGGCACCGCAGCCCTAATCCCCATATTGTGTAAGGAATAGCTGTATATGATTTTGGGGTGCTTTCCAATCCTATATCGCTGACCCTAGGAAAGACCCTTTTCCCATCAGATAAGATCTCATATGTGTACATAAGTTCCTCAGCTAACTCAACTCTCATCATTTCTGCCTTGATCAGTCAATAAGCATCTATTAAGTACCTTCTATGGGCTAAGCTCTGGGGATACAGTCCACATTCTCAGTCTGCCTCAGCCTCTGACAGGAGGAGGGAGCCCTCTGCCATTCCAGGTGCCACAATTCCTAGATATGGTTCTTCCAGGGGAACCAAGTTGTTTGAAGCCCCCACACCCTTTCCTGCTGCTACAAGGGCTAAATGCCATTATAGAAGTGCATTCCTTTGGCCGAAGGCTTTGAGCCTCCAGAAGTGTCCTTGGGAATATGTAGCTACCCTCAAGGAGGGGCCTCATAACAAACCTTTACTTTTGGACCACATCTGACTGGTTCCAAACTGCTTTGCATTGGATTCTGAATTCTCATGCAATCTAACAGTTATCAAGTTGATTTCTCTTAGTTTATGGAGGGGGAAATTGAGTTTCCATAGAGGGGAAGTCACTTGCCCCAAGTATCACCTCTAGGAAGTGGCACTATTCAAACTTTAAGCACTGTGTAAATTTCAGCTATTATTATATTATGTATTACCTCAGTTTTCTGATCTGTAAAATGGGAAGATTGAATGATGCCCTCTGATACACTTTCCAGCTCTAAAGTCAAGATTCTATTGTCTCAAAGTCTTCTTCTAGGAAGATTTCTTTGTTCCAAGGTCCCTCCTGGCTTTTTCTTTCAGTTTTAAAATTCTAGGTTCTAAACCAGCAGGGGTGGGAAACCTGCAGCCTAGAGGACCTAGAGGTCCTCAGGTGCAGCCTTTTGACAGAGTCCAAGTTTGACAGAAGAAATCCTTTTATGAAGGGGATTTGGTCTGTGAAGTTTGGGTTCAGTCAAAGAGCCCCACTTAAGGACCTAGAGGGGCACATGTGGCCTCAAGGCCTCAGGTTCCCCACCCCTTCTATCTAGGTTCTAAGGTCTCTTTTAGTGCTGAGATTCTCTATTTTAAGGCTCTGACTTTTACTTTCTCCCTCCTCCCAGTCCTTCCTTGCCTAGCTTCTTCGTGAGGTTCAAACAAGGTAAAGGATGGAGCTGATTATGGAACCTCTATCCCAAGGGTTAGAGCAACACGATTCAGTAGGGAGATTTTAAGTCAGGAGACCTGGCTTGAAATCCTGACGCTACTATTTATGAGCTGGGAGTGCCCTCCTCACTCTGAGCCTTCATTTTCCCATTTGGAAATTGAGCGTCGATTCCCATCTTGGAGTCTCTTGCTAGCTGTGTGACCCTATACCTATTTTGTCCTTTGTAAAATGGGGGGAAGAGGGGATAGATTAGATGATTGCTAAATTACATGACAATTCTGAGTCAAATGTGAACAAGTCTGTGACCCCTAAAATGCCATCCAAATGTATGGGATTGTTAGCATGACTTTCTCCCAATGTATCTGCACGTTAATTGGGTATTTCTGGAGATACAACATCCAATGCCAAAGGAATGAATTTCTAGTTGCAAAGCACTTTACACCTGCATGTCATTTAGGCCTCTAAAACAGCACTTGTCCAAAGTCACACACTAAATAGGTGAGTTGAATTGTACCACCTTTGTTTTTTTTTCAAATAGGGAAACTGAGGCCCAGGGAGGAGAAATGACTAGCTATACAGCGGCTCTGAAATCCAACCCTTTCCTTTCTTTCATAAGATCCTAGATCAAGAGCTGGAAGGGACTTTGGAGGCCATTTAGTCCAGTGCCCTCATTTTACATATGAGGAAACTGAGGCCCAAAGAGATTAAATGATTTTTCCAAGGTCATATAGGTAGTAAGTGACAGAGGTGGATTTGAACCCATGTCCTCTAATTTCAGAACCCACACACTTTCTACACGGCTTCCTTGTCTGCCTCCCCTTCCCTTTCAGTCTTCTTATACTTTATCCACCTCTCTGCACTCCCACCCCATCCCAAACATACTCTGAAATTCAGTGACACTGGCCTCCTTGGTGTTTTTTCCATCCATCTATCCATCCGTCCATCTGTCCATCCATCCGTCCGTCCATCCATCCATCTGTCTGTCCATCCATCCATCTATCCTCTCTCATCCATGCTCTCTCTTCCCATCACCCCCTCCTGGCTTTCTCAAATCCTAGTTAAAATCTCCCCTTCTACTCCTGATCCCTCTTAATTCTAATGCCGTCTCTCTGATGATATTATTTCTGATGGAGCTTGTCTAGTTTACTTGCCCAAGGTTGTTTGGGTTGTCTCCCACATTGGATTGTGAGCTCCTTCAGGGCAGGTACTGTCTTTTGGCTTCTGCTTCCCCAGCTCATAACACAGTACACGGCTTATAGCAGCTACTTAATAAATGTTTATTGACCAACAGCCTGATTTTCTTTTAATGTCTGATCTTTTGTGCTTCATTTCTCCCTCCCTGGCTCATGGACTCACTACTTTCAGCTGCCTTGGGCCCCTGGCTCCTGCTAGGGGACCTAGGTAAGGGCTCATGAGTTGCCCACCTTCCAGACCCCTTCCAATGCCATTTGCTTTATTTACTTAAGCCCAGGAGACAGGTCTGATCATTCTGCCCATGGTGATCCTATCTCGTCTTCCCCATCCCCCATAATCCCTTTAGCATCTACCCTCCCTCTCCACCCTGCCCCTCCCCAGATGCTAGTTTGGACTGTTTTCCATAGCTGCTGGATTTTTAAGCAGCTGTTGTAATCCAGCCAATACAGGGCCCACATCAGTTATAACCAGGGTTTCCCATGTCACCAAACCAAAATCTAAATGAGCAAGAGTTTTGCCAGTGGATTGTTTTGGTGGCAGAAGAGAGAGTATGGCGCCATTAGCATCTCCCAAACTGCTGCAGAATCCACCCAGGCCTCAGGCACACCCCACAGACTAAACACCATCACGGGCTCATTCATTGAGCAAACATTTCAGAGGCTCCTACTGTGTGCCAGGCCCTCTGCAAGGTACCTAATGATACGCAGGCCTAAAGAAAATTGTGTCTACAGTCACATAATCCATTTTTTCACAGACACAGACACAGACACAGACACAGACACACACAGACACACACACAGACACACACACACACAGACACACACAGACACACAGACACAGACACAGACACAGACACACACACACACACACACACACACACACACACACACACACACACACACACACACACACACACACACACACACACACACCCAATGCAATCTGCTGCTATGGAAAAGGTCTTGGATTTGGAGTTGGAAAATCAGGGGTCCAGATCCAAACCCCGGTACTTTCTGACTGTGGCCTTAGGCATAACTCTGTCTCATTTCCCTAGCCTGAGTCTCAGTGTTTTTTTTTCCTTTCATAAAAGGAGGGCAGAGGACTGAACACTATGACCTCTAGGATCATTTCCAGCCCCTAGATCTCTCATCCAATGAAAGGTTCTTTCCCTATCAATTGAGAGCCCCCATTCAAACACACCTGCACACACGCACACACAAATTCTCACAGAGATCCATATACACATTGCTTCTCATACACAGCTATAGCCCAGGCTCCAGCTCTCCCCCTTCTCAAGGACTCCTCCCCCTCATTCCTTGCACCCCTCCCCCCATGCTGAGGAATTCCCTAATCCATCTCCCCCACTCTATGGCATTTAAGGCCACTCCCTGGGAAGGCAGCTCCACCTTGAGAGAGGCCTCCGGCTCCAAAGAGTCTGTCTGCAGAGAGGGCAGAGCTGGACAGGTCCTTAAAGACCAACCCTCTCATTTACCAAATGGTGCCCCAAAGAGGGGAAGTGACTTCTCCAAAGTCACACAGCTAGAGAGTAGAATATCTTTTCTCCAAATCCAGACAACGTCTAGCTGCTTCTCCACCTCCCTCCCTGCCTCCCCCCCATGCCTCTGCTTTTTTCTATCTATAAAGTGGTATTTATTCTCCTCGCATCCAAGTTAGGTAGATTGAGGGAGTGGGGGGGGGGTCTTGTCACCCCCAAGTCCAAACCGGCCTGAAAGTTCTTGGTGTGGTAGCTCCTGTGGGTTAGGAGAGATTAGAAGGAAACTCACCCTAACGAGGAGAGCAATGCCAGAGGTGGAATGCCTGCCTTGGAAGGTAGTGAATTACCCATCACTAGACAATTTCTGGGGGAAGCTAGAAGACCACTAGGAGGGATTCCTATCCAGGTACAGGTTGAATGAGGTTCCCCCACTCACTCTCTTCTAGCTCTTACATTCTGTGATTCCAGATGAAAATGATGGCAAGGCAGCTTTAAAGGAGGCCCCTTGAGAGCTCTCTGCAGGTATCTGAAGGGCTCTCATAGCGAGTAGGGATAAGGATCCTTCAGTTTGGCCCCAGAGGGTGGAACCAGCAGCAGCTGGGGTGGAGAGGGGCAAAGAGGCTGATTTCAGCTCAATGTTGGGACAAATATGCCAATGGTGAGAGGGTGAACTGGCCCAGAGTGGAATGGGCTGGCTCTGGGGCTGCTGGATTCTCTCCCCTTGGAAGTCTTCCAATGAGCTTTGGAAACCCTAGAGCAGTAAATAAACGTGGGCCATTGCAGGTACGGATTGGAGCAGAGGGTTCTATGGGGCAGTGGAAGCAGTGCAAGGTCTGGTGTCAGATGGACCAGGTTCAAGTCCCCTGCTCTGCCACTTAATAAATAACCTCCCTGCTACTCAGTTTCCATGTTTGTAAAACCAGTTCTTTTGGACATAGCTGGCCTCTGATGCCCTTCCAGCCCTAGAGCTAGGATCCTAGGTGTGACCTTAGGTAAGTCCCTTCCCCTCCCTGGGCCTCAGTTTCCTCCGCTGTAAAATGAGAGGACTGGACTCGATGTCTGCAGTCCATTCCAGTCCTACATCCTTAGGTGGCCGGGGGGAGGTTAGCATGCTTGCAGGGGTCAGATTGGAGAAATATTGAAGCCAGAGGACTTGGTAACTGATGTCCCAGGAGGAAAGTAAAAGATGCCCCCGAAGGAGCTTAGACTGTCTAGGCCAGGGAAGCAGGAGAATTTTGCAGCTGGGGCAAGGCTAGTGGTATCAAGCAACTGCAGCCACAACTGCAGGGCCCCTGCCCCCAGGCCCCCAGGCCCCCCTCCCCCTGCCCCCAGGCCCTCAGGCCCCCTTCCCTTTGCCCCCAGCCTCCTAAGCCCCCCAGCCCCCTGGCCCAGGTCAGGCCACATCCCCACTGGGTCCTGCTGGGAGCCTGGGAGGGAAGGGGTCTCTTCCGCCTCCATGGGCCCCTTCCTTCCCCCACCCCCACCCCATACCCTCCAGCCCCCAGCTTCCCCTCTGTAGTATTTCAATCGGAGGAAACAGAGAGACTGAGGAAGTGGGGCCTAAAACAAGCCCCTCAGGCCCTAGTCTGCCAATGTAAACATTGTGAGGCTTCCTGTTGTTGTGGGCCCAGGGCAGGCTGGAGACCTCAGTCCCAGGTCCCGCCCCTGCAGACTCACCCCTCCCCCAGCAGGTAGCACAGTCCCGCCCTCCGCCAACTTAGCCCTGCCCCTCCGGCTAAACTCATTTTGCCCCCCCCCTTTTTTTACAGGAAAACATCCCCAGACCCCCTGGTCCAGATAAACCTGGATAAAGCCTAGAGATCAGTGAGTACATGCACAGAATTCAGTTACTAAGATCAATTCATTGTTCATAAAGAAATCTGTGTTCCAGGTACAACACCTTAGTGGTATAATGTTGGCAAATGATCAATTTGCCAGGTCACACATTTTTTTTCCCTAAGGGTAATATTGTGGGAATATTTCAGTAGGTTAGTTAATATTCCAATTCAACTGTATCCAATGCCCCCTTTGGGGATCCCTACACCAGTATGGGAAATTCTGTCTTAGAACATGGAATGTTAGACCAGGAAGGAACCTTAGAACAAGGAATGTCAGAGCTATGCGCAAGCTAAGAACAAGAATGGCAGCTGAGAGGCGTGATAGGGCATGCCAGAGGTCAGAGCTGGGAGAGACAGGGAATGAGAGAACAGGGAATATCCAAGCTGGAGGAACCTTAGAAAAGAGAAAATCATATAGGGGGGCCACACAAAAGAGAATTTCAAACTGATCTGATATTTTAGAACATAGAAAGTCAGGGCTTGATGAGACCTTGGAACTATAATGTCAGGGGTTGGGGATACTTTAGAACATGATTTGTCAGAGCAAGGAAGTCTTTAGAACTGAGAATGTCAGAGCTGGAAGAGACTTGAGAATATGGAATTTCAGATTTGGGAGGAACTTTAAAGAGAGAATGTCAGAGCTGGGAGTTATCTTAGAATGTACAATATCAGAGCTGAGTGAAACCTTAGAACATGAAATGGCAGTGCTGGTAGGCCAGCGAATGTCAGCTTGGAGACCTACAGAAAGTAATATTTCAATGCTGCGGAAGAACATAGAACCAAAAATGTGAGGGCTACAAACATAGAATGTGAGGGTATGCAAAGAACTTAGAACAGTAAGTGTAAGAGTTTGGAGACCCTTAAGAACACCAATTGTCAGAGTTGGGAGTTATATTGGCTACAATAGGCCATAGAACATAAAATGTCAGAGACTGACTAGACCTTGGAACCTAGAATATCAAAAGTGGGAGGAAGTTTGTTATGGGGAATATTAGATCTGATAGGGTTTATAGAATATAGAGTAAGTACCAAGAGTGGTGAGGGTCACAGAACATGGCAGCTTAGAACTGGAAGGAATGTCAGGAAGAGAGAAGTCAGAGTTGGAGTTTTCTTAGGACAGAACATCAGTGCTAGAGGAGACAATAGAAAATGGAACATCAGTGCAGAGAAGGCTCATGGAACATTGAACATCAGTGCAGAGAGAAACCTTAGAAAAGAGAATGTCAAGTGGGAGATCCATGTCAAATAGGGTTCCCAAACTAGGAGAAATCTTAGCACAAAGAATATCAGGACTGGGAAGGAACTTGGAATATAGAATGCGAAGGCAGAGAGAAAACTTAGAACATGGGATTTAAGAGCTTAGAGAGCTTTAAGAACATCAAATGTCATGATGAGGAGAGACAGAACATGGAATGTTTGCCACAAAGACTCATAGAACTTAGAAAGTGGGAGAAAGTTTGGAAATAGAGAGTGGTAGATCTGATAGTGGAACCATAGAACACAGAATGTTAGAAGTAGTGAGAGTCATACATAGGATATGGAATTTCAGAGCTGGAAGAAACTTTAGAATACAGGATATCATCTGGGAGAGGCCACATAAAATAGAATTTCACATGTTTGAGAGATTTTAGAACACAGAATGTCAGGATTCCATGAAATCTTATAACATAGAATGCTATAGTTTGTAAGGCCTTATGATGTGGAATGTCAGAACTGGGAAAGACCTTAGAATATGAAATGTCAGAGCTGGGAGGACTGTTAGAATAGAGAATCCTGGGAAAGGCCTTGGCATAAGGAATGTCAGAGCTGGTAGGAACCTTAGAAGAGAGAATGTCAGTAGGTAAAGACCACACGAAATAGAATTTCATATATAATGAGAGATTTTAGGACATAGAATGTCAGAGCATTTTGAAATCTTAGAACACAGAATGTTGAGGCTGAGACACATAAGAACATGGAATATCAGACCTGGGAGTGGTCTTAGAACATGGATTATCAGAGATAGGAGAAGTCTTAGACCATGAATTTCCTGAGATGGGCAGAGTCTTCAAAAATGAAATACTAGAGCTGAGAGGAACCTTAGAACAGAGAATGTCAGAGCAGGGAGAGACATTAGAACAGACAATGTCAGAACTAGAATGTCAGAATTCAGAAATATAATATCAGATCTGGGAGAGACCTTAGAAAATATTAGAAAGTCAGAGCTGTTAGTGGTTTTAGAACATGGAATGCCCAAACTGGGAGAAAAATTAGAATACAGTGTCTCTGAGCTAGGAGGGGCTATAGAACATAAAATGTCAGTGTGGGGAGAGACCTTAGAGAACCTTAGAACCTCTGATCTAGGAGAAACTTTAGGAGAGAAAATGTCCAAACTGGGAGTTGTTTTCTAACAGATTTTAGAGCTGGGGGAGACCACATAATATGAAATGTCAGTGCAGAGCAGTCTGAAAACATCAACTTCCAGGAACAGGAGGAACTTTAGACTAGAGAATGTCAGCTGGGAGAAGCCACATAAAATAGAATTTCAAGCCTATAAGAGCTCTTGTAACATAGAATGTCAGCATTTGCTGAGACCTTAGAACATAGAATGTCAGAAATGGGAGAGTCCTTAAACAATGGAATGGCAAAGCTGGGAGGGTCTTAGAACTTGAGTTGGGGGAGACCTAAAAATATGGAAAGTGAGTGATGAGAGTGGTCTTAGAACGTGGTGTGTCAGAACTAGGAGAGGTTTTATAGCATGAATTATCAAAGCTGGGAGAAATATTAGAACAGAGAATATCAATTGGAAGAGGTTCTAGAACACCAAATGCCAGAGCTGGGAGTGATCTTAGAACAGAGAATGTTAGAGATTGGAGGTATTTTAGAAAACAGGATGTCAGAATTGTGATGGGTCTTAGAACATGGAATGCCTGTGCTGAGAGGAAAGTTAAAACATATGATCTCAGAGCAAGGAAGGACTATAGAATATCAGTGCTGGGAGGGACCTCAGAACATTGAGCTAGGGATTTCTTAGAATATCAAATGGCAGAGGTGGAAGAGACCTTAGAATGTGGAATGTAAGATCTGGGAGGTACCTTAGAAGAGAGAATGTCAGCTTGGAGGGGTCTTAGGAAATGAAATATCACAATTGGGACAGATCATAGAACATGGAATGTTAGTAATGTGAGAGGTTTTAGAACATAAAATATAAGAACTGGAAGGAACCTTGGAATAGAGAATGTTAACTGGGAGATCCATATAAAGTAGAATTTCGAAGATGGGAAATATTACAAAGAATATCAGGGCTAGGAGAACATCTAGAACAATAGAATTTAAAGGAGGGAAGAAAACTTAAAACACGGAAGGTGAGAGCTTGGAGATCCCTAAGAATAGAGAATGTAAGAGCCAGAAAGAACCTTAAAAGAGAATGCCATCCTGGAAAGGCCATGAGAGAGACCATAGAAGATGAACCATCAGAGCCAGGAGAAGTTGTAGAACACGGATTGTCAGAGATGGTCAGGGTCTTAGAATGTGGAAGGTTAGAGCTGGGAGGAATTGTGGAATAGACAAGTGAGCTGGAAGAGGCCACAAGACATAGAATAGCAGAGCTGGGGGAGATTTTAGAACACAGAATATCAGAGCAGAGAGAAATATTAAAGAAAATAGTGTCTGAGACAGGGAGAGACCTTATAACAGGGAATTTTAGAACTGAGATGATCCTTAGAACAGAAAGTGACAGCTTCGAGGGCCCATAGAACATGGAATGGCAGAGATAGCAGAGACCTTAAAAGATGCAATGTCAGAGCTGGGAGGAGTCTTTGAAGAGAGAATGTCAGAGCAAGGAGAGGTCTTAGAACATGAAATATCAGCAGGAAGGAACCACAGCAAATAGAATGTCAGAACTGAAGTCTTTTGGCTACCCAAGGGGTCAAGAGACCTGCTTTTTTGGTGGGTAGCAACCCTAGTAATAAACTATAACTTTGCTCAGAAAAAAAAGAATTGGGAGAGACCTTAGAACGTGGAATGTCAGAGCTGGGTGGATGCTGAGGAGAGAGTATCACCTGGGGGTTGCAAAGAGCAAAGAATGTCTGAGCTTTGAAAGACCAGAGAACACGAAACATCAGAGCCTGAATAGACCTCATCCTGTGGAAAATCAGAACGGCAAGTGGTTGTGGAACAAGGAATGGCAAAGTTGTGAGGAACCTTAGAACAAAGAATGTAAATTGGGAGAAGTCACATAAAATAGAATTTCAAAGCTAGGAGTGACCTTAGAACATAGAATGTCAGGGTTGAGAAAGTCATGGATGAGCTATGAAATCTAGGTAGTTGTGAATGAATGTAAAGAACTCTCTACCTTGATGGGATTTTATTTTTTAAATTAATGTATTTAATTTCAGTTTTTAACATTCACTTCCACAAGCTTTTGAGTTTTAAATTTTCTCTGCCTCCCTCCTCTCCCTCCTCCCCAAGAAGATATGTAATCTGATAAAGGCTCTACATACACATTCTTATTAAACATATTTTCACATTAGTCATGTTATAAAGAAAAATTAGAATGAATGGGAGAAACCATGAGAAAGAAAAAAACAAAAAAAGAGAGAGAGCAAATAGTCTGCTTCAATTTGCATTCAAACTCCATAGGTCTTTCTGTGGATGTGGATAGCATTTTTCATCATGAATCTTTTGGAGCTGTCTTAGACCCTTGCATTGCTGAGAAGAGCTAAGTCTCTCAGAGTTAGCTATCACACAATGTGACTGTTACTGTGTACAATGTTCTCTTGGTTCTGCTCATTTCACTCAGCATCAGTTCATATAAGTCTTTCCAGGTTTTTCTGAAGCCTTCCTGCTTACCTTGACGTGATTTTAAATACCACTTTATTTCTGCAGGAGAAATTACTTAAACTGTGTGCCAATGAATGCATCTAGGATCTGAATCAACAATTCACAATTTTGATGAGTTTTTGTGTGAATTCATAAGGTTAGGATGAAGATATGTAAAGAGTGAAATAGTGAAGAGTAGATGAAGAAAATCAAGATTCTACTTTAACGATGATGTAAATTACCACTATGTTATCTTCAAGCAGCCACACCAAGGTTCAGACATAAAATAACCCATTTTGCTGGCACAAGAGTGCAATAGTATGTCCCACCCATCTCTGATTCATCCACACAGGTGCTAACGCACAGGCCAGATGCCTGAGATCGTCTTTTATCATCATTTCATGCAGGCTAAACCTCTTGCCTAAAATATAGCCCTGAAATTAGTGTTTCATTTCCTTTAAGGCTTAAATAAGATGCCACCTCATGGGAAGCCTTTCCTGATCCCCTGGGGTGGTAGAGCCTTCCTTGTTCAAATGATCTTGGCTTCATCTGTAAATGATATATCCTTGTCTACCCCAATAGTTTCATTTTGGACAGGGATTTGGATGTTTGTCTTTATCTCCAGTGTCTTGCAAAAAGAAGCCATTTCTTAAATGCTTGTTGATTTGAGCAAATTCATGTTTTTATAAATAGCATATCAGAGCTTGGAGAGACTTTAGGACATGGATTGTAAGAGATGTGAGGGGTTTTAGAACATGGAATGTCAGAGCACGGAGAAATCTTAGAATAGAGTTTATCAGATGGGGAAGAGTCTTAGAACTTTGAATGTTAGAACTGGGATGTTTTTTAAAAGAGAATGTCAGACATCTGGGAGAGGAAATGTCATAGCTGAGGAGAACCTTAGACCAGTTAATGCCAGGCAGCAGAGGCCATGAAACATAGAAGTCAGAGATGGGAGATATCTTTGGGATGTCAGAGCTTGGAGAGACTTTAGAACATGGGATGTCTGAGTTGAGAGGGGTCTTCAAACAGAGTGTCAGAGCTAGAAGGAAGCTTAGGACAGATAAAATCCACTGTGATGAGCCATAAAACGTTGAATGTCAGAGTTTAGAGAGACCTTAGAACATGAAATGTCAGATTTGAGAGAGACTTTCAAACAGACACTGACCTGGGAGAGTGTTTATAACATGCAATGGTAAATCTGGGAGATAGTTTAAATATGGAATATTGAGGCTGGGAATAACCTTAGAGCAGAACTCCAAAGAGCCCTTGGAACAGGGAATGATAGAGCTGGGAGAGACCTTCCAGGGGTGGGGAATCTGTGGTTTCAAGGCCACATGTGGCCCTCTAGGTCCTCAAGGGCAACCCTTTGACTGAATCCAAACTTCACAGAACAAATCCCCTTAAGAAAACTTGGACTCAGTCAAAAGGCCACACTAGAGGACCTAGAAGGCCACAGGTTCCCCATCCCTGCACAGCTTAGACCATAGAAAGTTATAATCTGAAGAGATCTTAGAACATGGTACATCAGGGCTAGGAGGGATCTTAGGGATCTTAGAACTTGGAATATCAAAGCTGGGAGAGACCTTAGACATGGAATGTCAGCTCAGGGAGGAAGCTTAAAATGGAGAATGTTAAAGCTGGAAGGGATCTTGGAACACAATGTCAGAATTGCTTGGAACTTTAGAACATGGAGTGTCTTAATTGGGAGGAGTCTTAGAAGCAAGAATGTCAGCTGAAGGTCAGAACTTGGCAGGGTCTTAGAAAATGAAATATCAGAGCTGGGGAGGAATCTTAAAACAGAGAATTTCAGACCTGTTCTTAATTACTTCACCCATTTTTCTTATCATAAATCTTGCCCTGCTAAACCCCATCTTGGATTACTCCTGCCATCTTCTCCCTTTGTTCTTACTTGCCCTCTTGTGAATGAAGCTGGAGAAAAATCACAAAACTGTGCTGACTGGGTTTGTAACAAATTTATGTTATCTCAACTGGTCCCTCACTTTTTTATCTCTCTAATAGATTCCACACCTTTTCATGCATTTGCAAGCCTCCCATGACTCCCGTTCTCCCCATCCTCTTAGTTGAAAATCTTGCCCCACATTTCACTAGAAAAAAATTGAGACTGTTAGCTGACAGCTCCCCCATCTCCCTCCTCCAAATCTTATGTGGGGGAAAATACCTTCCTCCACTACTCGTTCACACCTGTCTCACATGAAGAGACAGCCCTTCTTGCCAAGGCAAACACCTCAACATGCCCAAAGATTCCCATTCTATTCCATTTCCTCTGGCAAATTGCACCCCTCTATCACCCTCAATCTGTTACTTACCTTCAATCTTTCTCTGGCTACTTTCATATGCCCATCTCTCTCTCAACCTTGAAAAAACCACTTCCTTGATCCATCCATCACCAGTAGTTATTGTCCTATATCTCTGCTCCCCAAACTCCTTGAGAAGGCTGTCTACAATCGGTTCTACTTCCTTTCCTTGAATTCTTTTTATAACTCTGAAATCTGGCTTCTGATCTCATTGTTCAGAAGTTGTTTTCTCTGAAATGATCGGTTATCTCTTGATTGCCAAATCAAATGGTATTGATGGAATTCTCATCCTTCTGCAGTCTTTGGCAGTGCCAATCATCCTCCCCTTTTGACTCTCTTCTCTCTAGGTCTTGACACTGCTTTCATCTGGTTCTCTTCCCACTTGCTTGATCACTCCTCAGTCTCCTTTGCTGAGACTTCATCTGGGTCATGCCTGTTACCCATGGGTGCCCTCCAAGGCACTGTCCTTAACCTTCTTCTTTTCCCCCTCTATACTATTTTGTTTGGTGGTCTCATCAAGCTCCCATGGATCCAATGAACATCTCTATACATCCAACTGATCTCTCTTGGATGTTTAGAATTGTATGGCTTATAAGACATCTTAAACTCAACATATTCCAAACTGAACTCATGACTTTCCTCCCCCACCTTCAGAGTTTTCTATTATTGTTGAGGACACCATCATTCTCCCAGTCTGCTAGGCTCATCGCCTAAGCGTCACCTTCACCTCTCTTAAGGCCCCCCCCCCGCCCATATCCAACCTGTTTCCCAGGCTGATCGGTTTTCCATCCATAAAATCTCTCCCATATGCCCCCTTGTCTTCTCTGATACTATGCCAGTGGGGACCCTTGATCACCTCATGCCCACATTCTTGCATTAGTCACCCTGTCTCGTACCTCACTAGGCTCCAGTCCCTCCACTCAATTTTCAAGTGAATCTTCCAAAAGCAAAGGTCTGGCCATGTCGCACACCTGTTCCTGTTCAATAAACTCTAGGGGGTCCCTATTACCTCTAGGAGCAAATACAAAATCCTCTGGCTTTCAAAGCCTTTTGTACCTTGGCAACTTTCTGCCTTTCTGGTCTTTTTACCCCTCGCTCCCTCCAGAGTGTTCCACGAGCTATTGACAGAGGTCTTTTTGTTCTTCTTAGAATATGACACTCCTTGTATTTTCTTTTTTTTAAGTTAACTTATTTATTTTTAGTTTTCAGCATTAACTTCCATAAGTTTTTAATTTTCTTGCCCTCCCTTCTCTCCTCCCTCCCCAAGATGGCGTGCAATCTGATATAGGCTCTACATATACATTCCTATTAAACATATTTTCACATTAGACATGTTGTATAGAAGAATTAGAATGAGCGGGAGGAACCATGGGAAAGAAAACAAAGCAAAACAAGAAAATAGTTTACTTCATGCTACGTTCAGACTTTATAATTCTTTCTCTAAATGTGGATGACATTTTCCATCATGAGTCCTTTGGAATTGTTTTACTCCTTGTATTTTCAATCACTGATTGATTCTTTTATGAAGGCAAATTATGCCATCTTTTGCTCAGTTCTTACCTCGCCTTTAATCACTGAATGGGTGTTGCTTCAGACAAACTGAGACCTGAGAAAGGCCTTAACTTACAATGGCCAGGGTCTCCCACTGAATCCTGGGCTATCATCAGTCATATTGATTTATATCTTGCCACTGGACTCTGGAGGAGAGAGTGAGGCTGCTTCATAGTTCTGCCTCCCTTAAATCCTATTCATCTACAGGCAAGACATCACCCTCCTGATGTCATTGGTCTTCTTTGAGAACAGAGGCCGAACAAAAAAGACCTTATATTTTCACTGGCTGTCTTTTGTTCCAGGAACTTTCTCCCTCCTCATATCTCCCTCCTTGATTCCTTCAGGTCTCAGATAAAATCTTACCTTCTTCAAGACTTTTCTAGTCCTGCTTCATCTTAGTGCCTTCCCTCTGAGACAACCCTCAATTTATCTTAACTACCACCAGCTTGGATTGTAGTAATAGCCCTCTTTTGGTCCTTGGCTTCTACTCTCTGCATCTTCCATGCCATTTGTCAGAATAATCTCCCTTATACATAAATCTGTCCTCTCCTCTGTTTTAAAGAATCTTAATTGGCTCCCTTTCCCCCCACTGAATAAATTCACTTATGTGCCTGGAACAGTGTGATACAGCAGAAAGTACATTGGTTTTAGATTCCAAGGGTTCAAATCCTGCCTCTGGTACTGATCAGCTATGTGAGTCCACCTCTCCAGACCTCAGTCTCCTCCTCTGTAGAGTGGGGAGATTAGATGAGTTGGCATCTAAGGGAGCTAGGAGACAATGTAATTTTACTCATACTATTTTCTCCCTCCGCATCTTTACCTGCTGAGTTTCCATTTGGTAAAACTTAATTAAAATGTCACTTTAGAGAGATTTTAGAAATTTGGATGTCAGAGCTGGGAGGGGCCTTGGAACAGGGAATGTCAGAGTTGGGAAGGCACTTAGAGCAGGTAATGTCAGTGATAAGGAGGGACAGAGAATGTCAGAGTTGGTGAGGGGTATGAGAACAGAGAATGTCCAAAGTCTTCCCCCATTTCACCTTTCAGTAATCACCTTCCCCCAGGATCTCACACCCTAACAGTGTATAATATGGCATATTATGGTTATTTGTGTATTATTATGTCTTTTTAAAATCATAACCCATTTCCAAAGCACCTTTCTGTGTTGGCCTGCACGTGTTTTTTACCCCCTGCACTTTGTACTTAACTCCATCTTGGGTTTCTCTCAGAATGAGGCATTGGTAGACAAAGAGTGGCCCAGGCCCATTGACCTAAACCACCAGAGTTTTCTAGCACAAAGGCAATAACTTTGAAAGACAGTAAGTAACTTTGCTACTACAAAATATATTGACCAATCGTCCCATCAAATGGTCATCACATCTCACCTGAACTATCACAACGGCATCCCAGTTTGTCTCCCTGCATCTAGTTTATCCCAAATCCAAGCCATCCTGCATACAACTGCAGAAGTGGAGCTCTGACCATGTCACTGCCCTGCCCCAAAAGCTTCAGTCACTCAGTTAGACAGGGTGACGGAGATCAGGAAGGACTAGGAGACAGCAGAAGCCAGGGAGAGGGAGTTAAAGACTGAACACTTACTGGAGGGGCTTTGGAGGCCACTGCTCATTGTTTTTACTCTTGGTATCACGAGTCAGTTCACGATGTACAGGGGGAGTGAGCCTTTGGAGGCTTCTCTGCTTCTGGCCTCCCCACCCAGGGCTTGGCCCTAGGTCTAAACTCAAAGAGAGACAGAGGGCAGAGGGGTGTCCCCAGTTCTCATACTGGCAGCAGGCCTTACCTGACGTCACTCAGCGGGAGCCTTTCTTAATGTGTTGGGGCGGGGCAGGGCTGCTTGATTTTTATTGGGATTTTTCATTTTCACTCTGTCTTCATTTCCCAGCATATCTTTCACTTTCCCCTTACTCAGTAAGCTATGCCTTAAAATAAAGAATAAAAGGGGCCACTAGGTGGCACCATAGTGCACAGAAAATTGGACCTGAAATTGGAAAGCTCTAATTCAAATCTAGCCTCAGACACTGACTAGCTGGGTGACCCTAGGCAAGTCACTGTCCCTCTGTTTTGCCTTCAGTTTCCTCATCTGTAAAATAAAAGTGGATACCTCCTAGGGTTGTTGGCAGGATCAAATGAGGGAATAATTGTGAAAAGCTCTTAGCACAGTGCTTGGAATATAATAAGCACTAAAGAAAGGTTAGCTAGAATTATTTTTATTGTTATTAAAAGAAAAAGAAATGTAGCAAGATTAACAAACACATCAACTACAGTGTTTCATATCCCGAGGCCCTCCTTTCTTGGGAAATAAGGGAGAAACACATTTTCTCATATCTTGGGGGGGGGCCAAGGTTCATCGTTATAATCGCATAGTACTCAGTTTTGTCCATTTGTTGCTATTGTTCTCTCTGTCTTTAAGTTGTTACAGTCATTGCATACACACAAACATTTTATCAATTCTGCTTGTTTTACTTTGTATCAGTTCATATGTCTTCCCATTTGTTTCTGAATTCTTCTCATACATCATTTCTTACAGGACATCTACCTGCCCCATTTGATTTAGCCATTCCCCAATCAACTTTGCTACTACAAAATATGTTGACCAATCGTCACATCAAATGGTCATCACATCTCAACTGAACTATAACAACAGCATCTCAATTTGTCTCCCTGCATCAAGTTTATCCCAAATCCAAGCCATCCTCCATACAAATGCCAAAGTGGAGGTCTGACCATGTCACTCCCCTGCCCCAAAAGCTTCAGTGGCTCCCTATTACGTCTAGGAACAAACCCTTCACAATCTGGTTCCAGGCTACCCAACCAGATTGAGCAGCTCCCATCACACACTCTACATTCCAGTCAAATTGGCCCTCTTTACTGTTCTCCATTAGGACCTTCCACCTCCAGTTTCTGGCTCTTGGACAGACTGTCCCCCCCATCCTTGGAAAGTACTCCCTCCTTACCTCTGCCTTTTAGAATCCCTAGGTTCCTTCAAAGTTCAACTGCAGTGAGGCCATACATGAGGCCATTGTTGCTCCTGCTCCCAGGCCCAGAATCCCTGATTTTCTTGTCAGAATCTTGTATATTTTATGTGCTGATATATGTATGTGATTATATTATATCATATAATGTCATATTATATCCTATCCTATCCTATCCTATCTTATCATATCACATTATACACGTACACACATTGCCTCCTTCTAGAAGAATGTAATCTCTTTGAGGGCAAAGGGTGTTTCATTGTCTCACCAATACATAGGAGGAACTTCGTAAATATTGTTAACTGATTGATTCATTCATTGATTGATTGCATGGGGAGCCTGTGAGTATGTCCCTTGGTGGGTTTTCTCATGTCAGCTCCCTCTGTGTGTGTATTTCTGTCTCCATGGGACGTGCACACTCATGTCTCTATACGTATTTGCATGTGGTCCTCCATGTATGTCTTTTTGTTTCCACCTGTAGTACACATCTCTGGGCACATCCCTGTCTCTGAATGTGCAATTGTGTGGCTGTGTGTGTGTTTTTGCATGTTTCTGTGTATGCTTTTGTATTAGCGTGTGAGTGTGCTGCGACACCCTCTATGTGTATGTGTGTGCATGTAAATCTTTAGGTGTGTGGGTGTATATATCTCTGTGTGAATCTCTCCAAACTTATGAAATTTAATCCTTTTTTATTGGGTAAGTGACCTAGTCCATATTTTATCTGTAGGGCGTATGGGTGTGTTGAGTCTTCTTCCTGGATGTGTCTCTCCTAATCCAAAAGATGATTGCATTGAGTGGCTATTTGGCACTGAATATGCTCCAGGCCTTGACTGTTGGGTTGGAATCTAATTAGGAGATTGCAGGAATTGCCATAAATTCATTTGGTTTTATTTTCTCTGCCAGGGTTTTGGTCCCCTTCCATTTTACTATGTAAATCTGCTTAACCATTTGAAAACAAGATTGGGAGGTTTCATAATCTTTAGGGCTAGAAGGGATGTAAACACACAAACTATCTGAGCTGCAAAGGAACCTTAGAACAGAGGAGAAAACTGAGGACCAATGCAGGAAGTAATTGACTTGGAGTCACAGTGGTAGTTGGGCCTCTAGGTGGTGCTGCAGTGGATAGAACATCAAATCAGTAGTCAGGAGGACTCATCTTCCTGAGTTCAAATCTAGCCTCAGACACCTCCTAACTGTGTGACCCTGGGCAAGTCACTTTACCCTGTTTACCTCAGTTTCCTCATCTGTAAAATGAGCTGGAGAATGAAATGGCAAACTACTCCAGTATCTCTGCCAAGAAGACCCCAAATGGGGTCAGGAAGAGTTGGACACAGCTGAAATAACTGAACAACAACACAGTGATAGTTATGGCAAAACCCGACCTTGGATCTCAGGCTCCTGACTCTCAGGCCAGTGCTCTTTGTATCACACTATGGCGTCTCATCTGGTAAAGTGTTTGCTGAGAACTAGTTTAATCCTAGATTTCAGGCTAGAAGACCTAGGTTAAAATCCCAGCCCTGCTATTAAATATTTGTATGAGCTTAAGTGAGTAATTTAATCTCTCTGGGTTGAATTTTCCTCATCTGTAAATTGCAGAAATTATATCCAGTAGACTGTCTTCCTTCCCTTCTAGTTCTAGACCTATGACCCAACTTCTTTTTCTAGGGACATTTGCATTTTAATATGGGGCTTTGGGGAAAGCCTTTAATGTTCAATATAGTAAAACTCCAATGGCACCACTTCAGATACTGTACCATGCAATAAGAGAAGGATGTGTGGGCATATGCATGTGTGTGCACGCATATACATGCATGTGCATGTGTATGTAAGTGTATTGTGTGTGCATATGTGTGTGCACACTGTGCATGCAAACACATGTGTGTATGTATATGTGTACATAATGTGTGTTCTTGTGTGCACATGTACATGTGTGCATTGTGTGTGTGCTCATGCATGCACATACATGTGTGGGTATTTCAGTGGCACTGCAGTCAGACCTGAAGTCTTTTGGGGGAATGGAGATGACTCCTCTAGGCCCATTTACTGTATTTTCTTTCTAAGGTCTATTCTGACCCTCAAATCTAAACTGGGCAAACTGACTCTGTCTCTGCCTTTCCCTCTTCTCCTTCCCCTTAGAGATTTCCAACCAGATAACTTCAAGGCAGTGTGAGAGAAAGGAAAGAACCCTAGACTGAGAGTCAAGACACATGAATTCTAACCCTGACTTGGCCATCGCTTCCCCTCTTTGGGTCTCAGTTTCTCCCCTATAAAATGGGTTGCATTTGACCAGGTGCCCTCTGAGGCCCTTTCCAGATGTAACATTCTATGAGTCTATGAGTCTCACCACTACAAAGTTTGAGAAAAATGCTGGGGCTTATTGATGGAGAGTTTCCTGACAACCTCATCTCCTCTTTTGCCTTCAGAATCCAATCGAGCTGTTTTTAAACCCAAAATAGAAGAGATGGCTTCTGGCGACTGATGAGAAATGGAAACAAGGGAAGAAATGGAATCTTTCCAAGGGATTCAGGAAGCCTGGGGGTCACTGGTTGGGGAGGAAGGAAGGGGAGGGCTGGGGGGGGAACATGGGAGAATGGGGGCAAGAGCCCTCCCAGGGCTCCTGCCTCTCTATTGGCTGTGAGATTTAATCAAGAAAGCCTCAAGGACTCTGTCCCCAGGCCTGAGGGGAAGGCAGAGGCATAAAAATAAGCAAGGTTTCTGGAGCCTCCTAGTGCTCACTGTATTCTACAATGGGTTCTCATCTGCTAAGACACTAATGATTCTGATGGTTATTAAGAGTTATAATAATGATAGCTAGTGTTTAGCTAACACTTTTTACATACCTTATCTCACCTCATCCTTACAATAACCCTGGCAAGTTGATACTATTACTATCCTCATTATACAGATGAGGAACGTGAGGCCCAGAGAGACCAAGGCCAAGATCACGCAAACAGTGAGGTGGAATTTGAACCCAGTTTTTCCTGACTCCAAATCTGCCCTGGAGAACTAATGGAATTTATCTAGACTGAGAGGAGCCCTTCCCAGAAGTCAATGTCTTTCAAGAGGCCAGCATGCTGAGCAGAAATGGCCAAAGGTGGGGAAACTCTGGATGCAGGAAAGGGTTCTAAAGGCAAATGGTAGAAGAAAGGGGAAGGGCTAGGCACTGGGCCTGGGATTGCAGTACTATAAGGAGCCAACTCAGTCAATAAGCATGCACTTATTAAGTGTCTACTGTATGCTTCCCTGATGAGGAAATATACCCTCCACCAATGCAACTTACAGAAGCTAGGTGACCTGCCCAAGTCACATGGCCATTATGCTGCCAGAAGAAGGATTTGAATTTAGGTCTTCCTGGCTCTGAGGCCAGAACTTTATCTATTATACCAGCAGAGGAAGGTGGCATCAGGTTATGGATGCCTTGGATGGTAGGTTAGGTCTCTGACCTTGAGCTTGGAGGCAATGGGGAGCTAGTGGAAGGTCCTGTTACCAGCCTTTCTCAACTCCCATGACTTGTGCCTTCAACCAACTTCAGCCACCCATGGAGATGGGCATCTTTTATCCTACCATGACAATGACACTTCATCATCCTCACCTCTGAAATTTTCTCTCTCTCTCTCTCTCTCTCTTTCTCTCTTTCTCTGTCTCTCTGTGTCTGTCTGTGTCTCTCCTCTCTCTCGGTCTCTGTCTCTTTCTGTCTGTCTGTGTCTGTGTCTCTCTCTGTCTCCTCTCTCTGTCTGTTCCTCTGTTTCTCTATCTCTGTCTCTTTCTGTCTTTGTCTGTATCTCTGTCTCTCTCTGCCTCCCCCCCCCCCCCATTATAAACCAAATCAAGAACTGGGAAAGGAGGAACTTAGCCTCTTTTTGTGTCATGGGCCACTATGGCAGGCTGATGAGGCCCGTGGACCCCATCTCAGAATCATGTTTTTAAATAATTGAATGAAATGTAGATTTGTTAGAATTTGTCCCCATTCAAATTCATGGACCCTTTGAAATCTATGCAGAGACTTCTGTGGACCCCAGCTTAGAACCCTGCTTATTCTAAACCTATTCTTTGTCCTTATCATAATCTCCAATCACTCCCCTCTTCTTTGTTCTTCCAGTCCATCACCCCTGGTCTAGATTCACTTTCCTCCTTTCAAAATCTTGACCTTATGGTTGGCCAATTCAACAGTACCCTATTGTGTATTTCCACCCTTGGGGGAAGTAGGTTCCCTTTCTTTGGACATCTTCAGGCAAAGTCTGGATGACCACCTTTTGGATGTACTGGAGGGGTGGGGGAGGAGGAGAATTCCTTCTCAAGTATTGGTCAGCTTAGATGGCCTTGACATTTCTTTCCAACTCTGGAACTATTGGATTTCCTGTGTCATTCTCTCTTAAACCCAGCCCTTCTCCAGACTTGCTCATTTCTGTTGAAGGTACTACTATCCTTGGTTCATTGTTTGGGTTTTGATGGCTCAGAGTGAGTATAAATAGCAATTGTTTCTGTTCTGGCCAGAAAGTCTGACAGTCTTCCATTCCCAGATTGATTCTTTTATGAAGGCAAATTAGGCCATCTTTTGCCTCAATTCTTGCCTAGCCTTTAATCACTGAATGGGTGTTGCCCCAGACAAACTGAGACCTGGGAAAGACTTTAGCTTAAAAAGGCCAAGGTCTGCCACTATACCTGAGGCCATTGCCAGTTATCCTGACCTCTGTCTTGCCACTGGATTCCAATGACTGGAGGAGAGAGTGAGGTTGGTGACTTAGCACAGTTCTGCCTCACTTAAATCCACTAGTAAGTCAAGACATTGCCCTCCTGATGTCATTGATCCTCTTTGAGAATGAAGGCTGGCCAATAACCCATCCTTCCAGTCACCCAGCTTTCAAACCTTACAATCATTCTTGGTTCTTTCCTCTCCCTCATCTCCCAAAGCTAATCAATGACCAAGTCTTAGTGATTTTACTCTCACAACATTCTTTTTCATCTACCCCTTTCTGTCTTCCCACACTGCTACTGACCCTCCCCTAATCTGTTGCAGTAGCCTCCCAATGGCTTTCCATGTGTCTAGTTTCTTCTCTCTCCAGTCCAGCCACTACAGAGATGCCACATTTGTCTACTGTGGCACAGGGCTAAACATTCACCTTTCATCTGCTTCACAATATTTGGTGATTCCCTATCACCTAGGCATAAAGTACAGAATATTTCAAAAGACTTAGGGCAGTTTTAAGCTATTCATGCTTACAGACTCCTCAGCCTGACTTTTCCACCCCTCTACTATCTGGCTCTTATCTACCTTTCCAAACTTACATTTTATTACTCCCCTTCATGTACTCCATTCCAGGCCAACTGACCTGTTTGCTATTCCCTGTAAACAACATTCCAATCTCTAATCTCCCATCTCCGTGCCATTGCATAGGCTGTCCCGCACATCTGGAGTACCCTTCCTTCTCACTTCTGTGAACCTTGGTCTATTGGTATGAGTGTTTCAATCAAGTGTACAGATCTCAATGTTTTTGGCATTGTCCCAGGTGCTGAAGATTCAGAGACAAAAATGAAACTCTCTGACATCGGGAAATGATATTCTACTGGGGGTACAAGATATACTGAGGTAAGTGAGTACAAGATAATTTGAAGGAGTGGTTACTAATGAACAAGATTAGAATAAAGCTTCATGCAGAAGGTAGTGCCTGGGCTGAACTGTGAAGGAGGCTAAGGATTGTAAGAGACAGAAGTGAGAAGGGAGGGTACTCCAGGTGTGCGGGACAGCCTATGCAATGGCACGGAGATGGGAGATTAGAGATTGGAATGTTGTTTACAGGGAATAGCAAACAGGTCAGTTGGCCTGGAATGGAGTACATGAAGGGGAGTAATAAAATGTAAGTCTGGAAAAGTAGATAAGAGCCAGATAGTAGAGGGGTGGAAATGTCAGGCTGAGGAGTCTGTAAGCATGAATAGCTTAAAACTGCTCTAAGTCTTTTGAGATATTCTGTATTTTATGCCTAGGTAATAGGGAATCACCAATATTGTGAAGTAGATGAGAAGTGAATGTTTAGCCCTGTGCCACAGTAGACAAATGTGGCATCTCTGTAGTGGCTGGATTGGAAATAAAAGATTCAATGATCCTATGCCTTACTTGATTCTGGTAATCAGAAAATCATTGAATAGATCTGTGTTTGCATTTATTGGGGAATCCTGTATAATCTTAATAATGTGCATGAGACACTCCACATGCATATGCTTAACCAAAAGAGATTGTCTAACAATTCATACAAGAAAAACCAAATGGATAAAAAATGCTTATTGTTCAGACTGATACACCATCAGATGGTCCATCCAGTGAGTTACTCCATTAGTACATCTACTTGGATAACCCCTGCAAATGGATCATGAGTTGTGCCCATAATCAGACAGGATTATACCCAACACTCCAGTCTGTCATTTTAGACCAGGGTTCTCCAGGTGATGCTGTGTAGTTACAAATCTTGGCTGAAGGACCTACATGGAAGTTGACCCAGAGGGTAATGGAGAGGAAAGTTGTAAGGGCAAATTGTTTTCAACATAGATCCAGTGATGGCTCATATGCCAGAAATTTGGAAGAAGGATCAAAGAACCTTATCTCTAGAGCAGGGAGAGGCCTCAATGCACTTACATCTTCTCATCTGATGCCACTTCTGTCCATGTCCTCTCATAAATCTATTGTGAGTCCATTTGGGAAACTAGGGCCTTCCTCTAGATCTCTTGACTTTGCATGGATGCCTAAGAAGAACTCAACTTGCCATTGGCCACCCCTTACTCTCACTCCATGACCAACCTGTTTCCTTTTCGGGTCCTACTTTTTCCTTGTGACATCCTTTATGTGACTCATATTATGGAACTCTTGGTTGGCAATTTGCTGCAGCCTGTTCACACCTGTTGTACATGTCTACCCTTTAACCCCTCAGAGACTGTGCTGTTGCATGACTTATAGCCATACAGAAGAATATTGTAAAGACAAAGAGATGGACTGTTGTTCCCAGGAAAAGCTTGGAGTCAATAAAAGCATGGTACAGATTCCCAAAGGCAGTCTATCACATTCTCTTCCCATTCAACTCTGAGTTCAGCTCATTGTCTTTACACGGTGTCTTTACAAGATAGATGGCTCTCCAGAAAGACAGGAGATGGGCAGAGAGCCTTTTTTAAAAAACATGTCCAGTGTAGGAATTTGTCTTGCTTTACTATACATGTTTATGACATGGATTTTGTTCTTGTTTTTTCAATGGGGAGAGATAAAAGATAGGTCCAAAAATAAAATAAAATTTAATTAGGAAGAAAAAATCCCCAAGATATATGGACCAATGGAACATCTCTAAGAACTGTCCTTTTCAGTTCATATCTTTCAGACTGCCACAGGAGTACCTGGTTGTTTTTTGTCTGTTAAAATATAATCCATTTCTCTCTCTCTCTCTCTCTCTCTCTCTCTCTCTCTCTCTCTCTCTCTCTCTCTCTCTCTCTCTCTCTCTCTCTCTCTCTCTCTCTTTCTCTCTCTTTCCCCTCTCTCTCTCCTGTCTCTCTCTCTCTCCTGTCTCTCTCTCTCTCTCTCTCCTGTCTCTTTCTCTCCCCCCCCTCTCTCTCCTGTCTCTCTCTCTCTCTCTCTTTCTCTTTCTCTGTAAAATGTTATTTGATGTTTCACTTCTCCAGTGTTTCCCAGCTCTCTTCCTGAAGAAAATGTTTTTGATACATAATTGCTGACATTTAGTTTCTTAGTCTTGAACCATTTTTCCAAGTTTTTGGACATCCTTCCATGTGTCCACCAATTCACTGAAGTCACCAAGGGTTAACATATATGTTGATTTAATTGTAGGGTCTTAATGAGTTCTTCTGATAATTTCTCCACTCCTAATCCTCTATAACAGATGTTGATGAATAAACTGCAATTAACTTCATGGTGGTCTTTTGAAAATGCTGACTATGAGCAATGTGTTAGGAGATGACCAAATGTCCCATGAAATTATGTTTCTTATTGCCTTTGGATACACAATAAAGCCAACTCCTTCCTTTGTTTCTCCAGTGAGAACCTGTGAGTGATTGTTCCAATTAACTGCAACTTCCTTCTTTCTTCTGGTTTCATTTACAGTGAGAATGTCAAGACTGACATGCCTTAGTTCCCTTGGGACTCTGTCTATGCTTTGGTTGCTGAGCAAGTCATGCTAATGACTTAGATGGTCTAAGAGCTCTGCCCCCATCACTGCAGAAAGAGGAGGCCATATGGTATGGAGAGTCATTTCTACTTTTGTTTTGTTTTGAGATCTCATGGCCAAAGGATTCACCAATGAGTGACCAGACTGTTGGTGATGAGCGATCTCTGTATTCAGAGAGGCTGGTCCTTAGAAAGCAAGCTCTGTCAATTGCCAGTGTTGTATATTCAAAGTCCTTTGAGCATCAGGGGATCTGCCATGTCCTGGGCTCTGCCAACCTGGTTTTCCAGAATCTAGGGTAGATGCACCCTCAGAGGAGGAGGGATGAGCCCTCAGGGGACAGAGGATCTTTTTTGGAGCACCTTTGCTGAATTGTTCAATTGGATGTTTTCAAAAAGTTTTGAAGAATCCCTTCCTGGGCAGCATTCCACCCCAAGACAAGGGGCACGTGAGCTCCTGGGAGTAGAATGGTTAGGGGAAGAATAAACCCAGAGATGAGATCATGTGACCTTTAGGAAGAAGATGGATCATGGTGCAGGCAGGGGGTAGGAGTGGGATGAAAGGTCATTTCCACTACATAGCACTGGTTTCCACTGACATTCTGTTTTCCACAAAATGATATTCCTAAGAGCCAAGCACAGCAGAAAAGAGAAGGATGGGGCCATATTTCTAGAAATAGAAATTGGTTAGAAGAGGGATCTCAAACTTGGTACTTGGGTTCATAGAATCACAGATTTCGGCCATAAGGGAGCTTAAAGGCCATTTCGTCCAAGTCCAACAGAGGAGGAAACTGAAGCCCAGGAAGGTTAAGTAAGATTTCAAACTAATCACTTAAGTGAGTGGGAGAAAAGAAGGGACAAGGGGGCATAGAGGAGAATAGACTGGAAAAAAAAGAAAGAAAGGAAGGAAGATAAAGTAATAATTTAAGTAAAGTCCATGAACTAGGGAAAGGGTAGGCAAGTAGGACTGGAGGAGGGGGAGAGAATCTCTAGAAATAGATCAATGTCAAAGTAGTTTAAGCAACACTTAAAAACTTAAGTACTGACTTAAAAGAGGAAGAGGATTTTTTTAAAAGCAAAACTAAAGAATCAAATGGAGGAAAACAAGTCAAATACTCATAACTTTGAATGAGAATGGATGAAAAAATCCTATAGAATGAAAGTAGCACAATGAATAAGAGAACCAAGTGCAACAATCTGCTGAGAATAAGAAACACATCTAAAAATAAAAGACACATAGGAAATGAGTACTAAGGCTGGAACAAAATTGACTAAACATGAAATATATCCACAGGAGTGGCAGTCGCACTGTCAGAGCTGGACTTGGTGTCAGGAAGGTCTGGCTTCAAATACCAACTCAGACATTTCTTAGCTATGTGACGCTGGTCATCCTTTCTTTCCTCATCTTGAAATTAGGAGGTTGGTAAAAATGGCCTCTGAGGTCCCCCATTCCACATCTTGAGCTCTGAGTCTATGTATGACCTTGTGTAAGTCTCTTCTCCCTTGGCCTTGGTTTCCCCCTGTGTAAAATAAGGGAGTTGGACTAAATGGCCTTGTGAGGTCTCTTCCTGTTCTAGAGCTAGGGTTCTTTGATCCTTCTCCTAACTTCTGGTGTATGAGCCATCATTGGATCTATGTTGAAAACAATTTGCCCTTACAACTTTCCTCTCCATTATCCTCTGGGTCAACTTCCATGTAGGTCCTTCAGCCAAGATTTGTGACCATACAGCATCACCTGGAGATCAATGGTCTAAAATGACAGATTGGAGTGTTGGGGAATAGCTCTTACTCCTATCTTTTTATGGGCACAACTCATGATCCATTTACAGGGGTTATCCAAGTAGATGAACTAATGGAGTAACTCATTGGATGGACCAACTGATGGTGTATCAGTTTGAACAATAAGCATTTTTATCCATTTGGTTTTTCTTGTATGAATTGTTAGACAATCTCTTTTGGTTAAGCATATGCATGTGGAGTGTTTCATGCACATTATTAAGATTATATAGGATTCCCCAATAAATGCAAACACAGATCTGTCTATTCAATGATTTTCTGATTACCAGAATCAAGAAAGGCATAGGATCACTGGATCATAGATCTTGGATCTAGAAAGGGCTTCAGAGGCATATAGCCCTACTCCATCATTTTATAGCTGAAGAAACTAGGTCCCAAGGAAGGGAAGTGACCTGCTCAAAGTCACACATAACTCTATAGCTGAAAGAGATCCCAAAGACCATCCTGTCCAACCTTTCTTTTTACAAAAGAGGAAGCTGAGACCCAGAGAGGGGAAAATTACTTGCTCAGGATCCTAGGTCTAGAGCTACATGGGCTCTCAAAGGCCATCTCATTTACCACCCTCATTTTATAGAGGGGCAAACTGAGGACCAGGGAGACCAGCAGATCTGCCCAAGGCTACACAGGCAGTAAATTTCAGAAGCAAGATTCAAAACCAGGTCTTCCGACTCTGGAGCCAATATTTCTTTCAATGTATCTTGCTGCATGAAAGAGGGAGATATGCGCTCATGCAAGGTGTCTGCCACCTCCATGGAGGTTGTCTTACCTGAGATCTGAATGTAAAAGGGAATCCTGTGAGATGGAAAGATCTTCCTAGTGCTACTGTTTGCAGGTAACATTGTACTAATTGTGCCAAGTTTCCCCAACAAGATCCACAATGACTAATGAATTTGTCATGTATTATGTCTATTCCCCCTACTAAATTGTAAGCTTCATGAGGGGGCAAGGGGCAGCTAGGTGGCGCAGTGCATAGAGCACCAGCCCTGGAGTCAAGAGGACCTGAGTTCAAATCCAGCCTCAGACACTTAAACAAAACTAGCCATGTGACCTTGGGCAAGTCACTTAACCGCAACTGCCCTGCCTTCCCCCTCCCAAAAGCAAAAAAGACAAAAACAAAAAGATGAGGGCAAGCAAAGGTTTCTGTACTTAAAGGATGTTTGTTGAATTGTTTTGAATCCACACATGAAACATGCATCCCCTCTACAATCAGTCAATCGATAAGCATCAATTAACTGTTTACTCTGTGCCAGGCACCTGCAATAAATGGTCTTCCAGATTTTGCTAGAAGACCTCTTGTGACAGGGAACTCACTACCTTTCCCATTTTACTTTAAGCTGCTGTCTCCATTAGGAAGATTTTCCCCCTTAAATTGAGATGAGATCTGCTTCTTTGTGCCTCCCTCCCCCAACATTGTTCTTAGTTTTGCCTCCTGGGGCCACATAGAACAAGTCTGATCCCTCTCAGGAAAGTCCTTTAAATATTTGAAGATGGCAAATAAGCTCCTCTTCATATTTATAGTCGGTTTTTTATGGCACACAGCTTCATCCATAATTTCTAAGAAGATCTTTCCCAAATGTCTAAGCCTGGCCTCTCCCATAAGCTCCATTTCCTCATCACCAGCTGGATTTCCCTGTGGCATCTCAAACTTAACATAGCCAAAACAGAATTCAAACTCCTCATCTAAACCCAGCCCTCTCGCTGAGGTCACCACCATCTGGGTCACCCAAGCGGGTCCTCTGAATCACCTTTGACTCTTCTCTCCTCCTTACCCCCACATCTAATCACAGAATCATAGATTTTGGTCTCTATAGATTCTTTCAGGTCATTCAGTCACAAAAAGAGAGTTGCCAAATTTGAGAGCTGTAAGGACCCTTAATGGCCACCTAGGCGTCCCCACTAAAATAGACCAGACAAGTAGGCATCTAGCCTCTGTTTGATGCCCTCCACGATGGGAAACTCTACAGATCTTTCCATTTAGAAAGCCTCTTTTCAATCCCCACCCCTGCTCCACTTGCTCCCAGTTATGCTCTTTGAGACCAAACAGACCCCATATGAACAGGCACTTTTCTGAAGAAATTAAAGCTATCAATAGTCACATGAAAAAATGTTCTACATCACTGTTGATTAGAGAAATATAAATTAAAACAACTTTGAGATACCACCTCATACATATTAGGTTAGATAACATGACCAAAAAGGAAAATGACAAATGCCAGAGGGAATGTGGAAAAATAGGTACACTAATGCACTATTGGTGGAGTTGTGAACTGATCCAATCATTCTGGAGAGCAATTTGGAATCATGTCCAAAGGCCTATAAAACTGGATATACTTGATCTTTAATCTAGCAATACCACTACCAGGTCTATATCCCAAAGAGACATTTAAAAAGGGGAAAGGAGCTTTTTGTAAATATATATATATATATATAATTTCTAGCAGTTCTTTTTGTAGTGGCAAAGAATTGGAAATATGGTAATGCCCATCCATTAGGAAATAGCTTAACAAGTTGTGGTATATGATTTTGATGAAATACTATTGTGCTATAAGAAATGATGAGTGGGATGCTTTCAGAAAAACCTGGAAAGACTTATATGAACTGATACAAAATGCCACATGGCAGTCCTTCAAACCATTGAAGATGGTTATCATATCTCCCTCCCAGAGTTTTCTTTTCTCCAGGTCAGATATACCCAGTTTCTTCAGTCAATCTTTATATAACTCTCATTTTACAGATGAGAAAACAGAGATCAGAGCCATTGAGTGACTTGTCTATGGTGGCAGAGGTAAACCCAGCTTTTCCCCATTATACCGCTATCTTTCCAGTAGATTGCAAGACTTGTCAAGAGATATTTGATATATCTCTCCTCTCCCATCTGTCCTGTCTTCTCTGTTCATGGCTAATACACTATTTTGGACCCATCATCTCTTGCGAAGGGTATTACAGTAGCCTCTTAGTTGGTCTCCTTAACTTCAGACTCTCCCACCTACAGTCAAGCCTTTGTCCAGATTCATGAAGTGATCCTCCTGTACAGCTCTGATCATGGTACTCTACCACCCCAAAACATTCAATGGCTCCCTGTGGCCTATGGGCTACAATCTCAGCTCATTTGCCTAATCCACAAGATTTGCTCCAGCCACTTCACTCCTCCATTTCATGTACTCTGAGTCCCATGAACTTCTCGGAATTCAGGCCACCCTGCCTTTGTTAAGTACCTATGATATGAAAAGGCCAGTGCTGAACACTAGGGGAAAATCCAAGAATGAAACAGGAGCTTAAATTCAGCTTCTCATCATCATTCAACATGTTCATCTTGGCCTCTGTGGCTTCTGAGATCTCTTATAAATCTGGACCCTTTGATTCTACTCAGAAAATCGGGGCCATTTCTGGCTGCCCTGAGATGAGAAACCAAGGCTCCAGATGGTGCCAGCGGCCCTGCAGCCAGTCAGCTGGCCAAGAGCTCCCTCTGTTGCCTGGCCCAGGAAGTGCAGGAACCAGGCTGAAGGATGGAGAATGAGGCCAGGAGCAGGGAGAATTCAGTCAGAGCTTCTCTGCCCCGATCCCCCAGCCTCCTCCCTCAGGTCCTTGTAGCCTGAGCTCCTTAAAAAGAACCAGATCGGTGGGAAAAGGCACAAGAGAGTCAGGGCATAGTGGCAAGAACTCAAGATATGGAACCTGAAGTACTGGGTTCAAATTCCAAAATTTCATGTTCTAAGAGCCCTCCCAGCCCTAACATTTTGTGCTCCACTGGGTTCTAACTTGCCTCAGGGGGTGAAAGGAGCACTTGGCCTAAGCCACTCTGCCCTCTATCCCTCCCATCCTACACAGACACAGACACAGACACAGACACAGACACAGACACACACACACACACACACACACACACACACACACACACTGCACTCCTATACATTTGGCCTCCTGAGGCCGAGGATGTTCTGACTGTGCTGGGATGAGAGAGAGACCCAGTCACCAAAAGGGTGGCATGTCTGCTGCCCTGCAGGCTGGGACAGTTGCTTGCCAGATAAGTTTCTTGTTCATTGGCCAAGCACTCCCTCTGCTGCCTAGCTCAGGAAGGGCAAGAGCCAGACAGGAGGAGGGGGACAGACCTGGCAGGAGCTGGAGGAATTTTAACCAGGCTTCTCTGTTCCACCTCCACTCCCATCAGCCACCAAGCTTCCACAGACTGATTTCCTTAAAGGGGACCAGATGAGAGGGAAGCTGTACAAGACCAGCAAGAAATAGTGGCCACACGCCTAGATATGGGGTTTGGAGAACTCTGCCACTTACTAGCTGTGAGACTTTGGACAATCTACTTCATTTCTTGGGGCCTCAGTTTCCTCCTCTCTGATCTCTTCCAGCTCTAAATGTTAAGATTCCTCAAACATTTATTAAACACTTACAGGACGCTTTGAGACCTGTAATACAAAGACAAATCACAAAGGTCTTGAGCTCAATGAGTACAATGGGTCCATGTAAATAATCTGGGTGTAGGAGGGCATTCAAAGTGGGGACATCAAGAAAAGCCTCCCTTAGGAAATGACGGGAGCTGGGCTTAAAAAGGAGCCAGGGGCTCTGAAAGGCAGATTTAGAAAGGAGGATGTTTCCCTGAGAACTGCCTGTCCACATCTTTTGATTATTTATCAATTGGGGAATGGCTCTAATTCTTAATCATTTGAATCAAGTCTTTGTATATCTGAGCTGCTTTAGATTTATTTGTGCAAAATCTTTTTTACCTTTATGTAATCAAAATTGTCCATTTTATCTTCCATGAACCTCTCCTTGTTTGGTCATGAACTCTTCCTGTATCCATAGAGCTAACAAGTCATTTCTTCCTTGCTCCTCCAATTTGTTTATAATACCAAGGTGTCTTATGTTGTTGCCAGCTAGAATGAACTCCAAGAGCTGATTGTTAAATTTTCAGTGTGATTATTTACACCTCAGAAATCAGAAAGTAAAGGCTATAAATTAGTTTGATTTGTTGTTTTGATTCTTGTCTAGACATAAGAGAAAGTTTTAAGAATGCAGATTAAACTTAAAAGTTTGTCATGCTTATCTCCCCTCTTCCCCCCCCCCCAAAGAACTGGATGTTAAACATCTACCAGCACCCCTTTGGATATGAATTTTAATGTTTAAGCCATGTGTACATTTAGACACAGTAGGTTCCTAAAGTGGGCGATAGCACCCCCTAGGGGGAGCTGGAATGATCCAAGTGGGTAGTAGTAGTCTCCAGTGACAAAAATTTAAAAAACCAAAACATTAAAGGGTTTAAAGTA
The DNA here is from genome assembly GCA_028627135.1 of Pseudochirops cupreus. NCBI lineage: Eukaryota > Metazoa > Chordata > Mammalia > Diprotodontia > Pseudocheiridae > Pseudochirops > Pseudochirops cupreus. The sequence continues at coordinate 9,468,862 of CM053582.1, forward strand.
GATTTTTTGGCGGGGGGGGCACTGAGTAATTATTTTTAAGGAGGTGGTAGGCCAAATAAATCTAGGAACCTCTGAAGAGTTTATCTTGGAATATGGTATAAGATGTTGGTCTAGACCTAATTTCTGCCAGACCGTTTTCCAGACAATTAGTCACTGCCTTGACCAGAGGTCACACAGATAGTAGGTGTCAGAGTTTATGGTTTCCAGAGCAAGTAAAATATGAGTTTAATTTTCAAAAGAGACCAATGATGTTTGACAAATATTTCCAGTAACACTTCTGTAGTATCAAAGGCCTGCAAAGAAAATGGTTGTCCATTAATTAAGAAGTGACTGGAGACACTGTACAAGAATATAAGAGCACACTGTGGATTCAGGGGCAGCTAGGTGGTACAGTGAATTGAGTACCAGCCCTGGAGTCAGAATGACCTGAGTTCAAATCCAGCCTCAGACACTTGACACACTTCCTACCTGTGTGATCTTGGGCAAGTCACTTAACCCCAATTGCCTGCCTTCCCTCCTCAAAAAAAAAAAATAAAAGAGATGTAGAAAAGAGTACAGTTTGATCGATTCAGAACCATGCAAATGGCCAGATCCACAGTGTAGTCATTAATGATTTGACAGAAGGAGGTTTCTAGTGCTAGGAATTTGTACTTGGCCTTGTGGTGTCTAACTTTTATTTTTTAATCAATAAAGGGTCATCATACTTGTAGATGATACAAAGCTGAGAGGGATTACTCACACATTGGATGACACAGGTTCCTAAAAATTCTTGACAGGCCAGATGGTGAGAATCAAATAAGATGAAATCTATTCAGGGTAAATTTAAATCCATTTCCTCATCAATAAAACAAAGAGCTTGTACTACCTGGCCTATGACGTCCCTTTCTGCTCTTGATCTATGATCCTATGTGTAACCTTGGACAAGTCACTTCAAATTCCATGGGCCTCAATGTAAAATGAGGTTGGACAAAATGGACTTGAAGGTCTCATCAAGCCTTTAATCTAGAATCTTCTGAAAGTATAACAAGGTTGAATTAGCCTAGAGGGGGCATCCCATAGAGCGTGCTTAGAGGTGCCAGTTGTGGTTCCAGTGATCGTATGGTGATTATACCATGGTATAAATTGTTCTGATTGTGCTCACTTCATTCCGTATCAGTTCCGAGAAGTCTTCGCAGGCTTTTCTGAAACGGTCCTTTTCATGGGAGCTTTGAGGCCTGCTTCCAGGCATATGTAACTTTGGCCTAATAAGTTTGTACTTTATGATGACGAAGAGTCTCCTTGTTGCCTGCAGAGTTGAAGGAGCTGATGACCCAATGAATTATAAAAGGGAGATCTTGCCCCTTTACCCTATCTATTCCTTTCTGGCTACTAATAGGGTCAGGACTCTTTAGAGCTACTTCCTGAAAGGGAATGAAGGAAAATGTAGTCTGACAGCATCCCACCCCAACTCAGCCTCCGTGAGGTCATGATCACATGGCATCTAAATCACAAGTCCTACCTAGACAGTCCTGACCCTTGTTTTTATCTATTTGTATTTGTTCTCCCTTAATCTTGGCCAAAAAAAAAATCAATCCTGAGAAGGTGACTCTTGTGAGTTTAAGAGGTACAGAGATTCTGAGTCTCCTGACAACTACCCCTAGCAGTCTTATAAAAGATGTCCACCTACAAGAGGATTGACCTAAGCTTGACCATTTTACTAGAACAGCATTTGGACAGTACAGAGACAAGGTAAAATATAAAATGCCTAATTAGCAGTGCTGCAAACTGTTTTATGTTCTGATGAGGTTTAAGTGTCAGTTTCCCAGCCAATTGTAACAGCCATTAAAAGTTACTGAATCTTGTGTTAAGTTTGTTTTTGTCAAATATACTTGTGTGTGTCCTATAGTTAACATTTCTTTTGTATATAGGAAGAAATTATCTTTCACGCTTGATTTGTATTGTATGTTGATCACCTTTTTTACTCCCCTCGTTTTTTAGGGAAAACCTAGACATGAGCCATGACATATCATCCTTGGAGCATCAGGGTGGGGATTTAACAAACCAAAGAGTGTATGATTAGGGAGCCTAGCCCCCTCTCATTGGAGGTCAGACTCTCTAAGTTCTGAACCTAGTTCATGCCACATATCTACATATCAGACATAAAATAGGCCAAGTACCCTCACCCCTTGCAGTCCCAGAAGTAATTCTTCAAGAACAACTTGGTTCAAAAGAGCTACCTAGGAACAAGATGGGAAAGGCAAGACTATGGAGCAACTCATATGGAAAAGATACAGGGCTATGAACCACAAACTCGATATGAGTCAATTGTATAATTTGGAAGTCAAACCAATCTAATGGGAAGCTGGGCTACATTAAGAGAAGCATGGTATCCAGTATTAGTGAGGTGATATTCCTATCACTCTGACCTGATCAGACCCAATCTTGAGTAATGTTTGGTATGGGGAACCACATTTGAGGAGGGAAAGATATTGATAAACTAGAAGTTATCTAGAGGCAGATCATATGAGGATCAATTGAAGATAGTGGGAACGTTTGGAGAGGAAAAAAAAAGACTCAGGGGGTACATGATAACTATCTTCAAGTACCCAAAAGGCTGTTAGATGGAAAAAAAGATTACATTTATTCTGTTTGGGCCCAGAGAACAAAACAGAAACAGTAGGGAGAAGTTAGAAAAAGAAAATTTTAGGCTTTGATTTTTAGGGAAAATTTCCTAAGACAGTTGAAGCTGTCTAAATGTAAAATGAGCTGCCTCAAGACATACTGAGCTCCCCTTCCTTGGAAATATTCCAGAAAAAGCTGCTTGACCATTTGGATGTGTCATAGAGCAGGAACTCTTAACCTGGGGCCCACAAACCTTCAGGAGGTCTATAGAGAGATTTGGAGTGGGATCTTTAAAAGCGGAACTTCTAGTATTGTAATAATTTCATTTCTAGATAACTAATTTCCTTTGTAATCCTATTTATTTTATTTTGGCATTTCAAAACATTCTTTTGAGAAGAGTTGCATAGGCTTCACTAGACTGCTAAAGGGATCTGTGACACAAAACAAATTAAGAAGCCTTGTTGCAGAGGATATGAGGTGGACTAACTGACTTTGGAAGTTCCTCCAAACCAGGAAATTTGTGGTGTTTTTCTGAATCATGGTTACAGATAATCCAAGTTGAGGATAGCCTAGTGTAGATAATAGGGTCTTAGGCTGGAAACTGAGAGTTGCTGGTGGTATGATGAGACTTATCCTGGCTCTGCTTTTATCTTGCTATGTGACCCTCAGCAATTACTTCTCTCCCCTGGACCTCAGTCTTTCCATCTGTGACACTCTCTCCCGTTTCTCACCCCACCCAGGAAAGAATGGATAGAAACATACTTGGTGAGGTGCTCATGACAGGGAACTATACCTCCTTGGGGTAGATACATTGGGGGAATTTTCCATTGGCTGGTATTGTGAACAACAGATAATAGGAGACAGATATAGAACTCCATCTCATGACCTCAGACACCCATATGTGGGGCTGTTGCCCTCCACTGATGATGACTATGGCCCTTCCCCCACTTCCATCCAATCCAATCCAATCTAATTCAATAAGCATTTATTTAAGGCACTGTACTAGATACTGAGTATACAAAGACAGCAAGGAAATAGTGCCCTCAGGGAGCTTACGTTACATTCTCTTTGGGGGCAGGGTACAACATGCAAAGAGATAAACATATACATAATAATTTGAAAAGGTAGAAGGGAATAGTGATAACTATGGGGAATAGGAAGAGCTTCCCACAGGAGGGGGCACATGTAGGCAGAGGTGAAGAGAGACTGGACTCCAACCTCTGCACAGGCCAGAGAGGGAATGCTGGGTTTGGAGAACGGCAAATGGGGTAGTTTTATTGGCTCATAGAGTGTGTGAAGGACAGTAATGTGCAATCAGGCTAGAGAGGTAGGCTGGAACCAGACCATTAAAGGTTTTGAATACCAAGTTGAGAAGTTGGTAGTTTGAGCTAGTGTAATAGGGAGTTACAGAGTATTCTTAAGTAGTTGAGTGGTCTAGTAAGATTGTGTTCCAGTCAATGTCAGAAGAGGGCTGGGAATTTAGTGGCCAGGAAGATTGAACCCAGTAGGCCAGGATTAGGTGCTGGCTTGGGAAGTGGAGTCTTGAGAATGGAAGAGACTGTGAAGAGGGCATGAAGGAGGTTGGGTATAGTGGGAAGAGCACTGCATTCAGAATCAGTGGATCTGGGTTCAAATTGTGACTTATTTATTGTCACAGGTTATATTGGCCAAATGAGTGTGATTCTTGTTTCTGTAGAATAAGAATTGGACTTTTTTTGAGGTCAGCTCTAGATCATGTGACTGAGTCAAGCTGTCTTCTTGCACAGATTTGTTGTACATATATACTCTTGGGCCAATTGTTTCCCTCTCTGGGCTTCAGGTTTCCTGTCTATAAAATGGGAGGATTAGAGTTGATGATTTCATAGCTTCCATAGTTTGTGTTCTTTCCTGTTCTATGTAGATAGCTCTTGATTCTGTCTAGTTAAGGATTCACCCAGCCTGTGGCCTCTCTAATCACCTAGGCCCTCACTGATAGACCAAAGTGGGTCAATATTGTTGCTGACCCAACAAGTTGATAGCAGTCTAATAGAGGAAAAGGAGCCCTGGGCTTAGGAGTCAGGAGACCTGAGACCTAATCTTGGCTCTCACACTCTCATGTGACTTGGAGTGAGTTGCTTCTCCTCTCGGGTCCTCGATTTCATTATCTGTTAAATGGGGCTAGCTCTTGCCCTACCTTCTTCACAGTAAGGAGCATACGAGAAAATGGACGGGAAGTGAGGCCTCTCTGAGCCTCAGTTTCCTTATCTGTCAAATGAGGGTATCAATATTAATAGAGATACTGGAAGGGGAACCAAATAATACTGGCAGAGCTAATGATATCAATTAAGGCTCATTCCCCTTCCTGGGAAGCATAAGCCTGCTACATAAGCAATAATATATGGGGCCTTTCCGTCCCCTGGAAGGTTGTGGGAAAGGGACGGGAGTGCAGGAGAAATTGCTGGGAGTCTGCCAGAATGTCCAATGGAGAGGTGGGGGGCACTGGGAAGAGCACTGGATTTGGAACGAGAGGACCTGGATTTGAATCCCAGCTTACTTTGCTTTGTGACCTTGGGCAAGGCCTTCCCTGGGCCTCAGTTTCTTCCTCTTTAGAATGAGGAGGTCAGACTAGGTCATGTCTCAGGGTCCTTCTAGCTCGAAATCCTATGATCTTATCATCTTAGAGAGTGTTGCCACTGACACCTAGTGTCCGTATCTGGGAACTGCTCCTTCTCCAATTCTGCCTTCCACCACCAGCACCACAGTCTGTGTAGCTGACAAGCTTCTCCTCCTTTATAGATAATGACTTGAATGCTGGAGTGGGGATAAGGGGTGAGGGGGCATAGAGCCACGGAGGCCCCTCTACTATCCGTTCCTAACCTTTAAGGAAATGAAGGCAGCTTAGGGTAATGCACTTGGAGTCAGGAGGGGCTGGATTCGAATTCCACTTCTGGCACATATGGGCTGTGTAACCCTGGGTGAGTCACTTTACCTCTGGCTGCCTTAGTTTGTTCATCTGCAGAATGAGGAGGGTGGACTCGATGACCTCCAAGGTCTCTTCCTGCCCGCAGCCTCTGACTATGAGGTGGGGTGGGGGCAGAAGGCGTGTGACTCCAAGCAATGGCCACCCGCCCGCCCCCCCAGCAAGCCCTAGCAGTGCCACTATGGGCCTGAACCTGACCCTGATTGTCTTGGGCCACCATGTAGCTGTAAGACTGTTTTATGAAGCAAGAGAAGGGTAAGGGTTCACCTGGTGATGTTGGGCATGGAGTTGGGTGGGCAGGGACAGGAGGGCGGGTGGCCTTCCTTTTACGCTTTCCCTGGGGTACAGAAATAGTGAGGGCAGGCACCCGGGGTCCCATCCCACCTCCCCGAGGAGCCTGGGGCCTGTCCCATCACAGGGTCTCACTGGGCCTCAGCTTCTGACGGGCCAGAGCAACAGCATAGCACCTCTGAAAGCGGACCAGGAGGATGGGTACCAGGAGGACGCTGGTCAACATGCCTGCCATGGCTGTGATGGCAGCTGTGACCTGACCCAAGGCAGACATGGGGTAGATATCCCCATAGCCCACAGTAGTGAGGGTGATCACCGTCCACCAGAAGCAGGTGAGGATGTCAGCAAAGTGCACCTCACTCTGGCCCTGGCCATGGCCGGTACCCAGCAGCTCCCCATACAGGAAGAGAGAGCCGAACAGCAAGATCTCTCCAGCCCAGAGCAAGAGCAGAAGGCCTGCTTCCCTCCAGGAGGAACGCAGGGTGTGAGCCAGCACCCGCAGGGCCAATGGCTTCTCCACCAGCCCCAAGAGGCGGCCCAGCTTAAGCACATAGAGTACCCGCAGGGCCCCCAGCACCAAGCAGAGGCGGGGGTGGCGCTCGGCCCGACGGCCCACAGCCAGCTCCACTAGCACAGGGAAGAGGGATGCCAGGTCAACCAGGGTCATGGGGCTGCGCAAGAATTTGACCTTGTTGGGACAAGAGATGCTTCGAGCCAGCAGCTCAGCCCCGAACCACAGCACACACAGCAGTTCCAAGTAGAGAAGGTGAGGAGCCCGTTGGTACACCAGGCCTGGGCTTGGGGCCTGAGGTGGGGGCAGGCCCTCCTTCTCACCATCCCAGGGCTCCAATGGCCGGAAGTTGGACGTAAAGTAGTCCAGCTGCACCGAGGTTTCTTGGAAGAAGATGACCAGGACACCCAGGAGGAAAAGCATAGAGAGGAGGGCGGCACACTGTGGGAGGGGAAGAAACTTGTCAGGGATTCCCAGGCAGCATTGCCCTGGGCCCCCCTCCCAGGGTCCCCAAACCCCTGCTGGGAAGGCTCCAGTCTCAGCGAAGCCTTCCCAGACACACTCTACCTGGCTCACTTGGCTTCTTTACTTAAGGGCTGCTTCAGAACCTAGGGCCATACCCAGTTTGTGCTAGACAGTGATGGAAAGAACGCAGCAGAGAATCATAGTATATCAGAGCATAAGGATAGAATGGTAGAGCTGGAAAGGTCATCAGGAGAAAGAGAGAGAGAACATTAGAGTTGGGAGGGCCCTTAGAGTGAAGGATGGCAGAACCAGAAGGGAACTTGGAACAGAGACTGGTAGAGCTGGGAGCACAGGATCTCAGAGCAGGGAGAGGCCTTGGAGCATAGGGTGGCCCTAAATGGCATGACTTCATATGCATCTCAGAAAGGAATGGTGTTTGGTGAATGAGGATTGAGCCCAAGGCCCCAGGGATGGCCCTTGGAGCAGGGGGCAGGAGGGGAGGGGAGGGTACAGAGCCTATCTGTGGGGCCAAGAGTGTTACCTTGCCTGCTAGGGAAGAGCAGGGCTGGTTGAGCAGAGTCCACAGCCATGGCTTCCAGGTCCCCTGGGCCCTGGTGGAGTTGGGGCTCTCGATGGGTCCCAGCAAGCCTTGTTCTTCACCCAGCTCACTCTCCTCCCAGGCGTGGAAGTCCTCAGCCCGTCCATCACCACCACTGAGCTTCAGCCAGCAGCAGGGAGCCAAAGGGGCATCGGCCAGCCCCCAGAAGGCCAGCTCTTCCTCCAGCACTGCTCGGCATATGTCTGGGGGGCAGTGCAGCTGGCGTGTTCGGTAGTAGCCCAGTACATAACCAAAGAGGTGGGGGCTACGGTCAAAGAAGACCTCACGGGCCAGGGTGCCACCCATGGGGGGCTCTGTCAGCTGGTAGAGCCGTGTGCCAGGGAAGGCCCGCAGAGTGCTGTGGTATGTCTCATAGCGCACGCCCCCCACATTGAGGACCAGCCTCTCTCCTGAGCCCTCCATGACCTGCCTGCTTGGTTCTGGGTCTGCTCGGCTCTGCAGGTAAGAAGAAGAGGCACATTAGGATGGGTCCACTAGAGATCCAGATTGGCTCCCCTCCCCTCCCCTCCCTGTATTGTCACCCCAGTAGCTCCAGGCTTAGGCTAGGAAACAGAGTTCCTGTGGAGGAAAATGGTCAGGGGAGTGAAAATGGTGAAGAGAGCTGGGATTCTGAAAGCCAGTCCCAACTTTGCCACACAAGTCACTGTCCTCTGGACCTTAATGTCCATTTCAAAGCTAGAACATGAGGGAATAAAACTCAATGACCTCTTTCAGCTCTGTATTTTGTATTCAAAGGGGTTTTTTTCCAGTTATAATGTTCTTGTTCTTACTTTACATTCTAGATCCTCTCCTTCCCCTATCAACAGAATCAGGTAGTTTCAGTTTGAAGGGCCCCAGTGGTCATGCAGTCCAATCTGGAAAAGAATCATCTCTATAAAATACCCCACAAATGGTCATCCGACCTTTGATTGAAAATACACAATGAGGGTAAATTCACTACGTCTTGAGGCAGCTCATTCCACTTTTGGACAGCTCGAATCATTAGAAAGTTTTACACGACCTCCCCATGGCTTCCAGGTTTGCCCTCTGGGATCAAACCAATTTGCTATCCCAGACATAACAGCTCTCACATCCCTACACCTAGAACATGGACTTAAGGCCTTTCACCATTTTGTTTGCCCTCCTCTGAATGATTTATGCCTTATCAATATCCTTTTTATAACGTGGCATTTAAAACTGAATACAAATATTTTCTGACCAGGGCATAATACAGTGGGACCATCACCTCCTTGTTCTTCTTAATGCAGCCTAAATTCACATTAGCTTTTTTGGCAGCTACATCATAGTGTTGACTCAAAATGAGTCAACCTCCAGATATTGGACAGTGCAGGCAAATGAGGATTATTCAGAAATCTGCCAAAGTAGCTTTACCTTCCTGAGGGCATCAAATAGACTACTTGAGAGTTTTATGCTACTGGATTTGATCATGAGTTCTGGTGCAATTTCCATGGTGGGTGGAAGAAAGGTTACCTTATATCTGGTACCTACATGTAGCATACTCTGCAGGAGTTGGGAATCCTCTTACTCACATTTGGAAAATTCTAGATACAAGCCATAGTGGGCTTTATTCAGATTTGCTTGGAATTTAGTGTTGTTTGATCCACTAACTTGTGAAATTGATTTTTTACACCCAATGTAAAACTTTACATTTATCCATATGTATTTGACTTTATTGACAGCTAAGTGGTGCCATAGATAGAGTATTGGGCTTAGAATCAGGAAGACATTTTCATGAATTCAAATCCAGCCTCAGACATTGCTGGCTGTATGACCCTGGGCAAGTCACTTAACCTGGGGTTTGCTTCATCTGTAAAATGAGTTAGAGAAGGCAATGGCAAACCATTCTGGTATTTTTTCTTTTTTTATTATTAAAGGTTTTTTTTGTTTTTGTGTTTTTTTGCTTTTTAGAGGGGGGAATGCAGGGCAATTGGGGTTAAGTGACTTGCCCAAGGTCTCACGGCTAGTAAGTGTTAAGTATCTGAGGCTGGATTTGAACTCAGGTCTTCCTGACTCCAGAGCCAGTGCTCTACTCACAGTGCCACCTAGCTGCCCCCATTCTGGTATCTTTTCCAAGAAAACCTCAAAGATAGAATCATGAAGAATCAGACACAACTCAGCATCAACAACAAAATTTTATATTAGGTTCAGCCCTTTTCAGCTCACTTTCTCTCCCTTGGACCTCCAAGCCAGAACACAGTGGAGTAAGGGAGGAGGGGATTTCTCATTCCTTTGCCCAGGAATAGAAAATGGTGATTTGCAGGAGAAGCACATGGCATGTGACAAGTGACATGTACTTGACCAAGTGAGTCTGAGAGGGGACCTCAAGTTTCTAACTACCTTCTGCCTTTCTCTTTCATTTTCTGAGCACAGGTCAGAGACCAGTAATCCTGAGGGTAGGTACTCCCAACCTTGGGGGTTTTACCTTGTGAGAGATCCTGTGTTCAAGAGTTCCCAAGTTATAGAGTTTCCAAGTGACTGAGTTCGTAAGCTTGAGAGTCAGGGACCAGCCTCCTAAAAGGAGAAAATTTCTTCAACAGAGTACTTGGAGAAGGAAGATCACCTCCAGCAGAAGGACCAAAGCTATGTCATGGAGTCCATGAAGTCTGGATCTTTCCGACCCTCAGTAATAATACTGTCAATTGCTTGAATGGTGAATGGGGAGTGTTTGTTCAGCAGCCCACCCAGGTGTCTTTACTTTCAACGGGGGGGGGGGGGGGGGGTCTATCAGGCATAGACTCTGCTAAGTCTTTTGTGCCTTGTGCATTTTCTGTGGTGAGGGAAATAGCCTCATACCCAATACCCATATCATGGATTGAGTGCATACAGAAGTTATGAACACTACTTGCCTAGGAATCCTAGGCAAGAGCCATATCTAATTTTCTTCAGATTTCCCCTGAATTTAATGCTGGAGTGCAATCATGAGCAAAAGAGGAAACCTGACCTTTCTGGGATCAGCCGTGAGCATTAGAAATGATGTCAGTCTGGAAGGGGCAGAAGGAGCTGATGTTGTAGAGGCAGAGTTGGGTTGAGTACTGGGCTTAAAGTCAGGAAACAATATTCAAATCCCACCTTGGGCATCTATTCCCAGTGTTTTCTTGGGCAAGTCTCTTTCATCATCTGTAAAAAGTGATCCTACTGTTGCTATTTCCCTCCAGAGTTGTTATAAAGAAAGCAAACCATTTGTTTCTTCAGCTCATTTTATAGATGAGGAAACTGAGGCAAACAGAGTGAAGTGACTTGCCCAAGGTCACACAGCTAGGAAGTGTCTGAGGTCAAATTTGAACTCAGATTTTCCTGACTCCAGAGTTAGGGGCTCTATTCACTGCAGCACCACACAGTTACCCCACAATCTTCCCACCCAAAAGTCAGCATTCTTCCTTTCCCACCCTCTCCCCTCCAATTCTATAACCAGGACACAAACCCAAAACCATGAACCAATTTTTCTACTGTTCCTGGTTGGGGCATGTCAATTTACCTACTCACCTGTGGACTTACCTTCTTGTAACTTTCCTAACAAAAGTGACCCTCCACGGTTACCACTTCCCTAGCTAGAATGTAAGCTTTTTGTAGGCAAGGACCATCCTTGATTTTGTATTTGTATCCCCAATGCCTAGCACAGTGCATGGCACATAGTAAGCACTTAATAAATGCTTTTGAATTCATTCATTCATTCATTCATTCATTCATTCATTCATTCATATTGTAAGAATCCTTCTCGTTCTAATGTTCTGTGTTCTAAGCTCTCTTCGAACTGACATCCTATGTTTTCAGCTCCCTCCCAGCTCTTTCATTATTCTAAATTCCCTTCCAGCTCTTACAATCTATGAAATTCACATGGGGGCATATATGGGACAAAAGTCAAGTTGGGGCTTCTCAAGAGAGTTGGGACCCCAACCTTGGATGTGAGCCTTTCTTGGATGGAAGGGCCCAGCCATGACCTGGGCTCCTAGAAAATAAGAGTAAGAGAGGACTGTAACCTAATTGGGAAGGTCCTTGAATGCCCTGGTTAGGAAGTGAAAACCTTTGGGGGAAGGAGTGGAGGTGGGGGAGAAGCGTGGCACCACACATCTCTGAGGAGGGGGCTTCTAATCTCAGAAGAGGGTGTCCTTAACAAAGACTGTATAACCACACTAGTTTTGTCTAGTACTTTTTAAAGCTTCCCCAAAAAGCTTCTCTCACAATGAACTTTGAGGTCAGAGGCATGCAGGTATTATGGTCCGCATTATGTGAAGGAAGAAAGTGAGTCCCTGAGGGTCGCAGCCAATATAAACATGATCTCTTAGCTAGTAAACTGCAAAGGAGAAACTAGCCAGATCCCAGAGAGGTCAGGATGGGGAACCAGGGAAAGCAAGGAAGTCTGCTCATTTTGAATGAGTTTTCCAAATAAATAGGGAGGATTTCAGGGTCACTGTTGTTCTCTCTCCCTCTCTGTCTCTCTGTCTCTGTCTGTCTCTGTGTACCCCCCCCCGCCCCCACCCCCCCATTCCCCCATCTATCTTTGCATTTCCTTTTCTCTCACCTCTCCTTTATCCCCTCCTCTCTCTGTTCCTTCACCTCTGGTTCATTGGCTCATTCTCTCTCTCTCTTTCTCTCTCTTTCTCTCTCTCTCTCTCTCTCTCTCTCTCTCTCTCTCTCTCTCTCTCTCGTTTCTGTCTCTGTCTGTCTGTCTGTCTCTGTCTCTCTCTCCCATGTTACTGAAGAAAGATGTAAAGACTGTTATAGCTGGAAAGAATTTTATAACATCAAATGTCAGATCTGGAAAGGACCTTGTACCCAAGAATACCAGAGTTGGAAGAGATTTCAGAATGTAAAACATCAAAGCTGGGAGGGATTTCCAAATACAGAATGCTAGAACTGGAAGGGCCCTTAGAACTTAGAATGTTAGAGCTAGGAAGGAAGTCAGAATTGGTAGAGACTTTAAAATATAAAGAGATCTTTGAACAAAGACTGTCAAGGCTGGAAGGGACCTTAGAACTTAGAATGTTAGAGCTAGGAAGGAAGTCAGAATTGGTAGAGACTTTAAAATATAAAGAGATCTTTGAACAAAGACTGTCAAGGCTGGAAGGGACCTTAGAACTTAGAATATGAGAAGAGAAGAGAAAACGTCAGAACTGGAAGAGGTCTTAGAACATAGAACATTAGTGCTGGCAGGGGCTGTAGAGCCCAGAATGGCAAAGCTGTAAAGGACTTGAGCACACAGAACGTGAGAGAGGGCAGATGCCTGGGCACAGGGAGCATCAGAGCCAAGGAGGCTTTAGGCAGCACCTCAACCACTCATTGTTCCCAGAAGTCGGAGATCTGCTCACATACCAAGTCGGTGGCCGAGCGGGTTGTGAATGCCCACACTTACAGAAGGTCCTTCTGCAGACAAGTCACCCCTAGCATCCCGGGGAGTCTGGAATCTAGGGGAGCTTCGGAAAGACTCCTGTTGAGTCTGCAAGAACTGCTAATCATCCCAGTCGGTCCGTGCCAAGGGTGCGGCCAGTGTGACTAGGTCTATATGTTAAATGCAGCATCAGAGACTTGGGAAGCCTGTACAAAGGTGCCCTCCCTCCTGCTCCATAGGTCCCTCCCTCCTCCTCTCCCACCCCTCCCCCATTAGAAGCTCAATTAGAAGCAAGTCAAGATGCCTCTGCTCCAGAAGTGGGGTTGGGGTGGGGGCTAAGCACTGGTAACAAGGGTGCTAAGTGGCTGGGTGACTGTGGGAGCTGGATCCAGCCCAGGGCCAAAGGAACCTTGAGGAGGCAACTGGGCTAAGACTGGGGGTGGGAGGGACTGTCACCCTGCTGGATAACACAAAGCTACCTCTACTCATCTTCCACTGGGACCTGCATTGGCACCAGCAGCCCCTAACCAAGCAGGTTAAGCCCCATGGTTTTAGCCAAAGAGAGAATAAAAGGCAGGAGGGGCTGGGGATGAGGCAGAGGGCTCAAAGAAGTTTTGTGCAGGAGGAGATCCCAGAGATCATTTCACTCAAGCTTTTGCTTGACACAAGAGAAAAAAACTGTGGCCCATAGAGGGGAGAGAGCTTGTTGAGAGCCGTGAAGTTGGCAGAAGCAGGACTCAAACCCAGGTCAAAGAGCTGAGAGCCTGCGTTCAGCCGGAGCACTTGGATGAACAAAAAGGCTGAGAGGGGTTTAAGCGGTTTGCCCAAGGTCACCCAACTGGTAAATGGCAGAGTCCCATGACCCCTCATCCACTCTGCTCACTCTTACCACCATAGAACTGTGCTGTTCAGGAGAGCAGGGGAGAGGACAGAGGCAAATCAGACAACAAAGGAGGGTTAACGTGGCCTTGCAGGTAAGCCCTCCACTCACTAGCCCAAAAGTCCAACAGCCTGTCCTACCTCAGCCATGATCAGCCTGTTCCTGTTTCCCAGGGTAGCTGGCCTCTGGCTCCCTCCCCCAGTGTCCCTGAGCCCCCCAGCTCCCTGAACTCCGAGCCTCCCTACCGTGTGCCTAGGCTGGGACTCCTCTCTCGATCAGGTCTGCTGGCTGTGGCCAGGGGCTGGCTGGGGGTGCTGGCGAGGGGGAGGGGGCCAGCGGAGCTCCTCTGGAGCTGTCCTCTCTTGGTGTGTCCAGGCAGGAATGAGCCCAGGGCCTCTGGTGGCTGCAGATGCAGGGGCTACATGGGTTCTCCCCCTCATTAGGTTTGCAGACTTCACCCCCGCCCCTGGTGGGGAAGCGGAGGATGGCCAGCCGGGGGCCAGCTTCTCTGCTCCTCCTTCCTTCTCAGGCTCGGCTCCAGGCCTGAGCACAGGGAGGGGGAGAGGCGGCTGGGGGGAAAACAGGAAGTTAGGTGGTCAGGCTGCGGGCCAATTCACAAGACTGGAAATTTGGAACAACAGAGCCCCCATTTCTGCTCCTTCCCCCCGCCCCAAGCCCCAGGACAATGCTCTTAGCAGCCGCTTGGAATCCTCCAAGCCCTAGGGAGGGGGAGAGGGGAGGTGAGGACCAGAAGACAACACATGTTCCAGGCCAGATGTGCTCCTGGCCACATCCAGCTGTTGCTGCCCACTCATCTTTCTTGCTGTTTCCTCAGGGATTAGCCATGCTCAGAGAATAGGCTGTTTGACTCGGGCCTGTGCTGACGTTGGCTGAGGCCCCAGTCTCCTCGACACAAACCATGCTCCCCCTCCCTCTCCCTTCTTCTGGGCTTTGGGGCTGCCTCAAGCCAGTTCTTTCACTATGACTTGGGGGGGGGGGATTGGCCAGGCATTCGAAGATTTCAGTATCAACTGGTGCCCCACCCCCACCCCAACCATGGAAGATTTGAGGGGAGGGGCAAATTGGCCTGGAGCTCCCTCCAAGGTTAATCCACTGTCCAGACATTCCCCCTCACACCCCCACCCCTCTCCTACCACCAGACTGGAAACTTACAGAAGGCCCTAAATCACAGAGCTGCGAGGCACCTCCAGATTCCTACCTGAGCTGGAATCTTCTTTCCAATCATCCCACAAAATCGGCATCGAGCCTCTACATGATCTCCACCAACGGGAGCTCACTCCTTCCCCCAGCATTTGTTTTGAAAAATATGTTTTGTGGATCTTTTCTGTTTATACATCACAGTCATTTCTACCTTCTCCTTCCATCCAATCAACCAACCAGTCAATAGACACTTATTAAGTGCAAAGACACAAATTATTAAGTGGCTTACATTCTAACCAAGAAGACAATGTGTGTGTAAATGTAATTAGATACTGAACAGATACAAACTAAACAGAAGGGGGGGAGAAGGCACCAGAAGCTGGTCGAAATCGATCTTACATGAAGAAGAGCAACATAATAAGGCTGGAAAGGTAGGTTGTGAAGGACTTTCAATGTCAAACAGAGGCATTTGTGTTTTATTCTGGAGACAATAGGGAGCCATTAGAGTTTTTTGAGAAGAAGAGTGATACAGTTAGACTTGTGCCATCGGAATATCATTTTGGCAGGTGGGTGGAAAATAGGGTGTACCCCTGTGACTTCAGGCAAATAGCTATACCTCTCTAGGCCTGTTTTCTCATCCATAAAATTCAAGGTTGGACTAGATGGTCTCTGAGGTCTTTGTCAGCTCTAGATGAATGATGATGATGGTGGTGGTGGTGGTGATGGTGATGGTGATGGTGGTGATGATAATGATGGTGATGATGATGGTGATGGTAATGATGGTGGTGGTGGTGATGGTGATGGTGGGATATGGATGAAGATTCAGCAAAGGAGACAGAGAAGGAGTGGTCAGAGAGGTGGGAGGAGAACCACAAGACCCCAGTGTCCTGAAAACCTAGAGAGATGAGAATATTGAGGAGCAGTGATCAGCAGTGCTAAAGGCTGAAGAAAGGCCAAGGAGAATGAGGTCATTGTATATGGCCATTAAGAGATCACTGGTAACTTTAGATAAAGAAGTTTCAGCTGAATATTGAGTTGGAAACCAGATTCCAAGTTGATAAGAAGTGAGTCAGAGGAGAGAAGGTACAAGTAATGCCTTTTCCCTCAGAATTTGATTGTGAAAGTACGTATAGGATAATAGCTTGAAGACCTCCATATAAGGGACAGTAAAGTCAGGTGGAGATCTTTAAACGATAAGGGAAACCAGAAAATGTACGTAGGTGGGAAAGAAGAAACCAGCACATTGGGAGAGATCGAAGATTCCAGAGAGGGAATGATTGTAGCTGCAGAAGATGGGAGGAGAAAGGATCAAGGGTATAATTAGGGAGGTTGACTTTGACCAGGAGAAGAACCATCTCTTCATCAGAGACTGGGGTAAAGGAGGTGAGAATGGGGCATTATGTCAAGGCATTGTGAGAAGTAGAGGAAGAAAGAAAAGGGAATCTGTGGAGAATCATCTCTATTTTCTTAGTCAAGTATGAAGTAAAGTCCTCAGCGGAGAGGATGATGGAAGGGATTTGTGTGGGAGGCTTGAAGAGAAGAGAGATGTTGAAACAATCACTGTGGGGTGGGAAGTGTCAAACGCTCCCAAGTGCTACCCAAATTAGATTAAAATGTAATTGAATCATATTTAACAAAATAAATAAAAATACGACAGAATATGTGGTTTTCTAAGTCAATATTTGACCCAAAGGGATCCTTACGTACAGTTTAATGATTCCTGTTTCTATTTAAGAGACAGTTCGTTGGATAGAGTACTAGGCCTGGAATCAGGAAGATCCAAGTTCAAATTTGACCTCAAACACTTACTGACTATGTGACCCTGGGCAAGCCACTTAACCTCTGATTGCCTTAATCCACTGGAGAAGTAAATGGCAAGCTACTCCAGTATCTTTGCCAAGATAACCCCATGGGGAATATTGGCATGCTAAGGTCTATAGGGCCACGGAGAATCAGACATGACTAAAACGATCGAACAAAAAAAGCTTCTATTTGAGTTTGACACCATTGGATCAATTAAGGAAGAATAGATGGATTGCCTTGCTGAAGTGAGGGTTCAGTTCATATTAGAAAACAGATTTGCTCCAGAACTGTTTAGCAGCAGAGAAGTAGGAGTGGTTGATGGGAGTAATTCCAAGTTGGGGTTTGGCAAGGCAAGGCAGTGATTGGACAAAGAGTCAAGGGATTTGAGAATAGAGGATGGTGTTACTTTGAGTTAATTGGGTCAATACTGGGAAGGGAGGAGAGTGAAGAAAGAGCAAGGATAATGGCTTTCAGAGTACTAGGACATGAGTCAGAACTCCTAGGTTTTCATTCTAGAACACTGACTCACTGTAGAATTCGGGGCTCTCCTCACTAGACTTTATCATTTAAACAGTGGAAGGGGATCGTAGGAACACATCACATTACCTCTTTCAAAGTGGGATGCTTCCTTTGTTGTCATTCAGTCCGGCAGTCATGTTGGATTCTTCGTGGACCATAGCACACCAGTACTCTCTATGGAGTTTTCTTGGCAATGGTACTGGAATGGTTTGCCATTTCCTTCTTTAGTGGATTAAAGCAGAGGTTAAGTGATTTGCCCAGGGTCACACAGCTAGTAAGTGTCTGAGGTCAGATTTTAACTCATGTCTTCTCCCCTCTACAATATTCTGTTCAAGTGCTCATCTACCCTTTGCTTGAAGACCTCCAGTTAGGCAAAACCCACTATCTCCTGAAGTATGTCATTCTCTTAGGATCACAGAACTCAATCCAATTCAACAAAAATTTAATTAGCACCCACTGAAACTTTTACCTACTATGTATTAAGTCCTATGTTTGGTGCTGGGAACATAGTAAATCAAAAATTCCAAAGTCCTTGCAAATCCCAAGAGCTTGCAGTCCAATAGAAAGATTACAACATGTTCACAAGAATAATTTTGCTGTTGTTCAGTAGTTTAACTGAGTCCAACCCTCTGTGACCCCGTGGACATGCCAATGCCAATATTGTCCTGGCAAAGATACTGGAGTAGTTTGCCATTTCCTTCTCCAGTTCATTTTACAGAAGAGGAAACTGAGGCAAACAGGGTGAAATGATTTGCCCAGGGTCACACAATTAGTAACTATCTGAGGTCAAATTTGAACTCAGGTCTTTCTGACTTCAGGCCCAGGGCTCTGTGCACTATGGCTCCACCAAGCTGCCACTATACAAACATAATACAAGGTAATAATAATACCCTATGATACCAACATTAGACCTACACTCCAAAGAGATCCAAAAAAAAGGAAAAGGACTCATATATGCAAACATTTTAATAGTAGCTCTTTTTGTGGTGTCAAAGAACTGAAGACTAGGGGATGTGTCCATCAACTGGGGAATGGTTGAACAAGTTATGATATGTGAATGGAAGACTATAGTGTTGTAGGAAATGACGTAGGGGATGGTTTCAGAGAAACCTGAGAAGACTTGGATGAACTCATGCAAAGTAAAGAGAGCAGAACCAGGAGAATAATTTTTTGCAACAACATCGCAAAGACAATCACTTTCAAGAGACTAAGGAACTGATCGATGCAATTACCAATCACAAGTGCAGTGGGCACATGGACAGCAAACAGTACATGCTACCCTCCTACCTAAAGAGATGACAGACTCAGAGTGCAGACTGAGACACATATTTTCTGGACATGGCCAATGTAGAAATTGGTTTAGCACAACTATGTATATTTGTCATAAGGGCTTTGCTTTCTTTTTTCTTTTTCTATGAGGGGAAAGGCAGAGTGGAGGCAAAATAGGTTTCTGTTTATTGAACAAAAATTAATTTAAAAAGACAATAGCTGACATTTTATAGCATTGTAAAGTTTGCAAATCCTTTACATACATTATAGTATATCTTATCTAATTGTCACAGTTCTGTGAAATGCTATTCTTATCACCATTTTAAAGATTTAAAGAAACTGAGGCCCAGAAAAATTAATTGATTTGCCCAGATCACTTAATTGAATTGAAATTCAGTAGGATTCAAACTCAGGTCTTCCTGGTTCGAAGTCCAATAGGCCACCTAGTTGTATAGGGGAGACAGAGAGAGCTAGGCAAAATGGGAGGAGAGTAGGCATTGCTTCCTTCTTTGCCTTTGTCTCAGCACATGGCCTGGAACATAGTAGGTGCTGATTTTTTTTTTTGAGGAAGATATCATTTTTAGCTTGAAGTGAGATGAGGAGTGGGGAGGGGAGAAGGAAAAGATTGCTGGAACAAAGGCACAAAGACAGGAGAAGCCAGGATGAGGACAGGTAGAATGAGAACAGCCCTTGAATGCCATGCTAAAGGGTCCACCATTAATAAATGCTGCTCCATCTTTGCTCACTACTCTAACCACAAAGGGAAGGGCAACCCTTAATGGGAGAAAGGGAAAGAGTTGGGCCTTAAAGAAAGACTTTGATGCCCAGTTCCTATGGATAACCATCAAAGTCTGGAGAGACCCCATCCCTGCTCTGAAATTTATCCCCCACACACAGCAGCACCAGAGTCCAATTCAGAGAGCTGTTTGGCCTAGACCAGAGTGCCCAGGCCAGAGTCACCTGAAGCAGATCCAAACTGTGCGACCCGGAGTCCGGTTTGGATCAGATACATTTGGTCCTGAGCTGCCCAGCCCAAAGCCCAAAGCCCAAAGCCTAGCTCCAGGCATGTACTGACTGGGACAACTAGCCCAAATGCTCTTTTACCACCATACCCAGGTCCCTGTATTGGTAGAGAGAACAACTTGAGAATCCTGATGCTTCTGTCTCATACCTAGCAGGCTAGGGCCCCAAGTCAACTGGAATTTCTACAGTCCTTTGGCAGCCAAACCTTACCTCCTCCCCTCATCTCCATCCTGAGATGAAAATTACTCCTTTCTCCATTACTTCTTTCCAAAATCTGATTCCAGTATAGCTGAACCTTACTCCTCCATGGCTGCAAATCCCAACCAATTCAATTCTATTCAACATCTATAAAAATGGTCCATTTTGTGTTGGGCACCATGCTGTCTGGTACTAGCACTGGGGGTACAAAGACAAAAATGAGACAGTCCCTGCCCTCAATGACCTTACATTCACCCCTGTTGCATCCCGACTCTATGGTTGACAAACTCCACTTTCGTTGGAAACCTCTTCCTTGCAGTCTTCTGCCCTCTTAGTGAAAAACAAAGTTTCATTGACAATCTTTTTCACCCCACAATAATTTCTCAATAACTCTGCCCCTATTCCCCTCAAAGACTCCTCCCTTGTAACAAAGTACAGGCAAGCAAAACCAAGGGCTGTGTTGGCCATAGTCGCCTCATTCTGCACTAATGATTTCTGTGCTGATAGGCCATCAACATAATTCCCCATTAGGCCTCTGACATTTGGTCATTACATTGATCAGGGTTCTGAAGCATTTCAATGGTGTTTTCATCTCAAACTCATAGAAACCCAGCTGGCTCCAGGTGACGCTGGAGAAACATGGCTGGCCTCTCCATTACTGGCCTCTCTTTTTTTCTCCCAACACATACAGCAGAGAGGAATTGGCCAATTTTGCGCTACCTACTGTTTCTTCCAGGCCTTCCTTCTGTTGTTATCATTTGCCTACACTGATATTTGCTCCATGATCCTTGTTGCTACTGACTTCCAAGTCCCTTCCCCCACACTACCACCCCCTTTCTCAAAGTGCCTCCACACCATCCTCTCCCCGTCATACTTAACAACTTCAGCTCATGAGTCAATATGTCTTTGATCATCCTGGCCCCCAGTTCATCAACCATCATCTCAAGTCCCGTGACACATTTTTTCACTTGACCTCAGCTGCCCCCGGAAGTAGTCATATCTGAGCTCCATCAACATGGGCTCAGTGGGATGCTTTCCCCTCAGCAGTGCTGAAACATCTGTCCCTAAAGGAAGGGCAGATGTTAATGTGCCCCCCACTGGGGGAGGTGGGGCTAGCAGACACAGGCCTTTATGCTTCTGACCCCCAGATTGCTCCCTCCAAGGTGTTAATCCAGTGTAGGCTTTGCTCAGACCTCACCCTTCCTGACCCCTTTGTAGTGTTTGATGTAGCTGACTGTTGCTCAATCATTTAAATCATATCTGACTCTTAGTAACCCTATTTGGGGTTTTCTTGGCAGAGATACTGAAGTAGTTTTACATTTCCTTCTCCAGATCATTTGATAGATGAGGCAACGGAGGCAAACAAAGTGAAGTGACTTGCCCAGGGTCACACAGCTAGTAAGAGTCTGAGGCTGGATTTGAACTCAGAAGACGAGTCTTCCTGATTCCAGGTTGGGTGCTCTATCCATTGCAGCCACCTAGCAGCCCTTGTTGTTGACTGCTATCTCTTTAACTTATCAATGGTCTTGAAATGGACCTTTTCCTGATACTATGGGAAAATGACCCATTCCATGGAGTTCATATAGTCCTTTGTTCTGCACCTCTGCAGTGCACATGGAGGGAAGGACTCCCAGGTTTTCTCAGACACATCAATCTTACTTCTCAACAACTCCTGAGCTTTGTTCAGGAGGTGGGGGTGGGGGTGGTCTCAACTGCTTTTCCAGAAATGTGTTTTGGGCTTCCCAGCATGCCCCACCTCACCCAGACAGACTTCTGTTGGGGAGCTGCACTTTTAGTGCAAACTCATGTGGGTGGATGGAGGGGGACAAATGTTAAGGGAGAGAGGAAGAGAAAGAAGATGGGATAAGGGGAAAGAAAATGACTGCAGAGGCAAGGAGGCTGCATGTGGCATGTCCTTCCACCAAGATTTGTAGACATAGAGCTTTGTCCCTCTTCCCCTAGGAGAGAAATGATTATTAATAACCAATGATTTGGGGGGATCCAGAGTTTCCCCCTTTTTCTAAAATCCTGATTTTAAAAGTTCAGCTTCATAGGGGCTGCTAGGTGGTGCAGTAAATAGAGCACTGGCTGCGGAGTCAGGAGGACCTGAGTTCAAATCCAAACTCAGACACTTAACACTTACTAGCTGTGTGACCTTGGGCAAGTCACTTAACCCCAACTGCCCTGCATTCCCTCCTCCAAAAAAAAAACAAAAAAAAAAGTTCAGCTTCTTAAAGGACATCACTGAAAGGGAGATTGAATTAATAACCCACCTTGGTGGGAAAACCATTGTGCTCTACTCAGATTTGAGTGCAGATAAATTCTTTGAATTGATTGCCCAAGGGAGGGAGGGAGCCATGATTTAGAAGTAAAGGACATAATCAAAGTTCATTTGAATAGCTTCAGTCCCTCATTGTAATATTCATTCTCTCATTAATTGTTAAGCAATCAGAGCTGATTGCCACTTGTGAGAATACCCCTCTTCCAATGGGCATGCGAGCTGTGAGCCTGCCACCATAAGGGTCTTTGGTCTAAGAGAGAGCTGGCCAAACGACCATCCTTTTATTAAAATGCTGAGATTACTGATAAAGTTAGTAAATTACCCAGAAATTGTGTCTCTTGAACTTGCTAATTACTGCTATTGATGCCAAACATGATTGCATATACTGAGGCTTCTCCCCCTACCTGCCTCTACCAGACCTTGGCCTTGTTATGTCTTGGTAACTTTACCCTGGAGAGCAATAGCTGCAGAATCCTGAAGGCTCACTGGCTCAGTAGATGGTGGGGATCCTGATATTAAGAGAGAGAGACTTCTGTGGCTCTCCCATGCACATGTTTCTAAGGCATAGCTCCTTCTACCCAAGATTGGGTGTTGGCCTGATATCCTCGATGTGGCTCCAGAACAGGGAAGGCCTCACTGCCCCCCATGCCCACAGTTTGGTTTACTTTGGGTCACAGATAGAAAGAATGTTTGCCATTTGCTATTTGGGGGAAATTATCCTTTTTCCACCATGATGATATATGATATCTGATTAATATTTGCTAGCCTGGGGGTATGTCATGTAATGACTAGCTGTTGATTCAGAGAACAAGGGGACTCACAACAAGAATTTAAGTAGATGTGACCCCAAACTGGGTATGAACAATTGGAGGTCACATAAAGGGGCATTAGACACATACCGTGTCATCATTTTACCACCTTCCACTTCATTTCACTTATAAAATGAGGTCTCTGAGGTCCTTGCCAGGTTTAGCTAGACCTAGGATCTTATGTGTGACCTTGGACAAGTCACATCTCCCTGAGCCTCAGTTTCCTTCTCTGTAAAATGAGATTGGACAAGCTAGCCTCAAAGGTCCCTTCCAGCTCCAGATCTGGGGTCTCATAATAATGGGGTTTATAGTTATACATTGGTGTCTTGGGCCCCTTTAGAATGTGAACACCATAGCGGCAGGAATCATGTTTTTGATGCAGTATCTCTCCTGATGAGAGACCTCTATATGGTACGGACATTCAATGTATGCTTGCTGAAATGAGTGACTAACTGTGCTCCCCAGAAGCACTTATGTGTGTGTAACTTGGGTGGAATAAGTTGTGCTGCCCTGGACCCCCTCCCTCCCCCAGGGACTGGGGACATTTAAAGTGCTTTTCTGTCTTGACTCTGTAGGGCTTAGGACAAATCTTGGCCTGGACATGTAAAAACCCTTCAGTTCCCAGGCTCCCCATACCCCACCCTTGGCACTTAGCCTATGGACCTGACCATGGTGACCACACCTTTGGCATGGGCCAGACACCCTGATTCCTTGAATGCAGCCAGGCAAGAAGAAGAGAATATGAAGTGCCTTCTTCATGGATGTGAGTCCCAGATGTGCTCACAATTCCTGGAATGTCCAGCTCCCAGGAGCCCCCCTTCCAGGAATAATACAGGGCTGATGACCATTCAGCCCTGACCTATACAGAGAGGAACTGGGACCTGGGCTGGCCTAGGAAACTTCACATCAGTACTGGGAAGGTGGAGGCCATGCACAGGTCACAACTCAGGAAGGGAACAGTTGGATCCTGGAGATAGGTAGGGGACTGACCTGAGAAGCCAACCTTTGACCCACCTTCCCACTGCATTCTAGTACCTAAAGTATATGCTACCATCCATCGGCACTCTTCCCCACCCCCAACTGACCTACCAAAGACCCACTGGGCCTCCAGCCAAAAGCCTTTAGCATCTATTCTCAGGGGGTTTGTCCAAGCCCAAGGCATACTGGGAAGAGGGAGTGTTCGCTCTTCTTTGGGGGTGAGGAGGTATGCTGGTTCCCCTTTGGACACAGCCCCACCCCCCAGGTGCCTGACCTATCTTCTGGTCCAAAATCTTCCACAATGTGGGGCAGAGGGAAAGAAGGCTTCGTTTCATACAAGAGAAGGGGGGTGGTTTAATGTCTGCTGCCAAGATCCAGCCAAACTCCCCATCTGAGAAAATTCTTGGAAACTCCAAAGAGCCAGGAAGCTCTCAGGCTAGCCTAAGCCAGGGCCACCTGCTCAGGCTGTCCTCCCCTCAGATCACTCCCCAGCCTTGGCCTCAGGTTATCCTGTGTCCCAGCAGCCAGCAGCATCGGCCTGAGCCCCTGAACCTCCCCCCACTCTGGCCTGGAGTACAATCCAGAGCCAGGTTAATGAAAATCAGGCCCCTCACAATGACAAAAGCAGGCCAGGAGACTAGCATCCATAACTCTGCTCTGGGTCAGGGTTGCCTGGAATCTGTCAGGGAAGGCTGCAGAGGGGGGAGGAGGAAGGGAGGGAGGGCGGGCGCTCTGTGTATGCTGGCTTCTAGCAGACACTAGGGTCTCAGAGGTGGGGAAAATGAAGAGCAGGAAAAGGGGGGAGGAGGTTGGGCCATGGGGCCCAAGCCAATGCATATTTTGTGGGCTGGATGGAAGTTTTGCAGGAGAATGCTTTTTGAAACTAAATGATGTTCAGAACAGTTTGCCTGAGTTGCCTGGTACCCCAGGAGTGCAGGGAAGGAAGCTTTCTCATCCCCTTCCATTGTCCATCCTGCCTACCCCTGCCCCACCCCCCAAAGAACTTGGTAACAACCTCTCCAGCCTGGATGAAGGTCAGGAGACCTAAGTTTCAGCCCCAGCTAACCTATAAGAACAAATGGAAATTTCAGCTCCAGCATTAGCTGTAGGATCTGTAGGCCTGTCTGTTCATGTATAAGATGGGAATAACAGTACTTTCACTACCTAATTCACAGGACTGTAGTGAAGAAAATGTTTGGAGGGAGGGGCAACTGTGGGTGGTCTCTGAGCTCTATCCTCCATAGGGGGCTCTCTTATCTTTTCTTTCTCTGTCATCTCATTTGGTGATCTCATCAGCTCCCAGGAGTTCAATGAGTATGTCTATCCAGATGGTTCTCAGATCTATAGATCTGGCCTCAACCAGTCTCTGGAGCCTGAGACCTACAACACCAACTGGATGTCCCATAGGCATCTGAGGGTCTTCCTCTCTAAAATGAGGGGGTTGGGCTCCATGGAGTCTGAGGTCCCTTCCAGCTCCAAATCGACAATACTCTGGCCCAAAGTTGTCTTTGTCTTAGACCTGACTCCTCTTCTAAACATTGCTAATTGTTGAGAACACCAGTACCCAGTTACCAGGGTTTGACAGCTTGGTGGCATCCTCAGTCTCCATGCCACCATTGAATACATTGCCAGGTCTTGTCCTTTCTACCTCCACTGTCCTATCTGTGCCCAGTTCTCCTGCCAAGCCCAGAGGTCACCCTAGCTTAGGGTAAGCACACTGCATACCTCCCAATTTTAGTCTCAGCCAGAGATGCCAAACCTAGTGGTGATTTATCTATGAACTACTAAACAGCTCTGGGGTCAGAGTTCTCCAGATTTGGAATCCTAAATCTGAGTCTGTTTTTTACTGAAACAGGCTCAGCCCAGGAGGGAAGGTCTTTGTTTGCCCTTTCAACTTGTTGGCAAGTCCAGCCTTTTCATATGCACAGAAGACCAGCAAAGTCTAGGCTACAGAGGCTTACTTTGATGGATCTCATTTGGGGGGCTCCCACTGGTTGGGTGGGGTGGGCAAGTTAAAGTTTGCCCCCTAAAGCCACACACACACACACACACACACACACACACACACACACACACACTTTTATATGAACACTTTACTAATTTAAAAATATTTTTTATATATTTTTTCAAATTATATGCAAAATTTTTTTAACATTTGTTTTAAAAATGTTTGAGTTCCAAATTCTCTCCCTGCCTTCCTCTCCTCCCCCTCCCCTGAGACAACAAGCAATGAGGTATAGATCTTATGTGTACACTCTTACAGCAGCAGAAAGCAAAACAAGGAACTGGGAAGTGACTTTCTGAACTGGATTTTTGTTCTCTGCTCCCCTAAGCCACCCTAACATCCACAAGGACAGGACGATCTCATCTGGGGCCTCCTCCCTCCCCAGCCAGCACACAGCTTTGAGCCTGGTAGGCTGAAAGTAAGCAGCCGCCTGGCCTAGTGGAGGAAAATGAGAGAAAGGTCCTGGAAGGAAGACATTAGCCTTTAATAATTTCTGGGGAGAGGAAAGAGCTCAGCTTGTAGGGGGAGAGAAGGGACAGATTGTCTGCTCCAGGAAAGCCCCAGAGACCTCCTGTTGAGGCTGAAGCATGAGGTCAAGGTCAAAGGCCAAGACCTATACCAGCTGAGCCACCTTCTGCAGGCTGGTGAAATGGGCTGTTGCCACGTGGTGAATGAATTTCTCCTCATCCTCTTCTAGTTTGGCAAAGGTTGAAAGAAAAGCAGAAAGGTAGAGGGGTTCTGAGTTGTAGGGTAGAAGTGGGCTGGGGCTTCCTCCCAACTGCTTTCTCAGATATGTAGCACAAATGTCATGGTTTCCATTTTACAGATGAGGAAACAGTGAGAAATGACCAACCCAGGAGCACCTACTTACTGAGTATCAGAGGCAGGAATCAAACCCAGGTCTTATCTGAGGCCCAATCTAGAGCTCAAGATCTCAGTGAGGTCCCAGTGAGGAAATTGAAGCTGAAAGATATCAGAGGATCAAACATTTAGAACTATATTGTGGAATCTGGAATCTATAGCTGGGAGGGATCTCAGACACCAGCTCCAACCCTCTCATTTTACCCAGGAGCAAACTGAGGCCCACAGAATGGAAAGGACTGGCCCAAGGTCACACAGAGGATCCTAGATTTACAGCAAGGGCTCTTAACCTGGGTCCACAATGGGTAACCCCCAATGGATTTCAAGGGGGCAGTGAACTAGAATGGGGAAAACTGTCTATGTGAATGAATGTATGAATGCATGTATGTATAGCTTTATTTTCACTAACCTCTCATTGAAATTAGAGAGGGAAATCTCTCCCTTATTTTTAAATAAACATTCTTTTGAGAATGTTGTCCATAGGTCTGGCAAAGGGGCTAAGGACACAAAAAGATTAAGAACCTGGGAGCCAGAAGGGCCCTCAGAGGCCAATCACTGAAGCCCAGGGAGAGGGATGATTTGCCTAAGGGAACATCAGTAGTAAGCATCAGAGGCAACATTTGAACCCATGCCCTTGGACTCCAGAGTCAGGATTTTTTCCACTAATCAGTAAGGTCATGTGACTAGTTAGCAGCACAACCAGGATTTCAACCCAGATCCAGAAGCCTCCAAATTGAGGGCTTTACACTTGATTGAATTCTATAATGCTTTCTGCCAGTTTCTACATGATCCAAAGTGCCCAGGGAGGGAGGGCAAGTCTGATTATTCCCATTTTACAGAGGGGAAAAGTGTGCCTTACTCTATCCATCCCATACATAGAGCCTGCCCAGCTGACCCTATTCAACAGGGATATATGGAGTAGCATTATTGATGTCCAACATTAGCATACACTTACCACCTCCCTCCCAAACCTCAGGACCCAAAAGTTGCCCCAGAGGATCTGCTCAGACCAGCCTCCGCATCCCACCAAACTCTAGCACCCCCACTTACTTTGATACAGGAAAATCACCCCTTGTTCATCCAGCACCCTGGACACTGGATAACACAACAGGTGGATTGTGTGTCCTAGATTGAGAGGCACAAGTTTAGGATGCCATTGGATGGGATGGGAGCCAATTCAGATAAATAAACATTTATTAAGGGCCCAAGGCCCTGGGGGATAGATAAAAAAAACCAAAACTAGTCCTGCCCTCTTGGAGTTTACAATCCACACATACAAATACTACCATCAATTAATTCTGACAATCTCCCCTGAGACTATGAGCTCCTTGAGGGCAGGGACTGGATTTTTTGTTGGTTTGGTTTGGTTTGGTTTTGGCCTGTGCTTTTAGCACAGTTCTAGCATGTATTAGGTGCTTATTAAACATTTATTGACTGATAAGGTAATTTCAGAAGGGAGTGAACATTAACAACTAGCCAGACAGTGGCTTTCCCATCCAGAAGTTCCCAGATGTTGTTTGGGCAGCCAGAGCCCAAGAGAGAAGGGCACCTAATTGGAGGTGGGTCTAAGGAGTTAATATATTCACCTCACACATTATAGGCCTTTAGAGGGACTGGAGGATTTAGGCTTGGAAGAAACTTTAGGGTCTCATTTTGCAGAGGAGAAAATGAGCCTCAGGGAGGAAAAAAGACTTGCCCAGGGTCACACAGCTCATCAGTGGCAGATCTAGGGTTCCGATTCAGGTTTTCTGATGACAAATCCAGTGCCTTTCCCCGACTCCTGCCAGGAGACTGATCAGCTGAATAAGTGATAGCTTAAGCTCCCAAAGTAATGTGGGAGAGGGGGGCTGTTGTTTGTCCTTCCTTCTCAAAGAGGACCAATGACCTCAGGAGGGGGATGTCTTGACTTGTAAGTGAATTGGATTTAAGTGAGGTAGGGCAGTGCAAAGTCACCAGCCTTACTCTTTCTTCCAGGGTCGTCAAAGTCCAGTGGCAACACATAGGCCAGGACCACTGGAGATGGGCCCCAGGAGAGGAGGGACAAATAAGGCAACTGAGGTCCAGAGAGGGGATGTGACATCTCCATCACTGGGCCCCTATGAGTGTTGTGATAACGAGCACACTGGAGCATCCAGGTTCCACTTGGACCCAGCTGAGAGCACTCCCACTCAATGACTTCCATCTTTGTGTTCCCCACCCCACCCCAACTTTCCTGGGGCCTCTTGCTGTGTGGCTATTATTGGCATATGGGGCCAAAGGACTCTGGATTTGGAGTCAGAAGATGGGGGCTTCCATCTCAGCTCTTCATTCACCTGGGGCCTTGGACAAGTTTGTTAATGACTCTGGGCTTCTCTCTCCTCCTTATAAGAGGGGAAGGACAAGGGGACCTCTGGGGGCCTTCTTGGATCTTGATCCTCTAATCCAGTGGTTCTCAAGCTGTGGGTTATGTTCAATTTGTAACAGTGAAAATATATCCTGCATATGAGATAGATTCATAACAGTAGCAAAATTACAGTTATGAAGTAGCAACGAAAATAATTTTCTGGTTGGGGGTCACCACAACATGAGGAACTGTATTAAAGGGTTGTGGCATTAGGAAGGTTGAGAACCACTAATAAGGAGAGTCAGTGGTAGCCAGTAGGGAACAGGGGCTGGTCATGATGGACACCCAGCAGTGGAGTCATTCAGGGACTTCAGAGAGGCCTTGGCTAGGGCCAGAGGCAGGAAGCAGTGGAGAGAGAAGGGCCTGGCACTGAGGCAATGCCAATGCAGGGCGGGGGGCCAGGTGCTGGGGCATTACCTATGTAGAGGACTGTAGTTGTCCGCCTGTTCCATTGTTGGCTGTGGACATAACTGAGGGCCTGGGATAGGAAAAGGCCCACTCCGGATAACATGTTTTCTGTCTAGAGGGGAGAGAAAAGAAATCTGAAGGTTATGGGGCCTGGCATGCAATAGCAGCCCTGTTGCATTTGGGCTGGCCCAGGCTCTCCTGCCCCATCAATTTAGCCTGCCAAGTACTGGCGCCTAAGGGACACCTGGCATAAAGCCTTAGGAGCCCTGAGAATGATGCCTAGGGTATAAAGGGATAGAGTCCTGGACCTTCAGCCCAAGCAGAGGTCCCCAGAAGGACGCCCACTCCCACTTCGGACCCCTGAGCAGACCCACTCCCTTACAAAACACTTCCAGATGCTGTGCAGTGCCTGCAGGCCCTCCTCCCAGGCAATTCAGTGGAAGAGCTTCTCTAGCTTTGCCTAGTTTAGGAAGCTGGCGCAGGGGAAGAAGGGGAACTTGGCTTTCTGCAATGCACAGGAAGCCAAGGTCAGGGAAAGCCCTGGGTGGGCCGTGGGTTGGAAGAGGGACTCAGTGCTAGCGTTCTCTTTCTCTCTCTCTCTCTCTCTCTCTCTCTCTCTCTCTCTCTCTCTCTCTCTCTCTCTCCAATATATGCATCTGAAATAACGAGTCATCACTATGCTAGGGGCCTCAGAGGTATCCTCAGTCTCCTCTCCATCATGGCCTCCCGGGCTGCTCTGAGCCCTCTCCCTATTCCAGTTTTTAAGACCCCTTTGAGCCCCCTCTCCCTCTCCATTCTGGCCTCCAGAGGCTCTCTGAATCTCCTCTCCATCCAGAGCCTCTCTAAGTAAGGAATACAGCTTGACTAGAGCACAGAGCCTAGATTGTCAAGTAAAGAAAACTCAAGTTGGTCATGTAGGGTGGGACCAGATTATGGGCAGCCTTTAATTGCAGGCTAGGGTCTTGGACTTTTGCCTCGAGGCAGCTGGGTACCACTGTAGGTTTCTAAGCAGGAGGGTAGCATGATGAAAGCCATGTTTTAGGTAAGGTGGTATTCAGGGCAGATTAGCTGGAGGAAAGCCTGGAATGGGGGAGACAAGTTAGGAAGCTTTTGCTGCAGGCCAAGAGTGAGGTGCTGGGGGCGTGAGCAGGCAGTGCCATTGGCAATCCTGTCGATGTAAGATTTTGGAAGAAGAAGAAAGAGAACTTGGTGGAGGGGGAAGAGTTGAGTGGAAGATGGATGGTGCCTTGTGCAGAGGGCAAAGACCAGATCAGGGGAGATGGTTTGGGAAGGGAAGGAGATAGAGTGGCCCAGCAGCGAGGCTAGAGACAGGGTCTACCCCCCCAGTAGCCATGCCCATATGTCCTGAAGGCATTTGGACCCTGAGAAGTAGAGGGTAAGTGAATGTCAGGACTGGCTGTTACAAGATGGCCCTCCTTGACCGAATATACATTTATCCATGAGTGGACCTTTAGGTACAGGAATGCACTTCTACATACGCAAGGCGTGCATTCCCAGATACTTGCACACCTCTGGCCTTCAATACCTTCAGATTAAGAAGTAGAAACTGTAACATGAGAAAGAAAAAAAGAAAGGGAGAGGATCAACCAAGGAGAAGGTGAAAATGAAGGGAGAATGAGAAAAGTGCTCCCCAACACCCAATAACCACCTCCGGCATGGTGGAGAGGCTCTGTAATCTGGAGGGGACCCTGGCTGAGAAAAGGGACGGCAAGAGTACTCTGGGCCTTGGATGTCAACACATGAATGCACAGAGAATGAGCAAGAAAATGTCCTTGAGACCTTGAAGTATTTGAGGGCCTGCCATGTGGAGGAAGAATTAGGCTCATGCAACTTGGTCCCAAAAGGCAAGAGGAGGACAAAAGCAGTGGAGAGAGCACCAGGCAGATTGTGGCTCCCTGCACTGGAATTTGCTTGTAATATTCCAAGCTAGCCTACAGTAAAAAGGCTGGCCCCTGGGGAGGGCAAGTTGTCTTTTGCTAGAGGTGTTCAAAGGCCAGAGGACAAATGGTCAGGGCTGGCAGAGGGGGGATTCTCAGTCAAGTATGGGTTGGGCTAGGTGGCCTTTCTGAGGTTCTGTGAGTCTCTGAGCATCACCCCCACCCTGGTCTGGCCTCCAGGGCCCCTCTGAGCCCCTCTGGGCCCTGTGCTTTCTTGGGCCTTGGGTCAGTGTGGTCAGGTTTGGGAAGTTTTCAAGAGACTAAGGAAGGCAGAGCTACAAAGAGGTGAAACAGCAGCCCGGTTTCAGAGGCCAGAGGCCTGTCTCGCTGTCACCAAAGGGGACGGCCCTGGTCCACAGCTGCTGCTTGCTGGAAGAACTTCCTCTGACTTGTGTTCTCCCTCGTGGGATAAGGATACAGGAAATAGAAGGCAAGGAGGTTGGAATGGAGAGGCAAGAGGGAGGAGGAAGGGGACTCTGGAACCCCTGGGGAGGCAGCGGGCTGGGACTTAGCATCCTGGCCAGGCTCTGAAGTGACTGGCTGCAGGATCCAGAGTTCTAGTTCACCTTTGTGGTGGGAGGAAGGAAGGGAGGGAAAAAAGAAGGAAGGGAGGGAGGAAAAAGAAAGGAACACAAGGAAGAGGGGGAAGGAAAGAGGGAGGGAGGAAAAGAAAGGAAGGAGAGGAAAAGGCAGGACCTTAGAAAGATCAGAAAGCAGGCCCAAAGACAAGCCTAAGAAATTCCACCTCAACTTCCCAAGCTGCCATGTGTCTGGGGGAAGAAGACTTGAATGCTTACTGCAGGGGAGATTCTGGTGCCAGAGGTGCTAAGAGCAATGTTGTGTATTGGCAGCACACAGAACCTGCAGTCTGAGGCCCTGGGTCTGCATGTAGCAATTCTGCTTGGTCAAATCATTGTCTTGTCTGAGCCTCAGTTCGCTCCCTTGTAAAATGAGGTGAGACTTTTCACTTCAAACACATTATGATAAGAAATATGTAGGGAGTGCAAAGGAGTGAAAGTGCCTTTCAATAACAAGGGAGAGCTCCCAAGAGAATGGAGGGAGAGGGGAAAGCATGATGGTGGGAGATTTGCTAACCCTTCCCCCCTGCCTTTGACACAGCCCAGCCCTTATCAAGGACCCAAGCGGGAGCCCCTGGAAGCCAGAGGCCCCCTGGAAGGGGGCTGGCCATGGGCCCATCACCATGTATGTTCTTACTATGCTTAACATAGCTAACCTAGCTCTAACCTTAAGCCTATGTGGTATGTACACAGTACAAGTATTATTCTAGACAAGAAAATTGAGGCAAGAAAGTCCTCCATGTGCACCCATGTCTCCTGGCTCTAAGCTCAACCCTCTCTCCACTATACCACACTGCTTCTGGGGAGTGGATGGCCTGGCAGTGAGGCCCAGGGTAGTCAACTCACCCTCACCACATCCTCTTCTTGGTCCGTAAGGCAGAAAAATAGGGGGATGAGGCTCTGGCAGACTTGGTCTCTCAGCAGGGGTGACTCCATGCCCTCCATACTGCCCACCAAGGTTCCAAAGACATAGATGGCACTACCTCAGACAATTTCTCTCTCTTGGAGGCCACACAGGTAGAGGGAAAGATTGCATGATGGTGGGGCTCATCAGACAAATGCCTGGGGTCCAACCAGGGATACTGAGGAACAGAGTGGCCTTAGGAGTCATTGATAATCACTGTCTGGGCACACATCCACTGCGGTCATGCCATGTATGGGTACCCCAAGGTCCCTCCAAGGAATTCATACCTACACAGTCACTGCTACAGGCATGGTCAACATCACACCTGGACAGTAGCAGCACATTTTTCCACAGCCCTTACCAAACCAACCTGCAAATGTCACAGAGATTCACTGGGGCTTAGGTAGGGGGTCAGGGACACTCTACGAAAGGAGCCCAGAGGATCCAGAATGAGACCTGGATTCCAGCTCCTTCCAAGTTGACCCACTTCTTTGGCCTCTCCAGGGACTCTTAGTTCAGAGGGGAGTCCAGATCTGCTGTAAAATGCCCCGTTCTTGTCTGCTATTCACTTGTAAGAGCTTGACTTACAAGAGCATAGGCTAAAGGTGGTGCACCAGGTATGAAGCCTTTTCCCGCCTTTGCCCTCAGCCTTACATCAAGGCACACTTTATCAAACCACAATCACCTGTCTACACCCACACATCCCTCTGGGCATACATATAGGCACATACAGTTATGTACATAAACACCCTGTCACCCACACAAGCACACACATACACACAACCATCCATGCATTTGCACACACGTGTACTAACTAGTTGTATGCCCTAAGGCAAACCTAAGCCTCAGCATCTCCATCTATAAAACAAGGGAGTTGAACTCAATGGACCCCCAAGCTCTGCCTTTATAGTCTAAGGCCCCTCCCAGCTTTTACATTCTCCGTTAGAAGGGCCCTTTTGGGCCCTGACATTCTCCATTCTATGTCTTATGGTCTCTTCCAGGTCTGCCTTTTATGATTCAGTGACTGAAGCTCATAAACTCAACCACCCCATCAGTCTGCACACCATTATTTGTTCCTCTGTGCACAAATACACGCATAACCATACGAGCATCAGCATACTGCCTCATGTGTTTAAGTATACAAACAGACACATAACTCCATTCAAATATATCCCGGAGATCTTATCCCAGGGGCCTACATACACACAACCACAGCCCCATATGCAGGCACACACAGCTGGATGACCTCCATAGTGATCTAATGTCTTGTCCATAGCCACGCACAACAACCTACTTGCACATACTCAGCCCTCATACACATACACTCACATACACAACCCATCCTCATACTCACTGAATCCAGAGGCAACTCCTTTCCTACACGAAACTGACACAGAGGCTCCTAGGGTACAGATTCAACCCACAGAGTCCCAACATCCTACTAGACAACCTGACATGGGATCAGTTCAGGGATCAACACACAAGTCTATAATGATCTTGCCAGTCAGCCATGCCAGCTACTAGCTCTGGTATAGAAGAGAGGGAGCAGTTAGTGAGAAAAGAACTAGACCCAGCTGACCAGTCACCAGGCTGAGTTATGATGGCACAGGTCAGCCTGAAGATTCAGTTACGCCTGTTGAGGAGAAAAGACTAGAGATTGCTCATGACCGCATATGTTTATTGTTGCACACGTAAATTAATGCATATTCAAACACGCCAATTTTTTACTTTACTGTCACATTCATTTGACTATGGTTTGTTCTAGATTCATGTGTAGCAATGTCCCGGTAATCGTTTTTGCATCTGCATTGATGCTTATTGTTAATCTGTAATTTTACACAGGCCTATCAAGAGTGTTATTGTTGCCACTAGCTAGCTTTTGTTGCTTCTGACTGATTGCTGTGGACTGTGAATATGCATACATTGCGCCTGCGTAATGTCCTGTAGGCATGTTGTCACTGCAGTACTCTCTCAGCCAATGTTCTGTATAATGTCCTGTCTATTGCATATATGGTTAGTGAACATTTGTTTTATTTTAGTTTCAATGGCACCATGAGTTGGTTACCTGGGATCTCAGGAAAACCACTCTGGTTTCAAAGAACTGATGTTTGTATATACTGCATAAATATGCTTAGTTAAAGGTTTCAAGATTGCCCCAGCTGATTTTACCAAGGGACTGAAATGAGTTTCAGCCCAGGGGAGGAATGTAACCTACGGCTTAAAGTCTATTTGCATAAGATTCTCCTCAGTGGAGATGGATTACTCAATGCTCCATTCCTGTGTGAGGGGCAAAATTGGCAAGAGATTGAGAGAGAAAAGAGATCCTGGTCTTCCAGCTTTGAGAAAGAAGACATGTCATTTTTGATCCTCTTCAGGTTCCTGTAGAAAGACTCTGGGAAGAAGCAAACATGTGGAGGACCCGGCACCGTGATCTCCAGCCTACACTAGAGACTTCAGAGAATTTCTCCTCAGGTGAGATCTTGCCTGTGCTGAGATACATCACGACCAATGAGATAGCTCATTCACTCTGCATATTACCTGAAATATTCTTATCTGTTGTATACCTTCTCAGATTTCTATTTATCAGCTTGGATAAATAAACTTATTTGCTATCTACTATACGTGTTCATTGTGGAACTAGAGCTTGGTGGGAAGAGAGTTAAGTCTTGGATATTTCACTTGGGATACTCCTTTCCCATTTAGGGAGAGCAATTGGGTACTCAGTTTCAATCTAAAAATTATTTCTCCTAGGTTCAAAATACTTAAGAGAGCAGATAGATAAAATTTTCCCTTAGAACCCTTTCTCTGAGAACAGAGTAGTCAGTATCTGGCTCCAGCCTCCTGCTTCCCCTCTTGGCAGTAATCAAAGTTTCCCTTGCAAAAGGAGAGGTGAAAGAGATTCATCTCTTCGTGTCTCCCGTGAGCCACATGTAGACAGATTCATGTGGACACATATAATCTTACATGGGGGACATGACATACGCCCCTTACTCCCAGACACAAACAAAGCCACAGAAGAAAGGAGATTATGTATGCCCTTTTTGTAAAAGTGGCCTGCTATAGGGATTGAACACTGAATGTGCTGCCAGACTTGGGTGATGGGTGGGGTAATCTTGGTAAGCTCCATTTTCCCCCTCTTTCTTTTTTATTCCTAATTGCAGAAGCTGGCTCTCTGGATCAGGGATGGGGGAGGGATGTATTTAGAAATGAAGGAGATAGAAAAATAGAAGATATCAATAATTTGTTTAAACTGCAGTTATTTTAAGAACAAAAAGTATATGGACACATGAATGGTCAGCCCCTGATATATAAGCCATTTAGAAGCAGGACCCTCCTATTCACATATCTGCACTCCACTCCCTATGTATACACACACCATATAAATAGAGCTCCTCATTCTACATGCACACACAGAGATTTATAGTCATTCACAGACAACCACACAAACATTCCCTTGTATAGAAAAACCCACACAACCACAGAGGCGTATTCAACCTATAAGTAGACAGAAAGCCACTGGCACCCAATTCACACTCAACTCCCTTTGTGCACACACATGCATCTGCTTAAACACCCTCAGCTCCGCATGTCTGGAGCCCCAGAATATCCCATGCTTACACTCACCTTCTGAGAGGAAATATATGCAGTCATATACCAATGGCTTCTCTCTCGACTCCATCCCCTCCTGGGCTTACATCTGCAACCACATGGACGCTCCTAGTCATCACCCTAT
The DNA here is from genome assembly GCA_028627135.1 of Pseudochirops cupreus. Classification (NCBI taxonomy): domain Eukaryota; kingdom Metazoa; phylum Chordata; class Mammalia; order Diprotodontia; family Pseudocheiridae; genus Pseudochirops; species Pseudochirops cupreus. The sequence goes on from CM053582.1 coordinate 9,505,385, forward strand.
CCACAAATACAGGGCTGCCCACACATGCACACAAGGACCATGCTGAACATAACAAGCACTTGGAACAACATAGGCTACTCATTGTCTTGCTGAGACAACTGGGACCCTCTATTCCCCACTGCTACTTAACTATGGTCACCTACGAAACAAAACGGCACATCTGCTCATCCCTACCAATGTCTGCTATTGTCCCTCTAAGCACTTACGGTACACATATATGGAATGTTACACATATACCCACAAACTTACACACACACATGTACATAGATATATCACCTATTTCTATGTGTGCCCCTAATACACACAAGCATATTTCGCCCTACATGCACTTGTGCGTGCCCATATGCACACACATTCACATTTACTGATGCTGTATAAGCATATAATGTTATAAGCTCAACCTCACATTCCCACAGGTAGCATGCACACTCATATATACTCATACGGTATTCTATCGATGCAACCTCACCCCCAAGTATGGACACACACAAACTCCCTGGCACAAGCACACCTACTCTCATGTCCATGCTTCTCCCCGCGTGCACCTACATATGGCCATTCAGACTCATGGGGCCATTTGAACACACATACACACAGACAAGCAAGTTCGTGCATCTCCCTGGGCACCCACAAATACACACTCAATATCACAGCCAAAGACACAAACGCACATGCATGCACACACACACACACACACACACACACACACAATTGTGTGCAGCCATACACTCATCTGCATTGCCTGCCTGTTACTCATTCCTTATACCCTATCTTAGGCCCATGTGCACACAAATCCAGCTGTTTAGCTCCACATTCACATATCCCCTGTTCATACACACACACACACACACACACACACACACACACACACACAATCCATATAGGTTTAGGGAAGACTAGTACCTCTGGTGTGAGGGCTGCCAAGCCCTTTTCAGGGCTCCTTTCCACCTTTGGTGCCCACCTGTTCCACCCAACTCTCCCTTGTAGCTCCAAAAAGCTGTACCATGTGCAGTGGCCGCACTCCAGTAAACCATTTCAGCAGACGGGTTAAACCAGGTTGAGGGTGACTTTTGGCAAGTTGGGGGGATGTCTACCCCAAGCATGTGACGACTTCCCCTGGTGGAATGGGTGGATGAGAACAATTTGCTTCAATGGCCATGATGACAGCTGAAGCAGGCGCTGTGGAGTGCTTAGAGCTTAGTTAGACATCAAAGATGCCAAGGGCATCCACTGCATCTTGAGCCATCGCCTGTCACCTTGACTCTGTCCCGCCATTGAACTGTGATAACTCTGGAGGAGAGAGTAAAGCCAATGACTTTGTGCAACCCTGCCTCACTTAAATACAATTTACAAATGAATCAAAAGACATCACTTCTGAAGAATAAGTAACTTGTTTAATATAGAGGAGAAGCTCTTTACACTCAGTTAAAGCAAGGCCTGGAGCTGACTCTGCCTCAGATTAAGAGCTTCTCATTGCAAAATTCAGACTTAAATGGAAGAAAGTAGGGGAAACCATTATACCATATAAATATGACCTGAATAATATCCCTTATGAATACGAAGTGGAGGTTATAAATAGATTTAGGGGATTAAATCTGGTAGAGACAGTGTCTGAAGAACTATGGATAGAGGTTTGCAATATTATACGGGAGACAGAAACAAAAAAACATTCCAAAGAAAAAGAAAAGCAAGAAAACAAAACGGCCGTCTGATGAGGCCTTACAAATAGCTGAGGAAAGAAGGAAAGCAAAAGGGAAGGGAGAAAGGAAAAGGTATATCTAACTGAATGCTGAATTCCAGAGAACAGTAAGGAGAGATAAGGTTTTCTTAAACAGCAATGCAAAGAAATAGAAGAAAATAATAGAATGGAAAAGATAAGACATCTCTTCAAGAAAATTAGAGATATCAAGAGAAAGTTTCACGTGAAAATGGGCATGATAAAATACAGAAATGGTCAGGACTTAACAGAAGCAGAAGAGATTAAGAAGAGGTGGCAAAAATACACAAAAGAACTAGACAAGAAAGATCTTAACAACCCCAATAACCACAATGGTGTGATTACTGATCAGAGTATCCGGAGAATAAAGTCAAGTGGGCCTAAGGAAACATTGCTAATAATAAGGCTGGTGGAGGTGACAGAATTCCAGCTGAGCTATTTAAAATCCTAAAAGAAGATGTTATTAAAGTGTTGCACTCAATCTACCATCATATTTGGAAAACTCAACAGTGGCCACTGGATTGGAAAAGACAACATTCTAATAGTAAAGAAGGGCAGTGCCAAGGAATGTTCAAATTACTTAATAATTGTGCTCATTGCATACACCAGCAAGGTTGTGCCTAAGATTCTGCATGCTAGGCTTCAGCAAAATGTGAACTGAGAATTACCAAAACAGGCTACTTTCCAAAGAGACAGAGGAACTAGAGACCAAATTGCTAACATTCACTGGAATATGGAGAAAGCAAGGAAGTTGCAGAAAAACTTCTACTTCTGCTTCACTGACCACACTAAAGACCACAACAAAATGTGGCAAGTCCTCAAAGAGATGAGAGTACCAGATCATCTTACCTGTCTCCTGAGGAATGTGGGCCAAGAAGCAAGAGTTAGGCCCAAATAAGGAACAATTGATTGGTTTAAGATTGGAAAAGGAGTATGACAAGGTTGAATATTTTCACCTTATTTATTTAACTTATATGCAGAGTATATCATGTGAAATGCCAGGTTGGATGAATCAAAGGCTGGAATTAAGGTGGCCAGGAGAAAGATCAACAATCTCAGAAATGTAGAAGCTACCACTCTAATGGCAGAAAGTACAGGATTCAGAAGCCTCTTGATGAAAGTGAAAGAAGAGAGCATAAAAGCTGGCTTGTAGCTTAACACAGAAAAAACTAAGACCTTGACAACTTTTTTTTTAATTTTTAAAATTTTATTTTAGTTTGCATCATTCATTTCCACAAGATTTTGAGTTACATATTTTCTCCCCATCTTTCCCCTACCCACCACCCCAAAACAGCCATC
>CM053582.1:9508900-9534044 GCA_028627135.1 Pseudochirops cupreus
CCTCAGAGCAGGCCATGGACGTAGGGATGGACGTAGAGGGAGATACTCACATGGAAAAGGGGAGCAAGGAATATTCCACCTCCCCTGCCTGGCCAGGGGGATGAGTGAGACTGCTGCCAGGGATGAAGAGGGAGGCTGCGCCCACAGGAGGGAGGGAGCTGGGCTCAGGGAGAGCCACAAGATGGAAGGGGGGGGGGGGGGAAGAGAGTTAAGATGAAAAGAAGTTGGCACTTCACGTGATGTGCCCAAGGTACCGGTGGTAAAACGTTAAAGGCAGGATTTGAACCCCTGTTCTCCCAGCTCCAAGTCTACTCTGAGGTTTATTGCCTGTATGACTTTGGCCATCCTGGACCTCAGTTTCCTCACGTGTAAAATGAAAGGGCTAGACCTGAAGGCTCCCTAAGTTTGAGACAAGTTCCATTCGTCTCTCTGGGCCTCAGTTTTCTGATTTGTAAAACGGTGGAGTTGGACTCCCTTCCAGCTCTAGATCAAGGTCTGATAAGACTGAAAAAAAGGCTCTTTGGGGAGGGCGGCGCCCCCTTTCTAGGTCCGCAGGGCCAGGGGCCTCGGGGGCGTGGCTGGGGACGCGAGCGGGGTAGGGTAGGATGGCGTGGGGGGGAGGGGGCAGTCGGGGGAGCAACGGGACCAAGCGAAGTGGGGGAGGTCGAGCAGGTTCTGCCCCACCCCTGCGGTCGCTTAGGTTGACTCTCCCATGAGTCGCCCTAAGATATAGGCAAGGTAACGCACGCGCTGCCGGGAAGACTGGGGGATCGTGGGAACAGAGCGGTCAGGCGGGCGCTTGCGCAGTGGAAACGAGCCGGCGCACGCGGGAACCTAGAGCGCCCCCTGGTGTCTGGCGCCTGCCACCTTCCCGATGCTCGGCCTCGTCCCCTGCCCGCTCCTGTGGAGCGGCACAATCACAGCCCCAGTTTGGGGGTGGGGGGAGAATAATGGCTTTTCTGCGCATTCACCCAACACACCCATCCGCGGTCTTAGAATTTTACATACAATGGAGAGAGCTCTGGATTTGGAGTCAGAGTCCTGGGAGGAAGTGATCTGGGTTTTCCGGTCACTTAAAATGGCTTCCTCTGCAAAATGAGGGGTTTTAGACTATATGGCCAAGTCGCCTATGAGCCTCTGCCTTAGTTTCCTCGTTTGTAAAGTAGAGGGGGGGGGCAACTCAGAGGCCTCTTCCACCCTGACAGCTCCTGAATTTATGACAATTTAATGCCCTTTTTAGCTCTAAATGTATGAACTCAAGATCAGGACAAATGGGGCCCACCCAGATCAGAGGAATGAGCATGTCCGTATGATCTCCAAGCCCTTTCCAGGCTTCCCCTGACCACATCTGCATATGAAAGCCTGGGAACGCAACACAATCTCATCCCCTGGGCTCAGCTGGGCTAGGCTCCTCTCCCCACCTGCCCATCTACGGGGTCTGTAGGGCCATTTCTCTAATAAGCATTTATATGACCCCTACTTCATTGCCAGCACTGTGCTAAGCACTTGGCAAATATTGTCTCATTTGAACCTCATAACAACCAAAAGAGTTGTTAGACTTAGAAATTAGTTGTTAAAGTTGTGGTGTATGAATGTAATGGAATACTGTTGTGCTGTAAGAAAAGGGGAGGAGATGGACTTCATATTCACCTGGAGAGGCTTATACAAGCTGATGCTGAGTGAGAAGAGCAGAACCAGGAGAGATTTGTACACAATCACAGACACATCGTATGTGTTATGACCAACCTTGACGAACTGGACTCTTCTCAGCAATCTTATAAGACAACTCTAAAAGACTCAGGATGGAAGGAGATACCTACATTCAGAGACAGATCTAGAAAGAACAGAGTTTAAATGCAGACTGAAGAAATCTACATGCTATTGCTCTTTTTCATGTTCGGTTTTGTTTCTCTTTTCCCACTGTTCACTCCATCAGTTTCAACCCTTCTATACAACCAGACTAATGTCCAATGTGAAAGTATCTACAGATCCTATATGTGATTGCACGCCGCCATGGGGGGGGAGAGAGGGGAGAAAATTTGAAACTCTAGGGATTGTGGGACTGAATCTTGTAAACTAAAATAAATAAACAAATCAATTTTAAAAAAATAAAAAAAGAAATTAAAAAAAAAAAGAAATTAGTTGTTAAACTTAGAAAATTTCAAAGATTAAAACCAGAAAATGGAAAGCTCACCATGACTTAGAAAGAGCTTGCCCTGGTAATCTCCAAGTCCAATGACTAAGAAGCTTAGCCCAAAGAAAAGAACTGGAAAGGACAGGTCTAGCCAAAATTCTAATGGGAACAAGACAGAGAAAACTTTAATGGTCCAAGGCAAGAGTAGCTTACTTTTCTACAAGAGTTGTAAAAAATAAAGTGTCTGGCTTTAAATGAAAAGAGCATGATAGTATTCACTCTTCTCATGGGGAAATATTTCAGTTGAGCCAGAAGCTGGAATCAGAGAGAGGTCTTACAGCCAGCCAGGCCATTTCTAGAAGTGGTCAGCGGAGACATGGTGAGCAGAGCAGCCTCTGACCACTCCTACAGCATACATGACCAGCAGGATCATATCACCACAAGGGAAGAACTGTACTAAAGGGACTTCACATAGGGTCACTGCACCCTAATGTAACCAAAGGTAGGCTTTTGTGGACTCTGTGAGTCTTCCAGCAGGACAGATGAAGGCCAGATGGCCACACGATGGCTATGGAGTTGGAATGTTTTCAGATTCAGAACATGCCTCAGACAGCTTTGGTACAACTGGATGGACATGAATGAACAGGTGGCCTCTGAAAGTGGGTCATTTTACTGAATGTTCTCATCCTTCCAGCGCCAGCTCATTTTGGACAGTGATGAGCTTGTGAACGGTCTAGAATGGGCTTGGAAATGACTGGCCATTGCCATGGTGATTAATTTCAACTCTGGGACATGTTGTTCAGCCATTTTTCAGTTGTATCTGACTCTCTGAGACCCCATTTGGGGTTTTCTTGGCAGAGATACTGGAGTGGTTTGTGATGTCCTACTCCAGTTCATTTTACAGATGAAGAACCTGAGGCAAATAGAGTGAAGTGACTTGCCCAGAGTCACATAACTAGTGAACTCAGGAATTTGAGTCTTCCTGACTTCAGGCCTGGTACTCTATGCACTATGGTACCACTTACCGACCTTTCTGGAAGATAGCAGCTTCCAAATTCCTCCAGTAGACCAACAAGCTCTTGGTATAGTAGCTAAAGATGAGCTTGGCTGGTGTACAGAAATGAAAAGACTGCAAATGAAGAATGTAACAAACATGGCAGAGTCATCCATGCTTTTCTGGGGAGAGGACTGGATCTATAATTTTGTTGATGGGGAACTCCCAGTGAGGAAACTCCCTCCATCAGTGCAGATTAGTACCTGCTCTGCAGCTTATCCTTATTCCTGTTGATAAAAATTAAGCTCAGAGCGTTGTCTGTGTCTCAGAGTTTGAAGTGGCCTCCCATTTTATGGGATTATAATGCCTCATGGAAGAGAAATCTTCTGCTCAAATGATTCCAGGTGCATACATGCCTCTCCCAACTTGTCATATTATCAAGAGAGGGAGGCATTCCCTCCATATGTATGTCTTTGGTGCATGGAGAGGGTGTGTCAGGTGGATGTGGGAACTCAGAACCCTGACCTCTGATTCTAGTGGATGTGCAACCAGAGAATTTCCTGAACTTGGGCCCAGTGTTCCATAAGGGATTTACCCTACAAATGCTCCCAGTTTCTATATGCACCCACACTTCCAACACAGAACAACACCCACTGGCACACAGACGTGGTTCTCTCTTGTACATATGCCCAGCATGACCATCAGTCCTAGATGTTCACTGAGGGCTCATTTACCCAGAAATACAATTTGGTGCTACAGTGGATGGAGTGCCTGGCCTGGAGACAGGAAGACCTGAGTTCATATACTTATTAACTGTGTGACCCTGGCCAAGTCACTTAACTACTCTGTGCCTCAGTTTCCTCATCTGTCAAATGAGCTGGAGAAGGAAATGGCAAATCACTCCAGTATCTTTGCCAAGAAAACCTCCAATGGGGTCACAAAGAGTTGGACATGAGTGAAACGACTGAACAACAGTCACACACTCATACCCTTATCTTATGCATGCACAAACACATCACACATTGACAAACCTTCAGTTCCCCATGCACACACATACTAAACATGCAACTACTTGTTCCAACTTGATGCCTCTGAGTATACGCATGCAGACATACGCGCTTCCATATTTTGTCCCGCACCCAGAAACACAAAGACACACTCACGGCCTCAGAAGAGATGCAGACATGTGTAAACACTGTTAGCTTCAGATAAACACACCCGTACTTTGATAGACACAAGCACACGCACTCATGTCCTCAACTTAATTTCCCCCCATGAAATGTACATTCTGGCAGACATACACCACCACCTTTTAATACCATATGCTCCTGAGCCCTGGACACTTGTATACACTCCTCCACGGCCATCCCTCCAACCTCATGTGTAAATATGCACACACAAACCCAAACGCAAACAGACCCGCTGGTGATCCCATATACACACTCACATTTACTGAATCAGTAGAGTTTTCATTCTGCCCTAGTGCCTGGCACATGTTGTTTAGTTGTTCAGTCATCTCTGACTCTATGTGATCCTATGGACATTGTCCTTGGGATTTTCTTGGCAAAGTTACTAGAGAGGTTTACTATTTCCTTCTCCAGTGTGTTCCCATTTTGCAGATGAGCAACTGAGGCAAATAGGGGTTAAATGACTTGCTCAGGGTGTCTGAGGCCAGATCTGAATTCAGATCTTTCTGACTCTGGGCCCAGTGCTCAATCCACTGCAGTGCCATCTAGCTGCCTGGCATATAGTAGGTGCTTAATAAATGCTCATTGGATTAAATTGGATGGCTAGGTCAGTGTGCACTAACATACTGTGAGCTCTCCAGCCAGCCAGCTACCCAGCCAGCCTCTTCCTGTGGCAGAGTGAATAGAGGGCCAGATCAGGACTTGGCTTTTGAGGCTTACCCCTGACACATCCTGGCTGTGGGACCTCAGGAACAAGTCACCACGAGACACCTCTCAATGTCCTTAATCAACTCTTTAGGACTTTAAGGTGCTGACCTGCATTAGTAGAGGGAGTTTCCTTCACAGACATGACATCACAGGTCCTGTCCCCTGTGCGGGCACTGGCCGTTCAAAGACAAGATGAAACTGTCCCTTCCCTTACACCACTTACAGATACCCCGCTCGAGCTCATCTCCCCCCCCCCCCCCACGGACACATAGCCAGAAGCACATATGTCAGCAGCTAGAAATGCACAAGGCAGGGCTCAAAGGCATGAGAGCCATTCCACAGGCCCACCCAGCTATGGCCTGCCTATCCCCAAGCATATCACCACACCCATCCCCTCATGTATGATCTCCCCCACACACAAGCACACACATATCCAGATAGACAATGCAAGGATCAGCCCCACTAATTCAGCCACCATGCACAGGCTCTCATAAGCAGACAGACACACCCTCAGGCACACAACTTCACACACACACACAACCTCACCCATATACACACACACACACACACACACAACATCACCCACATACACACACAACCTCATACATACACACAACCTCATACACACATACAACTTCACCCATACACATACACACACACAAAACATCACCCATATACACACACAACCTCATACATACACACAACCTCACCCATACACACACCCCCATACACATACACACAACCTCACAACACACAACCATGCATGCCCACAATGCGCACACATGCGCACATGTGCACACACATGCTCACACACGCACATGCATGCTCACACAACGCACATGCATGCTCACACACATGCGCACATACAGGCTCTCTCACACACACATGCTCACACAGTAGCATGTATCACTTTGTACTTGTATTAGGATGTAGGACTTAATGACAGGTGGAGTCTCTGAGCTCGTCTATTCCAACCCCCTCAATTGAAGGACAAACTGGGTTATCAAGGGATTTGCCAAAGGTCATGTGACCAGGATACAGAAAAGCTGGATTTGGAATCAAGAAGACCCGAGTTCAAATTCTGCCTCAGATACCTCCTAGTCCTATGACCCTGGACAAGTCATTTCAGCATGCTGTGCCTCAGTTTCTTCATCTACACTCAGCTGCTTTCAAACTCTAAATCAAGGAGTGGAAGATGCTCCCAGCTCTCCAGGACACTTCTCAAGCCTTCCTAAGTCTTCTTTTCTATGTGTCCTGTCTCCTCAAATAGACCAGAAGCAAACTGAGGCCAAGGCCCAAGGCTGGAGCTACCCACCCTCCACTCCAGCCCTGTGCAATCCCCTGACGCTAACACCCACACACCCACACACAGCTCACTCATTGAAGAATGGTCTCAGGTTGAGAGTGCTATCCAGGCTGAAGGGGCCGACACTGTGTTTGCCTAGCTGGTAGAACACACTGGACATGGCATATAGGCTGGCTATGATTACCCTCTCGCGGGAGTCATAGAGAGCCTCCAGGAGGGCCAGTAACTGAGCCTGCAGCAGGTTACCCTGGGGGAAGGACAGGCAAAGCAGTGACTGAGGAGGTAGCCAAATGGCCAGTGGCAAAAGAGCTCATTTACCCTTTGGTCCCCTGAGGGGCAGCATGGCGGCATGGCTTCCCAGTCAGGGGTGCAGGGTAGGGGCATTTATCTCCTCAGGGCTGCGGATGATGTTGCTGAAGCATTGGAGGCTGACCACTTGCACCACCAAGCTGGAGTCTCTGATGCCCTTGCATAGATGGGCCAAGATCACACTTCACAGAAGCAGCCTTGATGGCAGAGGGCTCCACAGGAACTGGAAAAGCCAGCCCAGGTGGCTTTGGGCTTCTTTCTCTCTCCTCCAGCTTGGACTGTACTCTCTACCATCCCCGACTAGTGGCCACCAGCCACCTCGAAGGGGAGCTTACTTGCTGAGGCAGCTTTGTGTACTTTGGGCCCCTCTGCCTTAGGGCAAGTAGGACCTGGAGGTGGGGGTGCTGGAGAGGGTGGGGGGGACTTTCTCACCTCTGTGAAGAAGATCATGGCCACTATTCTCTACCTCTCCTCCTTGTTCTGGAGCATGGATATAAAGTGAAGCATGATCCCCAAATGTGGGGGCAGTTGTATTCCACCATGGCCCTGGGGCAAGGAAGAGTGAGCAGAAGGAAGCCCATCCTGCTGGGGCAGGACTGTCTGCCTCCACTCCCAGCTAGAGGTCAATGTGGGACTGGAGCAAGAGCAGGAGCTCAGGGATCCCAAGCCCTGGGTTCAAATCCTGCCCCTGCCACTTCTGACTTATATGATCTAGAACCACTTACTTGCTCCCCCTGGGCCTTAGTCTCTTCACCAGGGTTGATCCTGTGCCCTGTCTGGGGTCCCAGGGGAGGGAAAGGTCACCCTTGGCCCTTAGTCATCCATCTCACACTGGGGGAAGAACCCTCCCATTTGTTCAACAAGGCAGACTGGTCAGAGTGGCAAGACTCTACAGGTAGCTGCTGTGGAGGTGTACTGTCCCTGAGCCCACCCCAGCCTACCCCAAGAAGGGCCTTCACCAATAGGCTGAATAGCCTCTCTCTGAGAACATTTGCTGCTGAATGGACAGGCTGGAATCCACCCTATGATGAGCTCTCCCCTCTCCCCACATTTGGCTTGAGCTTTGGGCAGATCCTCTTCTGTGGCAGACCTTTCTCCCTATACCCCTTTTGCCCACCCCCACCCCAACCCTCACCCTCACCTCCCAACCCTTGTCTCCTGGTCCTGAGCTTTGGACAAACCCCCTTGTAAGGCAGACACCTCTCCCCAGAGCCATGAACACTCCTCCCATCTCCCAGCCCTTGTTTTCTGGTACTGAACTTTGGGCAAACCTGCTTCTGCGGCAGATTGCCCCTCCCCAACCCCAACACAGTGAGAAGGAAGGTCAGACAGAGGACAGTCCTAGGGTACCCACAGTACCTGGAGAGCATACAGACACCCTGGCAAAAGGATCTGGGTGTCACCAGCTGGGCCCAGGCATCTTGGAGCTCCAGGTAAGCAAATTCCTGCCAGAAGCCATTCTTGGAGAAAAGGCTTTTCACAGTCTCCACTGATGTACTACAGCCAGGGCAGGGATACCTCAGTCAGTCTCAAGTCCCAGCCCCCATTCCCCCTGGATGTTCAGTCCCAGACTGGGAGAGACTTTGGTCATCTCTGGGAGGAACAGTTCTACTTGAAGCTTCACGGCTTCTCTTCCTCTATTGCAACGCTACCCCCAAAAGGCATGCCTAAGGAAAGCACTTGGGAATCCTTCAGCAGGATAGAAATACCATTTATTTTTCCTATTACTATTTGGGGGCTGGGAAGTAGGAGCAGGGGCTTGTATAGTCACCGAGTTCCAGAATGCTGCCACCAGAAGGGACAGCAGACATAAGGTGAAGTCCAGCCCCCTTCTTTTCAGAGACAAGGAACCAAGAAGGTCAAATGGTAGTCAAAGTCACACCATAAGTGACCTGTATGGGGCCTTCTCGGAGGTAGTTACAGTTAAGTAGCTTAGTAGTTTGAGTGCTGGGCCTGGAGTCAGTAACACTCTAGTTCAAATTCATCCTTGGTTACTTCCTAGCTGTATGACCCTGGGCAAGTCACTCAACTGCTCTGTGCCTCAGTTTCCTCATCTGTAAAATGGGGATAATAATAGCAACACCTTCCAGGGTTGTTGTGAGGATCAGATGAGATCATATTTGTAAAGTACTTTGTAAACCTCAGGGCACTGGCTATTCTTCTTCTTCTTCTTCTTCACGTCATTAAAATAACTGTCCTTTATGATTGTACATGTAGAAGCTATATCGGATTGCCTGCTACCTTGGGGAGGGGGAGGGAGAAGAATGTGGACTCAAAAACTTATTAAAAAATGAATGTTGAAAACTGTCTTTACATGTAATTGGAGAAAAGAAGATACTATTTATGAAAAGGTCTTTATTATTAATGGCATTAAAATGCCAGCTATTGCCACCACCATCATCATCATCAGCGAGTAGCAGAGAGGGGTGAGGTATGTTCTGACTCTGACTTCAGTTCTGTCTATTCCACAAGCAGAATCTGACACCCAGACAAGGTAAGTGACTTGTCCAAGGTCACTTAGCAAGTTCGTGTCAGAACCAGAGCTAGAGTCACAGTCTTTCTACTCTTTGCCTAGGGCCTTTTCCAATGCCGGGTTGGCATTCCCACAGGCCAGGCCATTGGCTGAGCACCAGGAAGCCCAAGGAGACAAATAGGGAACCTCTTTGGGTGAGCCTCAGTTTTCTCATCTGTGAGATGAAGGCTGGAACTACATAATCTCTTTTAGCTAAAATCCTCAGATCCTGCAAGATAGTTTCAAGACCCAGTCCTGACTGCTACTAGTTGTGTGTGACCATGGGAAAGTCCTTTTCCCTTTCCAAACCTCAGTTTCTCCCTCTGTAAAAACAGTAGGGTGACAGAGTTGGGCTAGGTGATCTATCTCTAAGGCCCCTTCCAGCTTTGGCTCCTAGGCAGCATGGAGCCTTCACCAAGTAGAGAGGAAACAGCTAGGGCCTGCCCCCTGAACCTTTCTGCTTTCTCGAGGTAGGCCTAGCTGGCTGGAGGAATTGGTCCCAGCCTAAGGTCCCTCCTTCCAATCTGCCAGATAGCAGACATCACCCCACTGGTTTTGCTGGTCCCACCCACCAGCTGGGGCTAGTGTTCATGGAAGGAAGGATGGCAAAGTCTTTGCTAACACAGCTGTAGTTTTCATCATGCAGGTTTAGCTTGAAGATATAATAGATCTGGGTAACCATGGAGAAGAAGAACTGGGGAAAGGCTGTCTTCAGTGCATGTTGGTACTCAGGGACAAAGATGATCTCACATAGTGTATTACAGAGAAGGGGGAGGTTTAATGAAGTCATATCATAGGTAGTGTTCAAAAAGTCCAGACTCTGACTACTGGGTTAAGGGCTGACCATTTGTAGCCGCAAGCACCCTTAGCATACCCAGGATGGCTGCTAGCACAGGTTCTTTGATCTGCTTTTCTAAAGGAAAGCAACTCAAAAAGGGTTAACAATTTTACTTTAATCAGTCAAACATATTTCATTTCCTTAGTTCAGGGGGAAAGTCAGCACCCTGAACTTCAGAGAATACAAACAGAAGTTACAAGCAGACAAAAATACAGACAGAGAAAATAATGCAATTCAACAGACAGGGCTTCTAGCTGTCTGACCATTACATCCATACCTAGTTAGTCACCAGAGAGAGAAGCACCAACATCTGGATTTTCAAAGCTGGGGGGGAGGGGCTCAACAGCTACCCAGAGTCTCATCTGGCCAAATCACACAACTCTTCCCATAAGTGAGCCCCAAAGCAAACCTCACCTCCAAGGTACATATAGCCCTCTCCAGGGTCAGAGAACATCACAACCCTCATGAATCACTTGACTACAAAGTAACAAAAGTTGTGCCTTCCTGAAAAACAAGCCTCCCACCACAGGCTCCATGTGAGTACATGCAGCCTATTATGGGGCAGAGTATGTTTTCAAATCAGGAAACGTCCTCAAATTCAATTTAGGCTTATTAAGGGGTACGGAAGATCTAATTCACATTCCCATCATACCATTTCACAATAACTGGTGGGAAAACCAGAAGGCAATCTGGCAGAAATTAGATTTAGAGAAACATTTCATCCCATATGTCACAGTCAACTCAAAATGGATACATGGCTAAATATAAAAGATCATATAATTAACAAATGAGAGGGTCACAGAAAGAAATGCCTTTCACAACTCTGGAGAAGGGAAGAGTTCTTGACTAAACAAGCAATAGAGAGAATCTTAGGAAACAAAATGGACAATTTTGATTATGTAAAATCAAAAAAGGTTTTGCATAGTCAATGCAGTTAGAAGGGAAACAACGTACTGGGGATAGATACTTGCAGCAAGTTTTCTCTGATAAATGCTGGATATTGAATATAAAGAATTATACACATGTAGGAGAACAAAAGTCACTCCTCAATAGATAAATGGTCATAGAATAGGAAGAGGAACTTCTCAAAAGAAGAAAGGTCAATATATTAATAAAAATACGTAAACAATGCTCCATATCACTCTTAACAAGAGAAATGCACACGAAACAATTCTGAAGTTCTACCCCACCCCTATCTGACTGACAAAAATTACAAAAAAGGATAATGACAATTGTCAGAGGGGATATGCCCCCAAAGTCACTGAACTATGGGTACCCTTTGACCTAGCACTGCTAGGCATATGCCCAACAAGTTCAAAGAAAGCAGGAAATGACTTATACACGCAAAAATATTTATAGCAGCATATTTTGTTGTGTCAAATAACTGGATACAAAGTGGGTGCTCATCATTTGGGGAGCAGCTGAACAAATTTGGTCTATGAATATAATGGAATATTATTGCATTGTCGAAATGAACAAAGGGACAGATTCAGAGAAACTTTGGAAGATTTGTATGAACTGATGCACTGTGAAGTGAATAGAAGCCTGAGAACAATATATATACCACCACATTATAAAGGAAAACAATTTTGAAAAGACAGGACTCATGAACAATATAATGACCAATTGTGATTCCAAAGGACTGGTGATGAAAAATGTTACTCACCTTTTAAGAGAGAGAGAGAGAGGATGGAGTCAAGATATAGAATGAGACACATTTTCAGAAACAGTCCCATGCGTACATTTATTTTCTTTGGCTATACTTAGCTGTTAGAAGGAAGGGCTTTCCCCCACTAACTTGGGGAAGGAGAGAGTTATGGAGGAATGGAGCATAGCAAAAAAAAAAGAAAGAAAGAAAAGAATGTCTGTAGTAAAATACGCACAAAAGAGCAGGACATCCAGGAGACAAACCAGTAACAATGTTGAAACTACTGAGTTAAATCAAATATGTACTTTAACTAACAAGTTGTATGTAACAGAGGTTCACAGGATCACATAACAATCCTCTTTCTCTGTTTTTCTTTGCTCACATTTGTTAATGTTTGTCAATTCATAAAAAAGACATTTTTTTTCAGACAAAGAGATTACAGGGAAAGGAAGTTATTAGAGAGAGTGAAGACTGAGTTGGGAGCTAGGAGAGCAGGCTTCAATTCTTTCATTTTAGAGGTGAGACCTAGAGAGGGGAAATAACTTGTCCATGGTCACGCAGGTCATTTAAGCACTAAGGCTCAGTTTCCTCATGTGTCAACTAAGGATAAGAATACATATGTCCTCATCACAGGGTTATTGTGAGATGTTAATTGGATAAAGAAGTAAGAGCAATTTATTGCCTCCTTCTTCCCTCAAGCCTTAAGCCCTGGAAGACAAAAGGAAGGGGAAGATAGTAACTCATAGCCAGGGACTCTGAGTAAGTTTCTCCCTTTTGGGTGGATTCCTTCAGGGAGGGTCTGTGCTCCAACTTCTGCAGCAGAAGGTACAACACCTTAGGGCAAGTCTGAGGGTTGGATCCCACTGCTCTTCACAGCTCCACAGCATCCCTGTACAGCAGAGGTGTGGCAGGGCTCAGTGGGCTCCCAGTAAAGACCAAGGGCTGTGGCTGACCCCAGTCTAATTCAATAGTTCCATGAATATTGGTGACCCTCCTGCCACAGAAGGCTGTGACCATCCCACCCCTCTCCCCCAAGAGTAATCAGCCCAGGGCCAAGTAGACCCTTGCCACCCACTCTGCACTACCCAAACTCTTTGGGAGGCAAGAACTGTCTCTAACCACTTTGCCAGTTCTCCCGGGCTTTTGCTTGCCCCCAGGCTGCAGCTCAGCCCTATTCCTGTTCATGGGTATTGAGAATTCCAAGAATGTGAAGACAAGTTCCTGAGTGTGGTATCGGACCAGTAGAGAGATGGCCCACAGGGCAGCCTTCTTGACAGTTGTGGTTTGAATAAGACAGAGCTGGAGATAAATCCTCTTTCTGATTTCAGACACCTGCATAGGGGCAAAGAGGGCTGAACCAAGGCCCCATTCCTATAGGTAGCCTGCAAACCTTGCTTAGCAAGTCTGCTGAGCTTCCCCCACCTCCCCAAATGCTCTTCCTCTGGAACAGTCATTGGCTCTTGGAAAACAGCTTCTGATAGAAAACAGAGTTCCAAACTTGGCTTCAGCAGCCAACTGTCAAACCTGCTGATTGCTAAGGATACCACAGACTACAAATTTAATTCACATTTACACCCAGTTATTGAAATGAAAAATCATGGGAGAGCCCCAACTCCAAAAGAAAGATTAGAGGGGAGTTAGAAATAAGCTTTTATTCAAACCGAATGAGAAGACCGTATGGTGGATTAAGGAGAGATTGTTAAGAGTAACTGATAGTAAGGTATTGAAATCTAAGTGATCATTGCTTTGAAGGTATGCACTATAAAACTCTACCATTTAATGTTATGTTTGATTTAACAAAGTATTATATAAGACAAGCATGTTAGTTTCTCAGTTGATAATGATTATGGAAAGCCTCTAAACCATGAGGGTGATTCTAACTGCTGGCAAAATACCTGAAGATAGAAATAGGATCTTGGGCAACAAACTTGAAATCTTAAATATGAAATGACTACAGTAATGTGTGACCTTGGGTAAGTCGCTAGACCTTAGTTTCCTATAAAATGAGGGGGTTGGGCTAGATAGCCTCTGAGGTACCTTCCGGCTCTAGCTAGGAGAACTGGCAGCCTATAGTAATGTTGTTGTATGAGGCCAAATCAACAGTCTTGTTTTCTCCTCATTTCTGCCTCTTCCCCTGGAGGGGAATCAACAGGACTACAGTAAAAGATCGGGCATGCTTTTGGCACACTCAACCTAGTATATAAGGAACAAGGTAATCCTTTTACACCTCCCTAATCAACTCACTCACTTACTCACCACAAAGGCTCTTCCAAACCTTTTCATCCTTCCTCAAGCTTCCCATGGCTCCCTTTCCCCCCACACTCTCAGATGAGAACTTTGCCTCCAATTTCACTGAACAATTTGAGACCAGTTGATGAGTGCTCGCTCTCTTTCTCTCCTCCCCTCTTCCTCCTCATCCTCATCCCACATCACCCTGAGACCTTCTCTCTCCATCCTCACCCCTGTCTCACATAAACAGGTGGCCCTTATCTTTGCCAAGACAAACCTGCTGTGTGCACAAGTGATCCCATTTCATCCTATCCTCTCCAGCAGATTGTCTTCTCTATTATCCATATTTTCACTAATTTTCCATCTCTTCCTGCTCACAGATTGCTTCCTTATTGCCTACAATCATGCCTATGTCTTTCTCACCCTCAAAAAAACCCTTCACTTCATCCATCCCTGCTAGGTATCATCCTGTATCTCTCTTTCATTTTGTGGTTTAACTCCTTAAGGATTCTTTTATGAAGGCAAACTAGGCCATCTTTTGCCTCATTTCTTACCTAGCCTTAAATCACTGAATGGGTGTTGCCTCAGACAAACTGAGACCTGGGAAAGGCCTTAGTTTAAAAAGGCCAAGGGAAAAAAAAAGGCCAAGGTTTCCCACTGCATCCAGGGCCATCTCCAGTCATCCTGACCTATGTCCTGCCACTGAACTCCCATGACTCTGCAGGAGAGAGTGAGGCTGGTGACTCTGCACAGCCCTGCCTCACTTAAATCCAATTTACTTGCAAGTCAAGATATCACCCTCCTGATGTTATTGGTCCTCTTCCAGAATGAAGGACTGACAATAACAACCTCCTTGAGAAAAGTCATCTATGATAGATGCCTCCACTTCCTCTTCCTTTCATTCTCAAGTGTCTGCAATTCAGCTTTTGACCTCATCATCCAACCACAACTGCTGTCTCCAACCTTACCCATGATCTCTTAGTTGTCAAATCCAGTGGCCTTTTCTCAGTCTTCATCCTTCTTGACCTCTCTGAAGCCTTTGCCACTGTGGGTCACTCTCTTCCTTGATACTCTTTTCTCTATAGGTTTGTATGAAACTACTCTATCCTTGCTCTCCTCCTATGTCTCCAACCACTCCTTCTCAGTCTCCTTTGCTGGATCATTGTTCAGGTTGTGGCCATGCCCCAAGGCTCTGTGTTGGGCCCTCTTCTCTTCTTCCACTATACTATTTCACTTGGTAACTTCATCAGTTTCCATGAATTCAATTATCTCTATGATGCTGATTCTCAGATCCACTTATCCAGACCTAACCTCTCGTCACCTCTAATCTAGTATTTCCTTTTTTTTTTCTCTAGTATTTCCAACTGACTATTGGACACCTTGTACTAGATATCCAAACCTGAACTCAACTTTCCTCCCCAAACTCTTCCTTCCTCTGAATTTCCCTATCATTGTCAAGGGCACCACCATCCCCCCAGTCACCCAATCAATCTCTGACAGCCTAAATGTCACCCTCAATTCTTCCCTCTCTTTCACCCCTCTCTAGTGCCATCTGTTACCAAATCCTGTTGATTCTACCTTGGTAACACCTTTTCTATATGTCTCCCTCTCACCTCTGACGTTGCCATCACCTCACACTTGGACTATTGCAGTAGCTGCTGGCAGGGCTGCCTGCTACAAGGCTCTCTCCACTCCAGTCCATTCTCCATTGAGCTATCAAACTGATCTTCCTAAAAGCACAAGTCTGACCACATACCCTCTCTCCCTCTATTCAATAAACTCCACTAGCTCTCTATTGCCTCCAGAAGCAAATATATAAGCCTCTGTTTGGTGTTCAAAGCCCTTCATAACTGAGCCCCTTTCTTTCTAGTCTTCTTCCACATTATATCTCCCCCCCACCCCCAGTCATTACTACAGATACTGTGATCCAATAACACTGGCCCCCTGCCTGTTCTTCACATAGACCCCCATCTCTCAACTCCAGGCATTTTCGTTGGCTGTTCCTCCCTCCCCCACCCTTCACCCCATGCCTGGAATGTTCCTCACCTCTGTCTTCTGGCTTCCCTGGCTTTTTTCAAATCCTAGCTAAAATCTCATCTTCTACAGGAAGTTTTTCTCAATCCCCTCCAGTGCCCCCCCCTTTCTCTCCTCTCCTGTCTTTCTCTCTGTCTGTCTCTCTCTCTCCCCTCCATTTTATCTCAACACCTTGCTCCTACATAATTGCCACCCCATTAGTCTGGGAGCTCCTTAGAACAGAGACTGTCTTTTATTTCATTGTATCCCCATTGCTTGGCAGAGTGTCTGGCACATGGTGGGTGCTTGATGACTGACTGATTGATTGGAGGTAGAATTATTACGCCCCCACTGTGAGCCAGACACTGCTTTTATTCCTTCTCCCCTTGGGTTTTCTTCCCTTTGTACATTTATTTCTTACATGGGGACCTCCCTTCCCAGCTCATCGTGTCTTGCTGATATCCCCATACCAGAGGACCTTGTTTTCTTCTGGTTTCAGCTCCCACATAGGGGATCATCTGACACCTGGCTCACTCGGTGCTCCCCCTCCACAATCCTGAATGCTCTCTCCTAGGGTTTAGGAAGTAGGGGTTGGGGGGAGGGGGGAAGAGAAGCAGCAACCTGGCCTGTTTCTGACATTGGACTCAAACAGCTTCATTGTCTGCCAGTTTCAACCCCTTAGAGGTAGGGACATGTGACCTTGGGCAAGTCATTTCATTTCTTCCATGTCTCAGTTTTTTTTGTCAGTAAAATGGGGACAATCACCCCTACACAACCTACTACACATAATTATTGCAAGGACCGTACTTTGTCAATCTTAAAAGTGCTGAAAAAATAAAATAAAAATTTTAAAGTATAGTGAGTTGAGTCAGAAAAATAATGTAAACCATAAGAGAACATGGTAAAGACATTTGAAAGCCTTTTGCCCTCTGATCAATGCAACGAGAATGCAATTCATTGCAGAGAACAGAGCATGAAGGTGATATCCATCTCAGGCCAGAGGAAGATGGGCTCAAGACACAGAAGGAGGCCTACTCTGGGACCGGCCCACCCTCTGAGGAGCCTAGACAATGCATAATTGTTACAAGGGTTTTCTTTTTCTTTTCTTTTTTCCATTGGGGGAGGGAGAGAAAATAAATGCTTGCTAATTGAAAAAATCAGAACATCAAACCCAATCAATCTTAAAATAAGGAGCAACATGAGCCATGATTTTGTGGCTGCCTCTGTTTACACAGGTATTTTCCTTTGCAGTTCTCACATTTCTGCTCCACTTGGGGACTCTGGGGAACAGAAGGGATAGGGAGGAGGGAAGGAGTTGAGAAGAAGTAACTAAAACTGCAAAGTAATGGGAGTGTCATTAATGGCCACACTGAGTTCAAAGCCCAGAGCCAACTGCTTGGTGGCATCATCTATGCCCCACATGGAAGAGAGACCACCCTGCCTGGCTGCCAAGCTGGAGCAAGACCACACGAACATTGCAACCCCAGCCCCTCTGTGGCTCTTGGGCATCTGGGGATCAGAAGCCATGACCTGTGGGAGCCCAGAACAATGGCTGGGGTCTGGGGGAGGTTGAGCAGAGATTCCTGTCTTGGATCTGCTCTGAGCTTAATTAGTTCAGCAGGAGACTAAGGGTCAAGGGTCATCTCGGTCTTCTCTTGCCCTAGAATCTCACCTAGCACCCTGTGGTGCTACTTTTGCCTGGCTGAGCTCTCATGGGTCAAGACCTCCAGCCCCATAATGCTCTGAGGGAAGGGGATGGACACGCACCTCCGTGGAAGACTTTGTCCTTGATGTGGTTGGTTGCCTGGCCTGGCTTTCTTGCATGGTGTGTGGGGTGCAGGATGCATATGTAATGATCAGAAGAACCCTCCTCCATGTGTGAGCTTGTCTGCTGGTGGGGGAGGTACTGGAACATTCTGGAGGGGAGGAGTCCATGGCCTCTCCACACCCCCAGCCACTTGCCCAGGGGTGCAGCCTTCCCAAATGGTCCCAAATGGAGTCTCTGAGCTGCTAATTCAGTAATTAGTGAGGCTCCCAAAATGCTTATTGAAGAGTTACATCCATCATATCTCTCTGCCTCTGCATCCCCAATATGTAGTAAAAGCAATGTTGTGTACCAGCAGAGGCGGAATAAATGTTTGTTGTTCTCTACTGCTGGAGAGAGCATGACCTGGCCACGTGCCATTGTGGGGCCTCACCCAAAGTTGCTTCTTGAATTCCACAAAATGGAGGCTAGCACCACTGGAAAAGGTCGGGGCAAATTAGCTCCTATGCTGTTCAGAACTCTTTGGAGGGGAAGCTCTGCTGGGGTCTCTTTGTATCTCCCCCCACCCCCAGATTCCAGTGCAGCCCTGGACAGGCACTGGACCAGTGTTTATATGTTTGTTGCATGGAATTTCTTGGCTCACAACAGTGAAAGTCTGAACTTAGCAGGGCCTTCCCTCTCCTTTGTGTCCTAAGGAATCTTGCTGCCTCCTCACCTCCTTGAGATGGTTCCCACAGCATTCAAAGATCTTACACAGCATCTCAGTGGCAGTCTGGGCTCAGAAGAGGATAGTACAGTGCAAGCCATCCAGTATGGTCACCATGAGATCCTTCAGCTGCAAAATGTCAAAGTGGTCCCCAAAGGTCTGCGGCAAATGGAGACGTCAGCCAAGAGGGGTGTGGCTGGAGCTAGGGCTTCCTTATCTTTGGGGGCATAAGTGGATGGTGCAGAGAGAGCACCTGGCAAAGCTAGGCTCCCAGGTGGGGGCACTACTCTAGCCGGCTTAGGAGAGCTCACTGAGCCCCGCCCCCTACTGATTGGCTGTGAGGGGATTTGAAGCTCAAAGGAAGCTGGGCCCTTCTAAATTCTTTTACAGAGTACAAAAGAGATCTAGACAGGGATGCCCAAGGTCATTTGTGAGTGGCAAAGCAGGTACTCAAACCCATAACCTCTGAATCCAAGGCTGCAATAGCTCCCCTGCCCCAATGGGGAAGAGAAAGGGAAAGTGATGGCTCATATAAACATAGATGGAGCACTGGAAGAAACAGTCAGTTAATCGATCCAAGCGCCTCATTTTACAGAGACCCAGAGAAGTTCAATGAATTCTCCTCTAGTCCAGCTAGGAGCTCAGGCCGTAGCTGCCTCCCCTTCCCTTGAGAAAGGGCCTTTGGGGGAATATGCCCCCCCAAGTAACCTGTTTGCCAACACTGCCCCCCACCAATGACCTCCATTATGCTCTGTGATTCAGACTTTCTTATAACTCCAATTGTTCTAGTTACAAGACAACTCTAAAAGATTCAGGATGGAAGGAGATGTCTACATTCAGAGAAAGATCTAGAAAGATCAGAGTTTAAATGGAGACCGAAGCAATCTACATGCTATCGTTCTTTTCCATGTTTGGTTCTCTTTCTTTTCTCCCACTGTTCACTCCATTGGTTACAACCCTTCTATACAACCAGACCAATGTCCAATGTGAAAGTATTTGCAGATCCAAAACTTGATTGCATGCCACCATTGTGGGGGGAGGGAGAAAATTTGAAACTCAAGAGATTATGGAACTGAATCTTGTAAATTAAAAGTAAATAAACAAATCAAAAAAACATTGATAAAATAATTACTATTTTTCAAAATATAAAGCTCTTTTGAAGCATCAAAAAAAAAATCCAATTGCTCAAGCTCTTTAAAGTTTATAAAACACCATGCTTCAGACAGCCCTGAGGACGGAGAGTGCCAAGATTGTGTTCCTCATTTAACTGATGAAGAAACTGAGGCCCAGATCAGAGGACTTGGTTGAGGTCACACAGCAAGTATCAGTTAAGATCTGGGTCCTTTGACCCTTAACTCCAACATCTCATGGCCTATGAGCTGGGCATTCTGTGATAGGTGGCCTCATTGGCAGTTTGAATCCTCTTATTCCATGTCTGTGTCTGTCTCCTCAACTCTTTGGGGGGTGTCCTGAGGGCAAGGACTCTGTCTTTATTTTATGTCTTTATTATGGAGTATGCAGTGGGATACAATGGAAAGGGCAGGAACTCCTGTGGTCCTGTGGGTTCAAATTATACCTCTAACACTTTTATTATCTGTGTGACCTTAGAAAAGTTCCTTCTCCCTGGGCCTCAGTTTCTCTCTCTGTAAAATGAGGGGGATAGACTAACTGACCTCTGAAGTCCCTTCCAGCTCTAGACCTACGATCCTATGTGTAACCTGGGGCAAGTCACTTCACTTTCTCTGGACCTCAGTTTCCTCTTTCTGTGGAATGAGAGTGTTAGACTAGATGACCCTTCTAGCTCCAGCTCCAGGATCTCTGTGCCCCACAGCAGAATGCCAGGCCTAGTACATGTACTAGGCTCTAGGGACACAAATATGAGATGCTCAATAAGTAAGGGGAATCAGTTCCATTTCTCTGTTGTTTTAAGACAGAAAAAATACAATTTCCCTACAGTGGCCATGTTGCTGTTGAGCAGTTCAGTGGTGTCTGACTCTATGTGACCTTGTGAACTTTGGCCATGGGGTTTTTTGACAAAGATACTGGAGAGGTTTGGCATTTCCTTCTCCAGTGTGTCCCCATTTTACAGATGATAAACTGAGGCAAACAGGTGAAGTGACTTGCCCAGAGTTACATAGCTAAGTAATTGTCTGAGGCCACATTTGAACTCAGGCCCACTTGACTCCAGGGGACCTTGGAAATTGTGTTTGTGTAAAGCAGCCTGCCCTATGAGGAATAGCACTGGATCTGAAGTCAAAGGCTGAGGACTGAGCCCCAGCTCCATCCTACTGAGGTCTGGGGCTGGCAGCTGCAGGCATTAAGCCTCATGAGTCTATGGCTGGTTACTTATATGACCTTGGACAAGTCACTTCCTTCTTTGGGGAAATGTTTGGAGTAGCTGGTCTCTGGCCCTACAACAGGATGTAGGTTGGGGCCTAAGGAATCCTTCCTGTGGGCTCCACGGTCCCTCTCCCACTTGCCTGGCTAGTTGTTACCTTCACAATCTGGGAGCAGCTGCTTAAAAAGTTGACGGTGTGTGAAGCATAGCCCTGGTTTGATTGGCAGAACTGAAGCCTCCTCTTTTCTTTCAGTCTGGCTTCAGCCTTGTGGTGGAGTCATGCCAGGCACAGCCATGCCTGGGAACGGGATTGTCATCCCTCTGTCCCCCAGCAGAGATCCCCAGGAGAAGACACAATCACACAATCACACTCCCCATTCCAAGGCCAACCACCAACATTCCACAGAGGGGCTCAGGGTCTGGAGATGCTGGCCCACCCAAAGATGCCTTCCATAGCCTGCTGCCTGGTGTCTTCATCAGGATCACCACAGAGCATCCTCAACATGCCCACCAGGCGGCCTATCCTGGTGAACTTCATCTTAGACTGCAAGGAAGGGGAAAGAGTGAGTTGGTCTCACTGACGTAGGCCCAGGCCCAACACACCCTTGCTACAGAAACCTCCTGGGCATCTCATTCACCACAGTAGCCTTAGGGCACTGGCCCCCAGAAAACCTTCCAGAAACAGGATGGAACAGAGGGCCATGAGTGGGTCTTTGTTAATGACTAATTAACAACTAAAAGGGACATTTGCTAGGCAGATGCTGTCATTAGAAAAGCTTTTGGAGTGGAGCTAAGATGGCACAAAGGAAGCAGTAACTTCTCTAAGCTCCTCCAAGAATTCTGTTGCTAAACTTTAAAAAGTGAATTTGAACAGATTTTAGAGTGACAAAACCCATTGGGAGTTAAAGCATGGTGGATTCCCAGCCCAGGAAAGTGCCCACATAGGTCTGGACAGGAGGAATGTGGAGCACACAGAGGCTGCACTAGCACAGATCTGAGAGCAGACTACAGCAGAGCAAGAAGGAGCCCCAGCCAGCCAGCGGACTCACCCATCCCAAGGACGATTTGCAGCCATCTCACCACAGGAAAGAGGATCCTTGGAGCTAGGTAAGAGAAAACACAGGGCCTGCAGCAGGGACAGCAGCTTCTCTTGGGGCTACCAGCCTGCAGCCTGGATGTTTAAAAATTATATGCCCAAACTTCCAGAAGTCAAGATGGCAGAATAGAACCTAGTTGCTCCCATCTCCCCTCCCTGACCCAGAAAACCCAGAGATAAATGTCCCACCCAGAGTAAAATCCTGAATTAGTGGAAACAGCCTCAGGCTTGGGAGTCACTGAGGAAGGAAGAAGTGAGGCAGTACAGAGTCTAAGCCCTGCAGGGTGGAGCCAGCAAACACTAACAACACAAGCCCAGGTGTGCCTTAACACTATCAGGTGAATCAGCAGACACCAAGCCCTGCTTGCCTCCAGCTACTGAGCCTGCCAGAGCTATAGTCCAGAGACACAGAGGTGGAAACATGAAGTGGGCAGACCACCCTTCCCCCACAGGTTACTCTGTGAGCCTCAGGGTAACTCAGGAGAAACACAGAGCCATGGACATGGCCTCAGTCTAGACACTCAGAGGCTATAGCTCACAAAGTTAACAACCAAACCCCGACCTCCCAGCCCGAGAAGCTCAATACTTCTGCACCCCAGAAGCAGATATCCACCCTAAAAATCCAGGACATAGGCAATCACAATGGGGAAGAAAGAACCTGCAAGAATGGGGAAGAAAGAACCTGCGAGATGTAGAACCATAAAATCTTTTTATAGTGAGCAAGAACAACCAAATTCAGAGGACAACATGGACTCTATACTCACATTGGAGACCACAGAAGGAAATGTGAATTGGTCTCAAGCCCAAAAAGCATTCTTGGAAGAGCTCAAGAAGGATTTAAAAAACCAAATTAGAAAGGTAGGAGAGAAATTTAAATCTACAGTGACCAAACTGGAAAAAAAAAACTCACTGAAGAAAACAAATCTTTAAAAAGTAAAATTGGAGAACTAGGACAGGAGGTCCAAAATCTAACTGGAGAAAATACTTCCCTAAAAGTGAAAACTAACATATGGAAAAAGAGTTTCAAAAACTAAGAAAATAATTTACCAAAAATTAGAATCAGTCAAATTGAAGCTAAGGACTCTATGATGCAGCAAGAGTCAGTCAAACAAAACATAAAGATTGAAAAATTAGAAGAAAGTGCAAAATATCTCACTGGAAAAACAGCTGACCTGGAAAGTAGATCCAGGAGAGATTGCCTAAGAATTATCAGCCTACCAGAAAGCCATGATGAAAAAAGCAGCCTGGACAGCATCCTCCAAGAGACTGTCAAAGAAAACTGTCCTGAGGTCCTAGAATCAGAAGGTAAAATAGTGATTGAAAGAATTCACAGATCTCCTCCTGAAAGAGATTCCAAATTGAAAACTCCAAGAAATATAGTAGCCAAATTCCACAGCTACAAGGTCAAGGAGAAAATACTGCATGCAGCCAAAAAGAAATAATTCAAATATCATGGAATGACAGTCAGGATTATACAGGACTCAGCAGCTTCTACATTAAAAGATCGGAGGGATTGGAATTTGATATTTTGTAAAGCAAAAGAGCTAGGACTGCAATCAAGGATCAACCAACCAGCAAAACTGAGCATAATCTTTCAGGCAAGGAGATGGTCATTTAATGAAATAAAGGACTTCCAGACTTTCCTGATGAAAAAGCCAGAGCTCAATGGAAAAGTCGATCTCCACTTACAAGACCCAAGAAAGACATAATAAGGTAAACAAGGAAAACACACACTCACATACACATACATGCACACATGCACACACATGCACATAACTTGGGACTTGATAAGAGCAAACTGTATACATCCCTATATGAGAAGCAGATACCTGTCAATATTTAAACTTGTATAATTATTGTGACATATAAAAGGGATGTACATAGAGGGTGTGGGTAGAAATGAACTAATCTAAAGATTAAAAAAACCTTATTAAGGAGAACAAAGGGATTATAATGGGAGAAAAGGAAAGGATGAGGCAGAAAATGGTAAATTATGCCACACGAAGAGGCATAAAAACATACTAAAGTGGAAGGGAAGGAAGGACAGAGATGAGCATCATATAAACGTTATTCTCATTGGTTCTGATTCAAAGAGGGATCAATATAAACAGTTAAGTTTAGATCCTAACATGAAAAGACACAAAACCTCATTATAATAGAGGAAAAAGAGGGAGGGAGAGGAGCACTGCACAAAATTTACTAGCATTGATTTGGTTTCAAGGAGGGAATAACATACTCCGTTAAGAATAAAAATCTACTGTGCCCTACAGGCAGTAGGAGGGGTAAGGGAGGGTGTAAGAAGGGAGAGGGTAGTTAGAAGGGAGGAAAAGAGTAGTAAGGGGAAAGGGTAGGTAAAGGGGGGGAACAGGGAGGGGAATCCTGAGGGAGGTGGTGGTCAAAAGGAAAACTCTTAAGGAGGGGAAGGGAAAAGGAAGATACAAAAATATAAACAGAGGAGGGAATACGATGGAGGGAAAGTCACAGATAGTAATCATAACTGTGAATGTGAATGGGATGAACTCTTCCATAAAACAGAGGCGGATAGCAGAATGGATTAAAAACCACAATCCTACAATATGCTGTCTACAAGAAACACATCTGAAACAAGGAGATACGCACAGGGTAAGGGTAAAAGGATGGAGCAGAATATATTATGCTTCAGCTAAAGTAAAAAAATCAGGGGTAGCAATTCTTATCTCAGATAAAGCAAAAGCAAAAATAGATCTACTTAAAAGAGATAAGGAAGGAAACTACATCCTGCTAAAAGGCACCATTGAGAATGAAGCAATATCATTACTTAACATGCCAACTTTACTTAACGTACTTAACATTACTTAACACAGCAAGCAGTATAGTATCCAAATTCCTAGGGGAAAAGTCAAGGGAATTAGAGGAAGAAATGGAAAGTAAAACTATACTAGTGGGGGACTCTCTCCCTCTCTCTGAACTTGATAAATCTAACCTCAAAATAAACAAGAAAGAAGTTAAGGAGGCAAATAGAATTTTAGAGAGGCTAGACATGATAGATCTCTAGAGAAAACTGAATGGGGATAAAAAGGAATATTCCTTCTTCTCAGCAGTACATGGTACATACACAAAAATTGACCATATACTAGGGCATAAAATCCTCACAATTCAGTGCAGTAAGGCAGAAATATTAAATACATCATTCTTAGGTCATGATGCAATACAAATCACATGTAATAAAAGGCCATGGAAAGATAGACAAAAAACTAATTGGAAACTAAATAACTTAATCCTAAAGAATGAGTGGGTCAAACAAGAAATTATAGAAACAATCAGTAACTTCATTCAAGAGAATGACAATAATGAGACATCATTTAAAGCCATCAGCAAGTAT
>CM053582.1:9534544-9562800 GCA_028627135.1 Pseudochirops cupreus
AATAAACCCACATAAATCCTCGGCATTCCTATATATTTCTAACGAAGTCTAACAGCAAGAGATAGTAAGAGAAACCCCATTTAAAGTGACTGTAGACATTATAAAATATTTGAGAATCTACCTGCCAAAACAAACTCAGGACCTATATGAATACAACTACAAAACACTTTTCACACAAATAAAGTCAGATCTAACTAATTGGAAAAACATCAATTGCTCATGGCTGGGTCGAGCTACTATAATAAAAATGACAATTTTACCTAAATTAAATGACATATTTAGTGCCATACCAATCAATCTACCAAAAAATTACTTTACAGAGCTAGAAAAAATAGTAACAAAATTATTTTGAAAGAACAAAAGGTCCAGAATATCAAAGCAATTAATGAAAAGAAATGCTAGGGAAGGTGGCCTAGCTGTACCAGATTTTAATCTGTATTATAAAGCAGCAGTCATCAAAACTACTTGGTACTGGCTGAGGAATAGAGTAGTGGATCCGTGGAATAGATTGGGTACAAAAGACTCAGTAGTCAATGACTATAATAATATACTCTTTGATAAACCCAAAGACTCCAGTTTTGGGGATAAGAACTCACTATTTGACAAAAACTGCTGGGAAAACTGGAATCTAGTATGGCAGAAACTGGGCATAGACCATTATCTAATGCCATATACCAAAATCAAGTCTAAATGGGTGCACGATCTAGGTATAAAGACTGATACTGTAAGCAAACTGGAGAAACAAGGAATAGTTTTCCTATGATTTATGGAGTAGGGAAGACTTTATGACCAAACAAGAGTTAGAGAGCATTATAAAATGCAAAACGGATAATCTTGATTACATTAAATTGAAAAGTTTCTGTACAAACAAAGCTAATGTAATCAAGATTAAGAGGGAAGTGGGAAATTGGGAAAGAATTTTTACAACCAGTGTCTCTGATAAAGGCCTCATTTCTAAAATATATAGGGAATTGAGTCAAATCTATAAGAATACAAGTCATTCCCCAATTGATAAATGGTCAAAGGATATGAACAGGCAATTTTCAGAGGTAGAAATTAAAGAAAAAATATGAAAAAATGCTCTAAATCACTATTGATTCAAGAAATGCAAATCAAAACAACTTTGAGGTACCACATCTCACCAGTCAGATTGGTTAAGATGACAAAATAGGAAAATGACAAATGCTGGAGAGGATATGGAAAAATTGGAACCCTGATGCATTGTTGGTGGAGTTGTGAACTGATTCAACCATTCTGGAGAGCAATCTGGAACTATGCCCAAAGGGCCATAAATAATTGCATGCCCTTTGACCCAATAATACCACTTCTAGGGTTGTCTCCCAAAGAGATCATAGAAGTGGGAGGAAGACCCATATGTATAAAAATATTTATTGCAGCTCTCTTTGTGGTGGCAAAAAATTGGAAATTAAGGGGATGTTCATCAATTGGAGAATGGCTAAACAAGTTGTGGTGTGTATGAATGTCATGGAATACTATTGTGCTATAAGAAATGAGGAGCAGATGGACTTCATATTTATGTGGAGAGACTTATACAAATTGATGCTAAGTGAGAAGAGCAGAACCAGGAGAAATTTGTACACAATGACAGACACAACATAGGTGTGAAGACCAACTTTGATAAACTGGAGTCTTCTCAGCAACACATAGGTATAAGACAACTCTACAAGTCTCAGGATGGAAGGAGATGTCTACATTCAGGAAAGATCTAGAAAGAATGGAGTTTAAATGGAGACTGGAGCAAGCTACATGCTCTCTTTTCCATGTTTGGTTTTGTTTCCTCTTTCCCATTGTTCATTCCATCAGTTACAACCCTTCTATACAACCAGACTAATGTTTAATGTGAAAGTATTTGCAGATCCTATACTTGAATGCAAGCTGCCATGGGGGAAGGGGAGGGAGGGGAGAAAATTTGAAACTCAAGGGATTGTGGAACTGAATCTTGTAAACTAAAAGTAAATAAACAGATCAATTTAAAAAAAAAGAAAAGCTTGCCTCTTGGCTTATGCTAAAATGAAGCCTGATTTCACCCAACCCAAAGGATGCCTACTCTCTAAACATTCTGAGCACATTTTCCCTAGTGACTTGGGATTAAGGGTATTCATGTACCTATCTCATCTCCCCTTCTCTATCAGACTTTCTACTAGTTTCCTCCTCTGTAAAGTGAAGGGGCTGGACAAGATGGCCTTCTAGCACTAGATTTCACATCCTGTGATAAGTGTCTTGATTAATGTCATTCAGGTAGTGTGAACACAGACCAGTGTTTCCATCGTACCATCCCATCACATAGATGCATAAGAGGGAGGGTTAATAGGTGAGTGGAGGGATGAACTCCGTTCCTTTGGGGAATTATCTGTCATTGGCTGCCTGCTATGCTGGCCTTTCAGGGCTGTTAGGAGGACCCAATGGAATGCATTTACAGCTGTCACAAAATGCAACAGGCTATTTGGGGACATAGTAAGTTGATCTCTGCATGACTAAAAATCTTTAAGAGGAGGCCTGATGGCCATGTGTTGAGGATGTCATGGAGGAGGTTCTGAATCACATGCAGGTTGAACTCCATGCCCTTTAAGGGCCCCCTCCCTTCAATTCGGCCTATGACTGGCATTCTACTGGCTGGGAAAAGGCCAGGGACATGGAAGCAAGTCAATCCAATGAGCATTTGTTCATGGGCTTCATAGAGGCCACAGCAGAAAGTGTAGGGGCATGGAGATAGTCTCAGTCATCTGCTCTGAGAGTGAAAGATGACTTGGGGATCGAAGGGGTCACAAGATCTGAGCTATGAGGGGCAGGGCCAAACTCACTTTAAAGTTGAATTGCTCCATGATGAACTTGAGAAGGATAGTGCTGCTTCTCACTGCCTTCTGGTGCTCATGGGAGAGTTTTGAATCCATCCAGATGACCATTTGCTGGAGGTAAGGAGAGAATCATGAATAGAGAGGGGCAAGAAAGAGACCTAGCTAGAGCACGAGGCCTTCACTGGGAATCAGATAACCAAGATCCCCAGATCCTCGTTCCATAGTGAGGGAATGGGAAGCCCACTGGATTTGGAGGAAAAGGTCCTGGGTTCGATGTTTCCAGAACGTGCTGGTAAATATTTAACAACCAGCTGGAGGGAAGGATGTGTGCACATTTGAACATTTCATCGTCATTATTAACGTTTTCTCCATTACTGTCTTAATTCTATCAATAAAACAATAAATCAAGCCCATTTTGAGGTGTTAATGCTTACACTGAAAATTTTTCAAATCAGCTCCAGCCAGCTGGCTCTAATTTTACCCATTTGACCTCAAGCAAATCTCTGAGCCTCAGTTTCTTCATCTTTGAAATGAGGGTTTGGTCTGATGATCTGGAATTCCTTCAAGCTGTGAATTATGATTATATTGTGAAACCATATTTTGGACTTCTTTTTTCATTTCCCTAGAAATATTAAGAAATAGTATTTCTCTCTAAAGCTCTTTCCACACTCCTGGAAAAAGCCCCTTAGTTTAAAAGTAGGTGATATATAAAGACAAAAGTGGGGAAAATAGCATTCCTCTGGGAAATGGATTAAGGGGGTGCTGGGAATAACTCAGTTTTCTTGTTGATATCAATTTTTTTCGTGGTCACCTGAAGGGATTGGTGCTAGGAGCTGCCCTTCTGGGTGAAAAGGGAGGAATAGTTCCAAGGAGTGGGGGGACACTTTTAGGGGAAGTTAGGATCACGCCTTGGGTGCAGGTTTTCTGGCTCCAGATCCATCCCTCTATTGTTTCATGTGTCCTCTCTTGTTCTAAGCTGGTCCTCTTTTCTCAGTGCCTCTCATCTCTGGAAAGGATTCCCCCCAACCTACTGTATTAATTTAAGGAAGTCATGGGGTACTATGGAGGGATTCTCTCCTCTCCTCTTCTCTCCTCTCCTGTCCCTCTCTCCTCCCCACCTTCTCTCCTATAGCAGCAACCATACTGGCATACCCAGGATGACTGCCAGCACAGGCTCTTAGATCTGCCTTACTAGGAAAGCTAGCTGTTTAAGGGGTCAACACTCTTTTTAAATTACATTCACTAGTTCAGGGGAAAAGTCAGCTCCCTGAACTTCAGAGAAAATACAAACAGAGAAAATGCAAGCAGAGAAATAAAGACCAACAGACAGGGCTCTGACTGCCTGAATCAACTATACACTTTACATACATGCTTGGATGGAGACTCTCAACCAGGGAATCACAAGATCTTCTAAGAGAGCCCCCAGAGCAAAATACCAACTCAGAGTATATATACATTTCTCAGAGCCAGAAGGTATCACAACCCTCCCAACTTGACTCAGCACCTAATATAGAAATTAGCAAAAGGTGTGAAAGCCTTCCTACAAGCAAGCCTCCCCTGAGCAAGCTTCCCTTAAAGGGCTCCACGTGAGGCCCATCAATGGGCGGGGAAGATGTTATATCCCATTAACATTACACCTCCCTCCACCCCAAGCTCAATAATTTGTTGGTTATAGATTGTTAAAATAATTGTTAAAAGAATTGTTTCTGGAAGCCCTGAGCCTAAAAACATAGAGTACAGCATTACAATTAAATATAAATTCTCCTCCCTCCTTGATACTATGAGCCTATCATTGGCCCTAGTTGGGACAAGCCCCTAGGGACCAATTCACAGGATCTAGATCTAGGGCTGGAATAGCCCTCAAAGAGAAACTAGTCCAGCCTGCTCATTTCATAGAGGAGGAAGCTGAGGCCCAGTGATATAATATGACTTGCCAAGAGCTACATAGCTAGTAAGTACCTACAACAAATTATGAACTCAGGTCTCCCTGACTCAAGGCCGCTATACCATGCTGCCTCAATGAAAGCTCCTGTAATGGCTGAGTGATGGGAGATAGAAATGATGGCAGGTGGAAGAGTCTTTGGGGAGAGACTATAGGAAATCCACCTGGAATCCACCTGGAATCTCACCATCCAATGGTGAGATTGGG
Organism: Pseudochirops cupreus; assembly: GCA_028627135.1. NCBI lineage: Eukaryota > Metazoa > Chordata > Mammalia > Diprotodontia > Pseudocheiridae > Pseudochirops > Pseudochirops cupreus. Next base: position 9,539,510 of record CM053582.1, read on the forward strand.
ATACAGGCTCATTTGGGGAAAGACTGAAGAGAAAGAGGTAACAATCAATTCAGTTATTCCTGTCAAAATAATGGCTTTTTCATTGGGAATTTTTCCCCATAAGTAGTTAGTGTGCCTTCCCCAGAGGAGTCACAGGAAGTAGAACAGAAAGGAGCTGCAGCTTAATTAGTCCAACCCTGCAGGTTATAGATGAGAGCTAGAGAGGGGACATGAAGAGGGCACCATCCAGATTTCTAAATCAGAGGCCTGGAACAGTAGCAGATGGAGAAGGGTTGGATGAGGGAGGAAGGGGCCTTCCCAAGATCTCTAAAATTCTGGGCAACAAGCAGCCTATTCCAGCTCCACTTAAAGGGACCCTGGAGGTGACTTTCCTTTTCACTGGGCATTAGAGAATGCAGAACTTCAGGCCTGCCAGGCAGAAGATCAGAGAAAGAGCTCTGGAGTTGGAAGGGGTCATCTGGTCCACCCAGCTCATTTAACATAGGAGGAAACTGAGGCCCAGAACATCTAAGTGACTAGTCCAAGGTCACACATAGGACCCTAGATCTGGAGCTGGAAGGGGCCTTGGAGGCCATCTGGTCCAACACTTCCATTTTTCAAGGCAGGTAACTGAGGCACAGAGATTCAAAGTGACTTTCCCGAAGTAAGTAGGAGAACTAGGACTTGGATAGAGGACATTAGCATTCACCATCCAGGGCTTTCCCTTCTCCCCTTGCTGCCTCAACTGTGATAGCTGAGGATTTGGCTAACATTCTCTGAGGTTAAAAGAATCTCCAGCTTCCATGCAATGAATGACTCTGCCTGTTACTCTGAGATGCAGTCACCCTGCCCAGTTCTCCCAGGGAGAGCCCTTGCCCCTCTGTTCCAATTTTGGGGTGGGGGAGCCCATGCCTCCAGAATGTAGTGTACTTCTCCTGGGTCTGAGTTTTCAGACAGGAACCCCTGGAGTACTTGATCTAGGGCATAAATTGTTTGCATATAGAGAACCTGGGAGAGGAAAAGGAACCACCAGCAGAGGTCTGGGTCTGGAGGCTCCCAGGGAGGCCCTCACAGAGGCAGGAGAAAACTCTAAAGGTCACATGATCCCCCCTTCCCAATCAACTCAAAGTACACAAATATTCATTCATTCATTCATTCATTCATTCATTCATTCATTCATGTATGTTGGAATCCTGCTGGATGTCTAGCCCTGGGATAGACCCAGTGGGAGATACAGAGAGGTCTAAGCCCTCAGGGAGTTTATAGTCTAGTACTCACGCATATATATTTAGATGTAAAAGTAATCAAAATCAATATTTGCATTCCTGGCAAAGACATGTTGGTCAATTGCCTTATGGGCCCTATTTCCACTCCCAGTGACTTCTTTGACCCAAACACCCACTCACTGTCCAGCATTCTCCTGTTTGTGTTCATGCTCTTTGAGGGAAGGGACTGATTGACTTTTTTTTTTTGCTTTTTTGGAGGGGGAAGGCAGGGCAGTTGGGGTTAAGTGACTTGCCCAAGGTCACACGGTTAGTAAGTGTTAAGTGTCTGAGGCTGGATTTGAACTCGGGTCCTCCTGACTCCAGGGCCAGTGCTCTACTCACTGCACCACGTTTGACTTTTTAAAGGTTTTCTGTCCCCAGTGCTCAGCACAGCGTCTGGCAACATTGCAAGTGCTAAACGAAGGCTTTTCCCTTCATCCCTTTACACATAAACGTTCCACATCACGTCTGTGTCTCCTCTTCTTTTTTCCCTGTCTGGTGCTTCTCCTGGTGATCTCCTCAGCTCCCACGGATTCCCTTCCCTTTCTCTGCCCATGATTCTCATCTCTATTTCTCTCCTCAGCCCCAGGCTAACTTCTGCTACTGGCTGGTAGTCATTTCCAGCTGGATGTCTCATAGACATGACTCATTATCTTTTTTCACCAAACTTTCCCTTATTTCTATCTTTCCTGTCATTGCTGGGAGCACTGAGAGCCTCCAAGTCACCCAAGTTTGCAACGTAGGGGTCACCTTTGATTTCTCACTAGCTCATCCTTTCTCTCTCCAAATCCCATAGATTTTGCCTTCATAACTTCTTACCAATATGCCCCCTTCTCCCTTTTGACACAGCCACCTTCATGGTGCAGGCCCTCATCCCCTCACCCCTGGACTACTGCAATGCCTACTGGGGCGACTGCCTACCTCAGTCTGTCCTCACTCCAGTCCACCCTCCAGTCAGCTGTCAAAGTGCTCTTCTTAAAGCACCGGTCTGACCATATCACCCCCATATTCAATAAACTCCAGGATCCCCATCACCCCCAGGCTCTAATCCTCTTTGGTTCTGTTGTTGTTATTGTTATATTTTTTAGGCAATTGAGGTTAAGTGACTTGCCAAGGGTCACACAGTGTCTGAGGCTGGATTTGAGTTCATCTCCTCCTGACTGCAGAGCTGGTGCTTTATCCACTGCAGTGCCACCTAATGGCCCCTGTTTGGCTTTTAAAGTCCTTCATAACCTGGCCTCCTGACTTTCTAATCTCCTTAAACTTCACTCATTCCTATGTATTTTGAGATCCAGTTAACACTGACCTCCTTAGTGTTCCTCAAACAAGGCACTTCATCTCTCATTTCAGGGCATTTTCCTTGGCTGTCCCCCAAGCCTAGAATGCCCTTATTCCTCATCTTACCTCCTGGCTTCCCTGGCTTCCTTCAGGTCCCAGCTAAAATCCTACCTATACTAGTCACACATAGGATCCTATACCTAGAGCTGGAAAGGCTCTCAGATGCTATTGAGTTTCTCATTTGGAAAAGAAGGAAACTGAGGCCCAGAGAGGGGAAGGGATTTTCCTGGGATTTCAAGATAAGCTAGATCCAGTCAACCTGACCTTGACTCCAGAATTTAATTGTTATATGACATGGGCAGGTCGTTTAACTCCTGAGTCTTATCTACCTCATCTGTACAACGGGCATTATATTTATACTGCCTCTCTCACCTTTGAGGAAAGCAGTACAGAAATGTCACCTAGACCATTATTCCTTAGCTTCCCTGCAGGGAAATGAAGACAACATCCTCCATCTGGTCATAAAGAAGCATCTACACAAGGGGTACAATGTCCTGCTGTCTTCCTTCCTAGATATAGCACATAATTAGATACAGAGTGGAGCACTAGGCAGAATGGAGTTGAAGTTGGGAGGACCTGGGTTCAAATCTTGCCTCTGATACTTACTAATTGTGTGATCTCAAAGAGGTCACTCAGCTTCAAGTTCGAACTGAGACTATTTCCTAAGAGTCAGAAAGGTTATGATAAAATCACACATCTTTGGTGGATCAATGTATTCCATAGATTCATATGGTAGGGAGATATAAATACATATTGATATGTGAGTATTTAAGGCCCTGACACCCTCTTTGCTACTGGTCCCTTCATACTTGACTAGGGTTTAAAGTCCCCACCCAAAGTTGAGGTGAAGATGGCCTGTTCCCTTTGTAATCACCCCCTATACACACACACACATACACATACACAGATACACACAGACATACACAGACACACAGACATACACACAGAGACATACAATGACACACAGGCACCCACAGATATATGCACACTCACACACACACACACACACACACACACACACACACACACACACACACACACCCTGCTATTTTTCCCTCCTTCTAAGCCAGGTGGGGTTCTAGATCTGTTAATATTGGAACTGGGAACTGGGTGCCTTTCAGCAGATGATACCATTGTAGCTCAAAGTAGGGCCCAACTCCTTGCCATCTGCTCTGAAGAGGTGCCCTCTGGAACAGAGACTATGCTGAGGGGAACCTTTAACCCTTTCTGCTCTGAAACTCTTGTTCTGGGACTGTGATATCTTGTATGTCCCACAAGACCTGCTCTATCTAGCTGGTCCCTGACACAATTCACTTTACACTCCAAGTGCCTTTTCACCATCTCCTTTCCACCCCCTCTTCCTGCCCTTTAACTAAGATTAGCCTTGCATTGTACCTGGAAGGGATCCTTTGATTTGCTCACTTTCTAGCCCTCTACCTTTCTACACAAAAGCTTTCCCTTCCCCTATATGTGCTACCTGCCCTTTCCCCCTCCCACATTAAAATGTAAGTTCCATTGGGAAAGGGACTAGCTCATTTTTGGTTTCCTATCCTCAATATTTAGCAAAGTACAGTCACATTTAATGGATGTTTTTCATTCATTCATTCATTGCTCAGTCATTTATTCATAAGCAATTTTTTTTTAGTTAAGAAATGACTACCTCATATGACGGGCTCCTCTCTAAGCCCTGCCTTGCCAATGTTTTTGAGAATCCTGAAGTAAGTGAGGTTACCAGGCCATTTCTCTGGTCCCTCTTTCTATGTTTGTCTTGGTATGCTCACCACATCCCCTGTTACCCTCAGACAGTAATGTCTGTCACCCCAGTCCACAGATAGTAAAAGTTAGGAGACCACAGCCAAGACCACATAGTATAGCAACTAGGGCATGGGACAGTCTGGGTTCTCATTCTGAGTCCCGTCAGTGGCTTAAAGATCACCCTAAGGCCTGACCTTGTCTTGACCAGAGAGGTTGAGAAAGTGGCTCATGAGTTTGTGACAGGTCCACAACTAGGAGCTACACTAGTCTGTGGTGTCCTTGTCACCTGAATGTTGGCAGGGTTCATCATCAAGCAGGTATGCTTCTCCAGGCACTCTACCAGCAGCAGGGTGAAGATATTTTGGAAGCAGATGTACAGGAGCTCTGACTTCCCTTTGACCTCTGTGGGGGGCTTTAGTTTGCTGCGAGAGGAGATACAGTGGTGGGAAAAGGAGTAGCTGACCAAGGCAAGGGAGAGTGGACTCTAGGGGCCAGGATAGACTTCCCCCAGAGAGCAAGAAGCCCCTGTAACAGTAATCAGTTTAGCAGATACTTAGCCCTTGGTAACTTAGGGTTAAGTACCTCTTGAGAGAGGCAGAAGGGGCAAACTCTGTCTCCTGTGTGAAGCAGAAGGTATGAACTCTGTCTCATGTGTGAACAGAGGGCATGAACTCTGTCTCCTATTGCTGACATGGCAGGAGGGGGTTGGCTGAGACAGGAGGCCAGTGTGTGTATATAAGAAGAATTCCAGAGACAGAGAATCAGAAAAGGGAATTTTCCTCCTAGTGGCTTCTGGTGGAGGGAGCAGAATTGTCCCAGTGTCTGGGAGCTGGGCTGCTGGACTGAGAAATGAGTTGGAGTTTTCTATGAGACCAGAATCTGGTGAAGGCCACCTGGAAGGCTGAGAGGGCTGCCTGGAAGGCCTCCTGGAAGGCAGGCTGGAAGGCCGAGATTTCTCCTGGGTCCGAGGGCCAGCTGAACTGCTGGAGGACTGAAGAAGCATGACCAGGATAAGACTTTGTTTATTCGTGGCTTGGTTGATCTTTGAGCTCCCAGCAACAGAAGTGGTGAAGGGTTTGAGATGTGTTGGACCCTGTGAACTTCAGTGTGTACCAAGAACTGCCTGGAGGACTGGACGAGAACCTGGGAGTTGTCTGCCTCTGAATCCAGGTGACCATTTGGTGGATTCAAGTAGAAGCTGGGACCATGGAAGGGGATCCAGGGAATCTGAGAGACCACCCCTAGTCAAGATGAAGAAAAGGCCTCTCCTTGGATATAGAATGCCTGATGAAGTTTGCTGGACTCCGAGGGGTGGAGAGTTTGTGTGGCTTTTTAATGATTGTATTTAGTGACTGGTTGCTAGATAAGAGACTGATTAAGTTAATCTATGATTGTCCCATGAGTGGAAGATTGATTATTGTATTGTGAACTGATTGAATGATTAGGTATTGATTATTGTATTGTGAATTGATTGAATGATTAAGTAATGGAGGGTCGCCCCCCCCCCCCTTAGGGAAACCAGATTATTCTTTTGTTCTTTGTTCTAAATATTGTGGCCTTTGTACTGAAAACTGTGTGGGCCATTCTAATGTTAAGCTGTTGTGAACACTATATTGGGATTTTCTGTGATAAGATGTAATGCTGTGAATATCATATTGTGATTTGTTGTGAATGTTTGCCTTGATTTGTGATGGAATAAACAGAGTGTTCACTAAACTGTGTAATTGGAACCTTAAAAGCTGTTCACAGTAGCATTCTTTTGGGAAGTTGCTTGTGCATGGTGTTACAGCCCCTCAAGGTTCTTTTCCTCTAAACAAGAAAGGAAGAACCATGGTTTCAATTCCTGAACTTTTACTGGTCTTTGTGGACACTAAGCCAGCCACCCCAGGAGAGGGCGCCCTACTCCAGATGGGTCCTCTAGCTTAGAAGTACTAATGATGATTATGACGATAATGATAGCTTTAAGGTTTGCAAAGGGCTTTATAAATATTTTCACACTGGATCCTCACAACAACCTTCTGAGGAAGGTATTATTATTACAACCCCCATTTTATAGTCGAGGAACTGAGGCAGGAAGAAATGAAGTTTCTTGCCCAAGGTCACCCAGCTATTAAGTGTCTGAAGCTGGGTTTGAACTCAGTCCTTCCTGTCCCCAGGCCCAACCCTCCAATATATCTTACCTGAACTCCTCACCTCCCAACCCCCTTTGACCATAAATCCTCAGGCAAGAAAACAGCAGCCACTGGGCATGGTAACCATCCCCAATCTCAAACCCAGAGTTGGAAAGACCAGAAAGCAAGGAACAAAGTAGTAGGAGGGCTACCTGAGGCCTGCAACAGCCAGCATGGCATCCTGTAGAGCAGACATGTACAGAATGTCCTGGGGTTCCTTTTCAGTCAGCTTCTGTAGGAGATGAGGAAGAGGGAGCCCAGTGAAGGAGTATAGAGGGGCGGAGGTCATAGTGGCCATGTTGTCTAAATGATAGTACAGTGAAGTAGAATTGGAAAAGGCTGGATGACTGAACCTAAGTATAGATCCACTGGTAGATCAAGGTCCATTTAAAACAAGGTCCCTATGGAATAGCCTAAGGACAAGTCCTTGACAAATTGTCCACTATTTTTATCAGTGACTTGAGTAGAGGCACAAAGGCAGTGTGTGCATGTGACTTGGAGATGGGACGACAAGCTAAGATGCTTAACCCTAGTCCAAAAAGACCTCAAATGATGAGTCAAATCAAATAAGATAGAATTTAATAGGGATCTATACTTGGGCTCCAAACATCAATCTCAGAAATACAGGTGAGACAAGTGTCATGGGAGATGATCTAGAACAGAGGTGGGGAACCTGCACCTCAAGGTCACATGGCCTCAAGGCCACAGGGTCCCCAACCCAAGTCAAGAGTTTTTACTGCATTGCAAGCTTGTTAGGAAGCAATAGCTTTCCCTGCAAATGCATCAAAAAGGTCCTGCTGCCCCAAAGGAGGTCACCTACCATGAGCTTTCTCTTCTCTTTTATTAACGCCTGACATCACTCTCCTCTATTCTCTCCACTTTTGCTACGGTCTCTGCTCAAAGAGGTACCTTCTCCTCCCCAACACCAACCCCTCTACCTGGGCCCTTGATCTCATTCCTCTTACCTCCATTAGCCCCACTGATCATTTCCCCCACTTCTAATCTTACATCTCTCCCCATGAATTATCTCCTTCCCTGCTATCTACAAACATACCCAGGTCTGTCTCATCCCTAGTAAGCCCTCACTTGAGCCTGTCATTCCCTCAAGCTATCATATCCCCCCTCTCCTTCACAGCCAAATTTCTAGTAAAAGCTGTCTACTCTCCTTGCCTCTTCTTTGCGCCTCCCACTCAGTTATCAATTCCCAGCAATCTGGCTTCCATCCAGGGATGTACTGGTAAACTTTTGAGAACTGACTTTCCAAAATGCAAATTAAAACAACTCTGAGGCACCACCTCACACATATCAGATGGGCTAAAATGACAGAAAAGAAAAATGACCAATTTTGGAGGGTATGTGGGAAAATTGGGACACCTATGCATTGTTGATGGAGTTGTGAACTGATCCAACCATTCTGGAGAGCAATTTGAAACTATGTCTAAAGGGCTATAAAACTGTGCATACCCTTTGATCCAGTAATAACCACTATAGGTTTATATTCCAAAGAGACCAAAAAAGGGGGGAAAGACCTAGTCATACAAAAATATCTATAGCAGGTTTTTTTTTGTTATAGCAAAGAATTAGAAATTGATGGAATATCCACCAATTGAGGAATGGCTGAACAAATCGTGGTATATGATTGTGATGGAATTAGTATATATAGGATGATTTTTTTAAAAAAAACCTAGAAAGACTTACATGAACTGATGTAAAGTGAAATAAGCAGAACCAAGAGAGGATTATACATAGTAACAGCCATATTGTATAATGATAAAATGTAAATGACTTAGTTATTCTCAGCAATACAATAATCCTAAACAATCCCAAAGGAATTATGATGAAAAATGCTATCCACCTCTAGAGAAAGAACTGATGGAGTCTGAATTCAGATCAAAGCATGCTATTTTTTCCTTTAAAAACAATCAATAGATTTTTATTAAAAATGTAACACTGAAAATGAGCATGAACAGCTAAACTTACTTAGTAACTATTTCCATTTAAACTAATTAATTCCAACCATGACACTTCTTCAGTTTTTGTTCCCATCAGAATTTTGTTTTCATTTTCACAAACTTCATTCATGTGATTTTGTTCTTTTGGTTCTACTCTCTTTGTTTAGGATTATTTCGTCAATATCTTCCCAGATTTCTTTGCTTTCTTTATACCTGTCAACTCTAATTACATTATACTATTCCTTTTTATTACTGCACCACAACTTATTTGTGCCTACTTTTAAAATGTGTATGCACTATGAAAATATTTGAACAGATTTTTATTGTGGTGGTGATTTTACTTATGTCCTTTTAAAAATATTTATTTTTAGTTTTTAACATTCACTTCCATAAGATTTTGAGTTCCAAATTTTCTCCCTCTCCTTCTCCTCTCCCCACCCGAAGATGGTGTGCAATCTGATATAGGCTCTACATATACATTCATATTAAACATATTTTCACATTAGTCATGTTATAAAGAAGAATTAGAACCAATGAAGAGGTAAGTCTATCATAGTTGATCATTGCACAATGTTGCTGTTACTGTTCACAATATTCTCCTGGTTCTACTCATTTCACCCAGCATCAGTTCATATAAGTCTTTCCAGGTTTTTCTGAAATCTGCCTGCTCATCATTTTTCTTTTGGCATAATAGTATTCTAGTACATTCATGTACTGCAACTTCTTCAGCATTTCCCAACTGATGGGCATCCCCTCAATTTCCTATTCTTTGCCACCATAAAAAGAGCTGCTATAAATATTTTTGTACATGTGGGTTCTTTCTCCTTTTTAATGATCTCTTTGGGATACAGACTTAGCAGTGGATCAAATGGTATGCACAGTTTTATAGTCCTTTGGGCATAGTTCCAAATTGCTCTCCAGAATGATTAGATCTGTTCACAACTCCACCAACAATGCATTAGTGTTCCGATTTTCCCACATCTTCTTCAACATTTATCATTTTCCTTTTCTGTCATATCAGTCAATCTGATAGACATGAGGTGGTACCTCAGAGTTGTTTTAATTTGCACTTCTCTAATCAATAAGGATTTAGAGCATTTTTCATATGATTATATATAGCTTTAAATTCTTCATCCGAAAACTGTCCATATATCCTTTGATCATTTGTCAACTATTTTATCATACTATTTTAACTTTATCATTCTTTGGGTTTTTGGTCTGCTTTTTTTTTTCCAATATGGCTAATGTGGAAGTGTGTTTTGCATGATTGAACATGTATAAATCTGTAGCAAATTGCTTGCTTTCTCAATGGGGGGGGAATAGAGGGAGGAAGGGAAAGAATTTGGAACTTATAACTTGAAAAAGCAAATGCTAAAAATTGTTTTTATATGTAACAGAAAAAATTTTAAAACTGACTCAACAAAAGTAAGCACAACATGTTCTTAAGCTTAATCTGCAATATTATTACTTTCTCAATCACTTTCTTAAGCCTAGAAAAGCAACACAATAGTAAATCAAACCCTGATACATAGCATTTGCTTATTTGAGAGGCATAAATGCTCAGACCAAGACTTTAACAATTGGTTCTCAGAAGCTGGTTTGATCTGGCTCCAGCACATCCCTGCTTCCATGCCCTCTACTCAATTGAAACTTCTCTCCAAGGCTGCTCATGATCACTTAACTGCTAAACCTAATGACCTCTTCTCAGTTCTTATCAGATTTCTTGACAACCTTCGATGCTGTTGGTGACTGCTTCCACCTCCCTCTTCTCCCTTGGTATTCATGACACTGCTCTCTACTGGTTCTCCTCCAATCCTTGTTTGTCTCCTTTGCTGGATTTTCATCCACCTCCCTCAAAGTTCTGACCTGGGTCTTCTTCTGTTCTCTCTCTAAACATCTTTTAAGTAATTGCATCAACTTCCATAGGTTCCATTATCATCTCTATACAGATGACTCTCCAATCTATATATCCTCCAGTTTTCTCCTGAGTTCTAATCCTGTATCTCCAGCAACCAATTGGACTTCTCCAATTGGGTGTCCTGTAGAAATCTCAAACTCAACATGTGCAAACAGAGCTCACTGTCTTTCTCCCCTGAGGCTAAGCCCTCTTCAGAACTTCCCCATTGCTGTCAAGGTCACCACCTTCCAACCAGTCACCCAAGTTTACAACCTCAAAGTAATCCTCAACTCCTCATTCTCCCTCAGCCCCCCATATCCCATGGATGTCAAGTCTTGTCAATTCTAGCTCAGTAACATTTCTCATATCAGTGTCCTTAGCTCCTCTGCCACAGTCACCACCTACCTACCTACCTACCTTATCAGGCCCTCATCACCTTCAGTCTGGATTACTGCAACAACCTCCCAGGTGGTCTCCCTCCTTTCAAAGTCTCCCCTCTCCAATCCATCCTCCATACAGCTGCCAAAATAATCTTCCTAAAGCCCAGGTCTGACCATGTCACTCCCTTGCTTAAGCAACTTCACATTGGCTATCCCTTAGGATAATCATATGAACCCTTCACCTTGGCATTTAAAGCTTTCCAGCCTATCTTTTTACATTTTCTGCAATTCTTTCTGAGTTATAGAGCTAACTGATCACAGGCAGAAGCATGTGTTGGCAGCTCAAGGTACCATCTTGTAGTTTTAGTTTCATGTTTTTTATGAATTCTAGACCTGGAAGGGACCTGAGAAACCATCAGGTCCAAGATTCTAATTTCACAGAGGAACAAATTGAGGCCCATGAAAGGTAAGTGACATGGCCAAGATCACAGATGGTAAATTCTAGAGCTGAGATCTGAAGCCAAGTTTTCTGACTCTAACTGCCTCTCAAAAGCCCCTAAGTCCCATCCTCCCTTAAATCTGGCCTCAGGGAAGTTGAAGAGCAGTGAGTCCCCATCCTCTGTGTACCAATGCTCAAAGGTTTAACCCATTCCTGACTTGTCCCTCTGCTCCCCCACCAAACTAGGCTCTTACCATTAGACACAGAACTAGCTGGGGCTTCTGGAAGAATTGGTAACTCTTGACCTCTGTGTTGTTGTTGATGGCAGCAGTGAGCATCAGTGTGGATGTCAAAAATCTTTTATTCAAGGGACCATCCTAGAGTTGCCAGGAAGCTAGGAGCAGGAGAATGGGGATGGGGAGGAGGAAGGGAATACAGGAATGAGATGTCAGGGTGGAGCTCACATCCCTCAGCCTCAGGCTGGGCTTCTACACAATGAGCTAAGGCTCATGGGACTTAGAAGTCCTGTTTAAAGACAAGCTGTTTCTCCCTAGTAGAACATGAGCTCCTTGGGGCAGAGCCTTTTTCATTGTCTTGGTCCCTCATGTGCCTAGCATAGGAGCTGGCTAGGAGGGACCTTTGAGATCATCTTGTTAATGCTACAGATGGACTTAAAATGGGGATTACATTTGATGATCTCTGAGATCCGGTGATGTTAGCCTTCTCAGCCATCTCTATGCCCTCACCCTGCCAATATGGTCTAGGAATCTAACTCTTATTCCTCCCTCCTAATAGCTCACCCGTTAGAATCAAGGGATTTCCCCCTGGGGACTCAGTAGACTTTGTGTGGGTCCTTTCCCGTAGGAAGGAGTAGGAGAAGGAGGCCCTGATTCCCTGAGGATGGTACTGGTCTGCTTGGAAGAGGGTGGCCTAACTTACCCTTTCTCTATCTGTCCTGACCTCAGGACACCAAAGTCTCTTGTATTCTCTCCCATTCCCCAACCATTCAAAAGGATTGTGGCTACTTTTTGACATTCCTATTTTGTTCTGGTAGTCTGAAGTGCTGTAGGACACCTACTTCCCCTCTCCCCACCCCCAGAATGCTCCCCTTGCTCTAAACTCCACCCCAGGTACAAAGTCTGGCAGGGCTGGAGATGGGATGACGACTAATGGAATTCAATGATGAAGTCTCTCCTTCCCTCAGCTGCTCTGTCCTGCCCTGCCCTTCTCCCCAGTTCTGATCAAAAGTGTTGCTGAATTGATTTGATCCCATATGGCTGGATGCCCAGGTGACTAGGGAAAGGAAACAAGGCTGGTAGCACCCAAACAGATCAGTTATGAGTCCCACTCAGGCATTCTCATAATTTCTCTGCCAGGGTGAGGACACCCATTAGTCAGATGTAAAGAATGAGGCACTGAGCAAGGCAAAGGGACTGGAACACAGAATTCGTGTGCTATGGTAGCTGGATGGGGAAAGGGGGAGCCTGAGATTTCTGAAGTAACACACAATCGTGGAGGCGATGCTGTCAGCCAGGGTCAGGATGTTGTCTCTTGCACAGGATGCCACATGTCCATAGCAGAGCAATACAGTGCTGCTGGCCCACTTCCAGTGGATGTCTTCCAGGTACTGCAGTGGGACCCACAAAGACCCACCCTCAGGACAGCCTGCCTTCCCATCTTCCTCCTCAGCTCCCATGGTTCAGGACTGAGCTAAGGTGGCATGTATATGAGAGGGTAAAAAGAGATGTTGTCTTCTAACCCTGCCTTCTCTCCTTGGCCCTGGCCCTCCAGGAGCAGCAGGGAAAGGAGATAGGCTGTGTGCCTGATCCCCATAGGAAGCTCAGCTCAGAGAGGATGGGGAGCTAAGTCTCCAGTGTGCCCATGAGGGTGACAGGATACTCATGCCATCTAGGCGCCCAAGGCAGAAGGAAGGTCCTTGGCTTTTCCCCTGCCTCCAGGCAGAACTACCTCAGACCCATTCCAGATCTAGATGCTTATCTGTGCCAGCCTTGAAAATAAGGTCCAGAATCAACCTATCCACCTTCACCCAATAGTGAACCAAACCTGCACTGGGGCCCACCCTGGCTCTTAGCTAGCTGTGTGACTTTGAGCAGATAACTTTCCCTCTCTGGGACTCCTCCTTGTTTGTAACATGATGGGTTTGGGCTACACAATGTCTCAGCTCCCTTTGAACCATCAGTATGCTGTTGGACGTGAGCCACGTTGGAATTTCAAAGGCCCTTCTGGTATTACTGTGAAGAAGGCTCTTGACTATCCTCCCAGAGGAACTACTTGCCATGGGGGGCAAAGGTGATATGTGGAGAGGATGGGGAGTTCCTGGTGTGTCAACCTGGGCCTCGCCACCCTCCCAGTTTCCTCTGTTTCCCCACTGGCTTGAAGGGCCCTGAGAGCATCACTAAGTACCATGTTTACTTACCTGGTCAATCTTAGAGACGGGAGTCTTCCCCAGGATAATGGTTTTGCCAAATTCCTCCAGCACAGCACAAGTGATGGTAAAGTGTCCAGTGGCTGTGAGCCCAATGGTGATGGCCATGCCCTGGGGAAATGCCAATGCCAATGATAGCTCCTCCACTCATTGTGTCTTCATTCTGACAGAGCTTCCTTCCCCATAGAAGCAGGTCGTGTGGGCATTATTACTCCATTTATAGACAAGGAAACTGAGGGGCAGCTTGGTGTAGTGGATACTAGCCTCAGAATTAGAGTCCTGGGTTCAAGTCCTTCTTGTACATATGGTCCCTGTGACCATGGTCAAGTCCCTTCCCTAATCTGGGCCTCAATTTCCTCCTCTGTAAAATGAAGAGGTTAGACTAAGTGGCCTTTGAGGTCTCTCCCAGCACTAGAACTAGGAGTCTATGGGTGATCTCTTAGAGGTTTTTTCCCCTCTCTGTGCCTCAGTTTCCTTCTCTGCAAAATAAAGGGGTTAGACTAAATGGCCTCTGAGGTCGTGTCTAATACTTGGACTGGGAGCCTATGAAACAGGCTTAGAGAAGTTGTTAATAATTAAAATTAAAATTCTCTAAAATCCTTACAAAGTCCTACTCCAATGGCTCACCATGGTATGGATATCATAGGGATCCTCAATCAAAAGTGAGAAAAGATCTTAGGAGGCCTCTAGTCCAACCCCTTAATTTTATAGGGGAAGAAACTGAGGCTCAGGTAGTGAGGTGACTTGTCCAAGGTCACACAAGTGGTGTCAGAATCAGAATTTGACCCTAGGTCTTCCCAAGTCAATCTCAGTGCTCTATCTATACCAAGATGGCTCCCGATTCTTAGAGGCCCTGCTGGCTTAGAGCCCAAAGGCACACTCCTCTATTTGGTGTTTAAATCCCTTACCATCCTGCCTTGGACTACCTCTCCAGGATGATTACACTCATGCACTCACTCTCTTCCAGCCAGACTGGCTCTCCTACTGTTGCCCAGAGAGGACATTTTATCAGAGATCTCAGTGCCCCTGGGCAGACTAGGAATGCTCAATCTCTAGCCTTTTGCTTCTTGGAATGCCTATTTCCTTCAAAGCTCAGCTTAAGTGCCACTTTCTACCTATGCACAGGAGGGGAAAGTAACATTTATGAAATGCCTACTATGTGCCATTTTACAATTATCTCATTTGAGACTCACAACAACCCTGGAAGGTAGGTGCTACTACTATCCCCATTTTACATATGAGGAAACTGAGGCAAACAGAGGTTTGGTGACTTGCCCAGGGTCACACAGCTGGCAAATGTCTCAGGTCCGATTTGAACTCAGGTCTTCCCTGACTCCAGATCCAGCACTCTATGCACTGTACCACCTAGCTGCCTCAATTGAATGAAAAGTCCTTGAGTTCAGGGACTGTTTCATTTATGTATCGGTGTCTCCAGAGAGGTAGGTGGAATTAGAGTTAGTCTTGGAATCAGGAAAACATGGTATCAAGTCCAGCTTTTGACATGACCCTGGGTAAGTCACTTAACTTTTCAGCGCCCTAGACAACTCTCTAATTTGCAGAGTAAATCCTGATCTACATTGGTAGAAGGAGTTTTCACACTGGAAGGATAAAATGGGAGGTCTTATCATACCCCTGCCTAGAAAAACCATCCACAGTGTCTGACACATAGGTGCTTAATAATTGCTTTTTGACTGAAAGATTTCCTGATTCCCCTGCTTGTTAATGTCCTGCCCCCTCCATATAACTTTCTAATTACTTCTCTATGTATATGCTATTTTTCCATAGTGGAATGTAAGCTCCCTGAGGGCAGGAACTGTTTCATTTTGGTCTCTGCCATAGCTAGCCCATGGCCCAGCTTGTGAATGGAATGGAATGGCTACATGGGCTAACTTTGAGAATAAGCTGAGTGGCAGATGTCTGAGACACCTGCCACCATTTTCTGGCCACAGCAATTCTCACAGAGCCACAGAGGATGCACAATCTGGGTAGGTTGAGGGAGATTGAGCAGAACACAGATCCTTGAACAAGCAGCAATAGCTGACATTCTGGGGCTCATAAAGTACCTTCCTTCCCATCGCATTAGGAAGTGGAAAGGTGTGAGGCCAAGGAGGATTTCTTTTCTCTTGATGTTCTAGCCAATTTACTGTGCCCTGGGGCTCAGGCCCAAGGTTGGCCTGAGGTTAGGTTGTAAAAAATAGTGGCCAGAGAAGTGACTTGATCTTAAAAAAATGTGTCCCTAGGCCAGCAGTATTTGGGGGAGCAGAGAGATATAATTCTAGTCAAGTGTCCCTTCTTCTCAGAGGATGAACAGAATGGCCAGCTTTGTGGCCCCTTCCCCTGCTTCCCTCCGAAGAAGAATCAGGGATGGGCAATTGGACAGAGATGTGCAAGATTACTGAAATTTCTATTCATGACGACTCTCAATCCTCCTGTCTGTACATTTAGACATCTCATGTGGATATAAATGTCTCACATGGGCAGAACAGATATCATTTCCTCTACCACTTTCTTAAGTCTAGAGTAGACAATCACCAAAACAGGAGCTCAGTTTTGCCAATCTCTGAGGTATAAATGCTCATACTGAGAACAACAATCAGCTCTGGAGTCAGCTGGAGCTTCCTTTCGCACACTCCTGGCTATGATGAACACAAAGAGATAAAGAATTTTCAAATATATCCATTTTTGGTTAACAAAAGGACAAAGACAGGAAACAAAAACAATTTTTAAAAGAATGGGAAAAAGAGAAAGGAACTGGCATTTCCAAAGGAAAATTTCCCTGTATATAATGAAAGGAGGTTAATCCCCAGAGAAGCTTAAGAAGTGATTGTCTAAAAAATCAGAAATACAACGTTGTATTCCCTAGCTTGAATAGTTAAAATATAGGTAGAAGTTTAAGCTAGATACCCCTCTGGTCAGGGAATGTGAACAATGAAAAGCAAAAGGAAAGAAAACAAATTGAGTTGAATACTTCTAACAATAAAAGGATCATAGATGTAGGGTGAAAGGGACCTTAGAAGCTGTTCAGTCCAATCCTCCCATCTTACAGCTGAGGAAACTGAGATCCCCGAGGTGAAGTGATATATTATGATATGTAAAATGATATATTAGCAGCTACGTACTCCTCCCACACATTGTGGTAAAAGATATAGGTCCTGAGCCTGTCTTCTGGTTAATTCACAGGAGGTTCAAGTACCCACAAACTAAACTAATACTTCATTGTGATGTCATTATAAGATCATCTCTATTCCTTGGCCTGATTGGTTAATGAAGAGGGAAGTTAAGGAGCTCCACAGAAATTCATTCTAACATGTGGGAGGGGCCAGTTCTAGTCCCATTGAGGAAGAAGGGCAGCTGGGATGAGATCTCAAAGCATTTTCTTACCTCTCTCTGTAATGCACACTTGTGGGAGGTGCCTAGGAGAGTGCTCAGGTGTTCCTTGACTACCCCAGCATTGTCAGATGCTCTCAGAACAACCCCATAGTACATGTACAGGGAAGCCTAAAAACAGAAAGACATAACTCAGCCCAAAGAGACCTTCAGACTCACTGTACTGTCACAGGGTCATTCAAAAGACCTATCAAATGCTCCTCCATCCAGGTCCATTCCACTGACTCCAGGTAATGGGGCAACAGCCCAGTTTGAGAGAGAACCACCTGAGTACACAGTCCTTGGCAACAGTACATCTAGGTTCAAATCATGCCTCCGACAGTTGTAGATGTTGTTTCATATCTCCAGATCTCAGTTCCTCATAATAATCATTTTACAGACAAAGAAACTGCAGAAAACAAGGTTAAGTGACTCACCCAGGATCACACAGCTAGTAAGTATCTGAGGTTGGATTTGAACTCAGGTCTTCCTGATCCCAGATCCAAAGCTCTATGCACTGAACCACCTAGCTGCCACTCAATTTTATTAGTCTTTTCTAAGAATCAGGTTTTTGCATGATTTGTTTTCTTTTTAAAAAAAATATGCCTTTCTCACTTCCCCCACTCCCTATCATGCATGCTTGCTTGTAACAAAGAAAACCATTCAAGCAAAACTAACCTTAAAAAGTGACTTCCCACAACATATGCAGCATTCTGGTCCTATAATCAATCCTCTGCCCCTCTCCTGAGAAAGGGGGGGGGGTGGCCATCATCTGTTCAACAGGACAGGGATTAGTCATCAAAATTAATTTGAGTTGCACAATATATTACAGACTAACCACTTAATTTGAGTCTTGCTATGGTTTTCTTTCATATTAATATGTTCCCGTAAGCAACTATGGGTGGATTTATGGGACTTAATGGAGCTTCTCAGAAGAACCAGAGGAGCTAATTAGTGCTGAAAAGATTAGGCCCTTTTCTTTGTTGTGTTAAAAGGAAGACTGCTAGGTTTGGCTGGATAGACCTAAGGGAGGGGTCCCAAGGCAGAAGTCACTAGGGAAATGTCAATCTTCCAAACTGAGGC
Organism: Pseudochirops cupreus; assembly: GCA_028627135.1. Taxonomy (NCBI): domain Eukaryota; kingdom Metazoa; phylum Chordata; class Mammalia; order Diprotodontia; family Pseudocheiridae; genus Pseudochirops; species Pseudochirops cupreus. The sequence continues at coordinate 9,557,581 of CM053582.1, forward strand.
AGCAGCTGCTACCTGCAAACATCAGGGCATTCCCCCAACCGCCTTCTCCACATCCCTTCCAGTTATAAGGTCATAAGAGACACCTCCAAAACCATTTCATTTTTCCAAGGATAAGGGAGAGAGAACAACCAGGTGTGTCACCAGAGTGCTTTAGGCACAATGGTCATGGCAGAAAGAGAGAGTTCATGGGCATTTTGTGAGTAGCAGCTCCTAGGACTTGATGCATCTTTACCCCAAGTTAGGAGTGTACTAGTAAATGTTTAAAAACATGTGTGTGTGTGTGTGTGAGAGAGAGAGAGTGTGTCTCTGTTTGTGTCTGTGTGTGTGTGTCTGTGTGTGCAGGACACACCTTTAAGTTTAATCTGCACCATTAATATTCTGTCCATCCCTTTCTTAAGTCTAGACTATCAACCAAACAATAAATCAAGTCCTAATTGGTGGCCTTTGCCAATTTCCAAGGTGGAAGTGATCATGCTGAAAAGTGAACATTTGGTTCTTCTGAACCCCTTTGAATAAGTTCCAGCACATTCCTACCCCAAGTTCTCACTGGTTCAATGGGTTGGACTTCTTGGTCCATCTCTATGTATGAGGCAACTCAGGGATCAGGGCAATTCAGAGAAGCTGAAGATGGCCAAATGTTTTATAGGAAGAGCCAGAGTCCCACTTAAGTGCATCTAATCATTTCACTAACCCTGATGTTAGTAGCATGGAGGTGCCAGTGAGTTAGAAATGTTGGTTTTTATAGTCTGGAAAGTGCTGTGAGTGAAACATTCCAAGCATCAGGTGGGAGATTAAGAATGGGGACAAGGAAGAGGGAAAGGGGCATCAAGCAGGAGGAAGGGCTGTAGTTTTGACGTTGACAGACTGTCGGATGGAATGAGACTCTAAGGATCCATCTCTAGACTAAAGATTCTATAAACACATTTGCAGATTTTGTTTCTTGATCCATTCTTTATTTTTCTTTTAATTCAGTGGCATTCCACAGTAATCTAATGACTTGGGCACTGACTCTAAAGAAGACCTGTGTTCAAGTTCTGTCTTTTACTTACTACCTGTGTGACCTTAGGCAAGTCACTTCACCTCTGGGATCTCAGTTTCCTCAGTTGTAAGATGAGGGGATTGGACTGAATAGCTTCTAAGGTCTCTTTCACCCTATATCTATGATCCTTTTATTGTTAGAAGTAATCAACTTGATCTCTTTTCTTTCCTTTTTCTTTTCATTGTTCACATTTCCTGACCAGAAGGGTATCTAGCTTAAATTTCTAGCCCTATTTTACCTGTTCAAGCTAGGAATTATAATGCTGTATTTCTGATTTTTAGACTTATTTAAGACTTATTTAGACTTATCTCTTATGCCTCTCTGGGGATTAACCTCCTTTTATTATATACTGAGGAATTTTCCCTTTGGAAATGCCAGTTCCTTTCTCTTTTTCCCATTCTTTTTAAAATTGTTTTTGTTTTCTGTATTTATTAAATGTCATTTTATTAACAAAAATGGATATATTTGAAAATTCTTTATCTCTTTGTGTTAATCACAGCCGGGGTGTGCTAGAGGAAGCTCCAGCTGACTCCAAACCTGATTGTTGTTTTCAGTATGAGCATTTATACCTCAAAGATTGGTAAACTTGAGCTCCTGTTTTGGTGATTGTCTACTCTAGACTTAAGAGTTATGGAGAAAATGGTAACATTGCAGATTCAACTGAAAAGTATGTCCTGCATACATTTTTTTAGAGAGCCAGTTGTTAAATATTTATTACTACACCCCTGTCATTTATTATGATTAACAACATACTTTTTGTCCCAAAGTCTAATATGACTAGCTCTATAACAGAAAAGATTATAACTTTATTTTTACATCTTTCTATGTTAAATCTTGGGGAAGCCAGATGGTGCTGAAGTGGATAGAGAAAGGGGCCTGGAGTCAGGAAGACTCATCTTCCTGAGTTCATAACTGACCTCAGACATTTACTAGCTGTGTGACCCTGGGTAAGTCACTTCACCCTGTTTGCCTCAGTTTCCTCACCTGTAAAATGAGCTGGAGAAGGAAATGGCAAACCACTCCAGTGTCTTTGCCAAGAAAACCCAGAATGGGGTCATGAATAATCAGACATGATTGAAACAACTCAACAACAACATATTACATCTTAGGTAGAAACAGTAACAGGTTTAACATAGCTTCTTATTGTGTTAATCACTTATTATTAAGTCGGTGTAGACTTCTTCTTCCCCTGCTTGTAGGCAACTAACACGTGTGGGGTTCCCATGCCCCAATAAAGTCTCCCTAGTTTTGTTTGTCTTTTTGGCGAAATCTTCTGTCTTCAAAAACACATGGTCATGTTTGCAAGGTATGTCACTTTGGGGAGTCAACTACAGTTTTTGAGACTTGTGTTATTAAAAAAGAATGAGAAGAGGGAGTTTTCAAAACAATAAAAGACATGAAGCTTAAGCCAAGAGACCACGAAGTCAACAATGGAGAAACATTTGAGGAATTCCCACAAAGAATAGACACAAAACAAGGATACACAATTTCATTGCTTTTATTTGACAAAATTCTAGTATATCAGAATAAGACAGGAAAAAGAGATTAAAGGGTTGAGCATGGAAATGGTCCAAATACCATCGTTTGCAGAGAACATGACAATGTCTCAATGCAAAAATTAATGGAGACAAGAAATGAGGTTAGGGGATATAAACTTAACCCACAAAAATGATGTGCATTCTTATCAGCAATAGATCAGGAAGAAATCATAAAAAAGAAGTCTCATTTACAATAACAACAAAACCCATTACGTATCTGGGAACTAGTATTCACAAAAATACAGGATTTGTATAAAGACAACTATATAATTATGATGACTAGAATAAAGGAAGAAAAATAATTGAAGAAATATTCATTGTTCCTCCAATGGATTGAATTAATATAATTAAAAATGACAATACCTAACAAAGTCTTCGTATTTAGCAAAACAGTAAAAATACAAAAGAATTTCCTGAAAGAACTGGACAAAATCATAAATGAAATTTATATACAAAAAAGAGACAAAAATATCAAAGGCTGTGTTGAACAGAACAAAGTTGATCAAAGCCATATGGCACTCTCAGACTGAAATATATATTACAAAGGGATTGTTATGAAAACTGTTGGTTACAGGACAAAAATAGAGTGAAACAAATCAATAGCATATAATGGATATATTGGATAACTAACCAGGTAAATATAAAAAATTAATGTTTGAAAAATTTGTCATTTCAGTTGGATATGAGTCTTCACTACCCCATTTGGGTTTTTCTTGGCAAAGATACTGGAATGATTTGCCATTTCCTTCTCCAGCTCATTTTACAGATAAGAAAACTGAGGCAAAACAGGATGAGGTGACTTGCCTGGGATCACACAGCTAGGAAGTGTCTGAGGCTGGATTGAACTTAGACCTTCCTGATTACAGGCCTAGTGCTCTATCCACTGCACCATCTAGCTGTCTGTTGATAAATTGAGAGAAAATTTGGGGGGAGTGGAACCAAGATGGCAGAAAGAAGTCAGGAAGTTGCCTGAGCTCTCCCTAGTTTTCCTCAGAAACAATGTTAAATCAAGCCTTTAAATGGGTTATGAAGCAACAGAACTCACAAAAAGATGGATGGAGTGAAACAATTTTCCAGCTTAAGAAAATTTATAAAGGACTTCAGGAAAGGTCTGTCTCACTCAGGCAAAAGGGGAGTGCAACCCAGTACAGACAGTGCCCAGGCAAGCCTGTGGGAGGCTCTTAGCCACAGCATCCCTCTCTCAGAACTAGATAAATCTAACCATAAAATAAACAAGAAAGAAGATAAGGATGTGAATAAAATTTTAGAAAAGTTAGATATGATAGACCTTTGGAGAAAATTGAATGGAGATAGAAAGGAATATACCTTTTTCTCAGTGATACATGGCACCTACACAGAAATTGATCATGTATTAGGGCATTAAAATCCTCACAATCAAAAGCAGAAAGTCAGAAATATTGAATGTATCCTTTTCAGATCATAATGCAATAAAAATTAGATTTAATAAAGGGCCATGGAAAGACAGGCTAAAAACTAATTGGAAACTAAATAATCTAATCCTAAAGAATGAGTGGGGGGGTGGAGTCAAGATGGCAAGAGAGGCAGAGTCAAGATGGCAGTGTAGAAACAGGAGACTTCTGGGAGCTCCCCACATAACTACCTCAAATACCTATAAAATATGACTCTAAACAAATTTTAGAGCTCCAGAATCCAAAAAAAGGACAGAGTAACAGAGCTCCCGCTGAAGGCAGCCCAGCAGGCAGTCATCCCAGTGCACTGGGAGCAGAGCCCAGCCCCATGCGGTTTCAGCCCCGGGGCATCCAGGAGAAGCTGTGGCTAGAGCATTCACGAGAGCAGATCATCAGCAGCTGTGGTGATTTCCAGAATTACCAACCCATAAGAGCCAAGGACAAAAGGAAAAGGTCAGTGGAACTTGGCTAAATTTGGGGGAGAGGGTCCAGCCAAACTGTCTCCAGAGCTAGAAGCAGTCTGAAGTGACGGCCCTGCAGCCGCCTCCACGTGGCTGCTTCAGAAGCTCCCGGATTGCAGATTGCAGGGGGGCAAAGCAATCATTCAGAGGCTAAATGCTCTTGCCTTGAGCTGCTTGGATCAGGATCACGGTCTTGGGTGGTTGTTCTGAGGTGCATTTTCAGTGAGCCAAAGCTGGTGAGGGCTGCAGAAACATCAGCCTCCTAAAAGCTCTGGCAGCTGTGAAAACCCCAGTGATTTGGGACAGAGCTCTCTCCTCTGAAAGCAGAGTTCTGTGGAACCCAAAACTCAAGTAATTGACTAGCAACATAAGCAGGCAAAGGAAGCAAAGCAAGCCCAGCAATCCAACTTTAGATTCCTTTTTTGGGGACAAAAAGGACCAAAGCATGGAATGGGAGGAAGACAACACAGTCAGAACTCCCACACCAAAAGCTTCCAAGAAAAATATGAACTGGATACAGGCCATAGAGGAGCTTAAAAAGGATTTTGAAAACCAAATAAGAGAAGTGGAGGAAAAATTGGGGCGAGAAATGAGAATGATGCAAGAAAATCATGAAAAGTGTGTCAACAACCTGACTGAAGAAAATAATACCTTAAAAAATAGACTAACTCAAATGGCAAAGGAGGCCCAAAAAGCCAATGAGGAGAAAAATGCCTTAAAAAGTCAAATTTGACAGATGGAAAAAGAATCTC
>CM053582.1:9563300-9586227 GCA_028627135.1 Pseudochirops cupreus
AGGGGGAAGGATGGAGGGGAGGGGAGTTTGGGGGGGAGGGTTGTTAGAAGCACACACTTCTGTAAAAGGACAGGAACAAAGTAGAGAATAGAACAAGTAGAGGGTGGGATAGAAAGGAGGGAAATATAGTCAGTGTTACACAATATGTCCATTGTGGAGATGTTGTGCATAACTACACATGTATGGCCTGTATTGAATTACCTGTCTTTCCAGTGGGGGTGGGTGACAAGGGAGGAGGGGAAAGAATATAGAATTTAAAGTTCTAAAATCAAATGTTAAAAATATATATTATTATTATTATTTGCATGCAACTGGGAAATAAGATATGCAGGCACTGGGATAGGCAGATCCATCTTGCCCTACCAGCAAGTCAGAGGGGTGATGGGGGAGGATATAGGAGAGAGCAGATTGGGGAAGGGGGTACACAGTGGGATCACTATTTTGAGGTGGTGGGTAGAGGAAAGATGGGGAGAAAATTTGTAACTCAAAATCTTGTGGAAATGAATGATGTAAACTAAAAACAAGCAAAAGATAATTAAAAATAAAAAAAAAGAATGAGTGGGTCAAACAACAAATCATAGAAACAAAAATAATCCCATCCAAGAAAATGACAATAATGAGACAACATATGAAAATTTATGGAATGTATCTTAGGTAAAGTTCTTAGGGGAAATTTTATATCTCTAAATGCTTACATGAATAAAATAGAGAAAGAGGAGTTCAATGAAATGGGCATGCAACTAAAAAAAGGCAGAAAAAGAACCAGTTAAAAATCCCCAATTAAATATCAAATTAGAAATTCTGAAAACCAAAGGCGAGATTAATAAAATTAAAGAAAACTATTGAACTAATAAATAAAACTGAGAGCTAGTTTTATGAAAAAACCCAATAAAATAGATAAACCTTTGGTTAATTTGATTAAACAAAGAAAACCAAATTACCAGTATCAAAAATGAACAGGATAAATTCACCACCAATGAAGAAAAAAAATCAAAGCAATAATTAGGAGCTATTTTGCCCAACTGTATGTCAATAAATCTGACAATCTAAGTGAAATGGGTGAATGCTTACAAAAATATAAATCACCCAGATTAACAGAAGAGAAAATAAAATATTTAACCCCACTTCAGAAAAAGAAATTGAACAAGTCATCAATTATCTCCATAAGAACAAATCTCCAGGACCAGGTGGATTTACAAATGAGTTCTACCAAACATTTAAAGAACAATTAATTCCAATACATTATAAACTATTTGGAAAAATAGGTGAAGAATGAGTCCTGACAAATTCCTTTTATGGCATAAATATGGTGCTGATACCTAAACCAGGAAGAGCCAAAGCAGAGAAAGAAAATTATAGACCAATTTCCCTTACAATTATAGATGCAAAAATTTTAAATAAAATATTAGCAAAGAGATTACAGCAATTTATCATGAGGATACTATACTATGACCAGGTGGGAATTATATCAGGAATGCAGGACTGGTTCAATATTAGGTAAACTATCAGCATAATTGACTATATTGATGGCAAAACTAATAGAAATAATACGATTATCTCAATAGATGCAGAAAAAGCTTTCAACAAAATGCAACACCCATTGCTATTAAAAACACCAGAGAGCATAGGGACAAATGGAGTTTTCCTTAAAATGATAAATAGTACCTATCTAAAACCATTAGTAAGCATCATATGTAATATGGATAAGCTAGAAGCACTCCCAATAAGATCAGAGGTGAAACAAGAATGCCCATTATCACTGCTATTATTCAATATTGCACTAGAAATATTAGCTTTAGTAATAGGAGGAGAAAAAATGAAAGGAATTAGATGAGGCAATGAGGAAACAAAGCTACCACTTTTTGCAGATGATATGAAGGTATACTTAAATAATCCTAGAGAATCAACTAAAAAACTACTTGAAACAATTAACAACTGTAGCAAAGTTGCAAGATATAAAACAAACCCACATGAATCATCAGCATTTCTATATATAATCAACAAAGCCTAGCAATAAGAGATAGAAAAAGAAATTCCCCTTAAAACAACTGCAGACAATATAAAATATTTGGGAGTCTACCTGACAAGACAAACTCAGGAACTATATGAATACAATTACAAAACACTTTTCACACAAATAAAGTCAGGTCTAAACAATTGGAAAAATATCAGTTGTTCACAGGGAGTTAATATGATAAAAATGACAATTCGACCTAAATTAATTCACTTATTCAGTGACATACCAATCAAACCACCAAAAACATTTTGTAGAGCTAGAAAAATAGTAACAAAATTCATCTGGAGAAACAAAAGGTCAAGAACATCAAAGGAATTAATGAAAAAGATGCGAAGAAAGATGGTCTAGCAGTGCCAGATCTAAAACTATATTATAAAGTGGCAATCATCAAAACTATTTGGCACTGGCCAAGAAAAAGAGTGATGGATCAGTGGAAAAGGTTAGGTGCACAAGACACAACAGTCAATGACTATAGTAGTCCACTGTTTGACAAACCCAAAGACTCCAGTTTCTGGGATAAGAACTCACTATTTGACAAAAACTGCTTGGAAAACTGGAATACAGTATGGCAGAAACTGGGCATAGACCAACATCTCACACCCTATAGCAAGATAAGGTTGAAATGAGTACATGATTTAGACATAAGGGATGATACCATAAGCAAATTAGGAGAGCAAGGAATAATTTACCTGTCATATCTTTGGAGAAGGGATGAATTTATGACCAAACGAGAGATAGAGAACATTATAAGATGCAAAATGGATCATTTTTATTACATTAAATTAAAAAGGGTTTGCATAAGCAAAACCAATGCAACTAAGATTAGAAGGGAAGCAGAAAGCTGGGAAACAATTTTTATAGTCAGTGTTTTTGATAAAAACCTCGTTTCTAAAATATATAGAGAACTGATCCAAATTTATAAGAATACAAGTCATTTCCCAATTGATAAATGGTCAAAAGATATGAACAGGCAGTTTTCAAATGAAGAAATCATTTATCTATGATCATAAGAAAAATGCTCTAAATCTTTATTGATTGAAGAAATGCAAATTAAAATAACTCTGAGGTACCACCTCACACCTATCAGATTGCCTTGTATGACAGAAAAGGAAAATGATAAATGTTGGAGAAGATGTGGGAAAATTGGGACACTAATGCATTGTTGGTGGTGTTGTGAATTGATCCAATCATTCTAAAGAACAATTTGGAACTATGCCCAAAGGGCTATAAAACCATGCATACCCTTTGATCCAACGATACCACTGTATACCAAAGTCTGTATACCAAAAAAGGAAAAGGACCCACACATACAAAAATATTTATAGAAGCTCTTTTTGTAGTGGCCAAGAATTGGAAATTGAGGGGATGCCCATCAATTGGGCAATGACTGAACAAGTTGTGGTATATGAATGTACTAGAATACTATTGTGCTATAAGAAAAATGATCAGCAAAAGAGACAATATTTGTGAATGACTTAGCACAGTGCTTGACACATAGTAGGCAATTAATAAATGCTTGTTATTTCCCACCCACCATTTTGTCCAGACTTGTAATTTCAGTGGGACAGCAAACTCTCAGTATGGAAATTCCCTTCCCCTATGCCAATCAGTCACTAACGTATATGTTACAGACTTGGAGAACAGTCTGAGAGCTACTGCTCTGAGATGTCAGGTGTCTGGTCATGACCACACAGCTACCCTGTGGCAAAGGGGATCTTGCTGACTCCTAGGTCAGTTTCCAGGAGGTCAAAGACAGAAAGACAATGGGATCATAGACCAGGAGCTAAAAGAGCCCTTGGAGATCATCTGGTCAAACTCCATTATTCTCTTTCTATATAAGGCACACCATCTTTAATGATGAAAAAAGGATAGGGAAAAAAACTTTTGTGCAAAGGGATTTATATTAATTATCAAAAGATGTAAAGTATTTCTGGTTATTAATAAAAATTTTGATACCCCCAAAAAAGAAAAATGATCAGTAGGCAGATTTCAGAAAAACCTGGAAAGACTTACATGAACTGATGTTGAGTGAGGTGAGCAGAACCAGGAGAACATTGTACACAGCAATGGGAACATTGTGCGATGACTGACTTTGTTAGACTTAGCTCTTCTGAGCAATGCAATGATCCAAGACAATTCCAAATAACTCATGAACTACATCCAAAGATAGAATTGTAGAGTCTGAATGCAGACTGAAGCAGACTATTTTCACTTTTTTTGTTTTTTCTTTCTCATAGTTTTCCTCTTTGGTTCTGATTCTTCTTTCACAACGTAACTAATGTGGAAATATGTTTAACATGATTATAAGTGTATAACCTATATCAGATTGCTCAATGTCTTGAGGAGGGAGGGAGAAAAATTTGGAACTCAAAATTTTACAAAAATGAATGTTGAAAATTATCTTTATACGTAATTGGGGAAAAATAAAACACCAATACCACTTTAAAAAGAAAAGTAAACCACTTAGCACAATACTTGGCACATAGTAGGTCCTTAATAAATGTTTGTCTTTAAAGCATGAACCCATCACATCCTTGGTGAGGCAGAAAACACTTATTCTGTCCAATAAGATAATAGAAAGGTAGCACAACTGGGACAAGGAGAAAGACGTGGTGGCATAGCTAGTGCCAGCTGCAGTGGAAGAGGCTTAAAGCTCTAGTCTTAGTCAGGGGCCTCTCCCAGTGGAGTTTGTACACAGCAATAGCCCAGCTGTGCCCTGATACCCACCAACAGAATAACTTTAAAAGCCTGAATACCATGCTGTGGCAAATAATAAAAGAAAACTTCTCAGAAGTTTCAAAATCACCAAAACAAATGGAATAGAATGTTCTCAAAGCAAATGCACTTGAGATGCAAACCAAAACAGCATGTCCTGTGACCCGAACACAATGATCAATAAAAAGATGGGCTTCAATAAGAGAGAAGTACTTGAGGTATTGCTCCAAAAACAGAGGAGAGCAGAATATTGGACTTGCAAATACTCTAAGCAAGATAAAGAAAAGAAAGTATAATCATGAAAAGAACAGTGAAATAACAGTTTCTCCTATTTTTATAGGCTATTGCTAAAAAATAGAAAGGAAGGAAGGAAGGAAGAAAAGGAGTGAGGGAGAGAGAGAGAGACAGAGAGAGAGAGAAAGAGGAAGGGAAAGGGAAGGAGGAAGAGAGACAGAGAGAGAGAGAAACAGAGAGAGGTAGAGAGACAGAGAGAGGCAAAGAGAGACAGAGACAGAGAGGCAGAGAGAGAGAGAGAGACAGGAGAGAAGAGAGAGAGAGACAGAGAGAGAGAGAGAGACAGAAAGAGGGAGACAGAGAGACAGAGAGAGAGAGACAGAGAGAGAGAGACAGAGAAAAGCAGAGAGAGAAAGAGAGGCAGAGAGAGACAGAGAGAGAGAGAGGAGAGAAGAGAGACAGACAGACAGACAGAGAGAGAGAGAAGCAGAGAGAGGCAGAGAGACAGTGAGAGAGAGACAGGAGAGAGAGAGAGGAGAGAAGAGAGAAGCAGAGAGAGGCAGAAAGGCAGTGAGAGAGAGACAGGAGAGAGAGAGAGGAGAGAAGAGAGAGAGAGAGACAGAGAGAGAGGGAGATTGAGATTGAGATTAGACTGAGGAGTAAAAGAAAGAAGAGGCAACATCAAAGGAGATAAAGAATGAATATTTCAAGGGAGAAGAATTGGAAACAAAGTAGATGCCCAATGATTGTTGTCCAGTCTTTTCTTTCAGTCAGATTCCAGCTCTTTGTGACTCCATTTGGGGTTTTTGTGGCAAAAATACTGGAGTGGTTTGCCATTCCCTTCTCCAGTGAATCCATTTTGTTAAACAATCAGAGATTAAGTGACCTGCCCAGGATCACACAGCTAGGAAATATCTGAGGTTGAATTTGAACTCAGGTCTTCCTGACTCCAGACCCAGCGCTCTATCCACTGCAGTGCCACCTAGCTGCCCCCTCTTGTTGTTCAGTCCATTGACTGGGGAATGATTAAACAAATTGTGGGTACATGGTTATCAAGGCTAAAGGAGTTTATGTAGTTCATTCCAAGTAGGTTGTATCCCAAGATCCCCTGGAAACTTATAGGGATTCCAAGAATAAAATGACTCACTACTTGGGCCTTTGGGAGTGATATGACAAAAATATCCCAACTTCTCTTGTCATGTGACCCAGGACTTCTGGGCAATTTAGAATGATATGATAAACAGCAGAAAGAGAACAGGGGGCTGCATCTGATTAAAAAAAGAGAGCCTTCCCACTGGCTGCCCCCCTTGGCTGTAGCTTTCCAGGTGAGACGATTTGATTTAAGTGAGAGGTGGAGAAAGAAGAGCTTTCTTTATGTTGACAGTGGGGGCTCCCTATGTAGAGCATGTACTCAACTGGCTGGGTTTATATATGGGATTTCTGGCTGCCTTTTGTCTCTCTCATATGTTCCCCTCTTTTTGCATGGAGCTTGTGAGTATTAAAAGGTCATGAAAGGCCGGCAGGCTCTGGTGAGAAGTAGCAGGTTTACCAAGGGCAATTGTGCTTGCAGCAGCAACAACAACAGCAGGAGTAATGGGCTGGTGCCAAAGAGAAGAGTCAGTATCAGGGAGAGAGGGGCCACTGGAAAGATGATCATGCTTGGCATTCAACTAGATTGTGCTCAGGGGAGGTGACGTGCAGAACGGCTAAATGATAACATGGCCCAAACTATTTATGTCCCAACAAGGCTTGGATAGTTAGCCACCAACTGAGCGTACAAGTAATAAGTTGTATTCTGTTCTAATCATTCTGTGATACACATTGTGTTATTTTATATTTATTATTCCCTTTTCGAAATGTGAATAAAGCTATCCACATACCTTTATTTTTATACCCTCCCAAATCTCTCTTTGGGGGAGACTCTAAGACTAGAGTCAATGGTAACTACTATAATTAGCAACTTTACTCAAGAAGCTGAGGTGGGGGTGATGGGCCAATGAATGTGAGAATTGGGGAGCCTATTTCAACCTCTGGAAAAGTTAGGCTTACATCAGAGTCAAATCCTGGGCAAAGTACTAAAGTAGATTTTTTAAAAGATAGGGACTAGTGCAGGTGATCAATTCTTGTCACCTCAATAGAGTGGTACACTGTTAGCCACTGTGCTGGATGTAGGGACCCAGGCTGGGACTGTTGGCTGGGGATGGAGAGGAGGCAGTGGCTTCACATTTACCCATGGGAGATGGTCTCCATCCTGGACACTTGATACTGGATCTATTTTTCAGGGATCCACTGGGAGAAAAATCAGATTCTTTCTATTTTGTCTCAGATTCTAATTGAACAATCTGCTTTCCAGTGTGTTTTCTTTCAAAATCAAATTGTTTTCTGTGAGAGCCTTTGCTTGTGCGAAGGCTTTTCTTTTCTTTTCTTGTCATACTTGTTCACTTTGTATCAGGTCTATCATGTAACTACATTTGTTGTTAATTTTGCTTAGTTTTCTATTAGTTCTGTGCTCCCAGTTTAGATGCTTTATTTTGTTATTTAGCAGTGCTACCGATAATGTTTTAAATTGTTGGTTTGCTTTTATTCATATGCATGTAGTGATGGGATATGTGTATGCATTGTGTCCTGTGTATAATTTAGAGCTGTGGTCACCAAATCGACTTGCCAAGTAATGCTTTGTGTTATGCTATGTCTAGTGTAGGTATTATCAATGTATATTTGCTGAGCATGACAACCTAGTACCTTCTCTGGGGTCATTCTCCCACTGGACACTCACACTCACCCTTTGTCATCCCCATAGGACACAGCTACTACTTTTACCCTCAGCGTTTTAAGGGTAACCCTGAGGAGCCGAGGGTTCTAGTACTATCAGTCGTAAGCCCCTAGTAGTATGCTCTCCATTATCAGTTAGGTAGTATATACCAATTAGCTTTCAGAAAAGGGATTAACTGAGAAGGTATAGCAAGAATTAGTGGGAGAAGATATTCTCCTCCAAACAGTGGGCCCTGGGAAAAATGAGCTCAAACTTAAAGTATAATGACAATGAGTCACACATGTAGAGAACATTGTAGCAAAAATGTCCCAACTTCTAGTCCTAGAGGTCCTTTTCTCCCTTCATAAAGTCCTCATTAAGTATTCTTTTGGTATAGCACCCTACTATTGGTGCAGTTCAGATGGATCTTGAGCAGCAGTATCTCTGTAGAGTCCATAGCTAGCACTTCTCTTTGCCATGAGTGGTGCCATTTCCTGAAGCTTTTGTTGTTTTCAGATAACTCTTCTCAAATCCATCTATAGGTACTTTGTCAACCGCCACTATTACTGTGGTGGCCACTGGGCTCTGCCATTGAGTTCAGTCACCAGAGGGACTTCTAAAAGAACTCTGGATCTCTGAGACACAAGTTTGCTGCCTGAACACATCCACCTTGGAGTACTCATTCACCTAATGTCAGGAAAGAATAAACACAAAGAGACAGATGTGGCCATGTGCTCACCATTGTCATTGACCAAGGAGGGGTATACACTATGCAGCCCCCATCCTTCTCCTCACCTGCCTCTCAGGTCAGTTCAAAGCAGTCTAGCTTCCTTGAAGCCACAAAGAGAATGAGAGATGGACAGATGACACCTTTTGTATTCACTCAATTCCAGTTCAGCAACTCTTGAATTATCATTTCTGACTCCATAGTGAATTAGAAGGTCTTTTTTTGTCATGACATAGTACTGGCCAGAAATTGGGTCCCCAGAGTTTCCATGCGGTTGAATTAGGAGCAGGCAGATAATATCTGTACATGCTGTAGACTGCCCTACACCTCCCAAATGATGAGTCCACCCTATTACATATGAATCTAAGGGAATGTTACTATGCTATGAGAAGTGATGAATATAGCAAAGCATGGGAAGACACATAAATTGATGCAGAGTGAAAAAAACAGAAACAACAACAAAAAGCAATATACACAATGAATCCAAAAATGTAAGGGGCAACAAGGTAGTGCTGCAGTGAATAAAGCACTGGGCCTAGAGTCGGGAAGACTCATCTTCCTGAGTTCAAACCTGGCCTGAGACACTTCCTAGTTGTGTGACCCTGAGAAAGTCACTTCACCCTGTCTGCCTCAGTTGTCTCACATGTAAAATGAGCTAAAGAAGGAAATGGTAAACCAATTTAGTATCTCTGCCAAGAACATCCCAAATGGGGTCATGAAGAGTCAGACATGACTGAATGAGAAAAACAACAATGTAACCAGAAAGAACAACAGAATGATTGAAACTGAATGGTGAAATGATAATAACCAGGCGTGGCTCCCAAGAGGAGACACGAGACGGCAAGGAAGGGAGTGGGCGGGACTGCGGGGATAGAGTACCACACACTGCCAGAATTTTTCAATGTGTTGGCTAGTTTTGCTGAACTGTTTTTCTTCTTTTTTATGCTTTGTTATAAAGAGAAACCATCTGAGGGAAGTAGGGAGGGATGCGTTGGGAAATGTGGGTGATGTAAAAACAAAAGATAATCATTTTTAAAAAGATACGAGACCTTTAAAGAGAAGTAAAAGGGTAGAAAGAGCGGAATTCATCCTATACATGAAATCTCCAGCACTCCTATAAGTGAATCAATGTCTTCTGTGGTAAACTGACTGAACAGAGAAGAGACAAGAGATAGAGGGGAGCAGGAGTTGTATACCCCCCTAGACCAGATGTGAGCAAAGAAAGGACAGTGGCTTCATTGTTGGTGTTGGTGTTAGTCTTTCATTCTTGAAAATGACCAATGACATCACAGGGTCGTGAATTGGATTGAAGTGAGGCAGAGTTGCAAAAAGTTAGCAGCCTCACTCTCTTCCAGAGTCATCTAAGTCCATTGGCAAGACAAAAGTCAAGATAAATGATGATGGCCTGGGATGCAGTGATACTAATAGAATCAATAATTCGACTGTTCTCTTAATACAAGTGTGTATGAGGAAGAAGGGCTGAGGGAAAATAGGATTAAAAAAACAGCAGAGAGACCAAGATGGGGGATTTAGAAGGTGAGTCTCACCCCTGATGGGAAAATGAAATGTTGTCACTAAAGAATATATCCATGGCAGAGAGGTTTTGTCTGGGAGAAATCTGTAAATCAAGAGACATCTTCTCTGACAAAGGCTTGTACTTGCCAGGACCACAATCCATACCAGGAGAGCAGACCCCTGAGCCCCCAAGGGCAGGTAGTGCCCAGAGTAGTAGGCTGTGGGCAGAATTACTAAGGGGTTGTGGGAGAAATATTTCTCTGATTATGGCCTGAATTCCCTCTGACCAAGGCAGAGCCTATGGAAGCAAACTATTTAGGAAGGTATAAGCCTTGATGGGAATCAAGCAGTTTAGAATCATACCACACCATCCTTAGTGAGTTAGAGTAATTGTACCTCACCCTGCTGAACCTGTAGGCTTCAGCAGATGGCACAGTGGGGCCAGCATGTGGCATTTCTAATGCATACATTCAGTACTATGAAGAATGACGCCAGGTAGCCAGAACTACCTATTGCTTTGTATTCTGGCATTTCAGAAGGTGAAAAGCATGTAGAGGCACACATTCTCTTAGCTAAAATATCATTCAATGTCACCTAACTATGGCCTCAGCTTGGTCAGCAGCAAGCAATGGAATAAAGTCCAAGTTCGTTGTCAAGATCTTCTGGAGAGTGATAGAATTCAGAGGATTCTGGGAAGATGGCAGAGTAGGTCAGAAAATTCCAAGCCCTCCAGATTTCCTTCAAAAGCAAGACAAAATAGCTCCTCAAGGTCAACATAGAGCAGCAAAAATAAACAAGAGTTAGGGCAGAACAGTGGTCCTCCTGGGACAACCAGAGAAGATTTGAAGAAAGACCCCAAGACTGAGGTTCAGCCTGCGTGAAGTATAAACACCTCCAAGTTAGCTCCCGGAGGGCATCTGAATGGGGGAAGATGGAGGGAGTCTCTGCTGACAAGGGACACCAGATCCAGCTGTGCTACAGTTGACCTGGGTGAGAAGGAACAACATACATGGTGAGTGCAGAAGCAGTGGGGAGGGGACACTGATAGCTGTGGGCACTTATGGGAGAACTGAGTTCTTGGTCTGTGTACCAGACCAGAAGGGAGAACTGAAGGTCATAGCCACCAAAGGGTTCTCAGGGAGCAAGAGCATCTCCAGCATAGTGTGGTGGGGATGGGGGTGGGGGGAGAGTCCTAGCTGTGGCTTAGAGGGTGAAAGGAATGCAGAGGCTGAGCTCAGGACAAATCTCAAAAACTAACAGTAAAAAGGACCTGAGGTCAGAGGCACCATCCCCCACACCCAATGATTAGAGATGATTATAATAATAATCTGCTAAAACTTTTTTTTAAAAATGAGCAGGTAAAAGAATCCAACCATAGACAGTTACTACGGGAATAGAGAAGACTGGGGTTCATCTTCATAAGAGGATACTAAAGCAAAAAATCCTCTCCTGGCCCCAAAGAATAATGTCAAATAGTCACCTGCCCCCCCAAAAATTCATAGGAGAACTAAAAAAAGACTTCAAAAATCAAATAAGAGAGATTGAGGGGAAAAAATTTTTTAAAAGTAAGAACAATCCAAGAAAAACAAGAAGATTATGAAAAGAAAGTCAAACAACTGGAAAAGGAGATACAGAAGCTTAAGGAAGAAAATGACTCCTTGAAAATTAGAATTGGAGGCAGCTAGGTAGCCCAGTGAATAGAGCACTGGACCTGGAGTCAGGAGGACCTGAGTTCAAATCCGGCCTCAGACACTTAACACTTACTTACTAGCTGTGTGACCTTCGGCAAGTCACTTAACCCCAATTGCCCTGCGTCCACCGCTCTGAAAAAGCACAAAAGAAAAGAAAATTAGAATTGGGCAAGGGGAAGCCAGCAAAGTTATGAGACCAAGAAATAATAAAACAAAATATAAAGAATGAAAAAATAGAAGAGGATGTGAAACATAAGAAAAGCAACTAATCTGGAGAACAGCTCAAGAAGAGAAAATATAAGAATAATCAGACTACCTGAAAGCTATGATAAAAAAAGAATCCTGATATATTAATACAAGAAATAATTAACCAAAATTTTCCTGGTGTTAGAACAAGAGTGGAAAGTAGAAATAGAAAAAAATCCACCAATCACCACCCGAAAAAGATCGTATGAGGAAAACCTACAGGAATATCATAGCCAAATTCCAAAACACCCAGGTTAAGGAGAAAATGTTATGAGCAACAAGAAAAAAAAAACAATTCAAATATGGCAAAGCCACAATTAGAATCACACAAGCCCTGGCAGCAGCTACACTAAAAGATCACAGGTCTTGGAAAACTATATATTGAAGAGCAAAAGAACTAGGGTTACAATCAAAAAGTTTAGTATAATTCTGAAGGAAAAAAAATGGATATTCAATGAACTGACAGACTTTCAGAATTTTGTTGCAAAAAGACCAGAACTGAATAGGAAATTTGAGAAACAAGATCCAAGAGAAATATAATGTGAATATCAAAGACTAATTACAAGGGACTCAATAAGGACAGTTTACTTTTTATACATGGGGATGTCTAAGACTGTCATTAGTAATTGGGTAAAGCTGAGCGTGATATGATTCTAAAAAGCAAAATGATGTAGGAAAAGGCAAAAAGAGTAATTGTGTCATACAAGTGAGGTAGGAGAGGAAGAACTGATACAGAGGAATTAGATGGGGAAGGAGGGCACATAGTTCTGGAACCCTACTCCCATCAGGAATGGGTTAAAGAAAGAACAAGACATATATATATATATATATGTATATATGTATATATGTATATATGTATATATATGTATGTATGTATCTAGAAGTGCATAGAAGCCTTCTAAATTTAGAAACAAATAAGAGGGCAAGGGGAAAGGGAACGGGGAGAGGGTAAGAGGGATAGGGAATAGGATAGAAGGTTGTATAGATTAATGGAAATGGGAGAAAGTGGGAACAACATATATATTTAGAAAGGTATAATAATCTTCTAAATTCAGAAAGAAATAAGAGGGTAAGTGGATAGAATAGAGAGAGAGAGGATAAGAGAGGGGTTCTTAGAGGAGGGGTAGGTTAAGGAACAGGAGGGCAAGGTAGCGAGTACAAGTTGAGGAGTAAGGAGGGATAGGAATAGGGTGAGAAGGATAGTGAGGAAAATAGGAAGGAGGACAATAGAACAAATAATTATAGTTTAGAATGTGAATGGGATAATTTATCCATAAAATGAAAACTGATAGCAGATTAAAAATTTGAATTCAACAATATATTGCTTTTAGGAAATGCTATAAAAATGAGAGATATACACAACCATAAAATAAAGGTCAGGAGCAGAATTTATTATGCAAAAAAGCAGGGATAGTAATCAAAGTTTAAATTAAAATCAGATTTAATCAAAACAGAAAAATAGGGAAACCCCACTATGTCTCTGCCATATTAATCAATAGTTTTAGACCACGTAAAATTACTAGACAGTATAAAGAAATACGAGAGTTGGGGCAGCTAGGTGGCACAGTGAATAGAGTATTGGCCCTGGAGTCAGGAGGACCTGAGTTCAAATACAAACTCAGACACTTAACACTTACTAGCCGTGTGACTTTGGGCAAGTCACTTATCCCCAATTGCCCTGCCCTCCCCCTCCAAAAAAAAAAACCAAGAAATATGAGAGTATCCCTGCCAAAACAGACACAAGAACTATATGAGTATAAACACAAAATACCTTTTGTACAAAGTTAGATCTAAGTAATTGAAGTAATATTTATTGTACATGGGTAAATAAAGCTAATGTAATTTTTAAAATGACAATTTTACCTAACAACTATATTTCTGTGGTACTATCCCAATTAAATTACCAAAAATTATCTTACTGAGTCAGAAAAAATAACAAGGTTCATTTGGAAGAACAGACGTCAGGAACTTAAAAAAAAAACGGGGGAAAAAGATATTAAGGAACTAAATTTAGTCATATCAGACCTGAAACCATATTATAAGGTGAGAGCGCTGAAGTGCACAATGGATAATTTTGATTATTTTAAATAAAAAATTTCCTGTATAAATCAAACCTATGTAGCCAAGAATAGAGGGAATGCAGAAAAATTGGGGGAAAAAACTCTCAGATGATGTCCCAGATAAAAATGAGATTGGGTTAGAATATTGTTGTGGTGTAGGAAACGATGAGATGGTGGAATTAGAAAAATATGGAAAGACTTGGACTTAAGAAGGAAGATTCTATCCATCTACAGAGAAATGGATAACAAGTGGAAATAAGCATAATGCAGTCTTACAAATATGTGTTTGAATGTGTATGTGTATATATGTGTATGTTTATGGATATTTATGTATATGTGTGTATGTATGGATATGTATGCACATGTATGTATATAGGGTTATCTATGTATATGTGTGTGTATGGATATGTGTGCACATGTATGTATATAGGGTTACCTATGTGTATGTGTATGTATGCACATGTGTGTATATAGGGTTATCTATGTGTATGTGTATGTATGCATATGTATGTATATAGGGTTATCTATGTGCATGTGTATGCATGCACATGTATGTATATAGGGTTATCTATGTGTATGTGTGTATGCACATGTATGTATATAGGGTTATCTATGTGTATTGTGTGTGCACATGTATGTATATAGGGTTATCTATGTGTATGTGTGCGCGCACATGTATGTATATAGGGTTATCTATGTGTATGTGTGTATGCACATGTATGTATACAGGGTTATCTATGTGTATGTGTGTATGCACATGTATGTATACAGGGTTATCTATGTGTATGTGTGTGTATGTACATATAAAGTATAAATATAAATATATTCATGCTTGATTGTAGCCTTCGGGGGGGGGAGGAAGGGGAAAAAGTAAAGTAAAAAGTGCACAGCAAGGGACAAAAGAAAACGTACGAGGGAGCAAAGAAAAGCTGGACAGCTTTGAAAATAATGTATCCTATTGATTATATAGGTTTTCTCGAAATTGAAATTTTTCGCTTCATATTGAATTGTCTTATGTTCTGCTGTGTGCAGGGCAATGTATTTTTTTCCTTTTCTTATTTTGTATTTAAGTTTAAAATAAATTCAAATAAAAAGAAAATGATAGAATTCTGATAAGGAATCTCAGGATCCATGCCACACACAAGAGAGGACTGATTTTTGAAAAGGCAGCCCCAACCTAGTCATTGAAAGACTAGGCAACTTGCCTGTATACAAAACAGTCCCAAAGAATTGTTGGAGCCACACAAAACCAGTACATCATAGCCACCTCTTGCTTGCTTAGTTAGTGAGATTCCCAGGTATAGTGAACTCTCTATTTATTCAGTAATAAATTAAGACAAAACATTGACAGAAACCAAAGTATAGCATTCAAAATGTTATAACATAACAAATTATCACTAAAGTGGCCACATAGTTTTCACCAAAGTGGCTACATGGATTTAAGCAAAAGATATTCAGTAAGTCTCTAAGTCAGTCATCCTTAAGGAACAAGCCTCTTTAAGGGACACAAAGTACAATCATTCAGTAAGTCCTTAACTCAAGCATCCTTGAGGAGCAGGCCTCCTTAAGGGACACAAAGTAAAAAGGTCAAAGTTCTCTACCCCTAGGTCACAGTAAATCATAATCTTTTTAGTCAGCATTAGGTACCCAAGAAGAGGTCTTTTCATCTTAACTGGAGGTTGGCTCTCAGCTTCTATGGTTTCTCTTCCATGGTCCCAGCTCCTGCCCAAATCTACCCAACTGTCATCTGGATTCAAAGGCAGGCAGCTCTCAGCTCCTTGTCCAGCTCCTAGTCCAGTTCCTTTTCCAGTTCCCATTCCATATTGAAGCTCACAGTGTCCAGTCCACCTCAAGTCCTTCACTGTTCCTGTTTCTGGGAAGACAAAGCTTAACAGAGCCACAATAATATTCATGCACATTGCTGGCACCATTATCAATTCACTATCTGCCTGAGAAATCAACACAGAACCACCAACATGGTCTGAGTACTCAACACACATCACAAACAAAAATCAACACAGACAGAAGAGACACAGTGCTGCTACCACAAATGTTCCCTTCTCAAAATCCACCACCACAAGTGCTCTCTCAATTCTGCTCTCTCCCAGCCTGGGCTTCTCCTTATATATGGCCATCAAGCTCCTCCCTGTTCTGCCCCTTCCTGTTGCATCAGCAACAGGGGTTCACAAGTTCTGGGTTTCACAAGTTCTGTTTCTTAACAAAGACTTGATATAATCAGGGCAAGGCTTAAAAGAAACTTGAACTGAAACAAGGTGCTAAATAATGAAATAGATGAAACAAGGTGTGAAGTACTTCTTTGCTTACCATTGCACCAGGTGAGCAGGAAGAAAGGAACAATGACCAAGAAACCAAGAGGACTCTGAGAAGAATAATCTCTCCAGTTGCACTCAACAAGTATCACAAGGACTTAATAATAATAACAGAAATGCAACAAAAGAGAAAAGTGACAAATGTTGGAGGGGCTGTTGGAAAACAGGCACACTAATACACCGTTGGTGGAGATGCAAATAGGTCTAGAAATTCAGGAAAGCAATTTGGAACTATGATCAAAAAGTCACTAAACTTTGACCCAGATATACCGCTACTGGGCTTATACCCTAAAAGCGATCAAAGAAAGAAGAAAAGGACTCATATGTATAAGAATATTTATTATCATTCTTTTTATGGTAGTCCCAAATTAAAAATTAAGGTGATACTCAGCTATTGTGGAATGGCTAAATAAATTGTGGTATATCTAACATATTGGGGTGCAGTGGATAGAGCACCAGGCCTGAAGTCATGAAGAATCATCTTCCCGAATTCAAATCTGGCCTCAGACACTTACTAGCTATGTGATCCTGTTTACCCTGGTTTCCTCATTTGTAAAATGAGCTGGAGAAGGAAATGGCAAATCACTCTGGTATCTTTGCCAAGAAAACCCCAGGTGGGATCACAAAGAGTCAGACACAGCTAAAAAAGACTGAACAACAACAAAATGTAATGGAACAATATTGTATCATCAAAATTATAAAATAAATCATTTCATAAAAAACTGGAAAGACCTGTATAAAACTAGTACAGAGTCAAGGGAGAAGAACCAGGAGAAGAACTGATAGAATGAAAATAACTTAGAGAAAAACAATTTGATCTATAGCTGTGATAAACCATAGAGTCCAGAGGACTAAAGATAAAGCAGTGAAGCCTAGAACTTACCTCTTGCCAGGGATATGAAGGACTTAAAATGAAGAATGAGCCATTCATTTTTGAACATGGTCCATGCAGGAGTTTCTTTTGATATATTTTTTATGAGTTAACTATGAATTCTATCCCCTCTCATGGAGGGACAGGAAGTTCAAAGTGAGATCTGGCTTCATGATGAAGTTTAAAGATTTGGGAGTGCTACTTGATAATGATATACATTGGAGAGTTCCCAGTCTTTTCTGAATTCATGAGTGATCTTTCACACAACTCAGTCTGGGAACATATTTAAGACCCTTAGCACCACGTGGAGTGGCCGAGGGAGAGTCCTACAATCGACAGTTTCTCATAATTAGCCTAAGGATGACACATATGGAATAAACTTGGGGTTTGGCTTTTATCTCAGGACAGACAGCCTAGCCAGTTATGGTATTTATCCTGAGTACCTTGGAAGAAGCTACTATTATCACAGAGTTACTCAGGAGTGACAAAGGTTGGTCAGGTTTCTATTAAAAGTTACAAAAGGTGGTAAACTTTTAGTATACAAACTATAAGGTTATAAGCAACTACATTTCAAAGAACACTACTAACTCAATATGTAAACAAAAAGGATTAGAATAAACTATACTTAATAAAAAGATTTCTTCCACTTAGGAAAGGCGTTTCCCCAAATGTAGTTTTCCTTGTGGTTTCCATGTGTAGCAAGTGATACGTTCAACAAGGGTTTGGCCTGTCAGCCTCACTTGCACAGATAGAGCTTCACACGCTGGAAGTACTTCTGACCATGAGGTGGGTCACAAAAATATATCAGTAGTCACCCAAGTCGGGGTCATTCTGTATTTGTCTTTGATTTGTGAATTGTCATGGTCAAAGAACTTCTGAGTAAGCAGGCAGCTTCCTACTGGCAATAAACTCCTCTACACTCAGCTCTGAAAGCAGTCACCAATGTTTGAGTCAAAGTCCTTCTAGTATTAAAGATCTTCCTGCCAGCAGACCTTTCAAGAACCCAAGATCATCTCCATGCCATCAGCGTTGGCATCTACACTATTCCAAGCCATTAGAGTAAGACTGTGAAGGCCTAATAAAGCATTTAAAAAGAATAAGGGTCTTGAAGAACAGGAGAAGTATCACAGGTCTGGAAAAGAGCAAATATTCCATTTTTTCAAAAAAAGGAAGAGAACAGAAGCTGCCAACTACTAGTCAACGGATTTGACAAAATTCCTGCAAAATTTGAGAATGCATCATTAAAGGAATAATCAGTGTACACCTCAAAAAGGAAGCAGTAATCAGAAAGAAGCAGCCTGTCCCATATATACAAAAACAGTCATAGTAGCAAAAAAAAATAGAAACAAAATAGGTTCTTGTTGAATGAGGGATTATGGTGTAAGGATGTTACTATGTCATGAGAAGTGACAAATATAAGGAATTCAGAGAACTTTGGGAAGATTTCCATGAACTGATACAAAATGAAGTTAGCAGAATCAGGACAAAAATTTACACAATGACAACAATAATGTAAAGGAAAGCAATACTGAAAAATCTCATCATTCTAATCAAGCAATGACTAATTGTGATTTCAGCTGACAGTAAAACATACCTCCCTCCTCTGGGCAGAAGGGTGGGGGATTACAGGTATGGAATGAGGCATGTGTCCCAGACATGGTCAATATGTAGATTTGTTTCTCTTAAGTATACTTCTTTGTATCATTGGAGAGTATTAATGTGTAGGGGCAGGGACAGGGGGATTTTATTTGGAAGTTACAGCATTATTTATTTTAAAACCCCAAAGCATCAATACAAAAAAAATAGGAAGAAGTCATGACAGATTAACTTCACTTGTGTTTTTTGACAGTTACCAGATCAGGGGAATGCTATCACTATAGGTTACCTAGATTTTAGACAATTTCAAACAATTTTCAAACAATTCTTGTGGACAAGATGGAAAGAGGTAGGCTGGATAATGGCATAGTCAGGCAGATTCGGAAGAGGGTGAATGATTGGAATTTGATGTCAGCTTGGAAGGAGGAACATGTCCCAGGGATCTGAGCTTGGTCCCAACTGTTTAACATTTCTATCAATGACTTAGATCAAGCTCATTAAGTTGTAGATGAGGCAAAGCTATGAGAGAGCAATAACACATTGGATGGCAGATTCAGGATCTAAAAAGATAGCAGCATAGAATATTAAACTGAATTGAACACGATGAATTTTAATAAGAATAACTGTGAAGTTTTAGGTTCAGATTCAAAAAACTAATCAAGCCAAGGCTAAAAGCCCATCTGTTTAGGTGTGGGTTAGTCTAGATGACCACTGACAGCCTTGTAACTCCAAAGTCCTGGGATTCTGGGATAGTATACTCAAATTGCAGCTTCCATGTTTTTTTGAGAGGTGAATAAATCTCTCTTCAACACTGAATCTAAGGATATCAAGTGAATTCTTAAAATCCTTATTTGACCCTTTACTTCATTTCTTTGGGAGTCTTGTTTTATTTCTTTGAGTTTCTGAGCCTATGGAACCCTGACTAAAGTCAGATGAAAGGATTGGCTAGTGAAGCTGAAGACTGACCTTCTCTGAGGACTGCCCAGGGTAGCTGTGTTCAGATTTTGATCACATGATTAAGTTCTTCTCTCCAGGTCTTCTCTGGGAGTGAGTGGGCAGACAGTTCTCCAACCTGGGGAAAGAACCCACCCACTCAGATGGGGAATGGAGAGTGTTAGGGGTATGTGGCTCGGGAATCTATCTCTTCCCTGCCCCTATCCCTCCTCACCTTTTTCCCGTTCTTCAATCATTCTTACCTGGTAGAGCCGTGATTTCCAGGTATCATACTCTGGAGCAACTGGAGTTAGATCTGAGGAAGAGAGAGAGAGATACCAGTCTATACTTTGGGATTTTCATGGTATTCCCTGAGAATACTATTTCAGAAGTAGGAGCTCCCTGAGGGCCTGGGATGGGGATGGGAAGAGAGGCATTCCAGATGCAACAATTTAATACATCTCTTTTCACCTCTTTAGGTGGCCCAAGATCATGTAATATTATGATCTTCTTTAAAAGACACAAGGAAGATATCATTTCTGTCCCCAGAATAATGTAATCTCTTTTTATTAAAGTGTATAAGTGAGAAGAGAACAAAGAAATCTGGGACTTGCACATATAAATGGTGATGAACTATGGCAATAGTCAGACTGGGAGGGACCAGAGTTGCAGTGACCTCACAAATCCACCAGTTGACAGGGCAGGGGATTGGTCTGCACAAGATTGCAGCAGTACAAGTCTACAGTTCTAATTCATATTTTCTATTTGCTTCTAGAAGTCAGGTGTTCTTTTTCATCATGATAATCCTTCAGACACTTGAGGACATCTTAGAAGGGATACTGTGGGTGATAGAATCAGGAGGTCTTTGGCCTTAATAGGCTAGAATGAAGAATTGAATCTAGTAAAGATGACAATTAATAGAAATAAATGTAAAGCCTACATATGGGTCAAAAATCAATTTCACTAGTACACATTTGTGTGTAAAATATCTGGGGGACTTAGAGAAGGAATTTGAATGTGATATGGAAGCAAAAGAGCCAATTAATGTATTCCTTGGATTTGTTAGCAGCATAATATCCAGAATAAAGGCATTGATAGTCTCATTGTACTTTGTCTAGGTAAGACTACATTTGAAGTATTATGTTCTGAGAGAGATAATAGATAAAGAACTGGTCTCAAAGTAAAAAAAACTAAAAAACAAAAACCTGAGTTCACGTCCTGCCTCTGACACATACCGACTGTATAATTGTGGGCAAGTCACTTTACCTTTCTGTATACCCAGTAGATTCCCTAAGACTCTATGTTGCAGAGAAGGTACCAATCTGCATTGGTCAAAGGACTTTTCTCATGCATGAATTTCCTATATAATGAAATCACAGGTCCAGTCCTTACTCCTATCTAGAGAGTATATCTTAGGAAGGACTTTGACACACTTTGAGTTGTACTCAGAAAAGGCCTACCAGAGCGACGGCAGCATTGGATACCATGTTACAAAAGGAATGAGTTGGGGATATCGACTGGAATAGGGACTTGAAGAGTCATCTTCAAGTATCTGATGGGCTTGGCCCCAGACAGCAGAACCAGGAGGAATGGGCCGGGCAGAGGCAGGGGAAGAAGAGGGGGACTAGGAGGGGTATAGGAGAACGAGGGAGTGGCAGAGAGTTATATTTAGGTTCTGGGTAAGAAGAAATTTCTTTTCAGATCTATCCCCAGAGTAGAATGGGCTTCTTTGGGAGGTTATGGGTTTCTCATCACTAAAGGTCTTCAGGAGAGGCTGGATGACCATTTGCTAGGTATGTTGCTGCGGAAATTCCTGCTCAGGAATCCTTGTTCAGGTGGACTAGATGGCCCCTTGGGTCTCTTACAACTCGGAGACTCTAAAGTTTCAAATATAGGAGAGTGGCTTACTGCTGTTTTTTGTCTTCACTACCCTTCCTAAGATGGTTCTTTATTGGAACTCCAAGAAAGAAAGCCAATGAGCATCATCTTCTGGTTGCTTTCTGCATCAGAAGGGATCAGAGAAAGCTCCAATGAAGGCAGGCAGTATTTGGGTGCATACAACAGAGCTAACAACTGGTTTCCCAAGTGAGGACACTCATGTAGTGTCTGGAGAGATCCCACAATGGGTGCTATGCAGGGATATACTGGAGCCAGTTCACACCAACTTCCAAGAGTCAACTATTAAATTTTCAGCTTGTGCATTTACATCTCAGAAATATGTGAACACTATAGTTCAGGGTTTGATTGTTTTGTTGATACTCTAGACTTAAGAAACTGATGGGGAAAACGACAATAATTTAGATTAATCTTAAAGTGTCATCATGCTTTTTGGAGAGCCAATCGTTAATCATTTCTCAACACACCACTGGTACCCCCGATACAGAATTCTACATGTTTTTGTCATATGGTTTTCAAAGGTGAAGATAGGGGCTTTGGACATCATAATGGGTGAAGGTTGGGAATGGAGGTGAGGTGTGGGGAGAGAAGGGCCTGGAAGGGGTAATAAATGCTGCAGGACGGATTGCCAGGGCTATAACCACATGCCTAGATGAATGCATCCACACTGCCACCAGGAGGTCACTGGAGGCATTCTGGTAAGCTTCCTCCAACTCCTGGGCAGGGGGCGAGAGATCAGAGATAGGATGACTCCCAATTCTTGTGCTTAACGTAGAGGAGAGGTCCAAGCCAGGAAGCCCATCCCACTTCTTTTCTAGTGGGCCTGTAGCCCTCTGGCTCCTTTTCATTGACTTGACCTGATGGCTCTTTGTATATTGACACTCATTCTTCTGTCACAAATCTAGGCAAACCATGGGATCATCCCTTTCTCTTTGAGTCACAACCCACCCTACAATGTCCTGTTACAAAGCACCTGATCCAGTACTGCCCTTCCTGGCCTTCTCTTCCCTCTGTGTAGTCTCTGCTCCAGCCAAATGTTCTAATTTTTCTGCATCCAATTAAGTTTTGGGCTTTTCTCACTTTGGCCTTTACTCACATTGTTACCTCTCCCTCTTTACCTATTACATTCTGACCCACTGTTTATAACCCAATTCAAGAAGCTCCTTCTCTTTTTTTTTTTAAATTTATTTTATCAAAAATTTTTTTTGAGTTACGTATTTCCTCCCCGTCTTTCCCCCGCCCACCACCCCAAAACAGCCATCCCAGTGTTTCCCCCCTCCCCCAGTCTATTCTCTCCTATGTCACTTTTTGGTAGGGCAGGATGGATCTCCCAACTGCAGTGCC
>CM053582.1:9586727-9603722 GCA_028627135.1 Pseudochirops cupreus
CCGCGGGCGGGAAGCTGCAACGCTGAGGCAGGTGCAAAACCTCTGCCTTTCGCTTTTCAGCTCTGGAGACCTTCCGGCCGGACTGCTTATCTCCCCCTTTCACAAATCCCATTCACAGCTGCCGCTAATCTGCTCACCTGAAGCTCCTCAGCTCCTGCCGTCCAACCGCCCCTGGGGCACAGCTGCAGCTTCAGGCCAGGCTGGTTTCGGTTCGCAGTGCTGATATGGTTCCTCAAGGCCGAGCTGACTTTAGTGGGAAGTATCTTTGTGTGCGTTTTGGAGTTCTAGGATTGGTTTAGAGTCCTATTTTATGGGTATTTTGGGGTGGCTATGTGAGAGCTGCGATGTGTTGCTGCTGCTATGCCGCCATCTTGGCTCTGCCCCCAAGAAGCTCCTTCTCTAAAAAAACAACCTTCTGACTCCCTCTTTGTCAGTAATGATTTTCCCCTTCTAATTCATAGATCACTTTGCCTGTCCTCACTAATTTCTTTATGCTGTATTATTGTGTATAACATAATAGAGGACAGTATCTGAGGCACTCTGCTCTTTAACATGTGCCCCATCCCCACTCCCAGGAAAGATATTTCAGATTCAAAGTACTGTGCAGGTCTGCCTCCACTCAAAAAATCAATACCTCAAGCCCACAGTGATATGCTTACTTAAACATGTCAGACAAAGAACACATTTAGTTCAGAGTAAAGGCATTTACTGAAATAGAACAGTAAGAAAAGTAGCAAAATTCTAGTTTCCTCATAAGTCTGGGGGGTACATTCTCCTAGAGGGAATGAGAATATTCATGTAAAAGCACAAACATGTGGCCAGGGAACACACATGGAGAACATGCATGTAAGAAACATATTTAGGCAGGGTTAAGAGATAGAGAAATAATTCGTGACTCTTATAGGGCCACCGATTGTAGTGATGTTACATTGTTCTCAACGGGCCTGTTTCTCATCAGGTATGTTATACAATCTCTTTTTGGTTCTTGGCTACAGTATGGAGTCTCTTCCAGGCTCGTAGTCTCCATCAGACAATGCTCCTCATTTGCTACATGTTCTCTTGTATCCACTGGTCTCACGGATACCAAGCTTTTCTCTGCTTCAAGATTCTGGTCTTCATCACTGCAGGGCACCTGCTGGCCGTTTCATCTCCTGTGTACTAGGATACAGAAACTATTTTCACGAGGACAGGCTGACAGCTCTTTAGTTCCAGTCAAGGCTATAAGCCACCAGGCTCAGCTAAGGGCCGAAAGGCAAAGATTGTCTTTCGAAATACTGTCTTTTGAACTTTCTGTATAATGGAATGAATTACAATTACAATCTAGATGACTATTTCACTTAGGGGAAGAAATTCCCAAAACCATCTCCATTTTCACTCACAGATGACTTGAATTCAGAACAAAACCTAAGCAGAGGAGACAAGTTCATTGTTTTCCACCTGCACTTGTTTCATCCAGCTTGTAGGACAGACCTCTGTAGTGAAGTAGAAAGAATCCTGGATTCAGAGTAAGGAGACCTGAGTTCTTGGTATGGCTCTATGACTGACTAGCTATATGATCTTGAGTAAGTGGTTATACCATTACAGGCCTTAATTTCTTCATTCGTAAGGATAACAATATGGTCACTACATATATCCTAGGACTCAATGAGATAATGCCGTCAAAAGCATTCCACTAACTATAGCTAGGCAGCTAGATGGGATAGAGAGTACTGGGCCTGGAGTTAGAAAGACCCAAGTTCAAATTCAGTCTCAGATGCTAATTAGTCATGCGACCTCAGGCAAGTCACTTAACTTCTTTGTGGCTTAGTTTCTTCAACTATAAAGTGGGTATAATAATAGCATCTACCTCCCAGGGTTGTTGTGGGGATGAAATGAGATCATATTTGTAAAGTACTAAGCACAGGGCCTGGCCCATCGTAGGCACTTAATGAAGAAAGGAAGCTAGCCTACATGATCTATTCTCGCCGAAAATATGCTGACTCTTCAGGATTTTCCTTTTCCTGATGTTCAGCAACCATTTTATTACCAAAATGTTTGAGAATTTTGCCAGGAGTCAAAATCAAGCCTCACTGGTATCTAGGTTATAGATTCTTATTTTCTCCCATTTTTGAAAATTGGAGCATTTGTCCTTCTTCAACCCTGTGATATCTCTGCTATTCTCCATGGTATTTCAAATATCATTGACAGACTTGGCCCTGGTGGCTGCCTATATGGGAGCTAGACCACCCAGCTCCTAGATACCTACTTCAAATTTTGCACCAGACCAAATCATGACCAAGAAATCCAGTAAGAAACTATAATGAGAGACTTCTTCCACACTAGAACTACAGATGAGGTCAGCCAGAAACCTGAGGACAATAAGAAAGGTGGCCAGCACCATGGGGGGGGGGGGAAGGGAGGGGAGAAAATCTGAAACTCAAGTGATTGTGGAACTGAATCTTGTAAATTAAAAGTAAATGAGTAAATAAAAAAAAAAATAGATAGCATAAAAAAAAAAAAAAGAAAGGTGGCCAGCAGCAAAGACAGTGCCAGTACAGGGTAACCTCTGAAGGCATCCAGGGATGAGCCAGGGATACAGGTATCCCCAAAGATCTGTGTCTGGAGACAAGAAGAATGTAAGATTTCCCCTAAGAAAGCCCCAGGATAGTAAAAAAAAAAAAAAAAGCCCCAGGGTGGGGGCCTTGGAAGCTCTAAGGAGCAGAAACAGGCCCAGGGGTTCTGAGGTCCCTAACACTCTATCATGAGATTCCAGAGAAGGTTTTTAAAGATCTAGCACTCTGAATCTTAAAGATTTAATGGGGGCCCAATCACTAGAAGTTGAAGAGAAACCCAAAATACCCAAAGAGAAACCAAGCAGTGCCAACCAATTCACCCAAAAGCATAGCAGGGGGCAGAGGCTGACCCTGGTACAAAGCCCCATTTGAGGAACTAAAGCTGAAGAGATGAGTAAATTAAAGAAAATATAGACCAGTATCAAAAATTACTATAATTTTAGAGACTCCCCCCTAAGTAAAGAGTAACTTGATGACAGTTACAAGCCAATTCAAAGAAAAAAATGGATTTTTCACAAGAATTACATGAATATTTTTCAAGAAAAAATAAAGCAAAGGATATTTTAATATTACAAAATCAAAAGTCTGAAGAAATAGAAGAAAATGTAAGCTATTGACTTCTTGGTTATGTGAGCAACAAGATGGAGAACTAGACATTTTCTCTGATCCCTAGAACCCACCTCTCAAAAACAGAAACCATGTTCCAAAGGTAAAGCAACTTCAGCTTTCACCATGGTCTAACATATACCAAAAATCCAAAAGAAAGTTTAAAAAAAGTGCCCCTCCCCTGCCTTCCATGCTACCAGCAGCAAGGTTGCACTAGCAGATCCAAGGACACAAAACACATCAAAACCCAGTCCCATACTCCTATTCCTCCTTTCCTCTTTCTAGTGCCATGGAAACTCTGGCTCCAGGTTGTGAAATTTGCCCTGGCTATGATAGCCAGCAAAGCCACAACCCTTTAAGAGTAAAAATCTACCACAGTCCACAACTCCATAGCACCAGCACTGTAAATCTGCCAATACCAGGTCAAAGAATTAAGGAACAGAGGGATTTGGACAGTAGTCCAGGGCAAAATACTGTGTATGGGGTGGGGTGGGATGGGATGGGGAGCTGTGCTGAACTTCAATAAGCCTGAGGGAAAGAGCATAGCATCCAGCTGGGGCCAGTTCTCACCAACCAAACGTTACTTGGGACTGAGAACTAAGCTGTTGAGCTGTGAATTGCTTGGTGTGAGAAGAAGCTGAGACACTTTGAGATATATCTCCCAAGGAACCCATAATCAGAGGGGAGGGAGTCAGAAAGTAAACAATAGGGGAAAATAAGGCAGGGAGGGGGGCAGGGGAAGGACTTAAAATACCACATATCTCAGGAAGAAGAAAATTCAGACCTTGAACACAAGCAGACAAATGGACAGGGAAAACATGAACAACAGAAGGAAATATGGCTCCAGTTCTAGTAAATGAGTTCAGGAATCTATGAATAAATACTGCAAAACAAAGTAAAATGATACAACACTTGATGAAACAGAGCACCTTGTATAATGTGAGGAGAACATGGAATAGTAACGCGTTGTTCTTGAGTGGTTTGAAAGATTAATGAGAATTATGAGAGCAGAATTTACAACCTGCACAGCAAAAATAATAGGCAGAATAGGAAAACCAAAATCTGTGAGGGCAAGTCTCACCAAAGAAACAAAAGAGAGAAAGATGGATAGGGAATGCAAATACACAAAGTAAAGAACAATTTGGAAGAAGAGGAACAAAAAAAACCCCAATAACACTAAAAGGAAACATATTCACATAGTAAGCAAAACAGATGGATCTTGAAGAATGGATGCATAGAGACAAAGTAAGAATAAGAGATCTCCCAGAAGAATGCTATAGGACAAAAAACCTTAACACCATAGTGAAAGAAACAATAGAAGGGAACGGCCCAGAACTTCTCAAAATAGAAAATGAAATACCAATGGAAAGAATTCACAGATAACCTCCAGAAAAAAAAACCCAACCAACCAAACAACAACAACAAAATCCCAGATTTTAAGACATATAATGGTTAAATTTAAGAATTCAATTCAGGATGGAAGGAGATACCTAAACTCAGAGAAAGATCTAGAAAGACTATAGTTTAAATGGAGACTGAAGCAAAACTCGTTATCGTTCTCTTTCATGTCTGGTTTTGCTTTTTTTCCCAGCGATCACGCATTGGTTACAACCCTTCTACATGACCAAACTATTGTACAATGTGAAAGTATTTGCAGATCCTATACATGATTGCACGCCACCATGGGGGGGGGGGGGAAGGGAGGGGAGGAAATCTGAAACTCAAGGGACTGTGGAACTGAATCTTGTAAATTAAAAGTAAATGAGTAAATTTAAAAAAATTAAAAAAAAAAAGAATTCAATTCAGGAACAGAAACTCTGCAAACCTAATGGAGAAAGGCCTTCAACTACAAAGGAAAAGAAATTCAAGTAACTCGAGACCATTCTGTACCTACTAGAAAATGTAGGTGGGAATGGAATAATGTGTTCTAAAGAGCAGTGGAGTTTAGGATGCAGCCCAGGGTGACCTACTTTGCAAATCTGAGCTTAACCGTACATGAAAAATATGACTTTTCAAAACCAAAGAGGCATTTGAAACATTTTCAGAAAGAAAACCAGAAAGTAATTACAGACAGTTCTCACTTTACATAAATTCATAAATTCACATTAGGCAAATTAAACTTCAAGAATTCTGAAAGAAATTTGCATTCTAAAAAAAGAAACCAAAACCCTACTTATGTTAACTTTACTGCATTGTGTAACTTTTACTGTGTTATACTGCAGTGTACTCTCTCTGCTATTGCCCCTTGGCTTGGAGTCTCGAACCTCCACTCTACTACCCACCAAAACAAACAAACAAACAGAACTAAAAAAAATCCTCCAAGTGAAAGCAGAAGAATGAACATGCAGAGAGACCATCACCCGGCTACTACTGGATTGGGGGCTTGGCTTGAGACCTCTGGCATTGAGAGAAGAAAGTTTTGCCCTGTGCCACCCACCCACCTGCATGTCCACCCAGCGTCTGTCTTCTATCAGTTGGCCCTCAGGTCCTAGTACCATGTGTCTGTCCCAGGCCCTACCAGTCACTGGTCCTCTCCAGTCTGTGTCCATGTCTGGGCCCCAGGTGTCTGCTCCCCCCCTTTTCTTCCTCCCCTGTGCTCTCTTTTTCTGTCCCCCGCCTCCATGTGTCCTTGAGCTGTGTGCTGGACTCCTCCCTCCATCGTGAGTTGTCCCCCTCTTTTCTCCCTCCTTCCCTCCCTTTCCTATATCTAGGCAAATTCACATTACATTTTTATAGAGAGATTTGCAGAAAGGTCCACTTACATAAAGCAAGAACTGTCTATATTTGCTTCTTAAACATCCCAAATAACAGAAATGTAGGAGGAGTGCACGAATGCAGCAGCCAAGGACAGCAACAGGAACAAAATGACAGCAGAGAGACCAGAGAGATTTCTTTTTAAATGTACACAAGGAGAGAGAGATGAAGGTGGAAACAGAGGTAACAGTGAAAAGTGAGGACAAGGGGCATTATGGACAGATCCTGGTGACAGCCTGCCTACGAGTGAATCAAGGTTTTGTTTTGTTTTGTTTTTTGAAGGACTATATTAAAACACGAGAGGGTACATGAAAAGCAAGGGGATAGAGAGGAATGTGTGATGTGCCAGGGTCAAACCAAGGGTGAGCAATGAGGAAAAAGTGACCCCTGTGGTCTCAGAAAGAGAAGAGCCTACAAGGGGTGGGTGAGGAGGAGGGGGGAGGACTGAAAAGGGGGAGGGCAAGAAGGGGGCCTTACTTTGATGGTGAGAGAGGGTTCCATTGATGAATGCTTCCGTGGGTGAAGAGAGATGGTCTAAAAAGTGAGATGTAGATTTTTTGTTGGGGGTGGCCTGGGGGATATGGTGCTTGAAAAGGCTATTTATCCTATCTGGGGAGGGAAAGAGATGGCAGCAACTAGCACCTGGGGGAATGGAAGAGCCCAGACCCAGGGAAGAGAGATTTTGAAGCAAATGAGGGAAAAAATGTAAGGAGGGTGAATAATCAGAAACATGGTGGGGAAGGGGCCCTACCATGAGAAAGTGTTCTCTCTGACACTTGCTATAATTGACATTGTTCTGGGAGTAAAGCACAATGGAAAAGGGGAACCCATGAGGCAAGCCCTACAAGGCATTGGCAGTGGCCTAGAGGAGAGAAGCTTTGACTGTATGAAGAATACAGAGAAAAGAAAGAGACCAGGCAATTATAGGGAGCATGAATCAGAGAATCAGGGCCTAGAGTAGACAGAAAGAGAGGATGGATAATGAAGAGAGTGACATAAAGCCTTTTTCAAAAGGGGTGCAAAAATGGAATTTAAAAAATCCTGATGAACAAGACTAGTTGAAGGAAAGCAGGAGAATCTACTTGACTGAGAGGAAAAGAAAGGGGGGAAGAATAGACAGATAGATAGATAGATACATACATACATACATACATACGTATAGATATAGATTATATGTGTGTGTGTGTGTGGATAATCAGATAAAAGTGGGAAAGAAAAGGTAACTAATAAAGAAAACCCAAAGGGAAAGGGGTAACAAACAAGAAGAGAGGATCAGGGATGAGGAGAAGAGAGCCAGAGGGAACAGGGCCACCTTTAAAAAAGAATTAAAATAACTAACATAGTACTATGTTTACAGCAGAACAGGGGAAAAATCATAACTTGAAAAAAACAATATTAGAGACAGATGGAGGAAAATATGAACCTAACTCTCATAACATTAAGTGCGAATGGATTAAACCATTCAATAAAACAAAAAAGCAACAGATTGAATAAGAAAACAGAACCCTACAATCTGTTGCTTACAAAAATACATTTAAAAAACAGTTATACACAAAATAAAACTGAAGGGATGGAAACAAAATTTGCTATGCATTAAACAAACCCAAAAAAGCCAGAGTGGCAAATACGCTATCTAACAAAGCAAAAACCAACATTGAGAAAATAGAAAAGGAAATGATATTATGCTGAAAGGAGCCACAGACAACAAACCAATGCCAATAGTAGACTTATACATTCCAAATGTCTTAGCATCCAAATTAATAAAGGAAACATTATCTGAGCTTCAAAAAGACAGACAGTAGTAACACGATAGTTACAGGAGGCTCCAACATCCCTCTTTCAGTTTTGGATACATCTAAAGGAAAGATAAAAGGGGAAATATGGAACTGAACGAATTGCTGAAGAAACTAGAGGTAAGAGACTTATGAGGGCATCTTCTAAATGGGACAGCAAATATGTATGTGTATGTACATATATACATATACACACACATATATATACATACATATACATATTTCTTAGCAGTATATGGAACTTTTACCAAAACTGACGATGTACTAGGGCACAGAGATATTGAAAAGGTAGAAATTATTACTATGTCCTTTGTAGACCATAACACAATAAAAATAGTGGTTTCAGCGACCATAAACAAAAGATATGGATCCACACATAAACTTAACAATAAAATCCTAAATAATGAGTGGGGTCAAAGAGCAAATCACAGAAAGAATAACTGTGTAAAAGAAAATGAAACAACATACCAGAGTTTCTGGGACACAACTAAAGCAGTCCTCAAGGGGAAAATCGCGTCCTTATAAACATTTATTAACAAAATAGAAGACACAGAAATTGAATATGCATTTTTTAAAAAGCCAACAAACCTAAAATAACCACAAAAGAAGAGATATTAAAAATTAGAGGGTAAAATAGATTCAAGACAAAAAAAAATACATAGAAATGTTAAGTTCTAACTCCAATAGCATATATTAAAGTTGCTCTTCAAAAAGATCTTCAAAAGCTCTTAGTTGGATATTAAGATGGAGATGGTGGTTCACTGAGAGGCAAGCTATTTTCTGTTTTAGGCTTTGCCTCTTGGCATCCCCTCCATGCTCTTAGCTGAGTGTCCCTTGGACTGGAAGCATTTACTTTGAAAAAACTATTATTTAAAGTAGACCCAAGTTGCCTGGATACCCCAGAAAGGAAAAATGGAATAGTATCCGATTTCTATTTGATTGGTTTTCAGATTTGGGACTATAGAATGGCCCTGGGCCATTTGCGTTGTGTTTAAAAGCTTGTTCTTAGAAAAGACCAATAAAATTGAATGGCAGGTAGGTGGTTCAGTGGATAGTGCACTGGGCCTGGAATCAGAAAGACCTGAGTTCAAATATGGCCTCTGACACTCACTGGCTTTGTGACCCTGAACAAGTTACTTAGCAAACAGAGGTTTGCTTTGGTTTCCTTATCTATCACGTGAGCTGGAGAAGGAAATGGCAAACCATTCCATTTGAACCTGATAGTAAGCAATCAAATAGAACTGTGGACCCCTAAGACAGGGACAACACAGCTGGCGGAGGTCTTGAGGCAATGATGGCAATAGAGAAAGAAACCACTTCCCCCCACCCTCTTAGGGTACCTGGGAACCTGGAGGGGAAAAATGTAGCCCACTTGGCCCTCAAAGAATAAGAAGCAGAGCAGAACTTATAACCCAAGGAACCTCAGTCAGGATCACAAAAAACCTGGCAGCTTTGACTCAAAATAAGAGCGGAGATTGGAGTGCAACATTCTAAAAGGTAAAAGATATTGGCTTAGAACAAAGATTAATTTACTCTGCCAAGTAGAGTATAATCTTTCAAGGGGAAAAAATGGATCTTTAATGGAAGTGGCCTTCCAAGCATTCCAGATAAAAGGAACAGAACTGGAATTTTGAAATTCAAACACAAGAGTCAAGAGAAACCTAGAGCAATTTGAACAACCAGAAGAGACTATCATGATGTAGTGAAAAATTCCTAAAAGGGGAGAAGAAATAAGAATCCCTTTAGAAGCTTAATGTCTTCAAAGGGTATTGAGGGAGTTAAAAAAAGTTTTAAGGCTTTAGAGTGGGTTAGCTCTGTTCTGAGAGTCTGAAGAGGGGAAAGAGAAAGGAGGATAAAAGGAGAAATACATTAGTATGGAAAGAAAGAATAAAGGAATGGACCTTGCTATTTCTCATAATTGAAGAATAGTGGAAGAAGAGTATACAAAGATGGAGGAAGGGGTGAGGGAATAGACATCAGGTGAACCTCGCTCTTCTCCAAAATGGACAAGAGCCGACTGAACGCATGCATACACAGTCTGGTACAGAAATAAATTAAACTCAATAAGGAAACAAACAACAGTAGAGAAGGGACAGGGTGATAAGATAGAGACTAATACAGGGGTGGGACAAACTTCCTGATTCTGAAGGGCAGATTAAAAGAGAATAACAAAAAGTAAAGGACTAGAAGGGATTGCCTATCAATTGGGGAATGGCTGAGCAAATTGCAAGTTACAAATGCAATGGAATATTATTACGCTGTAAGAAATTATGAAAGAGAGAATATCTGAGAATCTTAGGCTTCATGACATTCTACATTAGTTGAGTGGACTGAGAAGTAACAGAACAACTGAGGCAAAGACAACACTAAAGAAAATCAACCTCAAGGGACTTCAGAACTCTGATCAAAACATCCGTAAAGGATCCATGATGTGCCGTTACCCACCTTCTGACAGAAAGGTGAGGGTCTCAAGGGAAAAGAGACAAATATTTGTTGGATTTGTTTTAATGCGCAGAAAGGAAATGAAGGAAATTCAGAAGCAGCACAGATAAGAGGCACTATTTTGAAAGTAATGTGTGGAATCATTATGTATTTTTAAAGAAAATATCAAGCACTGTAAACTGGGGATTCACAGCCTCATATTGAATCTACTTTTTGTGTTCTGTTGTGTGTATGGAAATGCTCATTTGGGGTATTGAAGTTCAGAATTTTTTTAAAGGATTTTAAGATGAAAACAACCTAAGAAACAAAAACAGTGAGGACTGAAAACTCCATAGAAGGGATAATGAAACCTCCCTTCTCCCTGTGGACTAGGAGCTATAGGACAAAAGTGATTGAAGAGTGAATGCATGTCAGAAAGGGATTCTATATCAGATGGTTCTGCTTAATTATTTTTCTTTGTCACAAGGGAAGGTTCAATTAGAAGGGGAAGGGATGGGAAATGAATAAGAGACAAAAGGCAATAAACCTTTAAAAACCACAAGAAAATATGGTTTTTAAAAAGAATAAATAAGTTTAGAAGCAAAAAAATAAAATGGTATACTCGTGTGAGAAAATCATGGGCAGGAAGAAGGAATAGATGAGGACTTCACAAAGCAGATCACACACTTGGCACAAAGGC
The DNA here is from genome assembly GCA_028627135.1 of Pseudochirops cupreus. NCBI lineage: Eukaryota > Metazoa > Chordata > Mammalia > Diprotodontia > Pseudocheiridae > Pseudochirops > Pseudochirops cupreus. The sequence continues at coordinate 9,597,554 of CM053582.1, forward strand.
ATGATCTAGGGATGGTTACTTCAATTAGGAGACCTCAGCAGGAGCTGCCTCCTTCTGCCCAAAGCAGAGTTGCTAATAACTTTTTGTCATGCCTTAATGCTCAGTTCATGCTTCAAAAGGTGGAGAAACCAACAGGGGAAAATTCTAGTCTGAGTCTGATTCTCATTAAAACATTAAGAACTGGTTGCTGGGGTGGAAATGATGGGAACCTTGGGGAGAGGGGAGTAAATACTGGCTCTTAAGAGTTTGTGAGAAAGAAGAGAAAAAAGCCAGGCCCATCTGCAATGCAGCCTAGATTTGGGGAAAACATTTTTTAAGAGTTCAGAGGAAGGCTAGGTAAATGGGCTATGTATATCTATGGGTGATGAGATGGTTCAGTGGATAGAGCCCTGGGCCTCAAGTCAAGAAGACTCATCTTCCTGAGTTCCAAAGTGGCTTCAGACACTTCCTAGCTGTGTGACCCTGAGCAAATCACTTCACCCTGATTGCCTCAGTTTCCTCATCTGTAAAATGAGCCAGAGAAGGAAATGGCAAACCACTCCAGTGTCTCTGCCAAGAAAACCCCAAATGGGGTTGTGAAGAGTTGGACATTACTGAACAACAATGTATGTTGACGTCCCCAGAATTTATTTAGCACAATGTCTAGCATGAGATACATCATTAATATGTATTGACTATCTTAACACACAATATTAACCCCCACTACCCCTTTAATGACCCCACTCCTTTTGGATAAAGTGTGCACAACCAGAGCCATATTTCAGGCATGGCCTTCTTCTTGCAAAGTCTCCAGAATACCCATGAGGGTGAATCTGTCTACTGGCATTACAGACTCTTCTCTTGTTTCTTAAATTTGGGGTATTTGTTCAAAAATCACTTTCAAGAGTACAGAGAAGATAGCAGGTTTTCTGAAAATTATCCGAGGGCTTTTGAGGGAAATGCTAATGCCCTCTTGGGGCACATTTAAAGGGGCATACCTGTCAGGCCATGTCTAGAGTAGTGTGATTATTTGTGGGTGACCCCATTTAAGTAGGTTATTGAAACACTATAAGAACATCCAGAGGAAGGTAACCAGGATGAAGAATGACATTGGGCTGTGTGGCACGGGAGGATCAGCTAAAAGAATTGGGGATGTTTAGGCTGGAGAAGGGAAGATTTGGGAGGTGACTTTGTTCAAGTATCTGAAGCACTGCCATGCTGAAGAGGGATTCAGCTTTTTCTATGTAGCTCCAAGGGGAAGAATTAGGAGTAATCAGTAAAACCTGGCTGGAAACCTGTGGCCTTGAAGCTACACACAGACCTCTAGGTCCTCAGGTATGGTCCTTTGATTGAATCCAAACTTCACAAAACAAATCCCCTTAAGAAAAGGATTTGGTCAGTAAAACTTGAACTCAGTCAAAAGGCAATACCTGAGGATCTTGAGGCCGCAGGTTCTCTACCCCCGGGGTAGAAGTTATAAAGGGTCAAGGCAAAGTTTGAGGTCAGCAAAAATGTCCTTGATATTAGAACTGTCCAAAGGGTACCAGGCCGTCTCAGGTGATGGTCTCCACCTCATTGGAGCCAGATGGTCACTTAGCAGGCATGCCCAAATGGCCATTCAGTTGGGTTATGGGTTGGACTCCATGGTCACTATGTCATGGTCTCCTGATTATAAAAGCCTTTGATGGGGTGATTTTGTCGTCAGGAGACTGAGACTTTCACAGACCAAAACCCAGGTCCAAAGCCCCCCAGGTTTTACTGCTAACAGACAGGGGTTGGGGCTCTGTAGTTGGGAAACACTGGTCTTGCCTCCCTCACCAACACCCCCCACCCTTTTTGGAGTTCAAATTCATTTGCAGCTAAACCAGGAGGATCTTGGGAAAATTAAGAGTGTTGGAACCCTGAGTTAGGTAATAGAAGGGTTCGATATCTAAGGGGATGAAAGGGTTAAAAAGGAAAGACCTAATCTTATCCCTGGGGAGATCTACCGAATTTTTGTTAAGCGGGTATGGAGGGATCTCTCAGTTTGACCTAATCAAGGAGTGAAGTTAATATGATTCTGATGGCCCTGACAGAGATGAACCCAAAGGAGAGTAGTAGGGAACAACATCCAGCAAAGCTGCTGAGACTAAGAAAGTAATGTCAGTGAAGCCTGGGGAGGCCAGCAGAACCCAGCAGGCTCAGGCAGGCCAACAGGCCTGCATAGGTTCGCAAAGCAATGGCCAGCAAGGAGCTGGCCCAGAGAGAGCCAGGACATGGCACCACTAGAAGATGGGGGATGGATGCTGCAGCCCTGGAGGTGGGAACTGCCCATGCACATCTATTTCCTCTTCTTCCTCCTCCTCTTTCTTCCTTCTCCTCCTCTTCCTCCTCCTCCTCTTTTTCTACTGCCTCCTCTTCCTCTTCCTCCTCCTCCTATTATTCCTCCTCCTCCTTCCCAGCTATATCTCCTGTGGAGATGAGGGCACTGAAGCTCTCACCAGCCCACACTCACACCAGTCATGTCAATGCAGCCTGGGACATTTAGGGTGGCCCTGGTGCTCTGAAAAATATGCACACATATGTGGGAGTTGCTCATATATAATCTCTTCCCACTGAGAGTATGTATATTTGTGGGAGAATGTTCCTCACATTTATGGGAAGAACGTTTTATTGTAAATTTTCTTACCACTTCATTTCATTAAATGTCTTAGCTTTGAACTCAATATGTCCTCAGGCTAAGAAAAAGTCAAAACATTTGTATAAAGCCTTCCAGGAATTTCCCCCTGCAAAAAGGCTCTAAAAGCTTTCCATTCCCTGGGATGAGAACACCCCATTCTTGTGGACAGACACTTACATATGCAAAGTAGCATAGACAGCAGGAAAAGTGGGGTCTAGAAGTCCTTTGGGAGCAGGCCTCAAGTCAGCTCTGCCCCTCCTATACGTGAGCACACTTTGTGCTATTGACCATGGACATGCTCTAAGTTGTCTGAGCCCTCTTGGCAAGCTGGCTTTCCATGCCATGTGCATATGGCTCTCTTTCACTGCCACCATTTTCCCTCCTCTCACTTTTCAACACTCTGAAATCTGACTTTTGGTTTCATCATTTGACTACTCTTTCTGAAGTTACCTATCCAGCTGGAGAGGCAGTGTAGTATAGTCTTTAAGGCACTACACTGAGACATGAGAAGACCTTGGTCCAAATCCTACCTCACTTACTACGTGACTTTGGAGAAGTCATTTAACCTGAGTTTCTCAGAAAGTATGCTTCAGTTTCCTTAACTGCAAAACAAGGGGGCTAAACTCAGTGGCCTTTTAAGATCCCTTCAAGCCTCAAATCTATGATTTTAAAATTTTCTTTAAATTTTGATTTTAATTTTTTAACTTTTTCAATGAACACAAATCTACTTTCTTTTCTTCCTACTTTCAGCCAACATTGAAAAAATAGAAAAACCAAAACTAAACCCTTGTAACAAATATGTAGTCAAGCAAAACAAATTCTCACATTGGCTGTGCCCAGAAAAATCTAGGTCTCTGAATCCATTGCCTCTCCATCAAGGAGGCAGATGGCACCCTTCATCCCTGTCTCTTAATTGCAACATCTAATGGTGTTGCTCAGCCCTCATCCTTCTTGACCTCTCTACTTCATCTGACCTGGAGACTCCTCTCTCCTGGTTCTCCTCCTCCTACCTAACTGCTCCTTCACAGCCCCCTTTCCAAATTGATGGTCCAAATCACACCCCTTCATTGTGGATGCTCTGTCCAAGGTCTTCTTCTCTCTCTCAACTCCTTCTCACTCATTTTATCAGCTGTCATGGCCTTAATTATCATCTCTATGCCAATGATTCCCTGATCTATGAGTCCAGTCTCAGTCTCTCCCCTGAGCTTCAACCCTGTATCACTAATTGCCTGTTGGACATGTTAAACTGGATGCTGGATGTCAACATATCCAAAAAGGAATTTGGTGTCTTTCTCCCCAAGCCTGCCCCTCTTCAAGAGTTTCCTATTTCTGCCAAAGGAAGCAACATTTCAGGTCTCTCTGGCTTATAACCATGGTGTATCTTCAACTCTTCACTCTCCCTCGTCCCACATATCCAATTTGTTGTCAAATGTGGCTGTTTCTACACCCACAGTATCTCTCCCATCAGACCCCTTTCCCTTCACCCATATAGGTATCACCCTAATTCAGCCGTCATTGCCTTTCATTTAGATTATTGCAATGTCTCAATTGGCCTTCCTAGACAGCTAGGTGGCATTACAATGGATAGAGTGCCAGGCCTGGAATCAGGAAGATTCATGTTCATGAGTTCAATTCTGGCCTCAGACACTTCCTTAGCTGTATGACTCTGGGCAAGTCACTTAACTCTATTTATCTCAGTTTCCTCATCTGTAAAATGAGCTGGAGAAGGAAATAGAAAACCATTCCAGTCTGCCAACAAAACCCCAAATGGGGACATGATTGAACAACAATTGGTCTTCCTATCTCAAATCTCTTCTTGCTCCTGTCTATCCTCCACACTGCTGCCAAAGTGATTTTCCTTAAGTATAGATCTAATCATGTCATTCCCCTTCTTAATAAACTTAGGGGCCACTAATTACCTCTAGGAAAAAAATATAACCTCCTCTATTAAGCTTTTGAAGCCCTTCATACCTGGCCCCAATCTATCTCTCCAGTCTCACTGGACATTACTCTCCCTCTCGAATTCTGTGAACAGCTGCTCTCTCCATCTCCAATCTCTGTGCCCTGGACCCAGAATGCACTTCCTTCTCCACACTTCATTCTCACAAAGTACCTTTCTTCCTTTGAGATTTAGCTGAATTAAGCCGTAAGGCCTTTGACGATTCCACTCCACCCCCAACTGCTAGTGACCTTTCTCCCAAATGACTTGGATTTAACCTCTTTGTATAGGCTTGCATTTATTCACCTTATATTTATTTTGTACGTTTATAAATATGGCATTGTTGCCTCCCCCATTAGAATGCAAGCTTCTTGTGAGGCGTGGTTGTTTCATTCATCCCCTTTATTTCCCCACAACCCAGAACACTGCCTGGTGCATAAGGGGCTTTTAAGAAATACTTGTAAGAAGAGCTATGACCACTGTGCTGCGCACCTCCTGGCCCCCTCAGTCCACTTTACCTCCGACCCCTGCCTGCTCACCCGCCATACTCAGCACCAGCCACACTGCCGTTGGCCTTCCTCATTGGAGCCGCCTCCCGGGGCCTGGCTGCCAGCCTCCACCAATGTGGCTGGAATGGTCTTAGTCATGAGGCTTTTTGGATCATTTCAAGATGAGACTATGCATCTGAAGCAATCAAGGAGGCCAGGCCATTATTGCTATTGACTTGGGTACAACTAATTCCTGTGTGGCAGTAATGGAAGGGAAACAAGCAAAGGTGTTGGAGAATGTTGAAGGTGCCAGAACCACTCCCTCAGTGGTAGCCTTCACAGCAGACAATGAGCACCTTGTTGGCATGCCTGCCAAATGACAGGCAGTCACCAACCCAAACAACACATTCTATGCTACCAAGTGCCTCATTGGCCAGTGATTTGAGGATCCTGAAGTGCAGAAAGACATTAAAAATGTTCCTTTCAAAATTATCCATCCCTCCAACAGTGATGCCTGGGTAGAAGCCCATGGGAAATTATATTCCCCAAGTCAGATAGGCGCATTTGTGTTGATGAAGATGAAGGTGACTGCAGAAAACTATCTAGGATATTTAGCAAAATATGCCATTATCACTGTGCCTGCTTATTTCAGCGATTCTCAACGATTCTCAACGACAGGCCACCAAAGATGCTGGGCAAATATCTGGCCTAAATGTACTTTGAGTGATTAACGAGCCTACAGCTGCTGCCTTGGCTTATGGCTTAGCCAAATCTGAAGACAAAATCATTGCTGTGTATGACTTGAGTGGTGGAACTTTTGATATTTCTATCCTGGAAATTCAGAAAGGTGTCTTTGAAGTGAAATCTACCAATGGAGATACTTTCCTAGGTGAAGACTTTGACCAGGCCTTACTCCAGCACATTGTGAAGGAGTTTAAGAGAGAGTATAATGCCAAGCAAAGGCAACTTCCAAGATTTGGATTACCAGCATAGTAAACCCCATTTATTCAGCAAACATTCACAGAACAGAGAAAGTCAAAATACAGTGTAACTTGTTCCTTTAGCAAGTAAGTTCACAATTCAATCCAGGTACTACTCCACCCC
>CM053582.1:9604222-9631619 GCA_028627135.1 Pseudochirops cupreus
CCTGTAGAACAGTCCCAGAACCCCTGAAAACATCAGCAAGGCCCTCTTCCAGGATTGCTACGCAGGTACCACAAGAAAATCCTCCTTCAGGGCTTCTGAACCAACAGCCAGGTTCCAGGACCTCTACAATAGCAGCACTGTCCTTAACCATCAGGTGAATCTGGCAAAACAACATCAAAACAGACAGACAAAATATCGGCATCACAGCCATGCCTCCTCAGTCCTTGGCAGTTCTCAAAAGTCCTGGGCAGCTCCAGTGGGCTCTCAGCAACTCAGGCTCCACGATGCTGGATGCTGCTCTCCAAAAGTCCTTCTGGTCTTCTCTAGGCTTGGGCCTCTCTCCCAATTCACGGCTCCTCCCAGTTCAGCCCTTTCTCTTCACATCAACAAGTCCATCCCACAAGTGGGATTCACAAGTTCTGGGTTTTAACACTCAATCCAAAAACCAAGCCAATACAGGGGCATCTTCAAATTCCATTACCAATATAGAGAGACAGGGCTTGACCTGATCAAAGACAATATGGCTCTTCAGAGAGTACGGGAGGCTTCAGAGAAGGCCAAATGTGAGCTTTCTTCTTCTGTGCAGACTGACATCAACATACCATATTGGACTATGGATGCTTCTGGGCCCAAGCACTTGAACTTGAAGCTAACTTGACCTCAGTTTGAGGGCATTGTCACTGATCTCATTAGGAGGACTATTGCTCCATGTCAGAAAGCCATGCAAGATGCTGAAGTCAGCAAGACTGACATTGGAGAAGTCATCCTAGTTGGTGGCATGAGCAGAATGCCCAAGGTTCAGCAGACAGTACAAGAACTCTTTGGCCAGGCTGCTAGTAAAGCTATCAATCCTGATGAGGCTATGGCTATTGGAGCTGCCATTCAGGGAGGTGTGTTAGCTGGTGATGTCACAGATATACTACTTCTGAATGTCACTCCCCTTTCTCTGGGCATTGAGACATTAGGAGGTGTCTTCACAAAATTAATCAATAGGAACACAACTATTCCAACTAAGAAGAGCTAGGTGTTTTCTACAGCTGCTGATGGTCAGACACAAGTGGACATTAAAGTGTGCCAAGGAGAGAGGGAGATGGCTGCAGACAGCAAACTTCTTGGATAGTTTACTTTGATTGGAATTCCATAGCCCCATGTGGAGTTCCCCAGATTGAAGTCACATTTGACACTGATGCTAATGGACATTGTACATGTTTCTGCAAAGGATAAAAGCAGAGGACGTGAACAACAAATCCAGTCTTCTGGTGGATTAAGCAAAGATGACATTGAGAATATGGTTAAGAATGCAGAGAAGTATGCTGAGGAAGACAGGAGGAAGAAAGAGTGTGTAGAAGCTGTCAGTATGGCAGAAGGAATTATTCATGATACTGAAACAAAGATGGAAGAATTCAAAGACCAACTTCCAGCAGATGAGTGCAATAAACTAAAAGAAGAAAGCTCTAGAGTGAGAGAGCTCTTGGCTCAGAAAGATAGTGAAATGGGGGAAAACATCAGGCCGGCAGCATCTATTCTCCAACAAGTATCAATAAAACTCTTTGAGATGGCATATAAAAAGATGGCATCTGAGAGAAAAGGATCTGGACGTTCTACTTCTGGGGAACAGAAGAAAGATCAGAAGGAGGGGAAGCAGTAATGTCACCAGTTGACCTTGACTGGAGCAGAAATTGGGAAAAATATTTGTGAAGCTTGGGAACAAAGGGGCACAAGGATCTTCCTGAGCAGAAATGGGCAAACTTCAGTCTTACTGTGTTTTTGCAGTATTACATATATAATTTCCTTAATGTAGAAATCTAGTGAGTAATTCAGGTAATTCAGATAGTACAGAGTTCTGAATGTTCACCTCCAGCCTATCTTTATTTTATAGCTGCATGAAAGGGGTGGGAGGGATTCACTGATCATTATAAAGGCTTGACACAGTTGTCTGCAGCAGTGACTGTGATTCTAAGGAGTGAAACAAAACCATGTCACAAAATTGAGGCATAATCCCTAAAAGACTCAGTAGGGACAGGTCCTTCTAGTAAGCCAAGTGCTGATCAGCTGTGACTGATGGACTCCTTATCCATAGCCCATGCAGGGCCAGCTGCATTGCCAGAGAAGGGAGAAACTAGATTGAAACAGATGGGTCTGCTTCGTTCTATCTAGAACTATTTCTTTTGAAACAAGGTGATTAATGAGACTCTTCAACTTACCCAAAGCATTGTTTTCTCCACCTTCCAGCTTTTCCTTTGGGTACTTACTTCCTTGATGATTGTTCTTTTGATATATTCTGGATTTTTTAAGAAAAATAAATATGAAAAGAACATTGTTTTGTTTTTTTGTGAAGGGGCCCTAACTAGCATCTAAGTAACTTATAGAAAAGTCAATATGGTGAATGTGAAATAATGAAAAGTGACTCATTTCTAGTGACCACAAAAATAGTTTTTCTTAGTGACAATTTTCAACCTCAGGATTAACTTGAACATTTTGTCCAAACTTTTTTCTCCACTACACCATCATTGTGCTTTTGGAGACTCTTATGGAATGCTGGAAGTGAAGATCCTAGATGATTCTAGCAGGTAGTCTGGTCCAGATAGCCTATTTACCAGTCTGCCAAAGATGGGATAGTTCAGACGTCATGGTATTCACATTTGGGAAATTGCTTACTTCCTTGGAATTGGGCTTTGTATCCGTGAGAAGATGGAACGAAGTCACTGTTAAGTAGACAACATAGAACTGTCAGGACAGACTCAGTGCTATGGGGATACAAACATGAAAAATAGACCTTGACCTCAAGGAACAGGAAGGGCACCCTAGTAAAAAAAAGCTTCCTGTAGAGAGTGGCAATTCATACAAACCTTGAAGGAAGCTAAGAAGAGGTAAGGGCAAATTAGGAATGGTCAGGAGAGAAAGGGATTCTTATATGAGTTAGTTACTGGATAAGGGTGATGGTGGGTGGCAAGTTCTGGGATAATTTTATTTTTATATAATGAGTTTGAGGTCCTGACAGAGCATATAAAATTAGGGCAGTCATGGAAAATCCTGGAATTTAGGAGATGGATATATATGTGTGTGTGTGTGTGTGTGTGTGTGTGTGTGTGTGTGTGTGTGTGTGTATGTGTATATATATATATACACATATATACATATAATTTGCATAGAGATATATGTTTGATTGATTAAAGTAAGATTGTTAACCCATTTTGAGTTGCTTTCCTTTAGAAAAGCAGATCTAAGAACCTGTGCTAGCAGCCACCCTGAGTATACTAGGGTGCTTGCTGATACAGCTGGATGACCCTACCTATATATAGTTAGGTGGATTCAGTATGGATTGAATCCAAAGAATTCCCAGTAATGGTCTGATACCATCATGAAGAAAGGACTATACATAGTAGGGTGGTACAAGGATTTATGTTGAACCCTGTGCTGTTCAACATTTTTATCAATAACTTGAATAAGGGCATAGATGGTATACTCATCAAATGTGAAGACTGACACAAAGTTGGGGGAGGTGGCTGACACAGTGGATGACAATCAAGGTCAGTCAAAGGAACTGCAAATGCTGAGCTTAAAGAACTGAAGAGTTAAGGGGAACATGATAACTGTCTTCGAAAGAAACTGAGGATGCCCTCTTCAGCTTAGGCGGGACCAAAGTAACCAGAGATGTGGAGGCTAGAGAAGTGAAGACTTAGGGAAGCCATGACCTGTGTCTTCAAGTATTTGAAAGGCTGCCACACAAAAGAAGGATTAGCTGTGCTCTGTTTGGCCCAAAGGGTAGAAGTGGGAGCAACTTAGTTTACACGCCTCCGAGGAGACAAATTTAGGCTCAATGTCAAGACAAACAACAAACATCCGTTAAGGGAAGAGAATAAGCACCTACTGTGTGTCAGACGTTATGCTAGATCGTAGGAAGATCGCTATCGGAAGTGGAACGGGTTGCCTTGAGAGGTAATGGTTCCTTCCTCCCTGGACATCTTCAAGAACAAGCTTGATGACCGCATTCTTGTTCAGGCATGAATTAGACTAGAGGGTCTCTGAGGTTTCTTCCAACTCTGAGATTCTGGAATTCTTCAAGCAGTGACTAGATGACCTTACAGGAAAGGTAGCATCTGATCCAGGTAGTTTTTTCGGGGGAGTCACTAGCCTCCATGTATTTGGGGCTCAGGCAGCATAAACCACTGCTTCAAATGACACTGAGATAACTATAATTTTCTTAACTGTGGCCCAAGCAGCCAAGGCTTCAACCACTCCTAAGACCCTACCCGACTTTGGCGGGTGGGCCTTGAATCCAGAAAAGCTCAACAGGAGGTGAAATGCATCATCTCCTCAGCATGAGCCTGGCAGTTTAGGGGACTCTGTTTACAACAGTGAGGACCAGTCTTTTAAATTCAAGTTTTTGACCCAGACTAGTCAAAGAACAGGACAAAAAAAGGTCAAGGGGATGGAAAAACCCTGAAACTATGAAGGCCCTTATTCCTGGGAAATAAAATTGAAGGTGTTATAAGGGAGAGGAACTGAGTAGCTATTGCTATGTGACTGTATTTGTGTTCCTCTGCGATAATCATTTTTGTCCAAAGTCTGAATTAATCAAACAGACTGCTTTGCTTTAAAAGTGCCCTTTCCTGTGTCTGTAACTTGTACCCTTTGTGACACATTTTGGTAATTCTCGTGATACTTGAACATTTTTCCTTATCATTATATTTGTTATGGTGACCAATGTGATCAGTGATCTTTGAGGTTACTATTATAATTGTTTGAGGGTACCATGAACCACTCCCATACAAGATAGTGAACTTAATAGATAAATGTTATATGTGTTCTGACTGTTCCACCAACCTGCTGTTCCTCCCCCCCCCCCAACCCCTAGACCTCCCTATTCCCTAAGGCAAGGCACAACAATATTGAAATTAGGCCAACTAATAAGCCTACAACGTCCTCTAAGTGATCACAGTGAAAGGAAGACTCTAGCAATGTGGCAAACTTCATTCATCTTACCTTAGGAAATTGCCATAGCCCCCCAGCCTTCAACAACCACCACCCTGATCAGTCAGAAGCCATCAAATATTGAGGCAAGACCAAAAAGCTCAGATGATGGTTAGAATTTTTTTTAGCAATAAAGTCTTTTTAATTAGGGTATGGATATTTTTTTAGTCATAATACTATTGGACACTAGAGTATAGTGTAAACATAACTTTTATATGCACTGGGAAATCAAAAAATTTGTGTGGCTTGCTTTATTATGATATTCACTTTATTACAGTGATCTAGAACCAAACCCTCAGTATCTCCATTTGTACTTCATGTCATTCTTTCCCTAATTGAAATCAGAAACTGATCTTCCCAGTTTCTTATTTCTTCAACTGACATCTTCACCCAACTGTCCCACATCCTTAGGTAACCCCATGCTCCTAAGATATACATAGCCTCAGGGGATACCCTATAATAACTATGAGTACCATCACTAGATCTGTCCCTGGAAGCAGAGGGCTGCTCCACTTAGGGCTTACTGTGACCTGAAGCATGTGCTGCAGGGCCAAGCTGGTGAAGGTTTGGATCCAATATTCACTGAGGAAAGGGCCTGAGGTGACAACAGTCTCCAGCCCTTGTAATACACGAAATTTGTGCTTGGCTTCCAGTTGCTATGGGGAAAGGAGAAAGGTAATTCAATCCCCCAAATGGTTTAGTCCCTGCTGTGTACGTGGCCAGGTGTTAAGACACTAAGAGGCAAAATAATTAAGACACAGTCTTTCACAGTAGGTTCAAATTGCATATGTGACCCTAATATTAAAGATCATGTTATTAAAAAAAATTAGAAGAGAAATAGGTCATATACCTCTCAGAGCTATGGGTAGGAGATGTATTCTTAACCAAACAAGGAATAGAAACAATTATAAAAGGTAAAATAGATAGCTTCTGCACAAACAAAATTAATATACCTAGGATAAGAAAGGAAGTGGTTGGGAAGGGGAAATAATTCTTGTCTCAAATTTCTCAGATAAGGGTTTAGCATCCAAGATATGTAGACAACTAACAGATATCTATATAGATTTATCTATAGCTACAGCTCTATCTACGACCATATATATAGGGTCATATACATAAGACTGTATGTATGTATGTATGTATGTATGTATGTATATAACCAAAAGCCACTCTCCAAAAAGTAAGTGGTCAAAGGATATGAACATTATCTTTAAAAAACTGAAAACTATTAAAAACCACATGAAGAATGCTCCAAATGACAAATAATAAGAAAAACACAAACCAACACAACCCTGAGGCTTCACCTTACACCCTGCAAATTGGCAAAGACGACAAAAAATGAGAACAGTCAGCGCTGGGGGTGCGAGTAGTAAGATGGGTACACTAGTGCATTGTTGGTGGAACTGTGAATCGGCACAACCACTCTGGAAAGTAATTTGGAATTATGTATACTAAGTCCTAGACAGTGGATCTCAAGTGACCATTGTATTCAAATCATTCTGAGAGATATTTGAAGAAAATACCTTTACAACCTATGAAAGATTTGGGATTTGGTGAACTATATAACTAAACAGGACAAAAAGTCAGCTTAAAGTTTCCTTAGAAAGTTGTTAGGGTCCATGGGAAGGGGGACTCGGGAACTCTGTTACCAACTAGTATTGTAATGTTAACTTTGCATCTACTACACAAAATAGAAACTCTTCTGCTCAGCTTTTGAAGCCCTTTATAACCTGCTCCCAACCTTGCTTTCTAGCCTCAGTGGGCATTATCCTCCCTCATGCATTCTGCCACCCAGTCAAACTAGCCTTCTCTTTAATCCTCACACATGGCACATCATCCCCCATCTCTTTTTCTTTGCACTGGTTGTCTGCCATGCCTGGAAAGCACTCACTCCTCACCTCCACCTCATAGAATCTCTCTCTTCCTTCAAGGCTCAACTAAAGCCCCACCTTCTACATGTAACCTTTCCCAATCCCCCCAACTGCTAGTTCTCCCAAAATACCTTGTACCTACTATTGTGCACACATTTCTATTTATTAACTTTATATTATGCTTATAAACTCATATATGTGCTTGTTGTCTCCTTCATTAGCATGTAAATTCCCTATGGGTAGTGATTGATTCATTCTTTGTATGTGTACTCCTGCCACCAAGCTAGGGCCAGGAACATAGGAGGTATTTAATTTACAAACACTCTGCCTATCTGGACCTTTGATGGAGATAGCCTAGGACCCCAAAGTCAAGAGCCTAGACCAGCAGCCTTGCTTCTAACCCAGATCCCATAGCCATCATTGAGGGGAAATGACTATGGAGAAGGGGTCCACCTTCTTCTCCACAATCAACACCAGCTGCTGCTCAACTGCCATGGATGGACAGGTAAACCCAAGAGTCCCAGGAGTGGTAGCACTCCCTGACCACTGGTCCTACTTCCAGGACATTCATATCTCACAGCCATCATCCCAGGAGGCACCCCCCATCCCCAACATGGCTTGGCAACTGCTTCTGCAGGAGCTAGAGGCACGGTAACTGAAGGCATAAAAAAATGAACGTTCTCCCCACTAGTAACGAGTGGGCCTGACTTGGGTTGCTCCTCTGCTAGTTGGGATTTGGTACTGGGGTAACTAAGGTTTGCCCAGTAGATGGAGCACTGGGCTTAGAATCAAAAGACACCTTCATGAATTCAAATCTGGCCTCACTCACTTCCTAGCTGTGTGACCCTGGGCAAGTCACTTTACCCTGTTTGCCTCAGTTTCCTCATCTGTAAAATGAGCTGGAGAAGGAAATGCAAACTACTCTAGTATCTTTGCCAAGAAAACCCCAAATGGGGTCACAGAGAGTCAGACATGACTGAAATGACTGAACAACAACAGGAGCAAACTGAGGCAAGCCCAGGCCATTTGACAGTTAACAAAATGAGGCTTACTTAGCCATGGCATAGAAAACAGATGGCAGAGATGCTAGAGCACTTAGTTGGAACAGGTGTGGGCCTCTCAGGCCTCCACATGGACATGTCTGTCCAGGAGAGTTGGGTTTGGTGATTCTCATCACTACACCGCCACCACCTTGGGACAGCTGCCAAATCTGAAGGGCCCTGACCCCAAGGTAGAATGGTCATTTGGCTGTCTCTCTTAGACCAAAAGACCAGTCATGGAACCCACTCAATACTTATATGCACTTGGAAGAGTCAGTGCTCCTGAGGGTGGAAACCAACTCTGACTGGTTAACAATTAATGAGAATGAATATTATAGTGAGAGGTGGATCTATTCTAATGAGGGCCTGGGATATGTATGGACTCTGATCACTCAGTTTTAGTTAAAAGACTTATCTATATTCTTATCACAGACAAAAGGGAGAATCCATATTTTCCCAGACCTGTCTGAGTAAGACACAATGGGCTAGAATTCAGCAATTCCCAGAACTTTACCTTTGGACCAGATCTGAGTTCTCCCCCTCAGTATCAGTCCTGCACTTCAAAGGCTGCCCAAGTAAGCTACGGGGGCTAATTTCTGAATGAGAAAGTGGACTAGGGGAAAAAACCTGGGTTCTAATTCAAGAATTAGTTATTAAATATAAGAGAAATAATCATTTCTCTCCCAGTGATGGTCTGACTTTTCTTTTTATTGTTTCTTCAGCATTTAGCTTTGCTCAGGGCTAGTATTTAATCCGTGCTTATTCATTCATTCATTCATTCATTCATTCATTCATTCATTCACTCAAAGACCCTGCAAGGTAGCTTCTATTATTATTCTCTTTTAACAGTTAAATAACCTGAGACAAAGCATTTTCAGAAACAAATACTTGTGGATTTCCATCTAAAATCTAACCTTTCAAATGGAGAGACTCAATCAGCTCATAAATATGGGTTAAGAGCCTCCTTTGTGCCAGGTGCTTCCAGGTCTTGGGGGTACAAATACAAGTATGAGATGGTCCCTGCCCTCCAGGAGCTCAGAATCTATTGGGGAGACATAACACTCACTAAAGTAGTCACAGACTCTATACCAAAGAAATCAAAAGCACTTGGGAAACAGGATATTGACAAGCCTCTTGAAGTTCCAAGAGGCAGAGATGAGGAGTGAGAGAAAGCATGTCTTGGCTGCTTGCTGGGCCCAGAGGGCTGGGGCACCCTCTCTGTTCACTAAGGGACCCATTTGCTCTGAATCAAGGCTCACAATCCAACTTGGTTCAATCCTGGAGCAGTCAGGCCTTCCTGACACCACACCCAAAACTCTATCCCCAGCACCACTCACCAGCTAACATTTAATAAGCACCTACTATGTGCCAGCTACTGTACTAGGCACTTAATTTATTGTCTTATCCGATCCTCACAACAACCCTGTTGTGAACCACAACTGTTATTACCCTCATTTTACAGATGAGGAAACTGAGGCAAGCAGAGGTTATTGGTTTTTTTGAAATGATTCACCCAGGTTCACACAGTTAGTAAGTGCATATCTGAGGCCTGTTCTGAACTCAGAACTTCCTAACTACAGGCCCAGCACTTGCTTCTTCACACCACCTAGCTGCCTCTAGGACGGAAACACTAGAAAGAAACTACAACCAAAGTTCTAAGTCATTTGTCCCTGGGTGCTGAGGTTGGGAGGCAATTAGCCAAAGAGTGTAAGGGCTGGTAATAATATAAAAGACTGGTAATAATATATTTTCCTGAAGTCTTTCAAATTAAAGCAAGAGGACTTCAGATTAAAAAAAGGGAGGGCAAGGAAGCTCACATGAATCTCTTCAAGGGAACTAGCTAGTACAATAAGAGCAAGAGAAAGGACTGGTAATCCACAAGAGACAATATCCAAAAAGAAAAGCCAAAATTAAACTCATCTGGCTTCAGAAGTGCACACACAAATGGGAATAGGATGGCTAATGAACCCAGTGCCTTGGAGACCCTACTCAAGTAAGGCAATGCCCCCTAGGGATCCCCACTAGGAACCTGGAGAGATGAAGCCCACAACTGGGACATACCTCCAAGAATAGGATTGGTAATAGGGGAATGGGAAATTGAACTGAATTAGGGGGAGAAGTTTACAGTAGCCTTGTATAGTAAGAAGATAGGATCTGGAGAAAATCCAGGAAGCAGGGAGAGGAAGCTGGCTAGGGAAGGCATGGGGGTGAGGATGAGGGGAGGAAGAAGCAGTAGCCATGCTGTCTGTTGTGCTAGAGCAGTGAGCTTGGATTAACTTGAAGTCTCCTGGAGCCTTTCTCTGCCCAGAGCCGGGCACTGAACACATTTGGGACTTGCTTTAACAATCATTTTGATCTTCAAAAGGAGGAGGAAGCACCCAAAAGGACTGTTCATCTGGATCTGATTCATACCAACCACTCCACTGATTGTGGTTCACCTCCCCCTTTAAGAACAGGCTGGATGACCATTTGCTGGCGCCATTGTAGAGGGGATTTGGTCAGGCAGGAGTTAGACTCCTTGGCCTTGGGGATCCCTCGAATCTTTAAATTTCTGATCCTATGTGTGACCTTGGTCAGGTACTTTCATATCCCTAGACCTCAATTTCTTCCTCTGTAAAATGAGAGGCAGCAATAGGTGGCCTGTGAGCTTCCTTCCAGCTCTAGATGTAGGAAGTCCTTGGGCAAGTGACTTCAATCTCTCTACACTTCAGTTTCCTGCTCTGTAAAATGATTCCCCTCCCAGAGAACTGTCCTTCATAATGAAGATTAAAAAAGAAAGGAAAAGAGAAAGAAGAGGAAAAAAAGTCAGCAAGGCTGATCTATAGATCCAAAACATGTGAAATGGAGGACTTCCCTCCCCCCCGTGAATGTTCCCCCCTCCAGGCCTCCCATCCCTCTTCTGTGGCCCCAAGTTTGTCCTTTGAAATTTCCCAACATTCATTTTCGATTGTTTCGTGGTTGTCCTTTCCATGCACAGTGTGGGAGTCATTGTGTATATTGCTTTGACCACATTTGTTCTTATCCCAGGCCTGGGAATGGTTCTTCTCCCTACTGGATTCAACCCCAATTCAATCCAATAGACTTTTATTAAATTTCTACCATATGGGAGCCCAGGGTCGGGTCCAGAATATACAAAGACATACGCCACAGGTCTTACTCTCCATAAGCAGAATCTAATGAGGGAAAGACACGTACATGTAACCTGAGTCCCAGGACTCGAGTTACATATACAAGTAAGCAAGAACATTACGAGGATGGATTAAGGCAGAGTGTGATGGGAAATATGAGGAGGGTGAGAGGTCAGGTACAGAAAACTTCACAGAGAAGGTGATGTCTGAGCTAGGCTTCATGAATGAAAAGAGCGACGCTAACAACTGAAGACAGGGGTGGTGGAGTCCATGCCAGGCATGGGGCCTAGCATGGTCAATGGCACAAAGATGGAGTAGCCTAGATGAGAAGAGAGGCTGGAGAGTATTCCAATTAATAGGGTGGGGAGCCAGAATGCCAAGGGCTTAAATGCCAAGGTCAGGAGTTTATAGCTTGTTCAATGAACAATGGGAAGCCATTTTTAGAAGAGCAACATAATAAATCTAGCTCCTATTTGCAAAGCATTCTCCTCCCCCGAACACTGTCAGATGGGTAGAACAAGTACAGTACTAGCATCCCTATTTTCTAAACGAAGTTCTCAGAGGTCAAGCCACTTGTCCATGTTTACATAGCTGGTAGAGAGGAGGGTCCCAAACTCCAGCTTACAACACACTGCCTGATTAACGTGCTCTACCAGAGCGATGTCAGGCAACTGAGTAGAAGATGAATTGGAAAGGAAGAAGCTGGATGTAGGAGGACTGGTTAAGAAGCTATTACAGTCATCTAGATCAGACATGAAGGTCTGGTAGAGAGATAGGATCAGCAAGCCTTGGTAATTGATTAGATATTCGGGAGGGAGATGGAAGGGCCAAGGAGGACTCCAAGGTGCACAGATCAGGATGACTGAAAGGATAGAGAAATCTGGAGGGCAGATTCAGGGATAAGTCTCACTTGGAATATAATTAATTTCCCAATGTTGTTGTTGCTCAGTTGTGCCTGACTTTGTGACCCCATTTGGGGTTTTCTTGGCAAAGATACTGGAGTGGTTCATTTCACAGATGAAGAAACTGAGGCAAGCAGGGTGAGGTGACTTGCCCAGGGTCACCCAGCTAGTAATAGTGTCTGAGGCCAGATTTGAACTCAGGAAGTCTTCCTGACTCCAGGGCTAGCACCCTCTCCACTGCAGCACCACCTACCTGCCCTACTTTCCCCAGTGCTACAGAAGGTGAAATACAGGATCTAGGAGGAGAAATGACTGGTCCAAAGTCATTCAGATCATTTGGAAAGGAGCTAGGATAGAAATGTAGGTGTCTATATTGACTATCCCAGCAGTAAAAGTCAAGAAGAAAGAATTTTATCTACATGGTGTGAGTGTGAGTACAAACACGCATGGCCCAGCTTCCACATAGTCATGAAGTATCAACTTGGCTATAAGGAAGTTAACTCAGATTTCTATAGCCTTTTGGAGGTTTCCTAGATACTTTTACCCCAATACTTCCCCTTGCCATGAGCTAGATGGTATATTATTATCCCCATTTTATGGGAGAGGAGGGGAATCACTGCAGGTTATACAACTGATAAATAGGTCACTCGGACTCCAAACCCAGTGCTCTACAATGCTACCCAGCCTCCTCCTGGAGCCTGAGTCCTCTTCCACGTTCCCAAATCTAGACCTGCTAACTCTCTTTGGGGAGGACTTGGCCTCACTTTGACCCCTCCCCAGTTCCTTGCCCGTTCAAGCTCTGAGAGGTGAGGGTGGATGACCTGCTGGGCTCACTTGCTAAATAATGGGACCCTTTCTCCCCCCAGGACGTTTCCTGAGGGAGCAGATCAGACTGTTTGCCCCACCAGAACCCAGTACTCTGTGAGACCTGGCTGCGTGGGGATAGCAATCAGTACCTCTTCATTTTCTTGTAGATGCCTTGATGATTCCATGCCATACTGTGAAGCTTTAAGATTGAGGATTTCACCCAGTAACATCTCTTCATTCCCAGAGATTTGAGGATCTTGAAACAGTTGGCTAATGGGAGGGAGGGAAAGGAAAGAAGACAGTATGTAGAACCATAAAATGACAGTGTGTCTCCCAGAACAACCCTCTTCTTTTATGGCTAGGGAAGGTGAGTCCCTAAGGGCAGTCAGTCAGTCAACAAACATTTAGTAAGCACCTACTATGTGTCAGGCACTGGGCAAAGCCCTGGGTATACGAAGAATGGCCAAAGACAGTCCCTGCTGTCAAGGAGCTCCCAATGGCTCATGGTTACAATACAGTTAATGGTGGAGCTGAAACCAGGAGTCTGAACAAGTCTCAGTCCTGGTTCACAATACAGGACAACATAGAGGAGTCAGAAGCCCCAAGCTTGAATCCTGGTTCTGCTGCTGCATACCAATGCAGCCTTACACAGATCACTGTCCTATTCTGCATCTCACTGTCTTCCTGTATGAAATGAGGGGGTTGGACTGAATGGTCCCTTGTAGTTCTAAAATCCAATGACCTAGAAGTGGCCAAAACTATAAAATCATAAAATGTCAGAGCTGGAAAGGACCTCAGAGATTATCTAGTCCAATGACCCCAATGGACAAATAGGAAAACTGAGCCCCAGATAGAAGAGGTGACCATAGAAAATGGGGAATAGAGCTGGACCTAGAAGCCAGATCTCCTGCCTAGTGTTCCTCCCATGATACAGAATTATCTCTTATGATGCCTTCCCACATCCTGGTGGACCTCTCACCTACATATACCTATTCTGTGGTAATTCCAGTAGGATTTTGGTTTCATCCAAATAATCCCTGCTAGGCAATAACTGGTCGATGATACTGGTTTATGCTCTCCCTGTTCCCAGGGGCATTTCCCAGGGAGACTCCAGAGGACTGAAAAGTCTTCACAACCCAGTGGAATGAGGTTCCAGTGACAGATGTTTCAGGCACCACCAAGCTCAGTGGGGAGGTATTTGGGGGCAAAGGGCCATTCC
Organism: Pseudochirops cupreus; assembly: GCA_028627135.1. Classification (NCBI taxonomy): domain Eukaryota; kingdom Metazoa; phylum Chordata; class Mammalia; order Diprotodontia; family Pseudocheiridae; genus Pseudochirops; species Pseudochirops cupreus. Next base: position 9,618,164 of record CM053582.1, read on the forward strand.
TGACACCTCTCCATCCTCAAATCACCTTACAGAGGTAGCTGCCAACTGCCTACCCATATGGCTTTGAGGACAAACTTGCTGCAAACTAGGACCAGCCAGCAATACTCAACTGACATATTGTTTCAGAGTTCAAAAGCTCAGGACTCCAAATAATGGGTGGGCCATGGGAGGGGGCCCTTCCTAGTCAGAGAGTACCTGCTGGCTCGATTCCCCAGAGTCTCTACTTGCCTCTGACTGATTCTGTCAGCTGTGAGTTCCAAACCTTTCCAAACACTCACTCATTGTCCATTGGGGGCCCATTCTCACCTGTATTCCTGGCTTCTTCAGTAAAGATCTCTATCTTCACCAGCCCTGGATTTACTGGGACTGCTTGGTCTTTCGGAAAAAGAGGGCCCAGCAGCATCCAAAGCCAGAGGTAATGGAGCCTTTGGTATAGTCTATGAGCACCGCCTTGGGTTCTCCGTGAAAATGGGGAAAGACCTCATGCGGCCAGAGCTGGGAAAATCTAGACGTGGTCTCGCTCCCTGTGGGCAGGGCTGGCTGGCTGGAGAGGGGGCTTTCAACTTCCAGCTCATTGGCTGTATCAAAGTTCTGCAGGGAGGAGTGTCTAAGGTAAGAGACCAAGAACCTGGAATGATAATAAGGAATTCACATTTCTATAGTATTTTAAGGTTTGCAAAATACTTTCTTCCCAACAACCCTGGGAAGAAGGGAATAGAAGTCCCCATCTTACAGATGGGAAAACTGAGGCTTGGAAAGGTGATTGTTGTTGTTATTTACTACTAATAATAATAATTACAACTACTACTACCACCACCACCACTGTCTGGTAAATGTCTGATCAGAAATAGAGGGGTATCAGTCATGGATCAAAAGCAAAGGAAAGGAATAGACAGCCACGGATCACACTGGTCCTGGCAGGTTAAAGATTCAGAAGATACCCATCGGTTAGATCCACTATGGAGTACTCATTGGAGGTTCCTGACTCTAGCCCTGGAAGGAAGGGACCCTAGAGGCCATCAGATCCCAAACTCCTTTTACAGGGAGGAAAACCAAGGCCCACAGAGAAGTACAGTGACTTGGCCAGGGCCCAGCAGCTTGTGTCTGGGGATAAGATGTGGATGGTTTGATGTCTTTGGCATTTCAGAGGTAAAGAGTCAAAAAATGTGGCAAGTATGAGGACATCTGTCCTTTCCTATATCTGTAAATGGGGTCACATGTCCATCCCAAGGGCTCTGCATGGCCCTAGGTGTGGGCAGTAATGGTGATGAGTAGGGCTGGGATATGCCATGGTGATGGGTGGGACTGCTGGCCAGGGGAGAAACTGAAGATGGTGGGAAGGGCAGAGACAGAGGTGGTGGGAGGTAGGCAGGGAAGGGCAACCAGAAGAGAGATAAAGATTCTTTGCCTTTGTGGCACTGGGGAGGTGGCATCAAAAGAATGAAGGATTGTACAGAGACTTCCTGGCTTCACCGGAAAAAGTACATGGCTGTGTACTAGGAGTCATTGAGGTCAGCAGGGAGCTGAGGAGGGGAGAGAAAGAGGTGGGAGTAGGGAAGAAAGAAAGGGGAGGGAAAGGAAGAAGGAGTAAGAGAAGGAAGGGAAAGGAAGCCAAAGAAGGAGAGGGAGAGGGGGAGAGAGAGAGAGAGAGAGAGAAGGGGAAAGGAGGAGGAAGATGGAGAGGAGAGAGGGAGATAGAGAGGAGAGAGGGATATGGGAAGGAGAGAGGGAGATAGGGAGGAGAGAGGGAGAGGGAGAGAGACCACCATCGGCACAACCCATTCCCCTTCAAGTGGAGGCAGGCTAAACCAAGACTTGAGGAAAGTGGGGTGGGAGCACAAAGGAGCCTTCAGATTCAAGACTGTGACTCAGTATTTATAGGCTTCCTGGGAAAGAATGTTTGCTCAAGCTCAGATTTCTGTTTGGTTTCTCTACTTTTAATAAAAATCTTTCTGTGTAATACTGTGACATATAGGTGGAAAGCAAAGTTTCCAAGGCGGGGGCCAAGAAAGTGAGGAAATTCTTCAAAATATACCTGGGCCCTGCATATCTCTGACACATGGGTTCCATCATCATTATCCCCATTTCTACAGCATTTTAAATTTTTTAAAATATTTTTTAATATATTTATAAAGCATTTCCTTCACAACATGCTGTATCAGATGGTATAGCTAGCTAGCTATTATTCTCCAATTTACAGAAAAGGAAATTGAGTCTTAGAGAAGTTAGTAGTTATAGTAATACTAAGAGCTCATATGTCTTGTACTTCACAGTTTCTAAAATACTTTTATTTTAGAGAAGGGAAGGGGCATGTGTGTGTGTGCTTGTGTGTGTGTGTGTGTGTGTAGATAAGTAAACTGAGTTCAGAGTTCAGAAAAGGGAAATGACTTGTTCATAGTCACATAACACATAACTAGTTGAATAACGAATTGGGACTCTAACCCAGGTCTCCTGCACTTTCCACTAAACCTCAGCTACCATAACAGTAATATCTGTTAACAGTCAGATGCCTACTTATTTAAAAAATACTTACTGAGTGATTAATGGGACACACGTCTTACTTTTTACTTTCCAAAGCATCAATACACACAATCTCATTTGAGCTTTACAACATTCCCATAAGGTAGGGAGGGCAAGGATTGTGATCCCATTTTGCAGATGGGAAAACTGAGAGGGAAAGAGACATTTCCTTGGCTGTGTGGAGGGGAAGAGAAGAGGCATGTCTAGGGCCAGGTACTGGAGGTGGGGGAGGCTCAGGGTTATCAGCCTAACTGGCTAGCCTAGAAGCTGCGGCATTCAGGGCCAAGGAGTCCAAATCAAGGTTCAGCAAACAGTAGGGAACAGGAGATCTCTAAAACAGCCCCAAATTCAGTAAGAGATTAGCCCCACTTCTTCCTTCTGGAACTTTACTCCATCTTCCATCTCAGCTCTACCTAAAAACTACCCCATGTTGAGAATATGAGGCCCCCATACCTGCAGTTAGGAGGCGGATCCTTAGCACTTTCTCCAGGCTTAGCCCTGAACAAAAGAACTGAATGAAATCCCCGTTCCCCTTACATCCCTCAAAATACAAGACAAGGACCAAAGAAAGTTAAAATATATATATATATATAAAGAAAAAGGAAAGAAAACTCAACAAGGAAAAACCTTAGAGAAAGACCAGCACAGAAAGACTGAATCAAAATTTGACAAGCATAAAAGTGAATGACCATCATAAGGTGAAAGAAAGCAAAGCAACAGCCCCAGAAGATGGGGAGAATGTTGTCAATGATGACAATTCAACCCCATGAAATGAGTAAGAAACAACTATGAGAAAGCGCAGAGCACTTTAGGAACTCTGTTGACCTATATTGAGGAAATAAAGGAAGGAAGAAATAAGAATGGGGAGGAAAAGACTGAAGTGAAAGCTCTCAATGAAGAATTCACAAAGACAAGGGAAAGGGAGAGAATGGGCTCTTTCAGACAAAAGGTGGCCAGCTCACCAAGGCAGAAGGCAATCTGAAAAAGAGATTGGGAGATTTCGATTCCAAACTTGAAAATGAAGAAGAATCTTCCTCCTGCCCTGTGACTTGGCATATATGCCCTAAAGAGCTTGCCCAGGGTCATACAGCTAATAGGTGTCAGATCTGGGATTTTAACTCAGCTCCCCCAGACTCCAAGCCCAGACCTCTATCCATTTGACCACTCTGTCTTTCTAGAGAAAAAATATACATAAAAGCAAAATTAAAAGACAACAAAATTGGAGGAATGCTTTAGATCTCTTCAAATCAACCCAACTGACCTTGAAGGTGGATCATGGCAAGACAACTCAAGGAATATTAGTCTCCCAGCAATAAAATTGATGAGCAAAAATCCTCAATAATACACTCCATGAAATCATCCTAGAAACTGCCCAGGATTTTTGGAAACAGAGGGCAAAGAATAGATCGATCGAATCCACTGGCTGCCACAGCTGAGGATTCTGAGCTCACCTCTTCCAGAAATGTAGTTTCCAAAACCCAGAGTTTCAACACTAAAGAAAGAATCTTGCAAGTAAGTCGGAGAGTAGGCCTTTTACAAATGAAGACGAAAAAAATCAGTCCAAACCACATAAGAAATTTGGTAACTGAAATAAATTAAAGATCGGTATACGATTACTCCAAAAAAGCATATCAATTTGCACAGCAAAATAATCTCTCCTGAGCCATTAGAATACACTATAGCCTAATAAGCTAAGCTGAGCCATCAACAAAAAAAGACGGTTTCAGTAGGCCTGAGGCATTTGGACCTGACCACTCCTCTCAGCCCCCAACCAACTTGACAAAATCACAGGGAGGCACCTCTTCTTTCTAAATTGTTTGTCTTTTCTTTTTTGGAGGTGCCCCTTCTGACAAAAGTTTACACCCTGTTCTCATCACAGAAAGTGGGCGAATAATCAAAGCTCAGTGTTCTAAGTGACTCTCTGCGATGGCCAGTTGGAGAAGGTGCCAGCCTTCTGGCTGAGTGAGCCAGTACAGGTCCCCGGCCTGATGGTTCTTAGCCTTCTTTGCATTACACACCCTCAGTCTGGCAATCAAGCTGGTGATGCCTAGGGATTCCTTCTCAGAATCATGTTTTTAAATGCATAAAATAAGATACAGAGAATTAGAAAGGAAACCAATTACATTGAAATAATTAACCAAATATTTTTCAAAACAAGGTTAAGAACCCCTGTCTTATCTCATGTTGAGATCACATAAGATATAGTTTTCAACTAAAAGGCTCAAAACCAGAAGGCACCACAACCCTCCTGACTCAGTGTCTAATTAGCTTAGTATCAAAGGGTGTGAAAGCCTTCCTGCAAGCAAGCAAACCTCCCCATAGGCAAGCTCCTCCCCCAATGAGCTCTATGTGGCTTCAGGATGTGTCACAGCTATGATTGAAATACCTGTGTACCTTTAGACCTGGGAACATGGTTCCTATTGCAAGGGACAAGGGAAAAGGGGACACGTGTAGTCACATAGACCTCTTAATGGACAGGGAAGATCTTCCTATTCTATTAGCATTACAAGAGACAGTCGTGTTCTATAAGCCTCTGATTATTAATGTTCAGGAAATTTTAAAACCTGGAGACAGATGCCAAAGAAGCCTGCCAGTGTCATGGAGTATGTCCCATACAGAGTCCAAATAGAAGAGGGGTTCCCTAAAGGTGCTGGGGTTCTCCTCCATAAAATGAGGGGGTTAGACTAGACAATCTCTAAGGTCCCTTCCAGCTATAGATCTAGGATCTTATATATGACCTTGGATAAGTCCCTTCCCCTCCCTGGGCCTCAGTTTCCTTCTCTGTAAAATGAGGGAGTTAAATTAGATGGCCTCTGAAGTCACTTCCAGCTTGAAATCTAGGAGCCTACGACACCAAGGAGGATGCAAACTTTTAAAAAAGCCATTGGATTGGATGTCTAAGAGATCAATCATCCTTCAGGCAGCAACACATTTAGAGGCTTTGCCTCCCATATGTTAGCTCTTCATAACACTGGGGAGTGTCAGAGGTAGAATTTGAAGGCTGGTCTTCCTGTCTTCAAGTCTCTGTCCTCCATACAAGTGGTGACAAACTCAAACAGAAAGCATGCCTGCAGATGCAGAGTGACTTATAAAAACACCAATGAACATTAGCTATATTCCATTGTATTTTTATTCATTTTGTCAAACATTTTCCAATTACATTGGGATCTGGTTTGGGCCCCGTGGGGAAGTTTTGGGGGCCATGAGCTCAACACTTTTTACCTACTCATGCTGCTCCAACAGCTGCTTGGTAAGTCAGAGGTTCTGCTAGGCTTAGAGGAGTGTGTTCCATAGAAAGCATTCCGGGGCCTATTATTTGAGACCAAGGACTAAGAGACTACGTCCCCCAAATATCCTTTGATAAATTTGGTTTCAGATTTATAAAAAGAAGAGAGAGGGAAAGAGAAAGAAGGAGGCATGGAGAGAGAGAGAAGCAGAGAGAAAGACACAGAGACACAGAGCACAGAGACACAGACACAGAGACACACACAGAGAGACACAGACACAGAGAGAGACAGAAAGACACAAAGACACAGACACAAAGAGAGACACATACACAGAGGTACAGACACAGAGAGAGACACACACAGACACAGAGAGAGACAGAAAGACACAGACATACAGACATAGAGAGAGACACACACAGACCCAGAGACACAGAGAAACACAGAGAGACAGAGAGACACAGACACAGAGACAGAGACACACACACAGATGAAAGAAACACACAGAGATACGGGGGGGGGGGCGGAGAAGGGGAGAGAGAGGGAAAGGGAGAGATGGAGGAAAGACAGAGACAGAGAAACAAGATCATTAAGCAGCGATGAAGCAGTTTGAGCATAGTGGAGAAGGCAGAAACTAGATTTACAAAAGGTTGAGGAAAATAGTGCATTGTGAGGAATGAGCAGGAACAGCCTTTTCAAAAACTTTATCGACAGAGAGGGACAGCTATGAGACAACCCTGTCGTCAAGGAGTTTACATTCTAAGTGGGGGGAACAACATGCCCGGCACCCCAACGTATACACAAGATAAACAAATAAAAGCTACTTGACTAAGGAAGGCATTAGTAGTTAGGCGTGGGGGGAAGCATCAGTTTAGAGCTAGAAAAAATCTTGAAGGTTAGCAAATCCAATCCCCTCATTTTTTACAGATGAAGAAATTGAGGCAGAGACAAAATAACTTAGCCTAGGGTCACATAGCTAATAAGTGTCCGAGGTGGGGTTCAAACTCAGGTCTCCCTGATCCCAAATCAAGTGCCCTATTGATGATGATACAAATCTTTCGAGACTACTTAAGGTTTCAGGTAGAAGAAAGCACTTGCAATCACCAATTTACCTCTCCACATCTCTAGTACTCAGCATCTGCATCTCTGATATTATAATCAACAGTTACCTTCTCATCTCCAGGATTTTGTTTATCAGCTCTGGTGGTTAGTCCCCTCGTTCCCCAATATTCAGGAATCCTTAGCTTCCCCCATTCCCAGGAAAAATGCCAACTTTTTGAGAGACCCTGGAGTCAGAAGGACATAGTTCCAGGCCTGGGTTCACCTCTAACTCACAATGTCTTTGTGCCTCTGGACAAGGTATTTCATTTCTTAGTGCTCCAGACAACACACTAAAAATATCAGATACAGAAGAGATGCCAGTCTGCATTGGTAGAGGGATTTTCCTCCCCAGGAGTTCTCTAGGCCAATGAAATAAAAATGTCAGCTCCAGACATTTCTTAACATTTCTATAGCTGTAAAGTCTGCAGTATATTTCATATATATTATCTCACTGGAGCCCACAACACTATTATATAAGTACTAACCACATCTGCCATTATTATCTCTATTATTGAGATAAGGAAACTGAGGTGACTTGGCCCTGATCACACACTGTGGCAGCAACCACACTGGCATACCTAGGCTGGCTGCTAGCACAGGTTTTTTGATCTGCTTTTCTAAAGGAAAGCAACTTTAAAGGGGTCAACAATCTTACTCTAATTAAACACACACACACACACACACACACACACACACACACACACACACACACACATATATACATATATAATTCACTTAGCTCAGGGGAAAAGTCATCACCCTGAACTTCAGAGAAAATACAAACAGAAACTATAAGCAGAAATTACAAGCAGAGAAATTAGCACAGATCAACAGACAGATCCAACTGTCTGACCATAGTGATATATACGTAATCACCAGAGAGATGAGTGAAATGAACGAAAGTATTCTCATAAGATGGGAACAACAGTCACCAAAATCAAGCTAAGTTCTAACCCCCACTAGGCCTGAGTTTTGTTTTCTTGTAAATCACCTGATTTGGGGGAAATGAGATGGTACCCCTCCTTTCTCCCTCTGTACTCCTCTTTTAACCATCTCCCTTTGCTAAATAATGAAAATAGCTGAAATATGTGTTTTGCATTTGGGTATTCAGAATGTGAGGCCATATATTCTCTAATGGGAATGAGGGTCCAGATACTGGGGAGGAATTTTGTGAGTTTTCTTAGAATTTTGTGGGCTTTCTTAGAATTGTTTGTATAACGGTATATAACTCTCTGCTTGCTCTCTGCACAGTGCCTCCCTATACCAGCTTGCTCTGGGGTAGGTGATGCCCAACTCTTGTGAGATTTGATTATGGAATAAAGGACTTCTGTTTTTGCCTTGATAAACCTCTGGTTTTATTTGGGTAGGGGTCTCACATCCCATATAGAGAGAAGCACCAATATCTAGGTTTTCTAAGCAGGGTGGGTGCTCCTTAGCAGCTACCCAGAGTTTCTTCTGGCCAAATCACAGGAAGATTCTTCCAATGAGTGAGCCCCAGAGCAAAATGCTAACCTCAGAGTATATATAGACTTCTGAGAACCAGAGGGCATCACAACCCATGACCCAGTGACTAATTAGAAATTAGCAAAAGGTGTGGGCCTTCCTACAAGCAAGCCTCCCCTAAGCAAGCTTCCCTTAATGGGCTCCACCTAAGGCCTATTAATGGGCAGGGAAGATCTTCAGTTCCCATTCAACATTACACACACACTCACAGGGCAGGCATATGAGGAATGTAGGGGGCAGCAGAAAGCTATGCAGGTCCACTGAGTGGGCTCCAGTACTCTGCCATGGCCATACCAGCAACATCCTCCAAAAGGAGGCTGGCATTTGGAAAGTGCGCTGAGTCAGCAAAAGTCCTCCTTTTGCCCCCTTTCTACAGGAGAGCCATCAGCACAGAACTGATTCCCAGTCTCAACCTAGTCTACTTCCTGCTCATTGGCCATGGGGCGATAGAAATGACTGGAAACTTGGAAAAGAGGCCCTATGTAGAAAAGGAAAAGTAACTGGAATTAGTAGAAGAGAAGACTGAGTTTGGAACTCGACAATGGTCTTCAGGGAGCAGTGTGAGCCAGTAGAAAGTGCACCAGATCGGGAGCCAAGAGACCAAGGATCTAGCCTTGGAGCTGCCACTACCTTTCTGTGTGATCTTGGTCAAGTAATTTGCCCTCTGAGTCTCACTTTGCACTAAATGATCTCTAAGGTTTCTTCTACATCCGAATGAGTAAAAGCCAATTTTTAACAAACTGAAAAGCTTTTGCACAAATGAAATCAATGCAATCAGGATAGGAAGGAAAACTGTTAATTGCCCCCTCTCCCATCTTTCCATCAAATAGTTCTAATAAAGGTCTGAAATCCAATAGAAATAGAGAACTAGCACAAATACATAAGGCCAAGTCAATAAGGCAACCTCTTTTCTGGCAGAGACCTGCTGATGTAGTTGCCCCCTTCCTGCTACTAACCATCCTAAATCTGCCTGCTCTGTCCTCTTGTTTGTCTGCTCTGTGGTCTGTTCTGATTCTGAATGGGGAACAAGATAGGAAAGGTCCAAAAAAGGTCCAACAAACATGGCCATCTCATTCCTCTGGTCAAAACACCTCCAGCGTCCAGCTCTATACAGAAGGTTTTAATCAATGTTTGGTGAATGGTATTGTCATTAAGCTGAACTCCTTTTTCTAACCTCTTTAATGTTTAGCAAGTTCTTTCCTTGAAACAAGATAGAGAGAGGCAAAAGACAAACGTTTTTAGCCCCTTCAGGCCAAAAGGAAAAGAGGGCCAAGGTTTGTGACCAGCAGAGGCAGGATTCCTGGTGAGACCTAGTGACTCTAAGGCCTAGCCTTTGCCCCCTCCTCACACTGTTGCCCCCAAAGAGCCTGAGTTCCAACATGGCTTCTCAAACCTTCAGGAAACTTTGGACGGTACCCAGGAGGCCTGTCAGGATGGTATGGCCTTACACACAGGCATATCTGTTGGAGTCTGAGGGTTGTCTGAAATGATCTTCCACTACCAGCCCTATATCTCCCTGACTGAAGTCTAAAAGTTTACCCTTAGAGAGATGTAGGCAGTTAATAATTACACTTGCTCTTTTAAAATGTAACAGCCCTCACACCTATAGGATAGAAAAGCATGGGAAGAACCCTAATTACTTTTCAGTGTGAATGAGTTTCTCAGGATTCCCTGTGAGAGGTGAGACAACTCCCTCCCTGTCCTGCACAGAGTGCCCCCCCCAATACACACACACACACACACACACACCCACAGAACACGGAAGGAAGGTCAGGCAAGGGGATCCTTTGGACTTGACCACTGGTTCTGCCAGTTTGTCCTATTAACTCAGTCTGGCAACTAGGATCCATGACCTAGAGCTAGCAGGGACATCAGAGGCCCTATAATCTAATCCCCTCATTTTACAGAGGGAGAAACTGAGGCCTAGAGAGAAGCAGGGACTTACCCAGGATCACCCAAGTGCCACAGGTTTCTAGCTGGCCCTCTTTCACAGGGCTGTGATGAGATGTTCTTGAGTTTGGGTCAGGACTAGATTTCTCCTGGAACCTTTTCACACATGTTAGGGTTAATCTACCCCTCCTCTGTGGAGGCTTGGTTTCCTGTACAGTTCTGTCATCAGGCTCAGGTAGAATCCCTGGGCCAGGAAAACTGGCAGGGTGGGGTGCAGGTGACATTTAGTTTCCTTGCCTTTGCCCAGGCTGTGACCTATCCCTAGAAAGCATCCCTTCCTTACGGAATGACTTTTGCCGAGGTTGACTCAAGTCAGGTGCCACATTCTATACGGGCCCTGTCTCAGTTCTGTCAGTGACTTAGACTGCCCCCCCCCCCGCCCCAAATTGCCTCTCATCTACTTTTTATAGATTTTATATTGAATGTTCTATGAATATGCAGTTTGGTACCAATAGAATATATGCTCCTTGAAGGCAGACACCTTTGGAGGCCTCTATATTCACAGTGCCTAGCACAGTGCTTCATACAAAGTAGATAAGAAGATGGGACTCATTAGAAAAGACCCTGATGCTAACCATTACAGTGGAGGGGAAGAACAAGAAGGCAAAAGGGAACGGGTTAACCTTACTCTCATTGAATTTGGCTTAGGGAAGGAATGACATACACTCTAAATTAGGTATCTTGGCCTACAGGGGAGTTCGGAGGAAGGGGACGAGAGGGGGGAGGATGGAGGGGAGGGCACCTTGGGGGGAGGGTTGTTAGAAGCACACACTTTTGACAGGGACAAAGTAGAGAATAGAACAAGTGGGTGGTGGAATAGGAAGGAGGGAAATATAGTCAGTCTTGCACAGTATGTCCATTGTGGAGATGTTCTGCATAACTACACATGTACGGCCTGTATTGAATTGCTTGTCTTTCCAATGGGGGTAGGTGACAAGGGAGGAAGGGAAAAAATCTAGAATTTAAAGTTCTAAAATCAAATGTTAAAAAAAAAAATATATATATATATACATATATATATATATATAAAATTATTATTTACATGCAACTGGAAAATAAGATATACAGGTACTGGGGTAGGGAGATCCATCTTGCCCTACCAGCAAGTCAGAGGGGTGATGGGGGAGGATATAGGAGAGAGCAGATTGGGGAGGGGGTATACAGTGGTATTGCTGTTTTGATGTGGTGGGTAGGGGAAAGACAGGGAGAAAATTTGTAACTCAAAATCTCATGGAAATGAATGATATAAACTAAAAATAAAAAAAAGTTTAAAAAAAAAGGAAAAGACCCTGATTTTAGGAAAAATTGAAGGCAAAAGGAAAAGGGGACAGCAGAGGATGAGATGATTAGATCACAGTGTCACAGAAACAATGAATGTGAGCTTGGACAGACTTCAGAAGATAGTGGAAGCTAGAAGGGCCTGGCATGCCCTCCATGGAGTCATGAAGAATAGGGCAGGACTCAACAACAACAAAATGTTGCTTGAATTCAGCTTCAATGGTTCCACCCAGTCTTCACAAAACAGAATGGCAGAGCCTGGGGTCAAGGGGCCTTTACAGCACAGGCTGTGAGATCTGGAGGAGACCTTAGAACATAGAATGCTAGAACTGGGAGGAATATAGACTAGAGAAAGTCAGGGTGGGAGGAATCAAAGAAGAGAGATTGGAAGAACTGAAGGGAAACACAAAAAAGAGACTGTCAGAGCTCTGAGCAACTTTAGGACATAGAATGTAAGAACTGGAAGGAGCCTTATAAGACAGAATTTAGAACTGAGAAGGGATAATAGGCCACATAGTGCTTAAGCTGGAAGGAACTTTTGATTAGAGAGCTGGAAGACATCTGAGGGCAGAGAATATGGGAACTGGGAGGAAATTTAAGCTGGAGAATATTAGAGCTGGAAGAAATCTTGGAATATTCAGCTTCTGAACTGGAAAGGACCTTAGAACATAGAATTTCAGAGCTGGAAAGAGACCTTAGGATACGGAAAGTCAGAGCTCAAAGGGACTTTATGACAAATGCTGGGATGTCAAAAGAATGTCAAAGCTGGGGGAGACATTAGAACACAGAATAGAGTTGGAGACTTAGAACAAAAAATCTCAGAGTAGGAAGGGGCCTTAGAACATGGAATATCAGAGAGGGAACTTAGAACAAGCAATGCCACAGCTGGGAGGAGCCTCAGAAAAGTGAATGTTAGAGCTGGGAGGGATCTTAGAACAGAGAATGTCAAGGCTGGGATGTACTTTAGAAGGTGGAATATTAAAGACTCAGAGGCTAATTGCCAATTAGTCTAATAGTCAATTTTGCAGAACAGGAAACTGAGACCCAGTCAATCCCTGCCCTCAAGGAGTTTACTATCTAAGGAGTGAGACAGCATGCAAACAAATATTTACAAACAAGCTCTATAAACAGGAAATAATGAACCCTGGGGAGGTGCTGGAATTAAGAGGGGTTAGGGAAGCCTTCTTGCAAAAGATGAGATTCTAGTTGAGACTTAAAGGAAGCCTGAGAGGTGAGTAGTCAGAGTGGAGAAGGGAGAACAGTCCAGGCATGGAAGACAGCCAGAAAGAATGTGCAGAGCTGAGAGATGAAGGGTCTTGTTGGTAGAGCAATCAGGAGACCAGGGTCACTGGATGGAAGAGTACATGTAGGGTAGTAAGGTATAAAAAGACTGGAAAGGTAGGAAGACACTGGGTGATGAAGGGCTTTGAACACCAACAGAGCATTTTGTATTTGCTCCTGAAGGTGATAGGGAACCACTGGAATTTATTGAGTAGGGTGTGACATTGATGAGGTGCCAGCTCTGGGAGCCCCCTTGAGCTCTCCTTGAATCTTCCCACAGAAGGCATTTGCCTGAGGCCATGGGCCTTTCATTGTGGCTCTGCCCAAGTCTTTAGCTAGCCCTCTTGTCCAGCAATTTCTCACCCTTGATCCTTCTGTTCCACCCTTGAACTGGCCTAGCCCACCATTGTCTGTGGTCACTCATTACTGGAGTCTGACCTCATCTGACTCCTGAAGATCCTCCTGTATCAGCAATGCAGTATTCACAATGCCTACAGTAACTATAAATATGCTGATATAGTTATTAATCACAAAATGGAACAGGCTCTCTACATAAGAAATATAGATAGTGCATTCATTTAAATACCAGAAGACTGAGT
>CM053582.1:9632119-9654913 GCA_028627135.1 Pseudochirops cupreus
TCAGCAGGAGTCCTTAGCAGAGATTCTGCCCTGCTCAAAGCAAAAGGAGTTCGCAACCGCAGCTACTGCCTCTGACGCCGCTTCCAGTCAGCACCGCACGGAAACTAGCTTGGTTCCGGCGTTCTCTTGCTCCACCCCTTCCTGCTACATCAGCAAGCTCAAGGGGCGTGGAAGATCTTCAAATCCCAGTATCGTTACACCTCCCCAAACTACCACCCCTAGATTCCCCTAGATTCCCACAACCTCTCTGTATATAAGATCCCATCTTCCCTCCATGTGGTGTGAGAGCACCATAGAATGACTTAGCACAGACTACTTTGTCCTGCTTGCCCAATATAAGCATCACAGATACCTAGGCTCCTTAAGAGTCTACCCCATATAGCGAACTTTCAATAAACTTTACTTTTCTTTGACTGAGAGAAGAATGGAAGAGTGGAATTCTTTTGGCGGGATCCGGCGTGGTATTTAGGGGTCTCGAGCAACCCTAACCCTCTTGATGGGTAACTTCTTCAACATGATACAATCTGTGCTTTAGGAAAATCATTGTTGTTTGTCCTTTGTTCTTGAAGAGGCCCATGACGTCAGGGAAGTGATGCCATGACTTGCAAGTGAACTGGAATTAAGTGAGGCAGGGCTGTGCAGAGTCACCAGCCTCACTTTCTCCTCCTGAGCCATCTGGATTCAGTGGCAAGAGATGGATCAGGATGACTGGAGATGGCCCCAGATGCAGTGGGAGACCTTGGCCTTTTCAAGTTAAGGTCTTTAACTGGCCTCAGTTTGACTGAGGCAACACCCATTCAGTGATTAAGTCTAGGTTGTTGTTTGTTTATGAAAATCACATTGGTGTTGAATAGAGGATAGACTGGAGTAGGGAAAGACTTGAGGCAAGCAGACTTCTTCCCCCCTCCCCCTCCCAGAGGTTATTGCCAGGTGTGAAGTGATAAAGCCTGGACCACAGTGGGGGATCAGAGGGGAGGAAAGGGCTCATTCTAGAAATGCTGCAAAGATTCAAACTGTAGGACTTGAAAATAGGTTGGATGGAGAGCAGGATAGAGGATTTTGGTGAGAGATAGTGATGAGTCCAAGATGATTACCTAGGTTGAGAGCCTCAGGGACTGGGAGGAGGGTGGTGCCCTTTACAGTAATAGGGAAAGTAGGAGGCAGGAAAGATTTCAGGGGAAAGATAATGAATGAGTTCCATTCTGGACAAATTGAGTTTGCCACTCCCTTCTGACTCTTGCTTTTCCCGCTCATTTTACACATGAGGGAATTGAGGCAAACAGGGTCAAGTGACTTTTCCATGGTCACACACGTAGGACGTATCTGACGCAGGATTTGAACTCACCAAGACTCTTCATGACGGGAGGTGTAGGCGCTCTTAAACACTCGCCACCTAGCACCCGTCAAAATATGTAAGGGACATCTAATTCAAGATGTCTGAAAGGCAGCTGGAAATACAAGATGGAGGGGTGGATTTTTTTTATCATTAGCACAGAGAAGGGAATGAAATCTAAGGGACCTGATGAGTTCACCAAGTGAAGTAAACAAGAGGGGAGAAGGCTAGGCCAGACTGTGACGGACACTGATGATTTACAGGACGTGATAAGAAAGAGGTTCCAATAAAGGAGATACAGGAGCAGAGACTCAGACCGGCAATGACCTCAGAGATCACCGAGCCTTATATGGAAGAGAGGACCTTGAGACCTAGGAAAGGGAAGTGACTTGTTTAAGGTCACTCCGGAGCGTAGCTTTGGAGGTGGAAGGAACCTTCGAGGCTCATTTTTCGGAGGAACAAATTGAGACTCGGGGAGAGTCAGTGACTTGTTCAAGGTCACATACCAAAACACCGATATAGAGCTGGAAGGGGCCTCTGAGGCCAGCTAATTTAGCCACACAGGAGTAAACTGAGGCCTAGGCAAGGCCGGTGACTGACCAGGGACTCTCAGGTAGGCAGGCAGGCCTAGGTGTCCCAAAGGAGCAATTCGAAGGCTGCCAAGCCACCTCCCCTAGCCCCTCCACCCTCCCGCGCCACATCCCGCCATGCGCGCGCCCGGCGCTGGCGCCGGGTGCAGGGCCTCCAATTTCGCCACGCGCTCCCGCGGCGTGCGCGCTCCCGTCATTCACGTGATTCCGCTGCCTCAGGCTACTGGGCTCAGCCTCTGGCCCTGGGGCCGGCGCGCGGCCCTGAGGAAGGCGTGGCTTCAGCTCATATGCTGTCATTGGTGGAGGTCCCTTCGCTGGCTGTTGAGATTGCGGCTCCGGCGAAGGTGGAGTTCAGAGCAGAAGCAGAGGCGGGGCGTGCGGAGGCGGATGTTCCTGCGAGTGAGACGGGGGCGGAGGCGGCGGCGGGGCGGGGCCAGGCCGGAGGCCGCGCTGCCCTGGACGGAGAAAGGCATCGTTCCGCCCTGGGTGAGCCGACTGTTGACAGCTAGTGCGCTGGCGAGCATGGAGGAGCAGGAGGAAGGGCCCCTGCGGGCCCCGGCACCAGCGTCCTACGGAGATCTCTGGCAGCGGAAAAGGAAATCTGAACCGACGCCACCACCGCCGGAGGACCCCAAGGAGGAATCCTTGCAGGTGGCGAGCCGCAGCGTGGTAGCCTGGCGCAGCAAGGCCGAGTGGGAGCAGGTCATGGTCTATCTCTTCTGCTCGGACCCCGAGCTGCAGCGACATGCGCTCAACCGAGTGTCGGCCTGGAAGAGCAGGTGAGCATTCGGGGAGGGGGGCGCGCCCCGGGCCGATCGGCCGGCTGGCTGGTGCGAGGGAGCAGGCAGGCAGACAGGAGGGGAGGCGGGAGGCGGGAAGGGAGGGAGGAGCAGCCTGAAAGGGTCTGCGGGGCAAGGCAGGGCCGGACTGGGCTGGGTGGACTTGATCTGGGCGGGTGCGCACCGTGGGACTTTAAACTCCCCCCCACCGGGTCGGGGCGTCTCCCCCAGACCCAAACCTCGAAAGAGGAGACAAAGAAACCCCCCTGGGGTCTAGGGGAAAACGGTTCCCTAAATCTCTAATTGGTCCCTGCCCGAGGGCTCTTCCCGTTCTTTGTTAGACCTGGCCCGAGTGATAAAAGGGCTTGCCAGCACCCCCAATTCGCATTGTATCCCGCATCCTTCCAGAAGCAACCATCTGTCTCATAGCTGCCCCCCCACCTCGCCAAATGAGCTACTCTATTCTTTTCTCATTTTGGCTTTGCCCCCCCCGGCCCAATCCTAGCCTGGACCCCCAAAATTGGAACAAAGGAGCCCCCCACCCACAAAAATTGTGGGGGTGAATGGCCCCATAAATCTCTGATTGGTCCCTGTGCAGAGGACCCGCCCCCTTCTTTGTCCCACCCAAGCCCATGTTATAAAGGCTGGCATCTGCAATGCGGCAACCGTACCCCGCATGCTCCCAGAAGCAACCTAATATGTCATCCTTGCCCAGACCCCCCTCCTCCATCTGAGCTATTCCCCCCTCCCAACTGATCTTCTAGGCTCGAACCCCCAAAGCGGAGACAAAGGAACCCGCCCCCCCCCACCCACGACAGAAGGGTGGGTGTGAATGGCCTCTTCTCTCTGATTGGTCACTGCCCGTAGTCCCGCCCCCATCTTTGTCCTACCCAGGTCCATATTCTTCTTGGGCTCTGCTAGCATCTGCAATGCGGCAATGCCGCAATGCGCACTGTACCCCGCATGCTCCAAAAGCAACTCTTATGTCATCCTTGCCCAAACCCCGCCCCCTTACGTCTGAGCTACTACCCCCTCTTCTACCACCTGTGCCAGTGCCTTGGCCCCAGACCCCCAACCCCCAAAGCGGAGACAAAGGAACTCCCCGACTACGGCCCCCAGAAATCTGTGTTTGGTCCCTGCCAGAGGGTCCGCCCCCTTCTTTGTCCCACCCGGCCCATATTAGAAATGGGTACTGCCAGCATCTGCAGTGCCGCAATGCGCACTGTACCCCGCATGCTCCAAAAACCCAACCCCTCCCCTCTCCTCTCTCTGAGCTAGTACCCCCTCCTCACTGACTTTCCTCCTCCCTCCTCCCTCCTCCCTTCTCCCAGACTGCAGTCTAAGGCTGAACTCCCAAATCGGAGACAAAGAAGCCTCCCACCCCACAACAGGTGAGGAGGTTTGAATGGCTCCTTAAATCCCTGATTTGTCCCTGCACGAGGGCCCGCCCCCATCTTTCTCCTAGCTAGCTTACATTATAAATGTGTCCTGCCAGCATCCGCAATGCGGCAATGGGCAATGCGCATGCACCACCCCCCCCACCGCCATCCTCCCTAAAGCAACCTATGTAATCCCTGCCGCAGTCCCCCACCCACCCCATCTCCCCCATCTCCCCCCCCATCCGAGCTGTTCCCCCCCACCCCATCTCCCCCATCTCCCCCCCCCCATCCGAGCTGTTCCCCACCCACCCCTAGCTAGAATTCATCAGTAAATATTACGCTGCTTTAGAACGGGAGCTGAGTGGAAGGGGTCTTGGAATCGAGCAAGGCCACCCCCCTCATTATACAGAAGAGAGGGAAACAGCTAGGGAGGTTACATACAGGGACCTCAGAGGTCAGCTAGTCCGATTCCCCTTTCCTCCCCTGGTTTTAATTCTGGCAACTGAGGCAACAAAGAGGTAAAGTAATTGGCCCTGGGTCACACATAGGGCTTAGAACTGGAAGAGACAATCAGTCAATGAACAATTATTTAGCTCCTGCTGATGTGGCTGGCACTGTGCTGAGCTCTAGATTGGAAAATACAGTTAAGAACAAAGCCAGTCCCTCTCCTGCGAGATGACGACACACCAAAAGGAAGCTGAAGGAGAGTGAAGAGGGCCAGCAAAATGCCCAAGCTGTGGAGCTGGGAAGGGGGAAACTGAGGTCCACAGTGGATCATTCACTTGCCCAGGGTCCATCACACAAATAATGAGAAACAAAGGAGGGTATTTGAACCTGTGTTTCTTCCTCCAAATTCCTTTGTCTTAAGGCCAGACACTGTGGAAAGACAGAAGCAAAACAGACCCTCAACTCCAATAGCTGACATTCTGTCTGGGGAGGCAGCAGGTTCCCATAATTATCTATGATTTACAGGAAGTCCCAGAAGTCTTAATGCATTTGTAAGCCATAAAAGCTCACAAGTGCACTAAGAATTTTGGGACACCCAATCTGTACTCACATTTCTGTAGTTTCCAAAGCTCTTTGTAAGCATTAAAGGCTGCAGATGGAGAAAGTGATGTTCAGAGGGATTGAGTTTCTTTGCAAGCATCAGGCAGCTAGGAAGTGTCAGAGGTAGAATATGAAACCTGATTCAGGGGCCAGCTCTGTTGCCCACCACACCACTAACAGCTGGAAAAGCGTTGGGGCTTGTACAAGGTGGAGGTGAAGAGGGAAGGTCTTCCAGATATGGGGAAAAGGTGTCCTAGCCCCTAAAAATGATTCCCCTCCCCCCAAAAATAAAAGCTTAAGAAATGGTCCTATCTGATGTGAGAAATGGTACCTTCTGATTACCTGAGTATTCAAAAAGATTTCCTGGCCCCCCAAAAAAGACTTCTCCCTCTGGTCCTCAGTTTCCCCCTCTGGCCTTTGAGATCCTTTCCACTTTCAGAGTTCTGATCTCAGTGGCTAAAGACACATTGTAATGCTAAGTGTAGGGTACAGTAGTGCCATTGAGGCATCAAGATGTCATCGGCTAGGCTGGTAGAAAGCACTTTTTCAGCCACTTTTCACAGGGACAGACCTGTGTGAGAAGCAGCCTTCAGAGAGGTCCTTGAGGACAGACAGGCTGAGCTGGTTGGAATCTTAAAAATGGCATGGGACCAGCCCCCTAGATTTACAAAGCAGGAGTGTCTAGGAGTAGAGTTAATGGAGAAGCAGTTATAATGACTGGGGGGAGGGGGGCAGGAGAGGCAGCCGTGAGCCCCGAGTCCCGCAGTTCTTGGGTATTGTGAGCTGTAAATATGAAGGATGCCTTCCTTCCCTGTGCCCATCTGCAGAGGCCCCCTCCCCTCTCTCTCCTCCCCCCACGCATTTGTTCTTTCTCTGCTTTAATCCCTGGTCTGCAGTGAGGTCTCTAAGCAACCAAGGGTTGCCAGGCAACCAAGCATCACCGCCTCGGCCACAACTCCTCAGCTCTCTGGCTCCCCTTGTGGAGAGCAGAGGCAATTACTGCTGTTTCCTTTGAAGGGGATTAAGGTGTTCCCAGGGAGGGGGAGGGAGTACAGTGAGTTTTATTTATTTGATTATTTCTATGTATTTACTTATTGTATTCATAAGAGCCCTTGGGTGGGGGGCTGCTCTAATCGAGTCTACCCCTTCAGGTGCAGCAACAACCTCCCCTTGGCCGTGGCCTGCACAACAGATCTGGTGCTTTGCAAGCTCCTGGATGGAACCTCTGCCTTGGGCTCCCAGGAGCTTGTGCTCCTCTATGGGATGGCTTTGGTCAGGTAAGTCAGGAAGCTTCCCCAGAGGGCCTCCAGAACAGCAAGGATTGGTGAGAGGCAGGCTTGGCAGTGCCAGCTGCTTTCTACCTCCGTGGCCTTGACCAAGTCACTTCTCCAATGCACCATCATCCACTTCACTCATCTTTAGTGGCTGACAAACATGGGCAGGCCTCCCCAACAAACCCTCCCTCACTTGATTGTTCTTAAGCTGCCATTCTTTTCACGACCAAATTCCCAGAAAACCTAGCTACAAAGTGACCACATCTCATTCCCAAAATGAAGCTACTTTCTCCAAAGTACCCACCGATCTCTTAGTTGGCAAACATCACCTCTTCTCAGGTGCTGTCCTTGGTGCTAGGCACCCTTAGATTGGCCAGTTAGCCACCACTTTCTCCTGGATGCTCTTCTCTGGCTTAGCAAGACCCTGCTGGCAGCCCCATCCTCCTCCTTTTCCCCCCATCCTTCTCCTCCCCCTCCTCGCCATCCTCCTCCCTCTTCCTCCTCTTCATTCTCCACCCCTTCTTCCTTCTCCTCCCTCTCCCCTTCCGTCTCTTCCCTCCCTCTCCCTCCCCCTCTTCCTCCCCATCCTCCACCCCCTTTCCTTCTCCTCCCCTTCCTCTTCCACCTCCTTCCCACCCTCCTCCCCTCCTTCTCCTGTTCTTCTCCTCCCTCCCGCCTCCTCCCCTTCTTCTCCCCATCCTCCACCCCCTCTTCCTTCTCCTCCTCCTCCTCTTCCTCCCCCTCCCCTCCTCCTCCTCCCTAGCAGGCTCCCCCCTAGGCTATTGCAGGAGCCTTATAAATGGTCTGGCCCTTCCCCAGTCCATCTTCCCCACAGCAGCTAAAATGATTTGACTAAATCAAAGTCTAATCATGGCATCCTCTCTCCCACCCCCAGGTTTGTGAATCTTATCACTGAGCCCAAGCAGAAGATCATCAACATTCCTCTGAGACGCCTGGCCCACGAGGTACGTGCCATGAACCTGCTGCAATGGAGTCAGCTTTCCAAAGTAGGGGCTGAGGTGGGGAGATCAGAGAAACCAAGGAAAGGAAGATTAGAAGGGTCTCAGAGAGCTACTGATTTAACCTCCTACCTAGAGCAAAAGTCCCTTCCATAATCTCCTTCATGTGGACAAGGTCATCCAGTAACTTTTTGAAGCCTTCCAGAGATGGGGAACTCACTCCCTTTAGAGTCAAGAACAATTCTTACTGCTTGGATCCTTATGATGAACTAAAACCTACCTCTGTTACCTGCCTTCCACTCCCCCCCAATTCCACTGCTCTGGGTTCAAGAATCCAAGAGTATATGGAGAAAGATTATACTCCTGGTCCACTATGTAAATAAGCCCAGTGAGGACCTGGGAGTCTCAGCTTCCAATGTAACCTTTACACTCTGTTGCGATGTTCTTGGCACAGTAAAAGTGAGGCTGCTTTTTACTGGTTTCACCAGCAAGAGGGAAGAGGAAGGCAAGGCCCCAGGAGGTACCACATCCCCATCTGACAGGTATTTCACACAGTTGTGTGTAAACAGATGGGCAGCGCCTCCTGCTGGGCCTGGGCAGACAGCTCCTCTCAGAGAAGCTGCCCAAAGTAGGGTCGTCTTGGGAGGAAGCCAAGGTTTTCGTTAAGGGAAGGTGCTCTAGTCCCAGTGGGTAATGTGCAGCCGGGGCTCTCTCCCCCTTCCCTTTGCCCTTTCTCCCCCTCCCCTCCATCCTGTGTCTCTTCTTCCTCCACCTCTTTGCCCTGTGTGTCTGTCTCTCCCTCTTCTCCTCCTTCTCACTCTCTGGCCTTCTCTCTCCCATCTCTTCTTCTTTTCTCTCCCCACCACAGATGCATATCCCAGAGTGGGTCGTGAACCTTCGCCACAATCTGACTCACAGGAATCTACCCAGACTGAGTACCTGCAGAAGAGGTAATGTTTTCCCCTTTGGACGTAGTGCTGGGCTTGGGGGTGTTTTGGGAATAGGGCCGAGGAGAACCTGTGCCTGTGATGGCTTCTCTTGGCTGGGCCCAATGAGCCAGTGCCCTCTCATCCCACCTCTCATAGGCTGTGAATTCGTCTTGGAGTGGCTCCGTCGGACCTATTGGTGCCGCCAGCTGGGGAATAACTTGGGTGAGCCCTGGGATTCAGGGGTGCGTATCCGTGAGATCGAGATGGGCAAGGATGAAGAGGGTGGCGAGGTGGAGGAGGCCGTGGAGGAAGTGGAGGAGGCAGAAGAGGAGGAGGAGCAGCCCCCCCAGGAGGAGCCACTTTCTGAAGAGGCTCAGAAAGAAAAGGACCTGCAAGGTACGGCTCATGGAGGGGAGGAGGCAGGCACTGGCTACGGGTCTGGAGCACCACAGAAGTAATCAAACCAAGAAATTGTTGAGGCCCAGAGAGGGAAAGAGATTCACCCAAAGTCACACAGCAAGTGAGAGAATGAGTTGGCATGAGTGCGAGCTGGCCAAAGTCTTCCTCATGTTAAACAGGAGCAAGGCCCACACATAGAACCTGTCCTGTGGACACTGGCCTACTCAGGGCCTCCCACACTGCTAGGAATGTGTGCACATACATGTGAGCATAAGTGTCCAGCTGAGCAGGCAGGACACTGCCAAGCATAGGTCTAAAACACCTGGCCAGTGTCCCCTTCCATCATTTTTCTGTTTGGTGCTAAGGTGTCCAGAGCAGCTCTGGACCACAAGTAGTCAGGCCAGTGGTCATTTTTCTTTCTTTAGAAAAAATCCGGAAATTGCTGGTGTCTTATGGAGAACAACAGTTTAAGGTAAATAAACCCATGTTCCTGCTGGATGTTGCCTCCCACCAGCTTCAGGGGAGGTGATATCCGGCAGCCCCCGGATTAGGCCAGCACCCAAGGAGGGAGCCAGCAGAAGGATGGAGGAGTCCGGGTACAGTCAGACCATTGCCAGTGTGTGGAAGGGCCCAGCTCCCAGGGTGCTGTGGACAGTCGGCTCAGTCAGGGCAGACTCTGCTCTTGTGGCCACAGGGCTCGGGTGGGGGAGGGCTTAGGTGGTCGGGGGAGTTGGTGTTAGTGCTGGAGGGCTATGAGCACATTGGGGGCCTTTGGGTCATGCCCTTGGGTACAGCTTCTCTCACTAACTCCTATACACAGAAGGGCACTACAACCTCTTTTCCCAAAGGGAGGGGTTCTGACTCTTTCCACCTTTTCCCCCACTCTTTTTGCCTGCCCTGAAGGCCTAACTAAAGCAGTAGGTAGTGGGCCAACCCTGGCAGCTGGCCCCTTGAGCCCAGGCCAGAGCACTGGCAGTCAGGTGCTATCCAATCCCCCAGGCATTGTGTAGCTTGAACACTTCCTGTGTAGCTGCTCCTTCCATGGTGGGGGGTGCTCAGACTGCCTTTGAGCTCTGGCCCTATGGAGGAGGCTCACCTACTAGGAGATCCCTAAGTTGGGCCCTCTCCACCAACAGGTACTCCGGCGTTCAAGGCAGCTGCCCAAGGCCGTGAAATTGTGGACCAAGTCCACCCGCGAGGTGGAACGCCTGGTAGGACGCCTGAAGAAGCTGTCCAAGGAGAGCCGGTATGAGAGGGGACATCAGGAAGTTAGAGGCCAGGATTTGGGTGCAAATCCTGGCTGCTCTGGTACTTCCTACCTCTTTGACCTTCCCCTCCCTGGGCCTGATTCTTCATTGGTAAATTGAAGGAGTTAAAGCCTTGACACTTAATAGCAGAGTGATCTTGGGTAAATGGTTTGATCTCTCTGAGGTTCAGTTTTTTTCCTTTGTAACTGAGAGTAAGGAAGCTCGCCCCAGAGGCCAGTGAGCACCACCCTTCCCTCTTAGGCTCAGGGACCCTTTCAGCTATAAGAGTTGGACCAAGAACCTGTGGAGAACAGGATCAGGAAGAATTACAGGGTACCAGAAGGGCCTTCCCAAGGCTGTCAAGTCCACTGCCCTCATTTTACAGAGGGGGAAACTGAGGCTCAGGCATCTGTCCCCTTGCCCATGGAGTCCCTCCTTTTGGGCCTTGGGCCATCCACTCCCAGAGATTGAGGCTAGACCCCTTCTAACTGAGCCAGCAGGGCTGCAAAGAAGCCCTCAGCCTGCCAACTCCTTCTTTCCCTCCTCTTCCCCACCCCCACCCCAGTCTCTAAGATTGGTGAGCCTGGTATTTTTTTTCCTGTTCCAGAAATTATGTGGTGGACACCCTGCTTGATGAAGGCTTCCTCATCCCTACCATTGAGCAGCTGGAGGCTTTGAAGATCCAGCCAACAGGTGAGGACTTGTGAGCCCAGTAACAGCTTCAGCACCTCCCCTGCCCGCTCTGGAAGGGCGCCCCCTCCTGGGCTGACATGGCTAGGCATGGGTTCCCCAGCCATGGTCAGTGCCTCAGGCCATAATTACCTGGGTGCCCCGTCCCTCCCCCCACTTACACACATTTTCTACGAAAGTGACCAGTGAGGGCTGGAGAAGGGAGCCACCTTGGCCCAGGGGTCCCAGTGTCGGGCTTTGCTTGTGCTCTCAGTGCTGAGTTCAGTCTGTTTGTCTTGTCCCTGCTTTGCCCCTATTAGAAGTCCTGAATCTGGTGAACCTTCTGATGCCAAGGTCCTTCTCGCACTTCTGGCAGCCCCTCCTCAAGGGCTTGCAGTCTCACCCATTCATCCAGGACCTGCTGGAGAAGATGCTGAGAACCCTCCCGGATTGTGGGGACACAGGGATCCGTCCAGCCTACCTCATCAGCTGGATTAACGAGCTGGTGGTGGTCTATACCCCTGCTGGTGAGGGCTGGAGGCTGGCCCTGCTGCCTCTTCTCTGCTCTCTCCCCCTTTGCCACCCTGCCTTCTGAGCAGATGCCATGGGGCGTAGCATGGAGAACATCTCCCCTCTGAGATCTGAACTCAGCCTCCCCTAGAGGGGACAGGCAGTGTCGTTTCCCCCACACACACACGCACACAATGTGTTCGAATTCCCTCAAATACACCTTTACTGAGGTTTGCATTGGGGGAGTTGCTGAGCTTAGAAAGGAACCCTCAGGGAGGAAGGGCACAATCCAATGAGAAATGAGACCCAGATATAGGTAAGGTTAATACACAGTATTACACGGTAAATGGAGCAGGCAGATGTGGTGGGGCAGTCTTTGCCCTACCTGCCTTGGCCATGTGGTTCTGAGTAAGCCTCTCCAAGCTTTTCCTCTGATGAAGGTTTATCCCAGAGTGCATTAAGAGGAAAGTGCTGAGTGCCATGTGAGGTCTGGGTGGGCAGGTCATTGGTAACTGGGAAGTCCCCCTCTTAGCCTCAAGCTGTTTTACCTGCTTGGGACTCTTCCCCAGAGAGAAAGGCTTTGAGGCTAAGGATTCTGGGATTTGTCCTGCAAGCTTGGAGTGGAGGGAGGGGCCTTGGACAACAGGGTGGGGTGGGCACCAGGATCTCTCTTGCTCTCCACAGGACCCTGTCAGAAGCGCCTCACCTCTAGCCAGAGGTCAGTGCGGAAGAGCTGGAAGATGGGACCCCGCAAATTCTCCTTGAATTGGTCCCAGCTCCTTGATGTTTGCCTGGATGCCACCTGCTGGGCCAGTCCCCACCTTCTCCAGCTGTAAGCCCCAAATGGGATCATATGCAATTGGTTCGGGTTGGCCATTGGGTGGGCTTTGGCCCATCTCAGAGTCCTCAGCCTTCCCTTCCAGGGACAGAAACTTACACAAGCAGGAAGCCCCCTCTCCCACCTTTTCTAGGGGAACTGAAGCCCCAAGAGACACAGTGCCTGGTCTAAGCTTAAACAGACTAAGTTTTAGGGCTGTGAGTTAAGCTCCCAGCAATGACACCTTGATTTTCACTAACTGAAAGAGGTTTTTCCTTCATTAAAAAATGTTCTTTGGAGAAGGCACCAGAGACAGTGACACAGAACAGTGACAGCTGGGAGGGCCTGAGAAAGGTGGGAAGTGAAGGCTTGGCTCCTGAGCAGCCCCAGGGCCAGGCTTTGGAGCCTCCTCTGCTCACTTCTCCCATAGAGGGCTGGGGTGAGGAGGCCACAGGATGGCCATTCCCTGACCTTCTTTGTCCTCTCAACCTTCTGCCCAGGATCCTCAAGGCCATGGAGCCCCAGCTACCCCTGGACTCGCAGGAGAAGCTCATGTGTCTCTGCACCATCTACACCCAGGGCGGGAATCCTGTTCCTAGCCTGAGGCCCTGGGAAGGGACCACCACCCTGCGTAGGCCCATCTATACCCTGGAAAGCCTTCAGTGGCAGGTGAAACGGGCTCTCATGATGGAGAAGAGGAAGAATCGCAAACCAGGTGAAGAGGAGGAAGAGGAAGAGGAGGAGGAGGAGGAGGAGGAAGAGACCGAGTCTGAAGAGTCATCTGAAGATGAAGTGATGGAAGTGGATCCCGAACCAGTGAAGGAGGTCGTGCTGAAGGAGACTCCAGAGATGCTGGCTGAAAAGCAGGCTGGTTTGGAGGGCTCCCCCTGGCAGCTCTGCCTAGGTAAGGGGCTCAGGCCTGGCGCCCATGATGGCGCCACCTGCAGAGGGCCACCCCCTGGAGGGCTGGGATTGAGCTGGGCCTCTCAGCTGATGAAGGTGTGGGGATGGAGGGAAGGAACACCTTTTTTGTGCTAGAAGCAGGATTTGAATCCAGGCCTTCTAACTACAAAACCAGTGCTTTCTGCAACATACTGTGTGGCCCAAGTTCCCCCAGGAGACCCAGAGGAGGGTTGGCAGCTAATAGCCCAGCCCTCCCAGATAACGGTAGAGAAGAGCACCAGGAAGGCTGAAGGAGGCGCTGTCACCTCTCCCTCCCCAACCCCAGAGGCACAGCTGCAGCCACACTCACACTCTTGGGCCCCAGTCATCGGCACACTTGGGGCCCAGAAAGTGCTGGGTCAGGCGTAGAGGGGAGCTCCTCTAGGCTCCTGAGGCACTTATTTCTGGGTGGTCCTCAGGGCTACTGGGGTGGAGGGTGTGGAGCAGGGCTGGGGAAAGGGCTTCTGAAGGGGGGGTTGATGGCCTGCCAGCCAGTGGTAGCTGCTGGCCTAAGGAGACACCAGGAGAGACCTTCCTGAGCCTGAGATGGGCCAGAAAGACAGAGAAGGGGGAGGGGGCAGGAAATAAGACTGTGGAGCCTTTCCCCATCTTTCTCTGGCCAAGGTTCTGCCCCTGGCCAGGCCTCAGTTTCCAAATCTGTAAAATGGAGGGATTAGTGTCCAGGCTCCTTCCTGGCACTAGCTGTCTAATCTCTCTCATCCAGATGACATAAACTGGAGCGAATTACCCCTGGGCAAGATTCCAGGCCAGACTGACGACCCTGATGAACTGATGGTGGAGAACTACACCATGATATCTGTCCTGGACCAGCCTGTGATCCGTGAGCTGGATGATGAGCCCCATTCTTCCACCTTTGGGTGAGTATCTCTGTCCTGCCCCACTTCCTCTTCTGGTAGGCACAGCCAGCTAGTTGCTCCGATAGCCAGGGAGCCATCCTCCTCCCCTAGGAAAAATCACATGGGAAACTCAGCCTCCCCAGCCCCCAACCCCCCCCCCTCCACAGAAGCCTCAAGATGCCTCTGGGGCCCTCAGGGGAGGAGAAGGAGGAGCTAAAGTCAGGCTGGCCTTGCTGCAGCCCACCTGGATGGTGGCTGCTTGCTGCTCCTTCACCTTGGTATGGGCCCTTCCAGCTCCAAAGCTTAGGATTTGATTTTTTTTATGTTCTGTTGGCACTTTTTGTTCCAATACCACAGACATTTCTCAGTCTGTCCTTCCTCCTCCCCATGACCCCTTCCTCCCATCTCCACCGAACAAAGAAAAACAGTTAAGTAAGACAGATTGACCTAGCAGCTGAGTCTGACAGCATATGCCACATTCCTTACCCATAGCCCCCCACCTCTACTGAGAAGAGGGAAGTATGTTTTCTCCTTTGTTTTCTTTGACCAAGATTGTTCATGGCAGGTGACCAGAGCCTGGCCACCTCTGAGCACTTTGATTGACCTGACTGGAGGCAGAGTCAGTGTGGCGTAAGAGAGCTGGAAGCCCTAGGTTCAAGTCTCACCTCTTGACACATCCTGGCTGTGGGCCAGTCACTTAACCTCTCGGTAGCTCTGTCAGAGGCTAAGTTGCACTGTGGAAGGAGCTTCCCAGGTCTAATCCGAGGCCCTAGTACTATATTGATTATTGTTTTGATCGTCTCCCCACTTGGGCTTTCTTCTCTCTGCGTCAGCTCAGATAAGTCTTCCCAGAATCCTCTGCTGTTTGGCATCTCTTAGGACCCAGCCTTGGGTCACATGGTTGGTACCAGAATTGGAAGATGAGCAGCCAGGCTCTGCCTGAAGGCCTCCAATGAGGTGCTAGCTAGCCAGCCCACTGGTTCCTGAGACACCTCAGGTCACTTTGGGACGGCTTTAATTGGGTTGGGTCCGGCCCTCACTCCACCGCACCCTAAGCTTGAAGCGTCTGTTCTCTCCCCAGTTCCCTGGACCTGAGAATCCCCAACATGGAAGGCCCACTGTGGACCCAGAATGAGCTACATAGCCTCAAAGGCAACATCCAGTTGTTCTAACCTCAGGGTGGGAAGGGCTCCCCTCCCCCTCTGTGCAGACACTCCCCCTCCCCCACAAGCACTGGAAACCAAGGTGCCCACCTCAGTTGACTTTGATTAGTGTTGGTTGTATTTTTTTTGGAGAAAAAAAAAATAAACCCTACTTTCCTTGCTCTGCAACACAGGCCTGCTGGCCTGTGTTCCTCCCAGAGCTGGCCTGGGTTGGGGGCCTGACAAGGACCCCCAGCCCAGGAATCCCCTCTGCAGCAGCGCCCCTGATAAGTAGTCATCCCACTTCAACTTGAGGGCTTTCCCTGCTGGGGCCCATACCAGGCCTGGAGCCCAATTCTGCCTCTGCCGCTTGGCCAGTGCTCCTGGTTCTACCCTCTGGGGCCAAGCAGACAGCTTGTCAGCATCTTCAGCATGTTCCCTGGTACCTTCTCCTTCCATTAAGGAAGGCCATGGGCCCCTAGCATCTCCAGGCCTTTGCCGCCTTGGACCCCACTAGTTGATGCTGATGCCCCAGCAGGGCTCTGACAGTGGAGCTGGCTTCCATCTCTTCTTCCTTTTCTCTGCTTCCCAGAGAAGGGCCTACTCTTGCCCACCACGCTGTCCAGCGCCAGCCAAGCAGAAAGGACCCCTTGCTTACTTAATGCTATGTTCATACTTAGTGCTATTGTCCTGTGGCCCCTTGGACCAAACTCCTCAGGAACAGTGCTGCAAAGGGGATTCCGAGGCCTCCCCCCAAATGCTTTTCCCAGGACCTTGTAGGGTCTCCTGCTTCTGTACCCAAGTTTAGATTCCTAAGTTAGAAGCTAACCTGTACCTCACCAGCGATCCCTAAGGCTTGACTGCTACCCCCTTCCCCAGTGCCGTCTTACCAGTAGATACCCTTCCTTTAGTGCCCCAAGGCATGGCATGCAGCTGGGGAGAAAAGCACACACCCCTGTTCTCATTTATGCTTCAAACCTGGTGAGAACAGGCCGGTGGATAAGGTGCCCCTGCCAGAGTTTTTCTCCTATCTGGGATTTATTAATATCATTGGAACTAATAGGGGCTCCTAAAATTCTCTCCTTTGTTCGCTTCCATTGAATAAAACTTAAATGTGACTGTGTGCTTGCAAGTGTCTGGTTACTGGGGGGGTGGGGAACAATTGTTTGCCCAGGTTTCTTGGGTGGGGGCTCTGAGCCAAGAGAAGTGAGGAGAGCTGAGGAAATCTTGTGTCAGATTCACCAGACCCAGAAAAAGTAACACTGGGCTCTAAGCCTCCTTCTCCCGGCTCTGACACTCATGTGTTCAGGGCACCTTCCCACCTCTGACTTTGTGTGCTAACGTCTCTCCCAGCCCTGGCATTCTGCCTTCACTTTTTTCTTTTTTCTTTTTTTGGTGAGTATGAGGCAAGATTCCCAGCTAAGGTTGGAAATGCTTTTGGAGACTTGAAAAGGTTTGAAATAGCTGATGTATTGAATCCTTTAGGGAGGTGTAGGAGGATTGCCTTGCTGCAGTGAGGGCCCAGTTGAGATGATGTAACAGATTTGTGGATGACCCAGTCAACACAGTTTTGTGATTTTCTCAGCAGCATGGGAATAAATGCAGAGTCGGCAGATGGTGGGAGTAATCCAAGTGTGGGGTTTGGCAAGACATCAGAGGTGGGACAAGAAACACCCCTTTCCACCATGCCGGTTCTCCAGTCAGAGGACGGAGAGGAGAAACGCACTTCCGTCGCGAACCAGTGTCCTGACCTTGGGGAATGGGGAGAAAACACCATTTCATCAACCCAGGTCTCCTGCCTCCCAGTGGAAGAGGATCCAGAAGATCCAGATGTCATCATTGAGTGCCACATTCCTCCTCCTCCTAGGGTGGAGGGCCAATCTATCCGCGTTCCAGTGATTGTGAACCCCCGAAAAAAGCGTGCTCACTATCCGCTATCTGCTCCCACATTCGTTTTCCCTCCAGTCCAATCTCGCTCCTCTGATGACTCACTCTAAAGCTGCCCAGCTTTAGAGAGCCCACTGTGCTCTCTGCAATGCCTGTTTGCTAGGCAGCAAACTTGCTTTTGTCTTCATTCTTTTCCTTTTGCGCTTTTTCCATCTCCTGCCCCCTCCCAACAACATAGCCTCCCTGGCACTAGATGCACTTTCATTCCCCCAATTCACTGGTTGAGGCAGGGGAGTTGGAATATTCCTTGCTCCCCATGGCCTCTTCCAGACTCATTCTCTACCTCCATCACTCAGTAATTTCCCCTCAGAATTTCAGTCAATTCATACCTACCACCCAATCAAAATTCTGGTAGCTGTTGCCTACTGACCTCCAGGCCACTCTCCTTTATTCATGGATGAGTTCAGGACCTGGTTCCCAGTCTTTCTCTCCTCCTCGACTCCTGTCCTCATACTAGGGGACTTCAACATACACAGAGATGCTCCCTCAAACACCCTAACCTCCCAGTTCCTCAACTTGCTCATTTCCCATGGCCTACTTCTCCACCCCAACTCAGCTACACACACAGAGATGGCCATACCCTTGTTCTTGCCATCACCCACAAATGCACCACTTCCATGATGAAAAGCTCCAAAATTCCCTTATTGGGTCACAATCTATTGTCATTCCACCTCTTTCTCTGTTTCATAACACCATATCCTGTTCTCCATTCATACCATGACCTCCAATCTCTCAGCACCTCAATTCTTTCCTAGGCCATTACCCCTATACTCGCTACATTTCTCCTTTCCCCATCTCAACCCTTTGGTGAACCATTTCAACTCTCCACTGCCCTCTTACCTTGAGTCCCTTTGCCCCCTTATGTAACCAATCTTGTCCCCACCGAGCCTCAGCCTTGAATCACTCCCACCATCTGCTGCCTTCTCTCCCACACACGTGCTGCTGAACAAAGGTGGAGAAAACTGTGCTGACTGGGTCCGATAAAAATTTGTTACATGACCTCAATTGGGCCCTCACCACTACTAGGCAATCCTCTCGAACCTCCTGAATGGATTCACTGTCCCACTCTCCACAGTGACCCTTCCAAACCTTCTCCTCCCACCCAAAACCTCCCATGACCCTTTTTGCCTTCCCCCTCAGCTGAGAGACTTGCCTCATTTTACTGGAAAAATTGAGGCCATTTGCAGTGAGCTCCCTCTTCCCTCTTCCTTATCTGCTATCACTCAGATGCCTTCTGCCACTATCTTCTCTTTCACTCATGTCTCATATTATGAGGTGGCCCTAATCTTTGCCAAAGCAAAGCCTTTTACGTGCCCAAGTGATCCCATTCCATCCCATCTCCTCTATCACCCTCACTCTTCCTTATCTTGAGTCTCCCTGTGCACCGGCTCCTTCCCTACTACCTACAAACATGCCTATGTCTCCCTGATCTTCAAAAACCTCTCACGTGTTCCATCCATCCCTGCTAGCTCTCATCCCATACCTCTGCTCCCTTTTGTGGCCAAACTTCCTAAGAAGGCACCTACAATAGGTGCCTCCACTTTCTTCCCTCTCACTCTCTTCTTAACTCTTTACAGTCTGGCTTCTGACCTCATCACTCAACCAAAACTGCTCTCTCCAAAGTTACCAGTGATCTCTTAACTGCCCAATCCAATGGCCTTTTCACAATCCCCATTCTTCTTGCCCTCTCCGTAGTCTTTGACACTGTCGATCACCCTTTTCTCTTTGATATTCTCTTCTTTCCAGGTTTTCAGGATACCACCCTCTCCTGGGTCTCATCCTACCTATATGACCATCCCTTCTGTCTCTTTTGCTAGACCCTCATCCAGGTTACTTACGCCTCCTCACTGTGGGTGTCCCCCAAAGCTCTGTCCTAGGCCCTCTTGTTCCCTTCCACCATTTTGCCGTAGGTGATCTACCAGCTCCCATGGATTCAGTTAGCATCTCTATGCTGATGATCTCAAATCTCCTTATCCAGCCTTAACCTCTGCTGATCTCCAGTCTCCCATCTCCAACTGCCCATTGGACATCTGGAACTGGATTTCCCGTAAACATCTGAAACTCGACATGTCCAAAAGTGAACTCAGTATCTTCCCCCTCCCCTGCCCAAGTCCCCCCTCTTCCCAAGTACCTGTTACTGTTGAGGGCACCACCATCTGCCCAGTCACAGCCCCGGTGTCATACTCCAGATCCTCACTCTCACTCCTCCATTCCCGATCGGTTGTCATGGCGCCTCTCTTTTATGTTTTTGTCGTATCTCCTGTATAGCCCCTAACCCCTTTTAGCCTCTGACACTGCCACCCCCTGGTAAAGGCCCTTATCACCTCGCACCTGGACTTTTGCAGTAGCTTGCTGGTTGATCTCGCCCCTGTGTCCCCCGCTCCAGGCCGTCCTCAACTGTCAAAGTGATTTTCCTAAAGTAGGTCTGGTCCTTAATGAGCTGTCAAAGTGATTTTCTTGAAGTGTTAAGTCTGACCATGTCACCCCCTCCCTAACTCAAACTCCTGGGGTTCCCTATCACCTCCAGGATCAGATATCAAATCCTCTGTTCGGTGTTGAAAGCCCTTCACAACCCGCCTGCCCCACCCCAACAACACAAATCCCCTCCCCCTTCCCCACCCCCAAGAAGCCCTTCCCAATCTCCCTTAATTGGGGTATCTTCCCCTCTGTTGATTATCTATTTCTCTTGTATATAGCTTGTTTGTACGTAGTTGTTTGTATGTTGTCTCCTTTATTAGATTGTGAGCTCCTTGAGGGCAGGGTCTGCCTTTTACCTTTCTTTGTATCCTCAATGCTTAGCACAGTATTTAGCACATAGTGGGCGCTTAATAAATGTGTATTGACTGGCAGACAAGGGGGAAAGGGATTTGATTGCAAAGTCGAACCGGTTCACTAAAGGGTCAAGATGGGTAGAGGAGGAGAGTATAGCCTGGGGAAGAACTGAGAGGGAAGGACAACAGATTGTGACTTTCAGAGCTCCCAAACATGGAAATGGATGATGGCAAGATCAAAGCTATGACCATCTCTGTGGGTAGTTGAGGTAGGGTGGAGTTGAGGCCATGGGAAGTGAGCAAGCTGAGGAAGCAGGAGCTTGAGTTGTTTGAGGGAATATCCCTGTGTACCCTGGAGTCCCCTAGTATGAGAGTAGGAGTTGGGGAAGAGAGAAAGGCTGGGAGTCGGGCTCTGAACTCATGCAGGAAGGAAGCAGAGTGACCTGGAGCTTGGGAGATAATGGTTACCAGAATCTTGACTGGCTGATAAATATGGATTGAAGTCAGTTGGAACTGCATCAATGGAGTTTCCACACTGGAATTTCCACACTGATGAAATCACAGGTTCAGCATCCCCCCCACTCCCACCCCAAACCAACAAAACAACAACTAAAAACCATAGAAAGATAAGATGCAGTAAGAGGGGAGGAATTGGGGAGAATATCAGTAAGCAGCCAAAGAACATCCCTCTGACTGAGGCTGACTACCAGTGAGACCTTGGGCATGTCAGAGGCAGCTCAGTGAAGGAGAGATGGCAGTGGGACCTTGCCTTCAAATCCTCCCTTAGATACGTACTGCCTATATGAGCCTGGGCAAATTCCCAGAGCCTCAATTTCCTCATCTATAAAACCAGAGGATTGGACTTAATGATCTTAGAAGTCCTCGGGATCCCATGTGCCCTGGTCTCGGGTACTTCCTCTGTATGCTGCTCATCTTCTCATCAACTGCCTTGCTCTCCACCCGCACTAGAGACTCTTCCTTCCTAAGGTTCTCTCTTCTCCCTCTCACCTGGCTTCATTTATTAATTCGCTTCCCCTCCTGGGCCTCAGTTTCGCCTGATCAAAAATGAAGAAGGTTAAACTTAATGACCTTTGAGGTCACTCTCAGATCTAGACCTAGGATCCCATGAGTGACCCTGGGCCAGTCCCTCCCCCCCCCCCCCCCCAGGCCACAGTTTCCTACTCTGAGTAATGAGGCAGTCGGACTAGCTGGCTTTTGAGTACACTTCTATATCTAAAGTAATTCTTTGGAGTCGGTTTGTGAATTATTAAGTGTTAAAAGAAGGGTGCGCTCCTACTGAGTGCCCACTACACTATGGGGACTCTCAGAGATGAATACCACACAGTCCTTGCTCATGCTTTCCCAGATTCGTTAGCCTCCTCCACTGGAATAGCCTTCCACGTATTTTCTAACTATAAAGAATCCCTCTCTTTTTACGGAAAAGGAAACAAAGTCAATTAAGTGGTTTTCCCAGGGTCCCACAGAGCCGGGATTCGAACCTAGGAGTTCTTACCCCAAGTCCAGCTCAATCCTGGGTTGGTGGAGGTTTCCCTTCCACCATGGTATCCCGCCCGAGGGTCTGCACTAGGTCAGCCCCGGACCTAGCTCCACTGAGGGGAGAAGCCTTGTCACCACCCCGCCCCACGCACCCCCTTCCTCCTCCTTCCTGTTTCTTCCATGGGCCTGCTGGGAGGATGGAGGATGAAGTCTACTCGGGCAGGCGGCCCAAGCTGAGCTCCCAGGGTTGACAAAAGCAGTCAGTTCTTTGAAGAGCCATGAGACTTCTGCAGCTCACCCGTCTACGTGTCGGAGCCCAAAGGTTGCCATGGGAACACATCTCCAGGAAGAATGGAAGTCGTTGGAAAAGATGTCTTGTATCCAAGGGCGACTGGCTGACGCTGCTCCTCCCCGCCTCCACCCTCTCACAAGCACTGGAGAAACGCGAGAAGGAGGCTGTTTTTTCCAGTAATGGAGAGGAAAAATAACAAGCCTTCAGCAACCCCTCACTGGGCCCCCTTGGGACCCAGGGCCTGAATTTGGGAGCTGGCTGGCCAGGGAGACAAGGAGAAGAGTAGAAAAGGCCCCTTCTTGGCCTCATTTACTCCACTTCTGACCACTGAAGTCCATGAAGTCCCTTCTCAGGACTGGGTTTTTAAGCAAAGAAAATCAAATGCAGGATATCACAAAGGAAACCTATTATATTGAAAAAAAAATTCAAATTAAAAAAAAATTCAACCTCCCAGAACCCAGGTTAAGAATCCCTAGACTATGTAAAATCTTAGCTCTATAACCATATAGCATTATAAGATTCAGCACTTGTAACCTTGGGCAAGTGATTTTCACTTTCTGAGCCTCAGTTTCCCCATTTGGAAAATGAGGGGGTTAGACTAGATCAGATCCTTAACCTGGCGTCTGGGAACTTAGTTTTTGAAAAATACATTTTGACAACTCCTGGGATCTTTGGACCTTGGTCCTTTGGGGCATCAGAAAAGCTGGGCCCACAAAACAACTATACAAATTTTGATCTAAAATTCTTCACATTTTTTTGTGTGTTTTGGACCACTTTGGCAGTCTAGTGAAGTCTTCTCAGAATCCTATGATACAATACATCAGCTTACAAAGAAAACCAATTATGTTAAAATGCAGTGATGGAAAAAAAGATTAATATTCAATGACCCCAAGTGAAAAGATCCCACTTTAATGTGATAGAAGGAGCAGCTTTTCCCCAATAGACCATAGAGGGATTTCTTAGCTCAGTAGCAAACATACTAATCTAGTATGGGTTGAATTATAAAGTACAAGGACCATTGGGAGGGGGTGGACCTGGGGGGGTCAACAACACCCAAATCTATCAATAATGACTCCGATATAATGAAACCAGAATCCTTAAGAAAACCTGAAACATATAAAGTGTACAATTATTCTCATAAAAGAGAATAGCCATGGATTAGCTGTCCCTGGCCACCTCCCAGCTGGGCAAAGCTGGTCTATACCCATAAGGACTTTGATAGGACAGAGAGAGAGAGAGAGAGAGACAGAGAGACAGAGAGACAGAGAGACAGAGAGAGAGAGAGACAGAGAGAGAGAGAGAAACAGAGAGACAGAGATACAGAGAGAGAGGGAGAGAGGCACAGAGAAAGACAGGAGAGAGAGAGGAGATGAGAGAGAAAGAGGCAGAGAGAGAGAGAGAGAGGAGAGAAGAG